>VONZ01000023.1:792500-1392500 GCA_012976165.1 Labeo catla | reverse complement strand
ACTGCTATTTAAGCAGCACAATGGAAGCCCTTAAGGCTTTTGATTCAATGCACAATTTGCATAAAGGTGCAGTAGATAAAGCCATAGAAAGTAAAAATGGACACCTGGATCTGTTCCTGCGGTTCCTGCTGGGCATCTCACTGGAGTCCAATCAGAGACTCTTACTGGATCTACTGACACACACAGAAAACAGTTTAGATAGCATCAGTAAAACCACACAGTGCATAAAAGAGAAGATCAAAGATGGACAAGGACTCTCTACTGAAAGATCAATCAGTCTGTTCCTCTGTCTGCTGGAGGTCAAAGATCAGACTCTGTCCAGAGAGATTCAGGAGTTTATGAAATCAGACAAACACTCAGAGAAGAAACTCTCTCCATCTCACTGCTCAGCAATTGCCTACATGCTTCAGATATCAGAGGAGGTGGTGGATGAGCTGGATCTGAAGAAATACAACACATCAGATGAGGGCAGAAGAAGACTGATATCAGCTGTGATCAACTGCCGAAAAGCACTGTGAGTCTTTAATTAATGTTACAATGAAGGCCCTTCTGAATGGAATTGCATTTTCTGTTGTTTTGTTTATTTTTAGAATGTCCTGGTCTGTTTTACAAGAATTAAGCAGATAGGATTGAAACACTAATTCCAGAATGAGGTTAAGAAATATATTTTTCTGTGCTCTGTTTCAGTCTTGCTGGCTGTAATCTCAGTGTTCAGTCCTATGAAATTGTGTCATCAGCTTTACAATCTTTAAACTCTGTCCTGCGAGAGCTGGACCTGAGCAACAATGACTTGCATGATTCAGGAGTGAAGCTGCTTTCTGATGGACTGAAGAATCCAAACTGTCAGCTGGAGATACTGAGGTATTTTAGAACATGACACACTGATAAATTCTTAAGTTGTTTCTTAAGATCATTTGTTGCCATTTGTTGACAGTTTTTTCTTCCCCTGTTCCCACCAAATTTAATTATTTGAAATCAAGCTGACACAGGAGGTGTGGCAGGAATGAAGGGTCTGCTTAAAGATTCACTGACCAACTCAATGAATCGCCAACTTTTTTTCAGCACAGTGTCTGCAGATTACACTAATATAATACATGTGCACAGTATTTACTTTGGTATGACAGAAGTTCAGCACTCAGTGTTCCTTTTTTAATGTGCCATGTTAAAATGTAAAGGACATGTATACTGGTTTAAAACAATGAATCAACAATGAATCCTCAGGTCTTTGAGAGTTGAAGGCTTCACAGATGATGTAATTTGTGTGTCTGTAGGTTGTCTGGCTGTATGGTGACAGAAGAAGGCTGTCGTCATCTGTCTTCAGCTCTGAGTTCAAACCCTTCACATTTGAGAGAGTTGGATCTGAGCTACAATAACCCTGGACAAACAGGAGTCCAGCTGCTCTCTGACAAACTGAAGGATCCAAACTGCTCACTGGAGAAACTCAAGTATGTGGGTTACAGGTTAAGAAATATTAATGTTTGTAGCACAAGACAAAAACACTGTTTAGATTAAAATCATAATTCCTTGTTCTTGTACTTCTCATCTCTGCATGTAATAATTAAATACCTATATTATTTCACAAAATGCCATATTCTCTACTGCTGTTTTAAAATATTTCGTGGCATTTAGAGTGAAAGTACAATATGGACAAAACTGCTTCAGAACTGCTTCATTCCATAAATATTAAGTTACTTAATCCAAATTGTTTACATATGAATGTAAATATGAATTATGAAGACATTACAGCATTTTCCTGTTAAGCTGTCCACTATGTCCTAAAGGATTGGACTTGACTATTTATATCAATGCTCTCTATGTGAATCACAATTTCACTTACTTATAATTGTTTATGTCTGTATATTGTGTGTGTGTGTGTGTGTGTGTGTGTGTGTTTGTGTGATTTTAGTTCGGACCATGGAGAGCCTTTCTGGATCCAACCAGGATTACAAAAATGTAGGTTCTTTCTCTGGCACACCCTTGCACATTTAATGAAAACAAACAAAATGATACAACTGTTTTTGTCTCTGTTCTTGTGTCCAGATTTCTGTGACCTCACACTGAATCCAAACACAGTGAACACTCAACTCATTCTGTCTGAGAATGGAGAAGTGAAATATGTAGATGAGCAGCAGCCTTATCCTGATCATCCAGAGAGATTTAAAGATGTTCCTCAGGTTCTGTGTCGAGAGAGTCTGACTGGACGCCATTATTGGGAGGTTGAACGGACTGGCTGGGCTCGTATTGCAGTGGCCTATAAAACAATCAGCAAGAAACAAGGGACTGTTGGTAAGTTTGGATACAATGACAAGTCCTGGTGTCTTTTCTGCACTATTGATGGATTTGTTGCCTGGCACAACAATCTGACCAAAAGCATTCCTGTCCCTTCAACCCTGTCTAAAAGAGTAGGAGTGTATCTGGACTGGCCGGCCGGCACTCTGTCCTTCTACAGTGTCTCTGACACACACACACTCACACACTTACACACATTCAATGACAAATTCACTGAACCCCTCTATGCTGGGTTTAAAGTTTTTAATTCCTCCCTGTCATTGTGTAAAATTACACAATAGACAAACAACTGGCTTCTGCATCCATCCTAATTATGATCATATGTCTATTTATTAAAAGTTTTGATGTATGAAGTATATAATGTATACATTTTAACTACAGAAATAGTAAATGCAGGCTGTACATTCAACTGTGGTTAAACAATAATGTGTAATATTACTATGCATATTCAGTCCCACTTTATATTAGATGACTGTAACTACTACTTATGTCAAAGAAGTACTTATTGTGTTCATGTTGTGGTACAAAACACTGTTGCTACTGTTGATGTGAAATACAGGTAAGGTTATAAGGACAGGTTTTGTGGTACGGTTAAGTCGGTTAAGTTTGAAGGTGGGTGAAGGGATAGGAATAGGGTCAAAAGTGTAATTATAAATGTATCTACAGAAAATAGTAACAAATGTAATGTTTGTGATATATAAGAGAGCATATTTAAGAAAGCAAACATACATTTGTGTTGTATGTTATTCATGCTGCTGCTTCTGCTATTGCTTCCACATTACTTCCTACATGTATATAACACACATGTGCTGCAGTCATTTCAATATTTTTTGTTATTTTTCTGTTACTGTTTAATCCTTACTGTATGTTGTGTGCTGTTAGAGATAGGAGATGAAATGTCTCAATTTCAAGGATTTATCATTACACGATGATGTTGTGAAACTGTCATTTTTGTTTTAGTATAATAACACATGTTGAATTTGTGTTGGTCAGACAATGTCTAAATGTGCATGGAAACAGATACTAAATTTAATCAATAAACTAAAATTATTCAATAAAATCTATTCATTTTTACCATTACTTCATTTCCTGCTTTTTTAAACCACCTGCTGCTGTCTGCTTTTGAGCTGACAAGAAAAAAAGTTTTTTGTTGACAAATTTGATATGCATGGTATTTTGAACTGCAGGTCCCCCGTCTTCTCAGAACTGACTGTGAAACAAAATTGAATGAACCGGTTTCTCCAGATGTACGTTCTATTCCTGCAGTGTGTTCACTGTAAATCTGCAGTGCTTAATATAAATCTGCAGGGTGTTTACTGTAAATCTTATAATGATCAACTTGTTTCATAACTATCAACAGTGCCCAGAATGACACAACTTGGATCATTATATACTGTCTGTTACCATTAATTAATACTGGATTCAGACCAATTCTATTCATTTGTCGAGCACTTTTCACAATATATTGTTCCTGTGCAGAGAACAGATCCTCATCAGACAATTGTTGAATACAAATGTAAATTCTTCTTCACTTAAAACTTCTGTATACTCTTATTTTAACAATGACGTTGACATACTTGACCCTGGACCACAAAACCAGTCAATTCTTTAAAACTGAGATATATACATCATCTGAAAGTTGAATAAATAAAAAAAAAAAAATGGTTTGTTCTAAAACTTTGTTTGTTATAATAGGACAATATTTGGTCGAGACAACTATTTGAAAATATCTGGAATGTGATGGTGCAAAAAAATCAAAATTTTGAGAAAATCACCTTTAAATTGTCCAAATGAAGTTCATAGCAATGCATATCACTAATCAAAATTAAGTTGTGATATATTTATGATAGTAAATTTACAAAATATCTTCATGGAACATGATCTTTATTTACCTAATGATTTTTGGCATAAAAGAAAAATCGATCATTTTGACCCATTGGCTATTGCTACAAATATACCCATGCTACTTGTGGGTTTTGTGGTCCTGGGTCACATATCTGTTGACTAAGTGGTTAATTAATAAATGTTAATGATCATTAATTTGTCTCATATATGTTATTATAGTAAAAGACACTGTGCAGCTGTTTCACTGCCTAGAGATAAAATGGGTGTTTGTTGCTAATTATTTTATAACTTTTTTAGGAGTTATATTATGACATTCAGAGGCATCAGAGACTCCATTAAAATCAGCACTTGATTAAATTATACATAAATTGTACCTCAGGAATTGAGTTAAAGTCTACTAAGACTAAATACCATTACATACAGAAGATAAACAAATGCAGTTATTCTGCAATCCATATGTTAATTTACATTTTAGAGGTGTAAAGTACTAGCCAACTTTAGACAGACCTGACAAAAAACGGAGAATGTCTCCATCTAGAGGTGAATTTGTAGAATGACACAGACACATTTAATTGAGAAGCCCTTCAATAAAATTTGATGAATCATAACTCCCTGACAAGTGTTTTGTCAGCACTGTGTCTACGATCAATTTGAAAGTAAACTTAATCATGGAGTTCTTATTACTGAAATACAATATTTAAAAAGAAAATATTTAATGTATGTGTGAATTCAGACACTTACTATAACTGCAGTGAAATGAAAAACTATTACATTCAAATGTTTATTTAAAAATGTAATTAAATTATTAAATTAGAGTTTGACCCACTTATAGGACTTAAGTACACCTTTATATATAATTTTATAACTGCAAAACTCTCTTTGAGTACACTTAAGTGGCCTTTTTAAAATAATATAAACATACCTTTAAAAAACAAAACATCTTTAAGTAAAACTGATCAAAAATCAAGTACACTTGTAGAGTTAATTAACTTGTTAGTTTTGTGAGCATTTGCTCACTGGAAAAAAAAACAAACAAACAAAAACTACCAACTTAAATGTAAAGTTTAAACCTGTTGTTTCAGTGTAAGCTCATTGTATTCTCTTTTTTATGCAGTTGTGTACATATTAATACAAATATATGAATTAAAAAAAAAGAAATAAATATTGCGACTTTTTATCTCACAAATTCTTACTTTTTTTCTCTGAATTGTGAGATATAAACTCGCAATTGCGAGTTAAAATGTCAGAATTGCGAGATATAAATTCACAATTCGCACTTTTTTTCTCGCAACTGTGAGTTTATAACACGCAATTCTAACTTTTGTTTCTCTTCATTTGCTTTCTGGCAAAAAGCACCATAGGAAACCACGAGACGTGATTCTTACAGTATGGTGACGTATTGCTGCCACACACATATTTTTTTCCACTCAGCTATGTCGTAATAACAAGATCTTTTCTCGTTAAAACGACATATTATGCCATAAAAACGATATGATTTTCCCGTTATAGAAGATATATGCACTTTACAATCTAATTAGTTGAGCTTACTTAAAAAAAGCATGCAAACCGATTGCCTTAAAAAACTAAGTAAAGTGAAATAGGAATAGTATGTTGTACTGACAAATGCTTAGTTAGTATAGTTTACTTACACAAGAGTTCTAGTAACTAAAAAAGAACTGTAGGGGGTACTTAATCATTTACTTTAGGCTTACACTTGACTTAGTATAGCTACTCACTGACTCCCAGAGTGCATTGCGGCATGAATAAATTATGCAATTGCTTTGTTTTACTGTTGTTGTTTTTATTTGCTAATTTTATTTACTGACTTGTGTCAGTAGTAGCACAACAAAAAGAGAAAATAAAATAATATAATGGTTATTGTCACAATTAATAAAAATAAATTAAATTAAATTGTTACTATTGTTGTGATTCACATGCTGAATGTTGAAGTCTGTGACTTGTGCACATCACCACAAATATTAAAGGATTGTCTCAACCCAATAAAGTTTCTCAAGGTATTTATGAAGAACAATGAAATTGTAAAAGGTCATTAATAAATATAAAAAATACATTAGCTAAAGAATTAAAAGACTTGACTAATTAGAAGGCTACCTTCTAAAAGCAACCTATTTATTACTTTATTACACAAAAATTATGACTTCAGGTTGCATTGCTGCATCAATAGGAAGAAAATTATAATAAGAAAAACAAAGTTCCAAGTGCCCAACCAAAGGGAACATTAATCACTATAATGGTAAGTTAAAAAAAAAAAAGACACAAACAACATTCAAGATGACTTTGGGAAATGAGTGAATGTAATTTATGAAAAATAACTGCAGATTAACAATTGCCACTTCAAAAAATGTTCTTTTCTTCTTCTTCTGTTGTTATTTTGCAACTTAGCAACATATTAGTGTACTGCTGCGTCTCACTGGTTTTCTTAATGTCATTGGTTCCTTTGTGGCTACTTGAATATTTTAAGTAAGCGTCACTCAAAGCAGTAAGTAAATTGTTTTACTCGCTTGAAAGTAGCTGTAACTTAATAAAACCTAGTAAGTATAGCAACTAAGTAAAGATAACTAATTATATCTAAGTAAGGTAAACTATTGGATTTTACAGTGTGGTTACATTATGTGAGCGAGCTAAGCGATTGTCCACGCTGCCTTCACCACAGTCCTGACATAAAGGAGGATCTGCACTTTGCTTAAGTTATAGAAATACACTGTTTTAAGTATTTTTAATGTAATGGTTTCAATTGTAGCGGCATGTTTATTAGCATTAATCTGTCTACAATAACTGCACTCAGACCCAGAGGATATGACTCATTTAAAATGATCAGATCAAAACTATTATTTATGAATAATCGACTCTAGACAAACCGAAATACTAACAGAAAGAAATTATAGAGAAATGACAAAAGGTTTGATTGTATTATGATGATGATGATGGTTATGATGATTTCGTTCTGTTTGAAAAAATGGAGAAAAAAAATTAAGCCAGATTTTTCGTATTTTTGTTCATGGGTAAAAAGAGAGCTTATGCTTTAATATGGCCATAATAAAAGCCACTTTTCAACTCAACCTGTCTTTACTGTCTGTCCCATCATGCAGAATAAATGTTCGTCTGATATACCGCTCTGCAAATTAGTCACAATAAAGTTTCTTCATCTCATATAAAGCGCAACACTGCACTTCTCGAGTCGGCGGCGCCAGCGCGATCCCTTACATTGTGATAATATAAATGTCTGCTTTATTTTATGTACTTCCACAATAACAACAAAACATTACAAATTGCTTTGTAAAAATACAGGGTGCCTCAGAAACCTCTTTAACCTTATTTACTAATAGATACCTGTTAGGCAGTGTCCAAACCTTTTTCCAAAACAGCATGAGGAGTGGAAACTTAGTCATTAAGAAAAAGAGAGTGAATATTTATGTTATTTTTCAAAGTAGATTTAAAACATATTCCACCTATATGTGTCAACTGGGTCTGGAAGAGGCATTTCCAAACTTATCACAGCACTGTTATAGCCCTTAAACAGCATAATTACACCATTCGGGATAGCACCAAATACATAGGCGAACTGTTTTGGAGTAACAGGAAAATGATAGTGAGAAAGAAATTCTTGATAAGTAAACAAGTAACCATTCTGATTAAATAATTGACTAACACAATTGATACCATTCTTAAACCAGTTTTCAAGAAATATGGACTTATGTTTATGGCAGATATTCTTATTATTCCATATGAAGTTGGAGAGAAATTGTGTTCGAAGATCATAGACCATGCTAATAGTGCTTGCTTGTGGAAATTAGAGAGAGCAACAGGGATCTTCTCAATACTGTTGTTACATAACAATAGAAAATTCAAACCCCCCCAACTGTGAGAAGACATATTCTGGTATAATATTCAAAATGCTAGATGGATTTTTCAAGTAATTCCTTAACCATTTGATTTTAAAGGTATTATTCAACATTGCAAAATCAACAAAATTCAGACCGCCGTTACTGTAGCTGTTGGATAACAGATTTTTTAATGTGTCTTATTTTTCCATACAAAGTTACATAATTGTTGATCAATCTTTTTACACAGTGTTTTATCAGCTTCTAAAGAGATAGCTGTATATGTTAGATGTGATATGCCTTCTGCCTTGGAGAGGAGAATCCTTCCCTTTAAAGACAAGTCTCTCTGAAGTCACTGATTTAATTTTCTTTTAGTTTTTTCTAAAATAGGCAAGAAGTTTAAACCACACCTAAGTTTTGAATTTTTGGATATTACTATTCCAAGGTAGGTTATTGTCTCTTTGACTTGGATATTACAAATACTGGAAACAGAGAGTTGCTTAACTGGCATTAATTCACATTTGAGCACATTGAGATGAAGCCCAGAAGCATTGGCGAACAGTTTAATAGTATTAAGTGCTAAGGGAATTTGGTTAGAATTTTTTTGAAAAAGGGTAGTATCATCAGCCAATTGACTGATGATGATCTCCCTTCCCATGATATTAACTCCATGCAATGTACTATTCTTAATGTTGTAACGGTGGTGCCCCATGGTTTACTAGGATTACCAGAAAAGTTTTTTATTTATTTGTTTTAAGTGAAATGTTTTAAGCACACAGCATTCCGCAGTCTTTCACGCCACGCCTCATGATGAGCCTCGCACTCACATCAGGTGCGCTGGAACACACTCGCCTTACTTCCGCTGTTGTCCCTCCACCATGTCGTCACTTCTCATTCACCTTTTCCTCCCCTCTCTTTCACTCTTCTCAACCTTTTCTCCCATAGAAAGTGGTGATTCTCTCTCTTAAAATCAAACATATTTGAACGCCATACAGAGCAGATCGTTCTATTCATGATGCTTGTGACTCGTGACTGGTGACTTGTGACCTTTTTTTCCATTTCTCTCCGTCCCTCTTTTTAAACAGCTGAAGATGATTGGATGTCAGGTTAACAAGTTAATTAGTGGTGACGCATTATGTTTCACCACATTCCCCCCCTTTTGGAAAAAAAAACACCACATTGTGTTGACTAGAATCCCAGGAAATCTTCCTCATCAGAGGTCTCCTGGAAGATTTCTTGCAGTTTCTTCTTATTTCTCGACTCTAAATCCTCTGCTGCAGGAAAACAGGGCTTTAGTTTGCACACATTCACGATTCGACCAGAGGGGGTAAGATTGCATCCATGCAACATTTTATCTAACAGGCTGTGGATTTTCCTACCAAGATGGAGCTCAGTAGGTGACATGCCAGTAGATTCCTGAACTACGGTATTGATGGCAAAATGGAGTTCTGGTAAGTGCTGATCCCAACTCTTATGATTGTCTTCCACATAGGCTGATACCATTGACTTCAAAGTTCTGTTTACTCTTTCAGTCATATTGGTCTGCGGATGGTAAGCTGTGGTTAGCTTAGGGGTCACACTCCATTTGCTACACAGCGCAGTGAATATGGTTGAGACAAACTGTGTTCCTCTGTCTGTCAAAATGTAGTCAGGCACACCCCATCTGGTAAGTACTTCTCTCCTCAGGATTTCAGCTATTGCTGGAGCGGTGGCATGTCTCATGGGGAATAGCTCAACCCATCATGAGAATTAATCTACAAAGACAAGCAAGTATTCATGTTGTTTGGAGCTCTTTGGTAGTGGTCCCATTATATCTACTCCAAGCATTTCTCTAGGTCTTGAAGTGATAATTGGTTGAAGTTTACCGGCAGGCTTCCTGTTGTCACCCTTGAGCGTTTGACATTTGATGCACCTCTTGACATATTTCTTTACATCAGTCCACATACCCTGCCAATATGCAACATCTTGCACTCTCATTTTGAAGATTCCAAGATGTCCACTCAATGGATTAGAATGGTGATATTGGAGAATGGTGGGTACAAGACTACGGGGAATAACAGCACGATACTGGATTTTACAGAGATCCTCTCTGAAATCATTCACATCGTCACACACAGAGTTCAGCTTTTCTTTCAAACCATTAATGTGAGAAGTATTCGCTGCAACCATCGACTCCAGTTTATCAGACCTCATGTTGATAAGCTGAGAAAGTTTCATGATGATGTCATCAGCAGACTCCCTGCAGCCTCTTTTGGGTGAAGGCTTCAAAGGAGCAGAACGAAGCGAGGGGAAATCTTCCACTGATAATACCATCTTCTCTTCTGGTCCATAGTCGTGACAGCTGTCAATTAGGACATTGCAGGCTGCAGCAGAGCTAAAGTTAGCCATCATTTCTGTGTCAGCAGCCATTTCTTTCTTCTTCGTCACAGAATTCTTTCTTTTCTTATCAGCTGACATGTTTCTAAACAGACTGTAGTACACGAGAAGCACTTAACATCCAAATAAAACGTAAACTGAAAAAGTAATGTCCATTTTATTGCTCAAATTCAACTTTGTTGATGGGCGCTACAACTCAACACCTGTGCTCACGGCGCCATCTTGCACGCTCGCAACCATTGTATTCTCATTTATATACAATAGGGTATGGGGGCATGACGTCACGGCTCTAGCGCCGCGGTGGCTGATAGGAAAAATATTGTGAGGCCACTTCTTGTGAAGTTTTATTCATTAAGAACTTGTTGCGTTGTTGGATGTAATGTCCGTTCGCATGATTGACGGGGCAAAAAAATAGACAACAGACTTTCTTTTTATTGTTTTCCGGCCTGGAAACAGAATGGAGTGCAAAAGGGAGTCATGTGTCCAAAGTAGCCAAGCGGATTGATCGTGCACCGCTACTAAAGCCATGAAGAGCTTGGAGGAGAGCAGAGCGCTATTATCATCACTTATCAAAAGAGAACACGTTATTGGTTTTAATGTTGTCACATACTAATATCCATGTTAAAACAAAGTATTATTGTTTGTGTGCACTGTATAACAAGGCATGATAAGGTTGCGTGATTGTTTTGCACACAATATTAAACATTCCTAAAACTTCCACCATCATTGCCGATATGAATAATATAAAAAAATTAAACTAATCAGTTACACCTGCACAATTACATTTGCAGAAAGCACATACTTTGTGGCATAAACATAAATTTGTAAAGTTGCACTCACATTTGTGAAAATGAGAAAAGAACATATTTGTTAAATACAGTTTTATTCATCACGTTCTCATATTTAATGTTTTATTTTTAATGTGTGTTTGTAAAGCCATAGTCACATTTTAAATATTTTGTAGAGTTCATTTTAACAGTATCCTGATTTCTGTATATTCAGATATTTAATTGTATTAATGTCAACACATGTTCTTTTAGATGTTTGGAATTTGACTCATGAATTGAGATAAGAATTTACACATGATTTATTTTACTCATAACCTATAAGTTATATATTTTTGAATTTGTTAAATATGTTGTTAAATATATTTGTCTGATAATATGTGTTAATAAATCATGTGCTTTGAATTAAGATGCAGAATAATTTTTAATAAATATGGGATGGCCCACTTGACCTGATTTTTTTTTTTTTCTTTCTGAAATGCATGATCTCAAATTCATCTTATTGTTGTATACCTTTAAAATAACACTTTATATGAACTATATTCAGACTGAAACCGGCATGCATGTTGCAGTGATCACCGGTGATTGACTCTGCGCAGAATTTGCTCATCTCAAATGAACCTATGGTTAAGGCTAGAAGGAATACAGCTCTAGCTACTGGGCATGCACACCTCAATCTAATGTTATTTTTGTCACACTGTACAACAATAAAACTGTTTCCCCTTCAGTCGTTTCACTACGACGTTACATATGGGAACTCGCCTGAGTGACCAATCACCTCTGAGCTTTACAGAAAAGGCCAATGAAATTGGCGAGTGGAGTTTGCGTGCAACGCCACTCCCCCGTACATACGGGTATATAAGATGGCGGCGCGCATCCACTCATTCAGATTTTCGCTTCAGAGCCTCACCGCCTGCGAGCTGTTCAAGAAGCCTCTCCGACACCTGCATCATAAGAAAAAAAGTGCCGTGTCAGATCCTGCGAGCCGGCCGCCTAAGAGAAGAGATCGGACGAGCCGGCTTCTCGCATTCCAGCGAGTTTGAGCGCACGGTTGTGCCGCGTCCTCCCTGGGCGAACCGGGATCTAAGAGAGCAATTTCCTTACGGTCGTCGAGAGCCATTGTCCCGGTATGGCTTTCCGACCGTGCGTTTCTGGGTGCGGTAGTTTCCTCACCTCCGTTGACGGTCATGATCGCTGTCTCACATGCCTGGGCCGAGAGCACGTAGAGGCAGCGTTTGTGGATGGTTCGTGCGTTCATTGCGAACGCATGTCCATGGCCACGTTGAGGTCCCGCCTCTCGTTCGCGAGACGGCTCCCCTCGTCGTCTTCCCGAGGTAGTTCGGCGAGCCGTAAAGGCTTTACGGCTGCTTCGGCGAGGCGCTTGGGGGACCTCCAGGTGACGGTGCAGAATGTCCCGCCGGCTGATACCCCGCGGGCTTCCGCTCCACCGCGTGGTCCCGTGGTGATGCCCAAACAGACCGCTCCCCCGTCTAAAAGCGGGCCCAGCGTCTCTTTTGGTGCTCCCCCGGAGGAAGAGATGTCTATCTCAGCATCAGAGGGTGAACGGTCGGCAGATGAGGCGGGCACTTCGGCGGAGCAGCGCCCCTCTGCGGTCGCTGCTCCGTCTGAGGCGGACGCCGAACTGTCGGCCATGCTCCTCCGGGCCGCCAAGGGGATCGGGCTGGAGGTCCCGAAGGTGCCTCCTCCCGATCCTTCGAGGCTGGATGATTGGTTTCTGGGGACGAGGTCTGCGGCGCCGCCGCGCTCGCCCCCAGTCCCTTTCTTCCCGGAGGTGCACGATGAGCTGGTTAAGGCGTGGCGGGCCCCTCATTCGGCTCGTTCACGCCTTACCTCCTCAGCCCTCGCTACCCTTGATGGCGGGGCGGCCAGGGGGTACGAGGGGGTCCCTCAGGTTGAGCGTGCGGTTGCGGTGCATTTATGCCCGCAAGACGCCGCCACCTGGCGGGGCTCTCCGCGCCTCCCGTCCAAAGCCTGTAGGCTTTCGTCGGCTCTGACCGGCAAAGCCTACAGTGCTGCGGCCCAGGCCGCCACCGCCCTGCACGCCATGGCCACCCTGCAGGTCTATCAGGCCAAGGCGTTAAAAGAACTGCACAAGGGTAGTCCTGACCAAGCGGTTTTGCAGGAGCTGCGTGCGGCGACCGACTTCGCCCTCCGGGCGACTAAAGTCACGGCGCGGTCCCTTGGTCAGGTGATGTCCACACTCGTGGTCCAGGAACGCCACCTCTGGCTGAACCTGGCGCAGATGGCAGATGTCGACAAAGCACGCTTTCTCGACGCTCCTGTCTCCCAGGCCGGCCTCTTCGGCGACACTGTCGAGGACTTTGCCCAGCAGTTCTCGGCAGTCCAGAAGCAGACTGAGGCGATCAGTCACATCTTGCCCCGGCGTGCGACTCCCACGAAGTCCCCGGGTGCCCAGCCTCAGCCTGCTCGTCGCCGAGGGCGCCCCCCTGCGGCCCCCAAGAAGCAAGAAATACCTGCTCCGTCTCCGGCTGAGGCCCACGATGCGCGCCTCGCCGCCAGACGTCGTGGCCGCCGCAGGGGAGCGGCGCCGCCCGCTGCTCAGGAGCCCCCTCATACACCTAAGACCCGCAGGTCTGTGCGGCGCTCCTGACACGGGCAGCCTGGAGATGATGGAAGCTGCTCTTCGGGGGACGACAACATCTGCCCCCCCGCCCCCGGTGGAGGGCCGGGGCCGTCTGTGCGCTCAGCTGCCGTCGACCTACGGGTCGGCGGTACCCACCCACTCACAGAAAGAGCAATTTTCCACATCTCTGGGCCAAGTGCCCCGAGTTCTGTTCCTGTCAGACAAGATGTCTCCTCGGGTTCGGACTCGGAGCCAACATTCGCCAGCGCGGGAACCTGGGAGGAAGGTAAGTGCTGCTCAGAGCGGCCAGACTGCTCTCCAGGACGTTCATCCTTCTGGGACCAGTCCCCTTCCCCTTCCCGCAGGCCGCCCCACCGCGGTCACGTCGGTCAACGCTCCGCTGATCCCACTGGTGACCAGGCTCGCAGCCTGGCTAGAGCTGCCCAGCCCGTCCCGGTGGTTGATCCGGACGGTACGTCTCGGCTACGCGATTCAGTTCGCCAGGCGCCCGCCCAAATTCAGAGGCGTCCTTTTCACCTCTGTCCACTCGGACACGGATGCCTCTGTCCTGCGTGCGGAGATTGCTGTCTTACTGGCGAAAGACGCAATCGAGCCTGTCCCTCCAGCCAAGATGAGGTCGGGGTTCTACAGCCCTTACTTCATTGTGCCCAAGAAGAGCAGTGGGTTACGACCAATCCTGGATCTTCGAGTTTTGAATCGGTCCCTTCTCAGGCTGCCGTTCAAAATGCTCACTTCGAGGCGTATCCTTTCGTGCGTTCGACACCAGGATTGGTTTGCGGCCATAGACCTGAAGGACGCGTACTTTCACGTCTCGATTTTGCCTCGACACAGACCCTTTCTACGGTTTGCTTTCGAGGGTCGAGCGTATCAGTACAAGGTGCTCCCATTTGGCCTGTCCCTGTCCCCCCGCGTCTTTACGAAGGTCGCCGAGGGTGCCCTGACTCCGCTATGGCGGAAGGGCGTTCGCATCCTCAACTATCTCGACGACTGGCTCATCATGGCTCACTCGCGAGATCTGTTGTGCGAACACAGGGACCTGGTGCTTCAGCACCTCAGCCATCTGGGCCTTCGGGTCAACCGAGAGAAGAGCAAACTCTCCCCAGTGCAGAGGATCTCTTTTCTCGGTATGGAGCTGGACTCGGTCAATATGACAGCCTGCCTCACCAACGAGCGCACGCAGTCAGTGCTGAACTGCCTGAAATCATTCAGGCACAAAACAGCGGTCCCTCTCAAAACATTTCAGAGGCTCCTGGGGCATATGGCAGCTGCAGCCGCGGTAACGCCGCTGGGCTTGCTTCATATGAGACCGCTTCAGCGCTGGCTACACGATCGAGTCCCGAGATGGGCATGGCACCGTGGCACACTCCGGATTGGCGTTTCCCCGCAGTGTCGCCGCCTATTCAGCCCGTGGTCAGACCCTGCCTTCCTACGGGCCGGAGTCCCCTTAGGACAGGTCTCCAGGCATGTTGTGGTTTACACAGATGCCTCCACCACGGGTTGGGGTGCTGTATGCAACGGGCAAGCAGCCTCGGGCTCCTGGACAGGACCTCGACTGCTTTGGCACATCAACTGCCTGGAGTTGCTAGCAGTGCTTCTCGCGCTGCGTCGGTTTCTTCCGATGCTCCGCCACAAGCACGTGCTTGTCCGCACGGACAACACTGCGACCGTAGCGTACATCAACCGCCAGGGTGGTCTACGCTCCCGTCGTATGTCGCAACTCGCCCGCCATCTGCTCCTGTGGAGTCAGACGCGGCTGAAATCGCTGCGCGCCGTTCATATACCAGGGGAGCTCAACCGTGCAGCCGACCAGCTCTCACGGCAGCCCACCCACCCTGGAGAATGGCGACTCCACCCCCAGACAGTCCAGCTGATTTGGAGTCGATTCGGCAAGGCCCAGATAGATCTGTTTGCCTCCCCGGAATCCTCCCACTGCCAGCTCTACTACTCCCTCAGCGAGGCTCCCCTCGGCAGGGACGCACTGGCACACAGCTGGCCTCCGGGGCCCAAGTACGCCTTTCCCCCAGTGAGCCTCCTTGCACAGACCCTGTGCAAGATCAGGGAGGACGGGGAGCAGGTTCTGCTGGTTGCGCCATACTGGCCCACCCGGACCTGGTTCGTCGACCTCACGCTCCTCGCGACAGCCCCTCCCTGGAAGATTCCCCTGAGGAAGGACCTTCTTTCTCAGGGGAT
This sequence comes from Labeo catla, assembly GCA_012976165.1. Classification (NCBI taxonomy): domain Eukaryota; kingdom Metazoa; phylum Chordata; class Actinopteri; order Cypriniformes; family Cyprinidae; genus Labeo; species Labeo catla. The sequence goes on along the minus strand of VONZ01000023.1, from coordinate 1,376,547 downwards.
GGGCACGATTTGGCACCCGCGTCCCGATCTATGGAACCTGCACGTGTGGCTTCTGGACGGGACACGGTAGACCTCGCCGGCCTTCCACAGGCCGTGATAGAAACTATCACTCAGTCTAGAGCCCCCTCCACGAGGCAGGCCTACGCACTGAGGTGGGGTCTCTTTGTTGACTGGTGTGCCTCCCGTGGGGAGGACCCACAGAGATGTCCGATCGCAGTAGTGCTTTCCTTCCTGCAAGAGAAGTTGGAGCGTAGGCTGTCTCCTTCAACTCTCAAAGTGTATGTCGCGGCCATCGCGGCATATCACGATGCAGTCGATGGAACATCCATCGGGAAGCATCAACTGGTCGTGAGGTTCCTCAGAGGTGCGAGAAGGGTTAATCCCCCTAGACCGCACCTTGTACCCTCTTGGGATCTCTCCGTCGCCCTTCGGGGCCTGCGGGGACCTCCCTTCGAGCCGCTGGTTTCAGTCGAGCTTAAATTCCTGTCGCTTAAGACAGCGCTCCTGACCGCGCTCGCCTCCATCAAGAGGGTCGGGGACCTACAAGCCTTCTCTGTCAACGAAGCGTGCCTGGAGTTCGGGCCGGCTGATTCTCACGTTATCCTGAGACCCCGGCCCGGTTACGTGCCCAAGGTTCCCACCACACCCTTCCGGGATCAGGTGGTGAACCTGCAAGCTCTGCCCCCGGAGGAGGCAGACCCGGCCTTAGCGTTGCTGTGTCCCGTTCGTGCCTTACGGGTTTACGTGGACCGCACCCGGAGCTTCAGACGCTCCGAGCAGCTCTTTGTTTGCTTCGGAGGACAGCAGAAGGGAAATGCTGTCTCCAAGCAGAGGTTGGCCCATTGGGTGGTAGATGCCATCTCCCTGGCCTACGAAAGCCAGGGGGAGCCGTGCCCCCTAGGAGTTCGAGCTCACTCCACTCGTAGTGTTGCCTCCTCCTATGCGCTGGCGCACGGCGCCTCGCTAGCAGACATCTGCAGAGCTGCGGGCTGGGCGACACCTAACACCTTCGCGAGATTCTATAATCTCCGCGTCGAGCCCGTGTCCTCCCGTGTGTTAAGGTAACATCAGGTAATTTGCGGGAGGCCGGCAGGTGTCGGCTTGCTGCGCCATTCCCACGGGATCCGTGCGCTATCTCCCAGTATGTTCCCTCCGGCGAACCTGGGTCCTCCATGCCCCGCAGTCAGGACTAGATGCGGAGTAGTCCGCGACTGTGCTCCGACTGGGTCTCCTTCGCCCAGAAGGTTGTGGCAACATGTCTCAGTATTTTTCCACAGTCAGCCAGAAGGCTGTGTTTTCCCTCATACATCTATAACAGATTAGATGTATTCAATTTCTTTATTCCACATGCCTAAACCACATGTGCTCCGCCCCCCCAACCCATGCTTCAGTACATCTGGCACCCCTATGGGGCCCCTCTACTGGTCCCTAGGGCGTTGGGAAGGTTACGTAGTGACTCCACTTTCCGACACGTCCGCCTGTCGGCACTTGGTGTCTTGCGTAACGCAGCCTCAGGGTTGTGGCCTTTTCCATGGGTCTGTTCCCATATGTAACGTCGTAGTGAAACGACTGAAGGGGAACGTCTAGGTTACGTACGTAACCCTCGTTCCCTGAAGGAGGGAACGGAGACGTTACATCCCCTGCCACAACCCTAGGCTGCGCTGACGCCGGGCTGCGGCTCGGCTCCTCAGCAAAAACCTGAATGAGTGGATGCGCGCCGCCATCTTATATACCCGTATGTACGGGGGAGTGGCGTTGCACGCAAACTCCACTCGCCAATTTCATTGGCCTTTTCTGTAAAGCTCAGAGGTGATTGGTCACTCAGGCGAGTTCCCATATGTAACGTCTCCGTTCCCTCCTTCAGGGAACGAGGGTTACGTACGTAACCTAGACGTTTTGTGTTATAGTAAGGGCTAGGGTTGGGGTAGGTGTAGACGTTAAAACATTAAGACGTTAAAAAAAAACACACAATCCAATAGGTAGAACAATTAATTTCATTGTTAGTTTCCGGTTGGAGCTCTATCCCTTTAAGCCACAACCGTCTGAGATGAGCAAAATCTGTGCAGAACCGATCACCGCGGTGATCACCGAGAGATGCATGCTGGTTAGAAACGTGTCCGAGTTACATCCGCCTTCCTCTGATGTCATACTGACGTGTGCCAAAAAATTCTCGTGATGGCAAGGCGGCTGTGTCGGATTGAGCAGTCGGGCGCAGTAGCTCTCCACCGACTGCGCTGACCAAAACAGGATGGAAACGACTGGCTGACGACACAGCTTAATGCGCGTTGGTTCAGACAACCGTGATGTTGCCGTTCTTTTCTAAAATGTTTTATTTTTTAATCGAATATCATGTGGTTATGTGTTTAAATTATGCATGAATATTCCCAAACACTATGTCAGTGTGATCTCTGTGAGATTGTTGTCGTATGTCTATAAAAATATAAAATACACGCTTGTATTAAAGTAAAAATGAATGATAAATACGCCTTTCGTATGGAATTACATAACAAGCACTTTGAGTGTCTTGTGCATCATATTTATTTTCATCTAAAAACAACAGAGCTGAAATTATATCATGTTTATCAGCAACACAGCACGTGAGTGTGATAACGCGATATCTACCTTTGATGTCGTAGGTATTTGTTATCAGTGTTGGGGAGTAACTAGTTACATGTAACGGAATTACGTAATTTAATTACAAAATAAATGTAATTGTAATTAGTTACAGTTACTGAGAAAAAATATGTAATTAAATTACAGTTACTTTTGAAAAATGCCAGTGATTACAAAGGGGATTACATCTGAATTTTTTCACACACCCACCCCCATTTACAGATTTAATTGACTTCTTTTAAATTGCATTGACTGCTCTAAAATGAGACACCAATGTTTCAGGAGTTTAGGACACAGAACAGGACACATGCTTATTCGATAACTGTTTTATTTCCTATTTGGGTTTATGCATAAACTTTATTTTTTATTTAGGCATTGTTAGATGCTAGCGTTTTCTGTCATAACTATGCAAACATTTGATTTCAAACCCAGTATCATAGCTATTAAACTATTTCTTGTTAAGATGTTTTTTATGTTATGATCTTGTTATGGCATATAGTGCAACTGCACTCACGGTGACCCAAGTTCGATTCCCGCCTCGAGGTCTTTTGCCGATCCCGCTTCCCTCTCTCCTTCCAGCTCTTTCCTGTCATCTCTCTACTGTCCTATCACAATAAAAGGCATAAAAAGCCCAAAAATATAAGTTAAAAAAAAAAAGTCTGAATTTGTGGTGGCTGTTCTTTAAATTAAATTATTATACAGCTAAGACTATTTCGGGGCAACTTAAGTCAGTGCTATATGCTTGATAATTTCTCTTGGTGGAAGATTTGTGTTTGGTTTGCTAATAAAACATTAAAGCTTAATTCAATATTATGTTCAATTTCTGTCATCCTGGTATCGTGGACTTGCTCTATTGTTTCATACAAACGCAGCTGCTGCCATTTTTTTTTTTTGTTTGTTTTTTTTTTGTTTTTGTTTTTGTACACTAATGGATTATAAGATAACTAACAAACTAGTACTACTACTTAATTATTTATGTGGTGAAATGTTGTGTAAGAAAACTGGTATGACTGCACTGTATCCCTAAAATGTTTAGTTTGAACTTGCCATTTGCTAGCAGCTGACTTCTTCATGGAAGCTTTGCGTTCAAATATTTCAACTCAGATCAGTGTTTCGTGTCTAATAATTTTTACACAAAAAATCTAAATAATCTATCAAGCAGTTGTGTAAGAAGTGAGATAATGTACATTCAGCCAGTTGTTATCGCAAAATAAAGATGTATGTTATCCCTTACTTATCTTAATTCAAGTGATGAAGGATTTTGAAAGTCTGACAGTAATCAGTGTTGAGTGCTACTGTAAGGTTAACTCTGCCTGGTTTAAACGTTTCAAACTGATTAACAGTTAAAAATTTTAGAAATTTAGAAAAGTAATCAAAAAGTAATTAAAAGTAATGTTACATCACTTTAATAAAGTAATTGAAAAACTACACTACTTATTACATTTTAAATCAAGTAACTTGTAATCTGTAACCTATTACATTTCCAAAGTAACCTTCCCAACACTGTTTGTTCTACTTCGAGAGGTCAGAACTATCCGTCTTGACTGCACTTTTTTCACTCCTCCCCTCACTGCAGCCGCCTACTCTGGCCTATATATCAGGCATGGCAAGGCGAGCCGCATCTAAAACGAGCCTAATGACTAAACCGGTTTCAGTTTGAAAAAGGAAGCTGCACGTAAAGATAGTGAAGTAGAGGAGGAGTCATCAATCATTCAAACCAACGCTTCTCACATTGCTGTGTCAGACTGTCACCGGTTCAGAAAGGAAAATAACTTATAAAGTAACAAAAGTAAGTACCATAAGTTATGTCTTTAGATATAAAATGCATTTTGATTTTTGATTCATGTTATATTATGCCATAACCCTAATATTTGTAATAATGTGTTTGTTTGGGTTCTACTATAGAAGAACTAGCAGTTCTGTGAGCTTAAAAATACAGTCACAAAGTTACATGCGAAGAATTACCAGGTCAAAGTCATCTTTTTTGATTACTTTATATGAAATGTTTAGGTACAGAGGTCGATATGATTTTTTTTTTTGCTGATAATGTGTTGGTAAGCTCAAAACTGAAAGGATATTTCACAGTCAGCTAACTTGAACTGATCGGTTGACTAGTATATGGACTTCTTCCCGAGATACAAGGAAGTCTAACGTTAACATTAGTATTGTATTTTTTTTTTCAATAATATTTCATTTTCTACAATTATTTTGTGTTATCCTATTCATTAGAAACATTATTAATGATTTTAAATCATGTTTCAACCAGAACACTGGGTTTAACAGGAATAAGGAAATGCTATGTTTTGATTTGTTGTCGCAACTTTCACTTCCCCTTAATGCCGACATGTAAGAAATAGATGCATACGACTTCTTACATTTTTTCGACATAAGTTATTGCCAGCATTTCAGTGGAAGAGTTTTTCCGTGACTGCATTTGCAAGTTTCCTTTCCTCATAATATAAATAAATAAATAATCAAGAGGCATGAAATATATGTACAACTATGTATTTATTTGTAAAAATTGAAAGCTGTTATAATACCATATATAAAACAGAGTACAACATTATTTGCACTGATATAAACTGATGTTGTCCTATGAAAACATAGCTAATATTTAATCATGGATCCTGATTTTCTGTGTTAGTTTTAAAAAAAAAACTCTTTTCATAATGCATAATGTTTTAAAGCAGCATTATAATAGTTTAATGAACATGTGCATTGGGGTGATTTGTCACATTTGTTTGTATAATTTATACTTTTAATTAATTACTAATTAATTCTATCACTGATATTGATATTTTTGTATGTTACCCTTTCCAATTGGAAATTGGTTTGTATTTATATTGTACTGGTTAAACTTTTGGTAAATAGAGCGTATTTTCAAAAAAATTTTCAACAGCGTCAGAAGAACATAATGCTTCAGTCATTCAAGATATTGTGAAATATTTATTTTTTGAATTTTTTTTATTCTCAGCTGCAATGGACATCATAGAACCGATCCTAGCCATCGCAGAAAAGCTGTACAGCCTCTGTGGGGAGGTGAAGGCCAACAAGAAGCGCTGCAGGCGTTTGGCTCACCGTGTGTACACCCTGGCTGAGCTGGTGAAAGCCGTGAAGGTTCATGGCTTTGGGACTGAACCCGAACAGGTTATAAATGGGCTTGAAAATCTTAAACTCACTTTGGAGTCAGCAGAGAAGGTAGTAAAGAAATACACTTCCTTAAGTTATTTTAGACGGATTGCCAAAGCATATGACCTTGGGGAGGAGTTCAGCGGCCTAAATGAGAGGCTCAACGATGCAGCCCAAGTGCTTTCTCTAGCACTTCAGGTTGAGCACAGAGCAAGTATAGAGAAAGTGTTTCAAGAAGCAACACGGTGGCGGGAAGATGAAGAGGACAGACAGAGTGACTCTCTGGAACTTCGGGATTGTAAGTTGTATGGATCTGAATTGGAATAAAATGGCTACTTCCAGGATACAACTGGAACCTTTAGACCAGGCCTGTCCAAACCTGTTCCTGGAGGGCCACCGTCCAGGTGTGTTTAATTAGCTCCAACCCTAATTAAACACACCTGAACCAGATAAACAAAGTCTTCAGACTCACTAGATACATCTAGGAATGTAAACTGGAGCTAAATCCTGCAGGATGTTGGCCCTCCAGGAGCAGGATTGGACACCCCCGTTTTAGACCGTGTATTGACAGAGTATAAATTTGTCTCCTCTAGTGCTCCAGTCTTTAGCTGAGGAGAGCAAAGGAACGAGCACAATGGTTGATGCTGTACAGAAGACAGTTGACCAAACTCAAAAAGAGGTGCTGGACATTAAAGAGATCCTGGAATCATGTAAGTACAGAAAAGTGGGTCAATGACAAATAAGAGTGTCCATAAAAAAAGAAAAATATTTTTAGAAAATGATTGTCAAGTTCTTAAAAATGCTGTTTGTATTCATGTTGGTTTCATATGGTTTACAAAAAACTTGAAAGTTTAAATGCATTGGTGTTATTTATTTTAATTTAATGTCATGTGGTGTAACCATCAAGTAAAAGTATTAACATATTTTCTTAACACTTAACACAATACATTGAGCTCATATCTTAATCATTACAGCCCTGCGCCTTGAAAAATAAATTAATTCGAATAATTTGCAGATTTACAAAAATGGCCTAAAGTTGATGATTTTGAGTAAAACTTTCCATCATGTACAATTTTTTTCACAAAATAAAAATGCAGATTTTTTTTCCAAATTACATTTGTTTTAGCTTTAATGCACTTTAATGCACTTAGGGTACAACAGTGCTAAAGGCACACCCTAAAAAATGTGCTTTTCCCTGTGCCGATTGCAGAAAAATCTATACGTTTATATTTAACATTTATGGAGCAACATATTTTGTGTGAAAATAAATCATACAAGTCATGTATTTTGTTTAAAAAACTTGTAAATGTATGAGGTGGCAAGGGGGGCCTTTTACCCCACACACAGGGTAAAAGACTCACCAGCATGGGCTAAAAGGCAGACAGTATTGATACAAATACTTTAGCTAAAATAATGTTTTTGTTGTTGTTGTTGTTAAAATAATGTCTAAGTTAATACTTGTTCAAAACAATCACTTTAGCAAAGAATGTATTTTCTGCTTATTTTGATAAATAAGATAATTATTTTTTGTTCAATAAATATATTGTCATTAAAATATGTTAATATAAAACATTTTAAAATATAGAAGTAAAATGTAAATATTCTGAAAGCACTGAAGGAGATCCCATAGTGATTTAATATAGATTTACAGTAGTAACAACAAATGAGATTTTATTATATGATATGACCGATGTCATGTTTTTAAATATGATGGTTTCATTCTAAACATGGTGATTATCTCTAAGATGGTCACCCAACATAATACATGATATTTACCATCTGAATCTAACATGTCATGTCAACAACGAAAAAGTCAGCCTTCTATTAATTATCATGTAAATATTGTGCCTTTTAGCCCCAACAGCAGGTTGATTTTTAGCCCAAAGACCATACTTTCACATATTATTTCGTTATTTAAAAACTGCTGTTTTAATTATCTTAAACAAAACTGAAAATCATTCAGAAGATCTTTGTCTCAAGATATATTCATGAATTATTTTGTTTAGAAATCTATTTTTAGCAATTCTCATTTGCTACTTAAATCTACAACATTTTTAAAAACATATTAGATCAAGTAAACACAGAAACGACTTTGCGCTGCTCCCCGCGATCGCGTCAAGGATCAGACAAATTTGCAGGCCTATCTTGAAAAGCAGATGTTTTGCCACATTTTTCTGCCATCTAGTGGTTTAGAAGAAAATAATATCAAAGGTGCCTTTTGACAGAGAGTAAGTAGATAATGAATAAAAGAGGGCCCAAAACAGAACCCTGAGGAACACCACTGGTAACTTTAGATTGTTTTGATATGAAATTAAGTTGGATGAACTGAGTACAACCAGAGAGATAGGATCTAAATCAAGATGATAGATGGGGGCGTGCATGAAATCCCAAACGAATCTAGCCTTTAAAGGAGTAAATCAGGGGTGCCTAAACTTGGTCCTGGAGGACCAGTGTCTTGCAGAGTTTAGATTCAACTTGCCTCAACACACCTGCCAGGAAGCAAATTTAAGAGATGAAGAAACAAGAAACTAATGAGAAGCGAACAATTTAAGTAACTACAAAGGCCAAAGATGCTAAACAGGCTTTGTTTAAGTGAGTTGGTAAAGGATCGAGTGGACAGGTAGAAGATTTGGATTTCTGAATAAGATAAGATTTCTGAATAAGTATCTTCTCAACAGTTGGTGGAGTGAAGATAGAAAGAGAAGGCACAAAAGAAACTGGATAGACAGAATCAGAGTTGTTTACAAGTAATTTTTGATGAATGATTTCAATTTTAGACTCGTTGATTGCATTAAGTGTTGGAAAACACATTTAGAGGCAGAAAATCAGGTGGTCGTAATTTATTATTATTATTTTTTTTTAGCGTTCACTTCGCCCTTTAAAATGTATAATTTAACTTTCAAACTTCAAAGTGGGTAAATGTGCTCAAATACTAAATTTTATGTCAAAAAACTTTACATAAACACAAGTTTAAATAAGCTTTTTTATAAAATATGCAATTTTCCGTCACTGTTTGGATGTAACCTAGCTCAGAGGAAGTGGGAATCATGTCTTTGTGGCAGTGATTAATGTTTAATGCAAGGCTTCTTCATCTTACAAATGGTTGTGAACAACAAAAATACTACAAAATGTGTAACATGCTCAAGCAAAACAAATGCACATTTTTTGGAATCAACCCCAAAATTAGTAAGAATCACTTGCCATGAATTGTCATTTTATTATTAAATATTAATTGATAAATATCAATCAATTTTTATGAAGTTGCACCACATGACATTTTACAACCTGACTTAACCTTCCTTCATAAACAGGTCAAAATATCTGTTTATCAGACTTATTATCCCTGACACACAGTCATGACTCATGGGAGTCTGCTTGGGTCTCACTGAAATAATTTCTTGGGTTTTTAATGCTTATTTGTTGTACCACATGATTTGATTTAAATGTTTGCCTTTGTTTTTTAAATAGTAACATTAAAGAGGTCATTAAGAATTTCATTAAATTAACAGGGCTTTTATGAAGTGTAAAGTAATGTTAAATTTCACACTGTTAAAGTAATGTTTTGAATGGTGCCTCAACTGAACAGTTTTATTTGTCATTGGTTGCCAGTGAAAAAACCCCAACTTCATCTGCAAGACATTAGAGAGATTAAACCAGAAGAACTGACCTACAGTTTTCCTAAAAAACCCCTTATGAAGTGCAGCCATTCTGAGCTTTACAAAGGGACGTACAACAAATTCACTGTGGCTATCAAGAGATACTCATGTCCGACGTGCACCAGCCCCAGGTAGATGATAAAAATTAATTGTGGTCAAAAGTTAGATTTTATTCAGTGTGAAACCAGTCTATACCATATCAGTCATTTTCATGACTTATTTTTCCTTGTTCCTATATTCATTCTCTCCAGTGAGCTGAGGAGCATTTTTAACAAGGAGGTGGAGACCATGAAGCGCTTTGAGTCGCCAAATATCTTAAGAATATTTGGGATCTGTGTCGAGGATGAAAGCGGTGTGCCAATCACAAATCACTAACCAAAGAATAATCATCCAGTTGAAATTTACTTGAGGTAAACATGCATCTACTTATCATTGTGTCCTTCTTATACAGGACCAAATGCAAGTTACCTGATAGTGATGGAATACTGTGAGAAGGGAAACCTTCGACAAGTCCTGGACAGTAACTGCAATCTGCCCTGGGAGAGAAAGACTCGGATGTGTCTGGATGCAGTGCAGGGACTCTACAGGTCCAAATCTATCTATACTGGCATAAAAAAACCCAACATACTGTAATTCTGTTGATTAACGGCTTGTTCTTCTTCCTCTGTGACATAAAAAATCTGACTTTAACTCCTCCTAGAGTTTAAGCATACGCAAAGCATGTCATGACTTAACTTGAACTTTTTTATCTAGTTAATTTATTCTCATACAGTATGTTTGTATATAGAAAAGGTGTATTTGTCATCTCAGTCTCATTATTTTTTGCACAGTACAGGCTGCATCAGTCAGAGGAGAAGTTTAAAGTGCATGGCTCCATCAAAAGCAGTACTTTTCTAGTGGCTGCTGGCTACAGAGTGAAGGTAATGGATATTCACTTTCACAATATCAGCATCAGCGTCAATTAACCACCAAAACAACCACATGTTTTTGTAGTTCCCAAATCTCAAAAATCCCAATTTAACAGCTGGATGTCAGGGTTGGAAATTAATGAGGGCTTGTGGCCAAAATGCCACCTAAATTCAAAACAAAGGGGCAAAAAAACGCCCCTACACAATTAAACAATGCATTACAACTGGCACGATTTAAATGAAAAGTGTCAATTCATGGAATTGCATTTAGATTCACTCGCACTGCATCTTTCATTGCTTTTACATGGTGTTTTGTGCAACATTGAAACCTACAACTAATCAAATGCATTTTTTGTTGAATTTAAGAATGCATTGGCCAATCAGATTAGTGATAAATTAGTCAGCACTGCAAACACCTTAATTTCCTTCATCATAAACAACACAGAGCAGACACGATGTGAATAAAACATTAATTCACTGATTATACCAGGGTTTTTTTGTTTTTGTTTTGTTTTTTGCATAACTTGCGCTAGACTAGACTATGGTCGTGGACGGAATTGTTTGTCTGTAAATCCAGAATTTGACATGCCCAAAACGCAGACACAAAACAAAAACGTTTTTAATATTAGTTTCTATACTGATATTAATAATCATTATTACAATATAAAGACCAATAATCTACAATAATGATTTTTGTCATAATATTGTAGCCCTATGAGCTTCTGTTTTTTACATGTAGAATTTAGATACAATATTAAAAAGTCTGTTGTTATTGATATCAGTTTAAAATATTGATTATAATTTTGTAATTGAGTATAAGTTAAGTAATTTAATTAAGTATTTGGCATTAAAGACAACATAGTATGGTGATTATAATAAGGCAATTATAAAAATTGCCCTCACGAATGGAAAAAAAATGCACCTGGATGTATGCACCTTTTAAATGTATGCCTTTTTAGGGCATCTAAGGCAATAATCTTATTACAGTTTACTTTAATCTTATTACAGTTACTGTTCTGAATAGCTATATATATATATATATATATATATATATATATATATATATATATAGTGCCTTGCGAAAGTATTCATTCCCCTTCATTTTTTTTCACATTTTGTTATGTTGCAGACATACATGTGAAACTGCTTTAAATTACCTTTTTTCACATGAATCTACACTCCATACACCATAATGACAAAGCACAAAACAGGTTTGTAACAACTTTGCAGATTTATTAGAAATAAAAAACTGAAATGATTCTATTGCATAAGTATTATATATTATATTATTATACATATTTCTGGGATACTTGAAATTTAGCTTGGGAGCATTCATATTGCTTTTAAATGTTACTACACTTCAAGTGGAGTTACCCTGTGGGCATTTCATTTGAGTATTATTTGCAAAGGCACACACCTGTCAATAAAAGGTCAATAAAAGAGCAAAAACCAAGCCCTGAGGTCAAGGGAACTGCATGTAGAGCTCAGAGACAGGATTGCATCAAGACACACATCTGGGGAAGAGTTCAGAAAAAAATCTGCTGTATTGAAGGTTCACAGAAGCATGCAGCCTCCATTATCCATAATGGAAGAAGTTCGAAACAACCAGGACTCTTCAGAGAGCTGGCTTCCTTGCCAAACTGAGAAATTGATGCAGAAGGGTCCTGGTTAGACTGGTGACCAAGAGGCTGATTGTCACTCTGGTTGATCTCCATGATCATAAATGCAGATGGGAGAAACTTATAGAAGGACAAAGATCACTGCAACACTCCACCAATCCGGTCTTTATGGCGGTGTTGCCAAACTCAGTCTTCTCCTTAGTGAAGACACATGAAAACACACTTGAAATTTGTAACAAAGCACCTAAATAACTCTCAGATTGTGAGAAACAAGATTCTCTGGTCTGATGATCCTCAGTTCCAAGCATCACGTTTGAAGGACACTACGCACTGCTCATCACCTAAACAGTACCATCCCAAAAGTAAAGTATGGAGGTAGCACCCTCATGCTGTGGGGCTGTTTTTCAGCACAGGGACTGAGGGACTCGTCAGAGTAGAAGGAAAGCTCACTGCACCAAAATATAGAGATAGCCTTAATGAAAACCCAGTGCAGAGCATTCAGAACCTCAGACTAGGCAGAAGGTTCACCTTCCAACAGGACAATGAGCCGAAGCACACAGCAAAAGTGACTTAGCTCTATGAATGTTCTTGAGTGGCCCAGCCAGAGCCTGGACTTGAACACAAATAGCTCAAAAATAGCTCTGGAGAAACCTGAAAATGTCTGCCAGCTCCCATCCAAGCTGACAGAGCTTGAGAGGTGAAGAATGAAAAATAATTGCCAAATGCAAATGTGCAAAACTTGTCGCATCATACACAGAAAGACTTGAGGCTGTAAAGGTGCCTCAAGTAAGTACTGTTTTAAGGGTATGAATACTTATGCAATGTACTTATTTCAGTTTTTTAACTGCAATAAATTTGAAAAGTTGTCACAAATCAGGTTGGTTTTTTTTTTTGGTGTGGTGTACGGAGTGTAGATTGATGTGAAAAAAAACTATTTAAAACAGTTCAACATAAGGCTGCAACAAACCTGAAAAAATAAGAGATTTGAATACTTTTGCAAGGCACTGTAATTTGCTAATAGTTTCAAATGACTCAAATAATTCATTTAGAATTATTATGTCACATTAAATATATTTTATTTTCTTTATACATGAGAAAACAATTTTAATTTTATGTGTATATATTTTTGTTACTAAACCAATATTGTCTAACAGAATGTCGGGGTTTCATCTTAATGTTCATTTGTATGTTTCGCAAGTTGGGAGGCTTTGAGTTGGCAAAAACAGAAATTTCTCTTCAGAAGAATAAACCCAAAAGGAGCAGTGCTTTACATTACAGCTCTCCCCAGCTGCTTCAGAATATCAACCATCCTTACGACAAAGCATGTGAGATCTACAGGTACAGCGGTCCAACTCAAATATCATACATGAACATCTTACTCAAATAAAGGATGGTTACTGACTTTACATGCTCTTTTTAGTTTTGGTATTGTCTTGTGGGAAATTGCAACACGAGAGATTCCTTTCAAAGGTGTGTATCTCCAACACTATCAGTATCATTATTGCGTTTGTCCTAAATATTACTTAAATGTTATTTAAACTGAATACATGATACACTTTTTCTGTGCCTGTGTTTTTAGACTGTACAAACCCCACTCAGGTCTTCCAAAAAGTGTGTGCAGAGAAGGTCATGGAGCCACTTCCACCAGACTGTCCTAAACAGCTAATAGAGCTCATCAATGCCTGTCGATCATTCGAGCCCTTCTTACGACCAACGGCAGGAGGTAAGACCCTGAAACACAGGTGAAGTGGGTCATCACATTTCCTTCTGTGATTAGTAATGCGTTACAAAGTACATTACACAAACAAATTACTTTTTGGATCTAGTGAAAAAGCAACTTATCTTTATACGGTTGTCACATACTCACATGGTGTAGTCCAACGCAAGCATAGCTGATAGTGTAACACAAAAGTAACACAAATGTAACCATTGCATAATATAACAAGTAAAAACGTAACTTTTATTAAGAAGTTACATATCATATTGTTTTTTTTAAAGAAGTAACATGTCATTGTTTTCCAGACCACTAATAATGTGGCATATTTTTATTTCATTGATACTTCAGATGCTATTATGTAGTCCTCATTCTATGTGTGGCAACACAAAGAATCTCGTTACATCCTTTTCGCTGTGCCATGTACGGGCAATGGCAATTAGTTTGAATCACCAGAAAAAAGTAAAACTGGCCAATTGACAGTGTGACGCCAAGATTCTTGGCTGTATGTCTGAGTGAGATCATTATGTTTGCTGCAAAAAGAGAATAAAAGCGGGCCGAATACAGAGCCTTGTGGAACACCAGTAGCATCTCCTCTGCACACTTTTCTTTTTTGTTATATTATTTTATTTTATTTATTGTTTCAATTAGATTAACAAACTTTTAACAAAACATTAAATGCTTAAACAAAGATAAGGCAAACATAATGGCTATAAATAATTTCGAAGTTATACATAATAAAACCGGAGGACAAAAACAGGAAGGGAAAATGATGATGAGAGACATTCCAAATTAAAATACACAATCAGCGTTGACTAAAAATACATCAGAGTTCATCAAATGTCTTGCACTTACACAAAGGTTTGGTGGGATAATTCAAGAAAGGTCAAGCAGGCTATAATGAACCCAATAAAGGCATAATCTTACAATTAATCTTTACACTTACTCACAAAACTGACATCACAAGATTTCACAAATAGATTATGTGAATATGTGACCAAGAACACATGAACTGTCATTTTTGGTGATAGCAATACACTCTTAAAAATAAAGGTGCACCATTTTTGGTTCCACAAAGAACCATTCAGTCAAAGGTTCTTTAAAGAACCATCTCTTTCTTACCTTCTTATAATCTGAAGAACCTTCTTTCACCACAAAGAACCCTTTGTGAAAAAGAAAGGTTCTTCAGATGTTAAAGGTTCTTTATGGAACCATTTAGACAAAAAGGGGTTTTCTATGGCATCGTGAAGTGCCTTCATTTTATTTTATTACTTTTAAGAGTGTATAAAATCTTGAGGAAAAAAATTATGGTCTTATTTTTAGTGATTTTTTTTTTTTCTATATTTAATTTTTTTGTATTTTATTTATTTATGTTTTAGTATTAGTCGACAAGCTCATTAAAATGGTGGAAGAGGACTAATGGAGGACCACTGCATCTCTAACCAAGGCTGCTGGCAAAGTGTCCATATCAGATTCTGATGATGCAATCTATTCCGATCAACCTGGGGAATATTCCAGAAAGCAGGATAAACTTAGTGTCACCTAAACCATGGTTAACTAAAACCTTGTTTACTTGGGTTACATGATGCATATAATATTGATATTATTGTGAATGATTCATCCATGCACGTTTCTTTCTTTTTTTTTTCTTTTTTTTTGGGACCATGTAATTTTTTATCAAAATGTCATAACTTACATCATAATTTATCTGTGAACAACATTCTTCTCTCTGCTGACATCACTTCTCCTGTCACGTGTAGTCCAAGATAAAGACAAAGTTAATGAATAAAGATCAAAACATTTAATAAAAACGTTTGCATAAATCTGTCAGTCAGTGCAGTTTCATTGTTATGACACACTGTGGCGGCAAAGGACTGCATTGAGTGCGTCTTTAAACCGTTCATTCATGTTTAAAAACGCTTACTCATTCAAAGAGAGATGAAATGAAACACGTTGTTTAAATCATTTTAACTTTGAGCACCATTTTTAAAGGCTCAGCTGACTAATAGAGCATCGATGCTAAGACAGTTTCCGTTTACCTTGGACATGACAACCTATATAATATACATGACTCGGCCTGAAGGACAGACGAAGGTAATCGCTCGCGCTCAGTCAATCTCTTTTCTCATTCGCTGTCTTGTTAAGTACAAATATACTGAACCTAAGTACAAATCAGCATGGTACACATTATGTTATCTTTTTCTAACTTATTTAACATTCAGTACACATGCAAGTGTAAAATGAGAAGGGCATAACCTTACGAAAAAAGAAAACACGCAAATATCGTGGTTGCTGCTTGTTGCAGTCCTCTGTGGTTATGCTCGTCAGTAGCGCGGTATTGCGATATTGCCCTCCCTAATGGAGGGAGGAGCCAAGGTGGAGGTGTGGCCAACGACATCCGTGGGACGACCAAACGGCAACCTCCCGGTCTCCCTCTTGAAGCCAACACGGAAGTGACTAAAACTGCAATTCATCGACTGGCCGCTAGAGACTGGCTGCAAAAGGGAGTCAATCCCATAGACTCCCCATGTTAAAATGCCCAACTTTACAGCTGAAAAAAATATGTTTACAGCCTGGTACAAAAAGTGGTTTTGATCTATATAGCTAATTTTGCCCTTCATGTCAACTGTGAGGGGGGTGAATTTTTTTTTATAACTCATCCGTTTAAATTATATTAAGCCTTAAAGTTCTGCATAATTTAGGGCGTGGCCACTTGAGTGACAGGTGGATTGTCACTGCTGTCACCACCGGCGTGCTAGGTGGGCGTGGCTTCAGCAACCAGCTCCACCCACGTCCCGCCTTTGCCCATTTTCGATTATCCGGGAGTGACGTGCAGTGACGCGATTCCAAGATGGCTACGGCCGACTCCCGCCCACTAAGAGCTTCAAAAATGCTCTTCAGAAACCTAACAGTGACGTCATGGACACTTCGTCCATATTTTTTTACAGTCTATGGGGATGACGGATGGAGACAGAGCCGATCTCAGAGGATCCCAAGGTGAGGACGGAGAGCTGATGGAGCTGGGTGACACCGCTGGCACAGGAGGCCAAAACAAAACTAATAGTTCATAATGAAAATAGCAGAGAATCTGTGACATCTGTTTACATCCTGCCCTTTCTTACAATCTATTGCAAGCTCGCTTTCAGATATGCTTCCATCCAATCAACAACCAAATGACAGAATCATGTCACTGACTACAGCCGTGTACCTTATTTATGTATTTTTATGTTTAGCCATTTTGCTTTCACATTTGTGATGACACGTACCACATATGTATGAGTTTCATATTGTATTTCAAACATCCCATTACAAAAAGACAAGCTTGTGACTGCAGATCAGCGGTGTGTCAGATGAGAAAATGTTTTCAATATTTGTGAGGTAAAATAAAAATTGATTTGTTATAATGCTTTATAATTATAGAACTTTATAATACAATATTGGCATAATCTGTGCCATCGAAAATTAAAATCTCACTGCATAGCAAATTTGTCTGTCTTTTGTCTAAACACTGCATGAAAAGTTATTAATATTCAGATATGACCCACCATACATCACATTTGTCATATGACATCATGACAATTCTGAATGACATATGGCACCAAATACACAAAATACAGTACCATGACTTTTATTATAGACTATCCAATATTTACTTATTTACTTTTTTTTTGAACAGACAAACCTGAAAAATAACAATATTCTGGTGGTGAGGAGATAGAAAATGTTTAAAAATAATATCAGTGTGAAGTACTACATGTTTTAGTCAAATAAACTCGAAAACTTGAAAAATCAAATACCGCATGTTGCCATTGTTTATATGCTTAATCTTGGCAAATCTGTTTTTATGCTATATAAAATTAAATAGCATAATTACTTCCTGAATATATGGTCACATAACCCAAGTGTTGATTGTGAATGAAATGTGTGTAATCCTGGTTTTGATTACAGGATGATGATCTTTTTGAGCGTGCTTAATTTCCAGAAACTACCTCAAGTACACTGCGTGTATATGGTTCGTCTTGTACAATTAACAGCTAAACTCTATCTGATGACTTCAACTCCCTGACCAGAGTTCTGCAGCGGTCAATAACACAAATACCCGCTTTTAGTGGGGCAATCCCCAACAAATTTTTTCAGCTTTTTTACTTCCTCTCAGAGCCTCTTCTAAAATGAAATTGAAATTTGAATCCGAAGTCAGCGCTTTGGACCAGGCTGTCAGCATAAAGTGAGTATTTAGACTTCTTGTGTAAGAAGTGTATCTATATGCTCGATCAAAATAGTTAATGATAACCTTTATGAATAACATAATTTACAAGTTAAAAAAAGTAAAGATGCATTCAAGTTGTGAAACACTATAAGAGATTTTGTCATGTGATGATGTGAAAGTGGTAAACTTCCTAAATGTTGGAGCCATTAAAATATAAATGCAGTTATTTAGTTTGTTAAAAGAGTTACTAGGTTGTTTAACATATAAATAGATATGTTTACTATAAACATTTATTCACATATAAAGTTAAAAGACAAAGCATAACATTCTTTCTATAGTTAAACCATGGTAACCACAAATGAACCGTGGTTTTGCTACACTCACCATAGTCTAACCAAGAGATGTGTAGTAAAAATTTGGTTGTAGTTAAATTAAAACAGACTGTAAACAATCCAACAAAAAAAGAAAAAAAAAACTATATGTATATGTTACTATATGTTACTATATTACTGTAATAAACCATGGTTAATTTTGGTAAGAGAAAAATATGATATTTGATATTTCTGTAAAGATATTGTCATGATGAAATCATTATTGTATTAATTTTGACATTTAGGCAATTTAGAAAATACAGTTTTCTTAAATCTAAGTATTTAAGCCATTTTAAGATAAAACAACAACACCTGGTCACCTTAGGCCCCAGACTCAGGTTTTAAACATTTATTTAAATGTGATGGCCATACAAAAAAACATGGTTGTCCATGGTTTCAGAAATTGTTGTGGGTGTATGGGATGGCCTGGATGAGTGTGAGATTTCCTGGCCTGAAATTTTGTCCCAGTCTGGCCCTGTTCTGCATGGTGGATGTTTAGCCTTGATACGTTCATTAGCTAACAAGTTTTAAATGTAAGTTATTTTGTATTAATGTGTCAGTATGATGTGAGGTCCGGTTACCAGAGTGACACTTAAACAGGTAGCAGTAATGGGTACTTTTTATTTAAGTACATGTCTGAGCCCATACTTCTTTACTTTAACTTAAGTAAAAAAAAGTGTAGTCAGCACTTCTAGTTTTACCAGAGTATTTTTAAACATGAGTATCTGTACTTCTACTTGAGTGAAGGATGTGTGTACTTTTGCCATCTCTGCATATATTATATAAAAGAAGTTTAATTGCTTTGCTTTACTGATTAAATTCAGAATCAACGGAGGACATCAGTGCCCCTCTGAAGCTGTTTTCCGACTAATGGAGGACATACAAACATTCAGAGATGGGTATTTTTCCCCAGGATACAGGTATTTTCATTAAATATTTCTTGTTTAATGTTCATCTGTCAAGTATTATGATTAGGTCAAAGTTGATCACAATTAGACTCACAAAACCCCAGCTGTGTGTCTGTTAAGAGTGAGCAGTTACCAAAACCTCTACCAGGTTTAGGAGATGAAGACATTCCTTGTGATTTTATGTAAATCTAGAAATACAATAACCACTAAACTGTGTGTAATTTTCCATTAAATCAAATACTTCTCATGTCAAAGCCCAATGATGCAGATAAGATCTGCTTCAGTATAAGAATCAGTTGTACTGATCAAATCATAATGTTTACTGACAATATTTTATTAGTCCAGTCCAACAGAGGAAGGTCAACTCACCAGAGCCCAGCTGTGTGTCTATGAACAGTGAACATTAATTTCTACGTTCCATTGATTTTAAAGATGAAGGCATTCCTTCTGGTTTATGGTAAATAAAGATTATGACTGAATGCTTTAACAGTGTTTGTAATTTGCATTTAATGGGTTAAAATCATTTGTCACTTTTTGTTTGTTTGTTTGTTTTCTCATTGGATTACAAAAAGTTAAAAATGCATGTACGTCAGACAACAAGATCAACATGTTCTCACTCCTAACTCGTCACATTGATGCTTGGTCAAGACCCCTTTGGCGTCACTTCTTGACGCTCAGGGTATCCCTTTAGCATAATTTTTCGACATGCAGGGTCCTCCAGTACTTTACATTAGAAACCATTGGCGTCAATGTGCTGACGCAAAAGGCACTGGGAATTTTATCGTCATGATTAAATTATATATTGGGTAATAATATTGCTATTATTGCATATATGTTGGGGTGTTTTTTTGTTTTTTGTTTTTTTTTAATGCAAACAGTCACAACAGTTTCATTTATTACACTATTTACACATTTAACCCAACATTTAACCATTTGTCAACAAAACACAAGAACAGATACAACTATATTCATTAATTATTCAAAAAGCATTAATAGTCCAAGGGTTCTGAAGCAAAACGATTGCCACCAGAAGAAGCAAGCCTTGGTTGTAAAAGGCTATTGGCTCTTGGATGTCTCGTGACCGATTGCGTCATGCTAATGTTTGAGAGTATCTTTTTGATTGAGATATGAGCACGTTAATGGAGCGGGATCATTTTCAGCTATTAAAAGATATCATACGGCCTCAGAAGACTCTGAATGCAACAGGACTTGTTTGTAATACTTTTATACTGCTTGTTTATGGTCAGTTTTTGCAATATCTGTGGCTGTACTTATATTTGCCTGTTGTGTGTTTTATATTGTTCAGAAGTGGGTAGGTTTAGGGTAGGGGTGGGGTTAGGTGTTCCGATGAAAGTATACATTTATATAAAATCATTTCTATTTTTACAAGTGCATGCAAACCATTAAATTAAGACAAACAACTGAAAACAATGGAGGACCCTGTAGGTTGAATAATGACGGTAAAGAGGTACCCTGAGCATCAAAAAGTGACGCCAAGGGGTCCTGACCAAGCGTCAATATGTGACGAGTTGGGAGTGAGAACATGTTGACAAGACAACATGGAATACCAAAACTCTTGGAATTTACAAAGACTTTTAAACATCATGTGTAGGTTTCTGACTTTTTAACTCAGTTTGACATAATATTACAAGTGGTCAGATTTATCAGGAAATTTAAACTACTGTTTATCTTCACTGTGAGAACTGACTGTATAAGTCAAATTTCTTACATATCTGCTGCAGTTTCCATATACTTGTAATGACACAAGATAATGTGCCAAAAGACTAATGATTTCTTTGTCTCTAAATCCTATTCTAAAGTATCCTCCACATGCCATATATATACTGTATATATGACACTAAAATTATGTCATACATTTGAAATGCTAAAAAGTAAATGTTAATTTTATATTGTTTTTTCAGTGTTCAACAGGAATCAAGTAAACCTAGGAGGAACATTACAGACAGAAGGTGAGGTACATTAAGACACAGATCATTCTGAACTTTGGCACAGCAATATCATATGAGCTCTTAGCATGTGCTTAGGATCAGTGATATGTCAAACCTGTCCACCCAATATTGTTCTGCTTCATGTTCACAGTACCGTTTAATAAAGAGGCAAAAAGTCTCAACATAATATGAAGGAAAAACAATTATGTTACAGTCACTGTCCGTATACATTTTATTTATTTATTTATTTATTTTTGAATAAACGAATAGATTGGACAAAATATCGTATCATGTCATTTACATATTTAAAACAGTTTATATTTTGTCCGTGATGCAATAACCTCATGTTTTTAATTCTTATAGCGATTTCTCTGATGTTCCTGCCATCCACAACAAACTTAAATCTTATCTAACTGATAAGTTTCAGTGCTTGTATGAGGGAACAGGAAAGCAGGGAAACCCAGTACTGCTAAATGAGATCTACACAGAACTCTACATCACAGAGAATGAGACTGGAGAGATCATTAATGAACATGAGGTGAGACAGATTGAGAAACAATTCAAGAGAGCAGCAACAGAGGACACACTGATCAAATGCAGTGACATCTTTAGACCTTTACCTGGTCAAGACAAAGCCATAAGAACTGTGGTGACAAAGGGAGTTGCTGGCATTGGAAAAACAGTCTCTGTGCAGAAGTTCATCCTGGACTGGGCTGAAGGAAAATCGAATCAGGATGTTCAGCTCACATTTCCACTTTCCTTCAGAGAGCTCAACATGATGAAGGACAAAAAGCTCAGTCTTTTAGACATTCTTCAAATCTTTTGTACTGAAACAATAGAAACTGACATTTCAAGCAATAAATACCAAGTGATATTCATCTTTGATGGTCTAGATGAGTCCCGCCTGGATTTGAATTTTCAGAACTTTGTGAGACTGTCTAATGTAATGGAGTCGGCCTCAGTGGACGTGCTGTTGATAAACCTCATTGCAGGAAATCTGCTTCCCTCTGCTCTCATCTGGATCACCTCCAGACCAGCAGCAGCTGATCTCATCCCCTCCAAGTTTGTCAGTCGAGTGACAGAGGTACGAGGCTTCAATGATCCACAGAAGGAGGAATACTTCAGGAAGAGTGTCAGTGATCAGAGTCTGGCCAATAGAATCATCTCACACCTGAGGTCATCAAGAAGCCTCTACATCATGTGTCACATCCCAGTGTTCTGCTGGATCTCAGCCACTGTTCTAGAGAAGATGTTGAGTAAGGCAGAGAGTGGAGAGATTCCGAAGACTCTCACTCAAATGTACACAGACTTCCTGATCATTCAGACCAACATCAAACATGAGAAAGACTATGAGAAAAAAATAAAAGATAAAGACATGATTCTTAAACTGGGGAAACTGGCTTTTCAACAGCTTGTGAAAGGCAATGTGATCTTTTATGAGGAAGACCTGAGAGAGTGTGGCATTGATGAGACAGAAGCATCAGTGTACTCAGGATTGTGCACTCAGTTCTTCAGACAGGAGTTTGGGCTGTACCAATCGAGAATGTACTGCTTTGTTCATCTGAGCATTCAGGAACATCTTGCTGCTGTTTATGTTCACATCTCCTGTGCAAATAATAAAAAGAATGCTTTTGAACAAAGTACCCAAAAGAGTCTGTTTTCAAAATTTTTTAACTTAAGGATATCTTTATCCAAACAGCTTTCATTATCAGGCCTGCATCAAAAAGCTGTGGATAAAACATTACACACTAAGAACGGAAATCTGGACCTTTTCCTTCGCTTCCTTCTGGGTCTTTCATTAGAGTCCAATCAGACTCTTTTACATGGCTTAATGGTGCAGAATGGAAACACCCCCAGTAATGAAAAAACAGTCAAATACATCAAACAGAAGATCAGGATGAATCCTTTTTCAGAGAAGTTCATGAATTTGTTTCACTGTCTGAATGAACTGGGTGATCATTCACTAATGCAGGAGATTCAGGATTATCTGCAATCTGGAACAATAAGTAAAGTCAAACTCTCCTCATCTCAGTGGTCAGCATTAGTTTTTGTGTTGTTGACCTCAGAAGAAGAGATAAATGTCTTCAAATTAAATGAATTTGTTGGAGGATGTAATAAAGCTGATGAAGTTCTTCTTAATCTGTTGCCAGTGGTAAAAACATCCAGATCAGCTATGTAAGTAACACTGACATCAATCAACTGTTACAATGTAAATAGTTAGGCATCTAACCAGAAGAGTGAAGAGAATCTACTTGTTCTTTTCACAGGCTTGAATACTGTGGTGTTACAGATGAAGGTTGTGCTGTTTTAGGTTTCGCTCTGAGATCAAACCCCTCACATCTAAGAGATTTGAATCTGTCATGGAATAAAATAGGAGATTCTGGCTTGAAGCTGCTCTCTGCTGGACTGGAAAATCCTGAATGTAAATTGGAGAGACTGTGGTAAGATCATGTCCCTCGAGTAAGAAATGACATTCTACATAGTCATCTCATAGTCAAACTAAGGTATAAATTTACAATGATATACAATTTTCTGACACAAAATTTGTAAAATGATTAGTTAGCAGTATCAATTTATTGCCATTCTGCTGGACCCCACCACTGATTTTAATATAAGACACTTAAAATAAAACACTAAAATCAAATTAAAACAGTAATTAAATAGATTAAAACTCTAACCAGTTAAAGAAAATGTGAATCTGCTTATTTTAAACCAAGAACTGATTTAGGATTACTATTGTAATATTGTTCTCTGTAGGTTATGGAAGTGTGGTGTCACAGATGAAGGCTGTTCTGCTCTGGCTTTAGCTTTGAGATCAAACCCGTCACACTTGCGAGATCTAAATTTGACTGGAAATAAGATTCAGGAGTGAAGCTTCTCTCTAGTGGGCTGAAAAACCCTCGTTGTACACTAGAAAATTTGTGGTAAGGCCACCTATCTCAGAGTCAGCCATTATCTCCTTTTGAGTTAATCCTTCACAGTCATAAAGGTCAATTTCCTGTTATGTTTTTTGCTGCTTGTTTCAGGATGGTTTGGTGGGCAAAAGCTTTCAAATATTAATAAATGCTTTTTTTAGTATTATACATTATATAAGTTTCATTCTGGCACATTTAGGATTTGGCACATTCCACACACACACACTGGACTCGTATCATTTGCTGAAATGAACAGATCACCAAATTGACTGAGCAATGAGTAGCTCATTGTTTTCCACAGGTTGAGGGATTGTGGTGTTACAGATGGAGGTTGTTCTGCTCTGGCTTCAGCTCTGAGATCCAACCCGTCACACCTGAGAAGACTGAATCTAACTGGGAATACACTCAAAGACACAGGACTGAAATTGCTCTGTGATGGACTAAAGAATCCTCTCTGTAAACTGGAGATACTGTGGTAAGAACATCTCTGTGAATCTGCCCTGAAAGAGACGTATGCCACTTCCTTTGCAAAACGTGGGATTTATGGAGAAAATTGATAAAGTATACAATGATTTTAGCCTACAATGGTTTAGTCTACATTAAATGTTCCACTTTCATTAATGGAGATAGGCCCTGAAATTACTTTAAGCCATCACACAAAAGTTAAACCAACATTTTATGAATTAAGACATATTTGTTTGCGCTTCATCACTTTTCCTGTGGCATGCTATGTTTTAATGACAGCAAGGAGTGCTATAGGTGCACAATAATTCATCTTTAAACAAAACTGCAGATGTTTTGAAATTTTTTTTTTTTAGCAAGAACATTGATCAATAATGTGCACTTACTTTGATATTATGGTGGACACTGTTGGAGTCGTTGCTCGAATGGTCCATTGTCTGGTTTTAATAGGTTCAATACATAACAGCTTACTGTACGACTGCAGCTGCACGGAGGTGTTGATGTGAAGGCATCTCCACAACATTATGAAAAATACCACTGTATTTGAAGGACACAACTTGAAGAAAACTTCAAAATTTGCATGTTTCCTGTTTTTACACTGCGATAAATATAGGTCTATCTGTTTCCACTAAAAATAGTTGAAAGATGTTTATCTTAGCAAAACTGCATAAATTTAATTTTATTTGAATTGTTTAATACAGTCGAAATACTAGTTGGCCTGAAAAGAATGAGATCAACTCTATTCTAAAATATATCTGAGAACTATTTTAAAACAGTTTTGTTTTTGTTTTGTTTTTTTCATGGATATTTTAAAATATATATACTAAATAAACAAGGATACTCTATGATTTTTAGCAATAAAAATGTGTGTGTATGGCACAAAATGGCATTTATTGTTCGTATCTCATTTTTTTAAATATCTTGTATCTTTGACAGTGTTAAACATGGTGTCACGTGGATGGTAATATGCATGGAAATGATATGCAGATGAGGTTATGCATAGTAAAACAAGGTGTTGTCAGCTTCATATATGGTGATTTCGGGGAGGAGACGGAGTGGAGATGCACATATGCACAATCTTCGCCTGACTGGGATTTATAAAGGGATTTTTGCGTAGGTTCTGGCGTACGAATGGTTTTAGAAATCCAAAAACTTTTGTGCGTATGTACGCTTTTAGGATGAAATCTGAAAATTCTGAAAATACAAACCTTACTAAATTGAAAGTTTTTGCACCAATCTCTCTTATCTCTTATCCCTCTTTTTTTCAACACCTATTTCTTGATTATTCAGATTCTTTGTTGATCTTTCATCTGAACTTCCACTGATAATAAAGCTTTACTGTTTTATGTTCTGAGTTGAGAGAGTGATGTGTGTTCATTCTCTGCAGGTTCAGTAACTGTGGTGTTACAGATAAAAGTTGCTCTACCCTGGCTAATTCACTAAGATCAAACCCCTCACACCTGAGAAAACTGGATCTGACTGGAAATAAACTAGGAAAATCAGGAATGGAGCTGCTCTCTGGACTAAAATGCAATCCATATTATACACTGGAGGTAGTACTGTGAGTAGTAATTATTTTCTACTAATATGTAACTTACACATTATCAGTATGCTTCTAACAGATAGTGTGCAAAAGTGACAGTCTGTGTATTTTATATTTGTACTAACAGGTTTTAGATGGGTGTAATCTACTGATGGAGAAAAGGAATCACGACTTCAACGTCACCTTCAACAGAACCAATAAACATTAGAAAAACAGCGACGTCAAAGTGACAGCAGTTATTTTACATTTATATCATACCATGATAGACCTGCTGAAGTGATAGACTTGACTATGAACAGTTCTGACATTTCAGATATCTGAAATTGTTAAACTATAAGTTTAGAAGGATGTAGGTTTAAGGTTAAAATTTAGTTAATAACCAGTTTAAGAACGTGCAAATGGTGAAAAGTTGACATCTGTACAATGCTTATCTGACTTTTATTTCTTCTGTTGTTCTTTTATAAGTGGACTGTTTATAAAAGACTTTTTGTTTGTTTGTTTTGAACTGTGATATATGTATATATGAAAGTGCAAATGACAGTGCTATAGCCACTTTCTTTGCACGTCTTTTTATGTAAATCATCACTTCTTTTCAGTCAAATATCATGTATGTTACCTCAGTTTTTATTCTGGCAGCTAGGTGTGGAATGTTCGCAGGCTTTTTGAAATTACTTTTTAAAAATAAAATGGGTGAATTTATCTATAATTCTTTTTAGTTTTTTTGTTTTTTGTTTTTTTGTTGAGGGCATTTAAAACCATTAGGGTACCATTTTCCCCAAAATATCCACAAAATAAAGTCAAGATAAATTTTTATGCTATGGACTACCTTGACAAGAGAATTTCAGTATTTCAGAGAAAACGGATTTCACAGTAAATTATCTAATTTTCAGCAGTAAGAAAAAAAAAGTGTTTTAAAGCCTGTTGTTTTGTAGAACATCACAGTTATATATAATATGAGAATAGCGGGGTCTGTAGATATAGATAGGGAGTAGGTGTTATTTAATAAAAATATAATGCTGCATTCACACCATATCGTAATTAGCGTAATTTTGAGATTACAACATGTGACGTTCTACTCGGAGCTGTTCACGTCCTCAGACTTGGATTAATGCTTTTCTATAGCAACACTATCAACGCCCAGCCAGGAGCCTATGTTGGTCAGGTCATACAGAGGTCATGTGGTACAAGTCATAGCTCTCAGAAGACTCCCAGTTCACAAGTTGTAATTACGAGTTCTACAAGGACATGAACACTTTTTACAAGTTGGAATCTCGTAATTACGGGAATTCCGATATGGCGTGAACGCACCTTAATTATATTCTAAGAATTATCAGAATTGTTTTCTCAAACGTAGTCAGTGGGGTAAAACGCCCCCAGGGGGCAATGGGCAATTACTGTAGATATTCTGTTCTGAACATCGAATCCTTTGTTTTTCCATCAAATGTATTCCAACTAGTCGGGTGAATAAAAATATTAGGACTTTTTAAAAAAAAATTACCTCAAATTAGCATCAGGTAGCTATTTAGCTAGCCAGTTAGCATAAGCTAACAACATTTTTCAAACAGGCTATTATAATTTTGTAATTTAGAATTTTTGATTATATTTTTTTTTTCAGGCTGAAACTGCCTTACTCTTTCAGGGGGTGTTTTCTCCCACTGCACCCTACAATTCTAGCTCCAGCATTTTTTAAAAAAAATATCTTAATGTACTACAAATCCCACTTAGCCACGTATCCAGGAAGTAAGTCCCGTTGCTAAGCAAACTCACCTGCTTGTTGTACAGGCAGGCAGAAGTGAAGCGCTGAATCCTGACACTGAATATAAAGTTGTTGAGGCTCAGAAGGTAAGACGTTAAGTACTGTGCTATAAGCACAGCTGTGTCTGTGAAAATAATAGGCTACATATTTATTTCAGGGCAGGCCGAACAATTTTTTGCAAATGTTGAGTAAATCATCGATTGAGTTTAGTGGATCCGGTTTATTAAACCCCAAACCTGCTGCTGCTGATTCTGAAGAGCTGATGATCGATCAGAGTCTTTTACCTGAGAAACTGGTACGAGCTTAATGATGAGACTAAACATCAATAATTATTATTATTATTATTATTATACTCATGTCGATATAGAAATGTGCCAAATTGTGTGTAGCCCTGCAAACAAGCACAGCAAACATGGACTTAACATTAATGTTAAGTTGATGAATAAATTAATAAATTAACAGAAATGTTTCTTATTTGGTTTAATGTTTATTATTGTTAATATTATTATAATATTATTTATTATTTAATAATAATAATAATAATATGATTATTATATTTTAAATAACAGTTATTGTTGTAAGTAATAATTCGCAAATTTATGCTACTTCTAATTATTATTATTATTATTATTATTATTATTGAGAGAAGAAGAAGTAAAAGATTTTAAAATATTTTGAATAGCAGTTGTAATTTTCATCAGAAAAAAATCTAATTACATTTTTTAACCCCAAATTGTGCAGCCCTATTGACACTCATAAATTGTTAAATGTGATCATCAGCACTCAGACAATCAACATAAACCAATAATACACTTTGAAAAACTGACGCCCAGACGTCCACAAACAGCCAGATCTGCATTGCAGAGACTTCCAGACCAGAAACACATGCCTGAAGGGATACATTGTGAATAGATCCGAATAGGTCATGCATCTTTACTGCAGGTTTACACACTTTCAGAAACACTTTAAAGTCTGAATCACTAGGGGGCGCCATCTGCATTATGATACCTGCTGTTTGTCTCTGCTTTATTTCAGAACTATTCCAGGTGTGATTGACAGGAGAGTCTCATGTGATCACTGATACAGACTGACATTCATGTCAGATGACTGTGATTGTGAACTCTGTTCTCCAGCAGCGCAGCTTCATCTCTGGCAGATCGCTAACATGTCTGCTCTTGCAGGTTCAGTGTTTGCAGACGCAGGTGCAGGACTGTTATTCCACATGTTTCTGAAAGATTTTACACAGATGACAGTCAGATAACAAACACCACAGCATTCCACAGACTCGCATTTTGGACAGAAGCTTTTTTGTGCTCATCCAGATATATGTTATTAATATTTGGAAAATGGAGAATGGAAAATTGTTAATAAAGGCAAAAGCAGTCTTTCTTTTTTATTAAATGGGGTTTTAAGCATATAGTTAATGAATCTTGAAACTTTATCGACAATTAATATTTACAAATTATGTAATCTCGAATGTCATATATTAAAACAAAGAAATAACATACACTAATATTTAAATGTTTAGGGCTAGTAAAATTGATAGCTTTATTTATTAAATTAATGCTTCTATTCAGTAAGGGTGCAATAAATTGATCAAAAGTGACAATGAAGACATGTATAACCTTGCAAAGTATTTATATTTTAAAATAAATGCTGTTTTTTTAACTAGGAATCCTAAAAAAAGGATGAAGCACAACTGTTTGTGATAATATTGTTATTGACAACACTGATAATAATTAGAAATGTTTCTTGAGCAGCAAATTGGTATTTCAGAATGATTTCTGAAGGATCATGTGACACTGAAGACTGGAGTAATGATGAAGAAAATTCAGGATTGCATCAAAGAAATAAATGTGTTTTATTTGAAAAGAAAACAATCTGCTCTGTGCATTGAGATAAATAAACAGGCCTGCTACACAATGGCGGTCCATGTGGAAATTTTTAGATATGTAAATTAATAATGATCAAAGCAATGACTGATTTGAGTTTTTTAAAATGTATAATTGTTGATAATTATGCCCCCGTACACAGGTGAAATACTTCTATATTCTTGATATTTAATGATGCATAGTCACTTTTCAGTATATTAAATCAACAGAACAAATCTTGCAGTGCCAAATACAGACTATAACCATTTTAAACATTTATTCATCAATAGGGAGCTCCATCTCGTCTATGTGAGGAACTCCATCCACCTGAAAAATGTATAAATTCTCCTGATAAATTCTGAAAGATGATACTGAAAAAACAAAAACATTATAAGCATCTGAGTTTTGTACATTAGTTGGACAACTGAATTCCAGGTTCTTCTATGTTTGTGTTTACTCAGCTCGACTGTTTCTATTTCTGTTTCTGTCACAGTGTTTACAGATACAAAGACAAAGTCATTATTGTGTATTGTTCAATTCTTTGGGTCATCTATTATCGTCGAATCAAACATCAACATGAGTTTGTCAACCATCCCCACCAGTTTTCCAGCAGTGCAGTCCTCATCTCCTGAGCTCTCAGATGAGCTCACCACTGCCTTTGCCACAGGCCGGTTGTGGGCAATAATGGAGGTTTCTTCTCCATTATCTGAAGAGCCTGAGTATGGGGACCTCACCTCACTGCAGTGGTGGGGAACAATGGAGGCAGGAGAAACTTCTTGCCCCACATCCCTGGTCTTCAGTGATGTATCTGAGAAGGCTGAGTCCCTGCACTCAGACTTCCCGGATGAAACATTGAAGACCAAGCAGCCGTGGAGGCAGAAGAAGACACACTTGTGCCTCCCAGGTCCCAACAGGGAGCACCTGTGCCTGCCTATACCAAGAAGAGGGACCACGCCTCATCCCTGGTCTTTGGTGAGGCATCTGAGAAGGCTGAGTCTCTGCACTCAGGGTTCTCAAATGCAACAGTGAAGACCAAACAGCACCAGAGGATGTGGAGGCAGAAGAAGCCTCAGGGACCACCTGTGCCTGCTAGGTCTGAGAAGGCTGAGTGTGGGGACAGCATTCTCGCTAAGCAGGGGAAGCAAGAGCAAAAGATCTGGAGGCAGAAGAAGCCTCAGGGATCACCTGAGCCTGCCAGGTCCCCACAGGGAGCACCTGAGATCTAAAGGAGAGGAAAGCGACATGTGAAGCAAGATGCGACATGTGCTAAAGGCTGCTTCTGAACTGGAAGCACCTGTGCCTGCTAGGTCCCCACAGGTAGAACCAGTGCCCACAGTGGCTCCGCAAGACACACCTATGGGCACCAAATCTCTACAGAGAGAATCTGTGCCTGCCTTAAAGATGCCAAAACCAAAGGTCCCTGAGCAACTGAGGCAGCAGCAGAAGCCTCAGGCCTCCTCTGTTCAAGGAGCAGCTGTGCCCTACAAGACCCGAGAAAGGCAAAGGCCTAAGATACCTGAGCCGCTGAGGCAGGAACTGCTTCAGGTTATGCCTCCAGACTCTTCTGTGAAGGGAGCACCCGCACCCAGCAAGACCCCAGAGAGGCAAAGGCTGAAGATACTTGAGCCACTGAGGCAGGAGCTGCTGCAGCTCTCGGCTCGAGCCTTTTCTCAGAAGGGAGCACCTGTGCCTCAAAAGACCCAGAAGAAGCAAAGGCCTAAGATACTTGAGCCGCTCAGGCAGGAGCTTCTGCAGCTCTCAGCTCAAGTCTCTTCTGTTCAAGGAGCACTCGTGCCCCAAAAGACCCCAGAGAGGCTCAAGATACTTGAGCGGCTGAGGAAGGAGATGCTGCAGCAGAAGCCTCAGGCCTCTCCTGTACAGGGTGCTCCCATGCCATCCAAGGCCCCACAGGAAGCACTTTTACCCGACAGGGACCCTGTGCAGGCTGGGACCCCACAGGGAGCAGGACTGCCTGCCAGGTCTCCACCGGCAGAGGCAGTGCCCATCCCAGCTGAGCCTCTGAAGGAGCAGCAGTGCTCTCCAAAACCATTACAACAAGAAAACAGAGGCTTGCTGAGCATCAGAGCATGCCTGTCTCTGCCACCCATGGATCACCCCTGCCCTCCAAGACCTCAAAAGTGGTGCCTGTGTATTCTGGGACCATACATGTGACCAAAAGTTCCCCACAACAGAGAACAAATCCCAAAATCATGGAGCAGCACAGGCAGAAGCGGAGGGAGCAATGGAGACAGCAGCAGAGACAGCGGAGGCAGCAGAAAGCCTCGGTAAGTCCCTTCTATTTCTCTTGTTTACTTACTTTCAGATTTATTTGAAAAGTTAAACACTGCTTCACCTAAGCTACTATGTTGTCTAGGTCATCTGTCCAAAATATTTAGATTTATAGAAACACTCCTTTAACCTGCACAGCGTTCCATGATTGTGTCTGTTCCTTCAACAGGACAATGTTGTGTGTGAGCTGCCTCCACAAAAAAAACCTGGGTGTGGAAATTGAGAAGGTGCAGCTGAAGGTCAAACGGGGGAGGCAGAAACATCAAGCTCCTCAGCCCAGGTCCCAGCTCACCCTGAAGATGGGAAGTCCCTTCTCTCTCTCAGTTTAGACTTATTTAAAAACACTAAAGCTACTTTCTGCATCCACTATGCATCCCTCCCCTGCACATACCACCCCCCATAGTGAAATTGTAGAACCAATATGTCTTTAGATTTTTAGAATCACTCATTAAATCTTTTCAGTGTTTCATCATCATGTCTTTTCCTTCAACAGGACCATGCAGGTGTGGGCCGCCAGTCGCCTCGAGAAAAAAAGGAGCGCATGGCAGACAAAATCAAAGGCCAGCAGTTGGGACCAAGCGGCTTAAAGCATTTATGCAGCATATCCATATGCTTAATGGAATATTTGTAAATATTTAATATTTGTATGTTGTATTTGAATATATTTAATATGATTGTATGCATAATAAAAAAATGAAATATAATCTGTGTCTGTCTATCTATCTATCTATCTATCTATCTGGGACAACTCACATCTATAAACACTTTAAGCCAATATTGATCATTGCCTGCACAAGGACGTTTTCTACTGTACTTCTATCAGTACAGCAAATAAAAAAATAAATAAATCTTTTTTTTTTAAGTTAATCATGTCATGAACCATTTTTGCTTGATATTTTGACATGTAAGAGGTCATTTTATTGTACTAAAGATACTGTTTCAGAACTTAAAACTTCCTCTGCAATTCGGAAAGAACATTTATTATATTTATTATCCTTAATTTTATTGTTTTTACTACAATAAACACTATGAAGGTGTAAAATATCCAATGAGTTAAAAAAGAAAATATATATTATTGTAATTTTTATTGATAACCAATTTCACCTTTTTGTTTGCCTATAAGCAGCGGTTAGAAAGTGAATTCATTTTAAATGCTATATTTTAAAATTACACCAAGCAAACAAAAACTATAATTTCTACATATAATTATCTTGAAAACTGGGATTTTTTCTTCATTTGCATACCTTGACTTTCCCACAGTAATCAACAAATAGCCTACTTCAATACAGTTTGTTACGTTTACAATTATTTCGACTAGATAGCACGTCTTAAGGGTCAAATATGGCAACACACGCGACACAGATATCGACGACACGCACGCGTAAGCCAAGTCTTTGCTTGGTCAACTGACATCGGCGTCACCTGCGCGTCGCGTTCACTCAGCGTAGGCTGGTTGCCATGAGAGAGTTCTGAGTTAGTGGCGTCGTGTAGCTTGTTTTATAGTACATACACGGACGAAACAGCGTGCGAAGAAGTGCGAAGAAATGCAGTACGTTAGTGGTAAGTGTAAATACACATTCTTAAACTGGTATAATCGATGAATTAAGTTTGTACGTCAAACAAATCTACAGCTAAACGCTTCTTGTCTTCAGACGCTAGTTAAATGATGAATGCACACCTGCTAGGAAAGTAAACATCCACTTCATACATCCACTAAAGTCTACTTGACATCAGTTGGATAAAAATTACCGCAAATATGGCTCAGAAAAGTGTAAGTCAGTTCTGAGAAAAGCTGCAGTGTTTATTTGCTTTGATATTTTGTTAATGAAGTGACATTTGTTTTTGTATTTATTTAGGAAATTAAACCTGTAACTTAAGTTCGTAGATTGATCTGGACTGTAAGTGTAAACCATACTCTGCTCATTATCTTTTTAATGCAATTTTTTTTTTCCATTGCTGAGCAAGAAACGGATATTAACTATAAGTTCACATGCCTGTGTTATGTGCATTCAGATGACCATCACTGTCATTGAGCTCATGTGTGCTAATGATAGCAGTGTCTTGCTGGAGCTGTGATGTGATGTTTTGTGTCATGTCAGTTGTGCAGTCATTATTTACATGAGGCAAGTGATTGATGTAGAAATGACATCTTTGAAAGACTGATTGAGTAGCAATTTTGACAATGTACATTCACATAAGATGGAGTCTCCAGTCGTATCAGTGGTCTAGAAAAAGCAGTTTTAGTCTACATAAGCACGGTCCCCCTTGTGCTGATCACCAGCTGAATGCTAGTACTTATTTCTTTAACACTTGTGTTATTAGATATATATGGTTGCAGACTAAGCATACTGTATGATGGGTGACAAATTCAACAAGTAGGGTGTTTTGATAGTTGTTAATTGATTTTTTTTTTTCCTTTTCACCATACCAATAGATGTCAGTAGAGACTTAAATAATTGCTCTAATATAAACAACATTTTTCTGAAGTAAATACAAATTGGCTGTGCAGAAAATCCTAATTTGATGTTCCTGGTGAAAGAAAAGAAAAAACAATAACCAATTGCTTGTAAATCTTTCATTATACTGTGTTATCACAAAATCTTAGAATCAATTCTTTATCAGCTTGTTTTTTAATTTTCATTTGGACAACTTTAAAGGCAATTTTCTCAATATTTAGATTTTTTTTTTTTTTGCACCCTCAGGTTCCAGATTTTCAAATAGTTGTATCTCAGCCAAATATTGTCCTAGCCTAACAACATCAGTGGAAAGCTTATTATTCCAAACATAGGCTTAAAGGGGAAGTTCACTTCCAGAACAAAAATTTACAGATAATTTACTCACCCCCTTGTCATCCAAGATGTTTGTGTCTTTCTTTCTTCAGTGGATAAGAAATTGTTTTTTGAGGAAAAAAGTTCAGGAATTATTTCCATATAGTGGACTTTAATGGTGCCCCCAAATTTGAACTTCCAAAATGTAGTTTAAATGCAGCTTCAAATGGTTCTAAACACAATGAAATGATTGATCATTTTCGAAACAAATTGACAATTTATATACTTTTTAACCTCAAGCGCTCATCTTGTTTAAGTCTGTGTGAGCTGGAGTTTTTTTTTTCGGTTTGATACAGTCAATACAGTTAGGGTATGTCGAAAAACTCTCATCTCGTTTTCTTCTACATTGCTACAGAAGTACCGACCCAGTGTTTAAAAAATTTATTTTTTTATGGATTTTTCTCCATGTAATGGACTTCATTGGTGCCCCGATTTTGAACTTCCAAAATGTAGTTTAAATGCAGCTTCAAAGGCTCTAAATGATCCCAGCCGAGGAAGAAGGGTCTTATCTAGCGAAACGATCGGTCATTAGTGTAGCGTCTGCTTAGGATCATTGATGATCGTTTAGGATTTACATTGTAGAGAACCTTTTAGCCTTTTGACATTTGCATATAAATTACAGACCTGGCCTCACGTTCTACATTTATATGGGTGTTTAATGGTCTATGGTTCCCTCCTCACTCTCACGAAGATGCTAAGCAGATCAACTCTTGTCTCCCCATTGGACTTCAAAGGCATTCCATGAGGGAGGCAATCACCAGCACCAAGCACCTCAGATCCTTGGTGGCTGGCAGACTGTTCCCAATACACATAACGCACACACATAGAAACCTTTTTCTTTATTTAGACTATATTTAACCAGTTATAAATGTACTTGGTATATGCATGTGTTGCTTGTATGTTTCTATGTTATATTAGCCCAGTTAGCCCTCGTTATTGGTACTAGTTAATCTCTAAATGCGTATTTTCAATGTATGAATGTATCTCTGGTTTAATACCTTCTAGATGTTTCATTCTTGGTATCAAAACGATCTGCACTTTATTTTCTGAACAATGGTGTACACCATGTGATTAGAAAATGCATCATACTGTTTGTACTATATTGTGGGTAAAACTGCATCAATTCCCCAGGCCAGCAATAAACATGCAAATGGGCCATAAATGGAGACAAAGAAAAGTTCTCCCGCTCAGCAGTCCAAACTTTGTATTGGCCAATTCACCCAAAGGTGGGTGTGGTAGGGAAACTATCAAAAGACCCTAACACCAACCCATCCATGCTCAAACCCTTCGAGACACTCTCCAAGACTCATCCCTTGAGTCAATCTTCTGGTAGTTTATCTTCAAGTAACTTTGTCGACTCGCTGTGGATTTTCCTATCTTCGAACGAACTAGAGAAAACCTCCAGAACACCTAAAGGAATTCATCGAGAACTTCCATTGTCTACCGCATCAGGACTCTTGTTCAGCAACAAAGCCAATGCAAGTAACCTTTACAACTATTTAGATGCGCGTTTTAAGTTGAGCCCCTGTTTAAGGTGATTTTGCTTCTCTGATGATTCTCATGTGGTCGCTGGTTAACTGATGCTAAATACTGCCATTCTTGCCTTCTCTCTCTCTCTCTCTCTCTCTCTTTTTTCACTTTCTTTCTCTATGTATATGTACACGTGTTTTGCTTAGTTAGTTGTATGTTACCTGCAGTTCCATTTATTAAATTGCATATATTCACAATTGATGGTCTCCGTGTGCTGCTCACAATTTGAAGTCACTGAATATTTGATCTTGCTACATGCTACATTTTGAGTTTACTACAAGTTAAGTTACTGCTAGTACTAACTGAGGTAGGAAATTTATTCTTTCTTGGCCAGAAAGTAACCTTTCCTAGAATTGATGAATGATTATACTGTCTATTCGGTGGACGAACAGATCAAATAATTGTAACGTTAATTCTGCTACAGTTAATTCTAAGATCTGATTAAATATTCATAATTAATTATAACCAGTTATAATTAATCATAAATATTTCCCTTTTGAGCTAATTTGTTACATTAGTTTCAGAAAATAAAAATTTGTATACTTTTTAAGCACAAAAGCTCGTGTAGCACAGGCTCTGGGATGCACTTTCACAATGCTACGTACTATTGAATCACGACGAAAAGTCACACGGAACTACAGACCCAGTGTTTACAAAGCGAACGTGCAAAGACTAACAAAGTGCAAGTAAGTCAAATGCTGTTTACGAACAAAAAGGTACAACGATGTTAGACAATTCTTAAGTTGTAGGAGAAATTAAGATGGAGTTTTTCGCCGTACTCTACCTTTTTGAGCCGGAGTACACAGACGATGACTTTAGATGTGATTCGTAGTAGTGATGGGAAGTTCGGATAATTTTACCGACTCAGACTTTTGAGTCTCGTTCAGCAAAATGAACAAATTTTTTTTTGAGTCATTTCATTCATTTCGTTCATTTTAGCAAAATATAATTAAATTGTTACGTGTTATTTACCTAACACATCTACTGCTTACACAAACGTTGATCACACTACAAACAAGACAAACCTATAATGCTATAAGAAACAGAAAAGATTAATTCATTGTTTACCTGGGTCACCTCACCTCTTGTCTGACAATTTTTTGGTTTGAGTCGTTCGTTCATCACGTGACAGACCCATAAGATGAACGAATGACCCGAAAAACCTAAAGACTCGAAACAGGTGAACTAATTCCAGTACAGAACCTAATAGGATGTTGCGCATGCGTGACTGAACGAATCCCTGAGATGACTCGTTCTTCCTGAGTCACATTAAAGATTCGTTCAAAATGAACGAATCGTTCAAGAATGACCCATCACTAATTCGTAGCATTGTGGATGCGCATCCCAGAGCCTGTGCTACATGAGCTTTTGTGCTTAAAAAGTATACAAATTTGTATTTTTCTAAAGAAATGACAAAAGATTGTTTCGCTAGATAAGACCCTTCTTCCTCAGCTGGGATCATTTAGAGCCCTTTGAAGCTGCATTTAAACAACATTTTGGAAGTTCAAAATCGGTGCACCAATGAAGTCCATTATATGGAGAAAAATGCTGAAATGTTTTCCTCAAAAACCATAATTTCTTTACGACTGAAGACAGAAAGACATGAACATCTTGGATGACAAGGGGGTGAGTAAATTATTTTTAAATTGTTGTTCTGGAAGTGGACTTCTCCTTTAACTGTATTGACCCAAATTACACAGACGGCGCATCGCAGAGACGAGACAAGACGAGCATTTGAGGTTAAAAAGTATATAAATTGTCAGTTTGTTTTGAAAATGACCAATCGTTTCGCTAGATAAGACCCTTCTTCTGCAGCTGGGATCGTTTAGAGCCCTTTGAAGCTGCATTTAAACTACATTTTGGAAGTTCAAACTTGCAGGCACTATTGAAGTCCACTACATGGAGATAATTCCTAAAAAGTTTTCCCCAAGAAACATAATTTCTTATCGACTGAAGAAAGAAAGACAGGAACATCTTGGATGACAAGGGGGTGAGTAAATTATCTGTAAATTTTTGTTCTGGAAGTGAACTTCTCCTTTAAGATGTGTTCATATTTTCCATTGTTTGCTGACTTTTTGAAAGAAAACCAGTTTCAATAGGAATATGCATAAACAGGAAATTCGAGTGACCACGCAGATTTTCCAGTGGGTTCAGTTGGTCATGCAAATTCGCCGTGACAGACAAGTGACTTCTGTGTGAGCTGTGCTTATACATCGCTACACTATTGACAATAGACAGTGAACCTTTTTGCCTGAAAAATTTTGCCGAAATTATGCTAATGTGACACTGAGTGCATTTTTACAGGAATAGTTTTTGCTGAAATTTGCTGAAAGTCTGCTCACCCTCAAGGCATCCAAGATGTAGACGAATTTTTTCATCAAATTTGGAGAAATTTAGCATTACATCACTTGCTCACCAATGGATCCTCTGTAATGAATGGGTGGCATCAGAATGAGAGACCAAACAGCTGATGAAAACATCACAATAATTCACAAGTAACCCACACCACTCTTGTCCATCAGTTAATATCTTGTGAAGCCAAAATCTGCATGTTTGTAAGGAACAAATACATCATTCTAATGTTTTTAACTTCAAACCTTTCAAACCACTTCTGGCTAAAACACAGATCCTCTATCCATAATATTGCTTTTTCTAGTTAAAAAGTTGTTTTGTCTGAATCAGGAGAGAAATCTGCACAGGTCAAGCACTGTTTACAAGCAAAAACAGATCTAAACAAATTTGTCTGTGAATTGTGATGTGAAAGGACAACAGGAGATTGACTTTTTCACCAGAGGAAGTGTTATTATGGATTATGGACTCATATTTTAGCCAGAAAGTTTAAGGTTAAACACCTTAATGAGGGATTTGTTTATTTCACACATGCATGATTTCACTTTACATGATGTTAACTGATTGACTGGAGTGGTGTGGATTATGTATTTATGAGCTGTTAGGACTCTCATTCTGACGGCACCCATTCACATCCATTTTTGAGCAAGTGATGCAATGCTACATTCTCCAAATCTGATGAAGAAACAAACTCCTCTACATCTTGGATGACCTTGGACGATACATTTTCATTTGTGGGTGAGCTATTCCCTTTAAGTAATTTGTAATATTTCTTTTGTGAATTCCATTCATAACAATGTTCGGTAATTTCCATGATAAATTCCTCGCACTCCCTCCTCCCCAATCGTGATTTACCGTGTTCTTTCTGGATAACGTGGGCTAGTTTTTGGCCGTCATGGGAATTAAAAAGTGTTGGTCTCTCCCTCCTGTAAAAGCTCTTCACAGTGACTCATCTGTCCAGCTGCTGGATGGATTGAGAACAAAAAGCGCTTATGTACCAGCTGGAGATAGCGCATAGTTCTTCACGGGCACCCGCTTCACATCGCACACACACATGCTTTTGCCTTCCAAGTTACGCTTAAGCTTTACATTTCCCATGAGAGAAATATGTCGGGAATTACCCTTAAAATTACTGAAATGCAATCTTTAATTAATTACTGCATTGCATTAAATGTTCTTGAATAAGACAGCTCAGAAGAAAATAATGAGCACTGCAAGTGATATCATTGCCTTATCACGTCAGTTTCGGTTTATAGAGTTTCGTAAAAGGAAATGGGGAGTCTTTGGTATTTGTACTATTTTTAAAAACCAAAAATATTAAAGGAATAATTCACCCAAAAATAACAGTTATATATATATTATAATTTACAATTATGTCACTCCAGACTTAGTTGACTTTTTTCCCCATGATGGACAATGCAAAATTTGTTCAAAAATATGTAAAAAGAAACTCATAACCACTACTTCTAAATTCATTTTTAGGTGTACAAATGTCAGGGTGATGAATGGTGTAATAATTAAGAAAAGATGTTTCATTAAAAGGATTTTCTCTGGCTCGTTTCCATGAAAATATGCACTCGTTGATGGATTTCTTTGACCATTACATGCATGTTTCACATCTTTTGCAGTGTATTTGCACATGACAGAGCATTTTCGAAATGCTCGAGTTAAAAGAAGATCTACTTATAAAAAAGCGTGTCTCTAAACGTTGTGTTTTTTTCATTACAGCCCCACATCTTGCATTTTTTTTAACCACAAAAACACATTCTGTGTGAACGGCCCCTTAAGGGGTTTTTGCATTCCACTGTGCTGCTTTTCTAATTGTTTTTCTATGTAAATATGCATTAGATGAGCATCTGCACTTGTGGTACTCAAGTTAAAAGAAATCTCCAGAACGTTTTTCTTTTTCTTCGTTAATCTGTCCTGCATTTTTAAGTGCGTTAAATGTGTTCTTGTGAAAGAAGACCCCTAAGGAGTTTAGAATATATTATAATTTAGGAAAATAACCAGTGTTGATGTTTTGTTTGTCAAATCACAGTCATGTGGTGCAGCCAATGTGTACAAATGTGTAGAGGGGAAAAAAAAAAAAAAAACAGGAAATGATATCATCATATTTAGCAATCATTTCTCTTTAAAAGATTTGTTTTAAACTTTTTTTATATATAATTTTTAATGCATGAATGTTTTTCTGCCTCTGCTGCTCTAAAGAGGAAGGTTTTGATGTGACGTTACAAGCTTCATACTTTTTTCATACAAATATTTTTTGTATGAATTTTTTTGTATATTTTTTAAACATAACAATTTACAAATGTGTATTGAAGTCGTAATATAACTACATTTTCCTGTGAGATTGTGTTGAATGCTTTTTTCAGAATTATCTTATAACCCTTTTTATGGGCCTATTAGGGTGAGTTTTCTGATTAAATAAATTAAATATTTTTTTATGAGCCATTTTAGAGTGAGTTATCTTTTTTATTAATTAATTCAGTAAATGAACATATTTTTATGAGCCATTTTAGGGTAAGCTGAGTTGTCTTAAATAACAAATTAAATAAATAAATAAATAAATAAAATATTTGCATGAGCCATTTTAGAGT
Source organism: Labeo catla (assembly GCA_012976165.1). NCBI lineage: Eukaryota > Metazoa > Chordata > Actinopteri > Cypriniformes > Cyprinidae > Labeo > Labeo catla. Next base: position 1,335,333 of record VONZ01000023.1, on the reverse strand, counting down.
TGAGCTTTCTGATTTTCCATGTAAGAAATAAATAAATAAACAAATTAAATTAAATAATTTTATGAGCCATTTTAGGGTAAGTTTTCTGTTGTTTTGTTTGTTTATTTGTTTTTTAAATAAATTAAATTCATGTCAGAAATAAATAAATAAACAAATTAAATAAATGTATTAATTTTATGAGCCATTTTAGGGTGAGTTTTCTGTTGTTTTTTTAATAAGTAAATAAATAAATAAATACATTTAATAAACCATTTTAGGTTGAGTTTTCTTATTTAAAAAAAATCAAATAAATAATAAAATATTTCTATGAGTTTTCTGATTTCTTAAAATTAACAAATAAACAAAATATTTTTATGAGCCATTTTAGGATGAGTTTTCCAGTTTTCCATGTAAAAAAATAAATAAACAAATTAAATAAATTAAATAATTTTTATGAGCCGTTTTAGAGTGAGTGATCTTTTTTTATTAATTAATTAAGTAAATAACATTTTTTTATGAGCCATTTTAGGGTGTTTTCAGTTTTTTTTTTTTCATTTAAAAAATAAATAAACAAATTAAATAAAATAATTTTTATGTGCCATTTTAAGGTGAGTTTTCTAATTAAATAAATTAAATATTTTTTAGAGTGAGTTATCTTTTTTTATTAATTAATTAGGTAAATAAACATTTTTTATGAGCCATTTTAGGGTGAGTTTTCTGATTTTTTTTTTTTTTTTTTTTTTTTTTAATAACAAATTAAATAAATAAATAGATAAATAAATAACATATTTTTATGAGCCATTTTAGAATGAGTTTTCTGATTTTTCCATGTAAAAAAAATTATAATAATAATCAAATTATTTAAATATTTTTATGAGGGTGAGTTTTCAGTTTTTTTTCTGTTTAAAAACAAACAAACAAACAAACAAACAAACAAACAAATAATATATTTTATGGGCCATTTTAGGGTGAGTTGTCCAGTTTTTCATTTACAAAATAAATAAATAAACAAATTAAATAAATTAAATAATTTTTAATAGCCATTTTAGGGTGAGTTTTCTGATTAAATAAATAAATTAAATATTTTTATAAGCCATTTTACATTGATTTGTCTTTTTTTTATTGATTAGGTAAATAAACATTTTTATGAGCCATTTTAGGGTGAGTTTTCCAGTTTTCCATGTAAAAAAAATAAATAAATAAATAAAAAAATAATTAAATAATTTTTACAATCCATTTTAGGGTGAGTTTTCTGATTAAATAAATTAAATATTTTTTTATGAGCCATTTTAGAGTGAGTTATCTTTTTTATTAATTAATTCAGTAAATGAACATATTTTTATGAGCCATTTTAGGGTAAGCTGAGTTGTCTTAAATAACAAATTAAATAAATAAATAAATAAATAAAATATTTGCATGAGCCATTTTAGAGTTGAGCTTTCTGATTTTCCATGTAAAAAATAAATAAATAAACAAATTAAATTAAATAATTTTATGAGCCATTTTAGGGTAAGTTTTCTGTTGTTTTGTTTGTTTATTTGTTTTTTAAATAAATTAAATTCATGTCAGAAATAAATAAATAAACAAATTAAATAAATGTATTAATTTTATGAGTTATTTTAGGGTGAGTTTTCTGTTGTTTTTTTAAATAAGTAAATAAATAAATACATTTAATGAGCCATTTTAGGGCGAGTTTTCTTATTTTAAAAAAATCAAATAAATAATAAAATATTTGTATGAGCCATTTTAGAGTGAGTTTTCTGATTTCTTTAAATTAACAAATAAACAAAATATTTTTATGAGCCATTTTAGGGTGAGTTTTCCAGTTTTCCATGTAAAAAAATAAATAAACAAATTAAATAAATTAAATAATTTTTATGAGCCGTTTTAGAGTGAGTGATCTTTTTTTATTAATTAATTAAGTAAATAACATTTTTTATGAGCCATTTTAGGGTGTTTTCAGATTTTTTTTTTTTTCATTTAAAAAATAAATAAACAAATTAAATAAAATAATTTTTATGTGCCATTTTAAGGTGAGTTTTCTGATTAAATAAATTAAATATTTTTTAGAGTGAGTTATCTTTTTTTATTAATTAATTAAGTAAATAAACATTTTTTATGAGCCATTTTAGGGTGAGTTTTCTGATTTATTAAATTAAATATTTTAGAGTGAGTTATCTTTTTTTATTAATTAATTAAGTAAATAAACATTTTTATGAGCCATTTTAGGGTGAGTTTTCTGATTTTTTTTTAAATAACAAATTAAATAAATAAATAGATAAATAAATAACATATTTTTATGAGCCATTTTAGAATGAGTTTTCTGATTTTTCCATGTAAAAAAATTATAATAATAATCAAATTAAGTTAAATATTTTTATGAGGGTGAGTTTTCAGATTTTTTTTTCTGTTTAAAAACAAACAAACAAACAAACAAATAATATATTTTATGGGCCATTTTAGGGTGAGTTGTCCAGTTTTTCATTTACAAAATAAATAAATAAACAAATTAAATAAATTACATTATTTTTAATAGCCATTTTAGATTGATTTATCTTTTTTTATTGATTAGGTAAATAAACATATTTTTTATGAGCCATTTTAGGGTGAGTTTTCCAGTTTTCCATGTAAAAAAAATAAATAAATATATAAATAAAACAAATAATTAAATAATTTTTACAATCCATTTTAGGGTGAGTTTTTTGATTAAATAAATAAATTAAATATTTTTTAATTTTAATTTTAACTCACCATTTTAAGGTGAGTTTTCTGGGGTTTTTTTTTTATTTTTAGTGTTTTAAATTGAAATTAAATAAACAAATAACATATTTTATGGGCCATTTTAGGGTGAGTTTTCTGATTAAATAAATTTTTTTTATGAGCCATTTTAGAGTGAGTTATCTTTTTTTTATTAATTTTTCATTAATGTTTTTTAAATACCAAATTAAATAAATAACATATTTTTATTTTTTAGAATGAGTTTTCTGATTTTTCATGTAAAAAAATAAACAAATAAATTAAATAAAATATTTTTTATGTGCCGTTTTAGGGCTAGTTTTCTGTTTTGTTTTGTTTTTTTTAAATAATTTAAATAAAAAATAAAATATTTTTTGAGCCATTTTTCTGTTTAAAAACAAACAAATAAATAAATAATATATTTTTATGAGCCATTTTAGGGTACGTTTTCAGATTTACACTAAAATTCTGAATTATAGCACTGAAATACGGATAAAGTCAAGAAAATTTTTCATGATATGTCATTTTTAAGGGCTGGCCACTATTGGGTTAAAGAAACACAAAGAAACAAACCTGTAAAAAAAATTAGCTGAAACACGTCTCATTGTGATCAGCCCCTAAAACAACGCTGTCTGAAATCACTGTATAGTGACTTTTTTTCCCCTCTACTTTTCTCAGAATATTTATGTTTGTGTGAACTATTACAGATTTAATTTGAATAGCTCTTCTCACTTTGCTTTTATGTAAATCTCCCTGGTTTAAATCAATAGCACCAGTCTGAATGTGTCCTGTTCTGCTTGAAATCTTCAAGGTTGCACGTTTTGCCTCCAAGTTATTAGCATTCCAGTCACAGACAGATCAATCAAGAACAAAATGGATCTATTTTCTGGATCCAACTGACAATTTAGCACAGAGACGAACTGTTGGAGTTTTATGGAGCGTATTATTGCTCCATGATTACATCAGAGTCAGTGTGATGATTGTAGGGCACTTAACATGATGAACCTGATGAAACAACATCCTGAACTCATACTGGAAACACAATTCAACAAGATCAGTTTAATAGTTAAAGGGAAGGTTTATGATCCTCAAGTGCGTTTTTTAACTTGTTCCTTCGAGTCTGGTGTTTTTACAGATTCTCGGTGATCGCTAAAGGTCACGGCTGAGCGAGCGGCCCCTAAACAAGCATAAAGTTGGAGCCTCACCATGGTGGGATCGCTCGCCGTTTGATTTCTTTTGTGACTCTTTCAAGCGTCCATTCCTCCCCCAAACGCCCCGACAACTCCTGCCCGCCCCAACCCCACTCGTCAGTTTTTGTGTGCTGCTCAAACCCTGGTCATGTGACTTTTGTCCCAGCACAATCGAGGCGTCTCACCATTGGTCGTCCGCTTTGAAAGAGCATCGGTTTCCCGGGTAACGGAATGGCGGCACCACTTCAGATGGTCTCGGCGGCCCCTCCTAACGTTTCACACAGACTCTCACGTAGCGAGTCAGGTGCCTTCGACTGTCTCTCGCGCTCACACGAGTCTTGCACTTTCTAAAGATAGCGTTATAGGTGAGTAACCTGTTTTTATTGCCCTACTGGGATGAGCTTTTTAAAGTCTTGGAGTTTATGCAAACTTGTGGGGTGCAAAAAAGTTACATTTGCAAGAAAGTTGGATAAAATAAGTTTGTTTTTTTGGCGTTCTGTTCCATTTATTTACTAAAATCTTCAAATGTGCTTGTTTGTGGTAATTGGTGCATTTTTTTGTGATACCGTGGTTATGTGATTTAGTCAGGTATTCTTCAGGGAGAACAGGTGAATTTGAGAAATGTGCTGGAAACATTTGATGCTGCTGCTGGGGAGAGTTTTTATCTTTATTGTAGCTTTGAAAGAGAAATGACGGTAGTTTAGCATTTTGTTTTAAGGTTTTTCCTCCTTTTTTAGTGCAGGTCTAATTGTTGCATGCGAAATGTATGAATTTTATTGCATTAGATACAGAATATCAAACCAAGTGGCATCTCACTACAATTTGTAACTATTTTTTGAAGATTATTATTATTATTGTTATTTTTTTATATCAAATTCGTACAGCCTCCTTCGTCTGTTTTCATGCAGTCTGCCTCTGCTGCACCAAGCAGGAAGGTTTTGGCGTGTGGTTATGAGCTTCATACTTTTTTTATACAAATTATACTTTTGTATGATTGTGTTGAATGCTTTTTTTAAAGAATTAACTCATAACTATTTTTATGAGCCAGTTTAGGGTGAGTTTTCAGAATTTTTTTAAATAAATAAATATTTTTTATGTGCCATGTTAGTTGAGTTTTTGGATTTATTATTATTATTATTATTATTATTTAAAAATTAAGTAAATAAATTATTTATTATAGAAAAAAAATATATATATATATATATATATTTACAACCCATTTTAAGGTGTTTTCTGATTCGATAAATTAATTAAATACATTTATGGACCATTGTATTTTTTTTTTAAATAAATGAATATTTTTATGGGCCATTTTATTTGAGTTTTCAGATTTTTTTTACATTTACAAATAAATTAAATAAATTCTATATTTTTGTGAGCCATTTTAGGGTGAGTTTACTGATTCAATTTTATATTAAAAAATATATAAATTGAAATAAATAAATTATATATTTTTATGAGCAATTTCAGGGTGTTCTGATTTTTAAATAAATAAATTAAATAAATAAAATATTTTTATGAGCCATTTTAGAGTGCGATTTCCTGGGAGGTTACAGTGAGTTTTCAAATTTTTATTTTTTTTAAAAAATAAAAATAAATACATAATTTTTATGAGCAATTTTAGGGCAACTTTTCTGATTTCTTACAATTAAAAGTAAATAAATAATATGAGCCATTTTAGGATGAGTTTTCGGATTTAAAAATAAATAAATAAATAATATATTTTTGTGAGCCATTTTAGGTAAAGTTTTTAGATTTTTTTAAAAAATAACAAATTAAATAAAATATTTATAAAATATTTATATTAATTTTTTTTTTTAAATAAATAAATATATTTTTATGATTTTACTGATTCTTAAAATTAAAAAATAAGTACATTTTTTTATGAGCCATTTTAGGGTGAGTTTTCTTTTTTTGTTTTGTTTTGTTTGTTTGTTTTTTTTTTATAAATTTGAGCCATTTTAGAGTAGGGTTTCTGTTTTTTTTTTGTTTGTTTGTTTTGTTTTGTTTTTAAATAAATAAATAAATAAGTTAATAATTAATATATTTTTATGAGCCATTTTTTTTAGATCTTTTCTAAACGTCATCATTTAAATAAATACATATTTATTTATGAATACATATAAATACATATTTATATAACAAATGTCATATTTGAGGGGAAGTGTAGATATATCCATCATATTCATTTTTTTAAGTGCTTGTACTATATAAATCCCACTTTTTATCACTCAAGTGTCTACAGTTTTTAGGCCCGCTGTACTTGTACAGTTTACATTATAATTCTTCTTTTGTATACTGATGAGTGTATAAGTGCTTATTGAATGACAGTATGTCATTACTAGTTTCTTGAACAATCCTGAAATTCGTGTTGACCTTGTGCCCTCAGGAATGATTCCCCGTCTGGAATCCACCCAGTACTGTCATTTGCACAAACCTGCTTTATTATCACCGTCTCAGCACCACCTACAGCGCTCCTGCAGCTAACAAAGCTTCATTCATAGTGCAGATCTGCTGGCTCTGATTCAGTAACATCTGTTGGATACGTTCAGAAATTGTTATGACATTTGGTTATCAGGCTCTACAAATGAATTAACAAGACTAATTCCTGTGAAATGGAACAAGAATATCTTTATGCGCGTCTGCTGTGCTGTCTGAAGCTCTTTGATGGTGATGAAGGATGAAAGTGAAATGTTTTGAAAGCGTCATTGTTCTCTGTGTTTGGATGTCTGTCAGACGGTCGTGCCGGGGGCCTTTGAAGGATGAGTTCACATGGCTTTTGTTTCTCGTGCCCCATGACCCTCAGGTGATTTTGTTCTTTCCCCTCTTCCTGAGCTTTTAAAAGCCTTTCTGACAGAAAGAAAAACAACCGTCCCACCCAGAAACGCCCCTCTGAATTTGTAACCTCTCGCCGGAGATGAGATCTTGACATACTGTTTTACTGTCTTACAGTTGCAGAAATCTCCAGCTAGTTAGTTGTGTTTGCCAACGCAGACATTGCTGTGTGATTCCTCTTACTTATGGTTGGGGATTTACTGGTCTTAGCTGGTCTTAGCTGGTCTTAGCTGGTTTAGTTGGTCTCCCAGTCGGGCCAGGCTGGTGTTTATCTGGTTGACCAGCTGGTCTCCCAAAATGGCAAATGCCCAAAGCCTCTCTAAAACCAACAAACAGACCCGCTTGACCATAATTGGGCACCTGCTAACCCCCTAAGGCTGGTTTAAGCTAGAGATGTGCAAAACTACAGATTCTGTGTGGGTAGTTGATTTTGATAACATTTTTTAAAGGTCCACTACTCTTCCCCTGAATGGGGGTCAATGGCAGCCCTATGATGGGTACCTAGGAAAATTATGATAATTGGCACATTTGTAGTGATGGTTATAAATAGTGATTTGATCCATTTTGGACTCTTTAGGAGCAACTCTATAGCGCCACCAGCAGTTAAAAAAAATCAAACTTTAAATGCTTATATCTTTTAAACCCTTTGTTCTGGAAAAAAAAAAAATTATTACAGTTGATTACTCTCCTCTGATCATATTCAATAGCGTATGTTAATTAAAGGTTTAAGTGCGTAGCGCTGAAACCCAGTTGTTAGAATGGTCACAGATCAAACTGTAAATCGTAGAGACTTGAAACTTGGAGGGATGGTAGTACTCACATTGTCTGCATTGTTCCTGGAGGTCAACACACCTGATTAAACACACCTGAACCAACTAATTAGGATCTGAAGGAGCACTTGATAATTACAAACATGTGTGTTTGATCAAGGTTGGAACTAAACTCTTCAGGAACAGGATTGGGCACCCCTGGTCTACATTGTCACCAAGGCTCGGCCCAATCGGCCTGACGGGGGCGCTACAGCGTTCAAAATTACGAAATGGCTTATAACTCCTAAACTGTTCGTCTCAAGTGTCTTATGTCGTTGGAATCCTTGGCTCGGATTTGTTCGTCACAAAATTTTCAGGTGTTCTGCATTTTTTGAAAAACCTACTTTTGCAAACTACACCTAGGTTTTTCGCTTGATCAGAACCAAACCATTGCAGGAAGATTCTCTGGAGCGTGAATATCAATAATTATCAAAATTAGTTGAACTTTCGACTCACAGACACAAAGGGACCCCAAAATGTTCAGAAGTGGCATGGCTACCTTTACTAAAATGGCTATAAATTTTTGAGTGGAATGGGAACTCACAAATCGTATATAAGAGCTGAATCTGAGGTCACATTAAAAAAAGTTGGTGGCACTATAAGAGGGGGAAAAAAAACCATAAAAATAGCCATGCAAAAACTATGCAACCGTCTGTTCTATCGACGTGAAAATTGGTACGCACAGTCTTCGTCCAAAGTGCCACAAGTGTCTATAAGGACATTTGCATATCTCAGAAAACATGGGTGCCATTGGCTCACGCATTTTGAGCACCTATTAGACAAGGTTAATGGAGGTTTGACTCAAGGCCATAAAGGTCTGTGAGAAATTGGATAGAAATCGGCCACTGGGGGGGTGATATTGCATTTTTCAGGGGCGTAAACGATTGTATATTGCATGTTTTTTCACATACGATAGACCTCCTTATTCCAGACAACTTTGACTTTGTAACCACTGCTGTCAATCAAATCGTTTGTTAAACCTACTTTTACGAACTTCTCCTAGGTTTTTTGCCTCAAGGGAACCAAACCAGTGCAGGAGGATTCTCTGGAGAGTGAATGTCAATAATTATCAACTTTTGACTCTCCATTGCAAAGAGGCACCAAAACGTGTGAAAGGGCAGGGCCTCCTTTACTAAAATGGCTATAACTTTTGAATGGAATGAGAACTCACAACGTGTATGTAAAAGCTGAATCTGAGGTCACGTTAAAAAAGTCTTGGCCACTTGGTGGCACTATAAGACCGAAAAAAAAACATACAAAACGGCCATAACTTCGCAACAGTTTGTCCTATCGACTTGAAAATCGGTACGCACGGTCTTGGTCCGAAGTGCCACAAGTGTGTATAAGGACATTTGCGTATCTCAGAAAACATGGCCGCCATTGGCCAATGAATTTTGAGCACCTATTAGACAAGTTTAATGGAAGTTGATTGGATTGAAACTTGGTGGGCCTGTTTGACTCAAAGCCCTAAAGGTCTGTGAGAATGAAAACAGTTTTGCTGCCAAATATTTTTGTGGAAACCATGATATATTTGGTAACATTATACAGTTAGGTTCATTAGTTAAGTTGTGTTGTCACAAGTTGTGTTTGATAACATTAGTTAATGCACTGTGAACTACATGAACAAACAATGAACCACTGTATTTTTATTACCTAACATTAACAAAGAATAATAAATGGTGCAATAAATGTATTGTTCATTGTTCATTCATGTTAGTTAATACATTAACTATTGTTAACAATTGACACTTTATTGTAAAGTGTTACCAGAAGTTCAAAAGAATGACATTTCTTTGAAATAGAAAGCTTTTGTAATATTATAAACATTAATTAATTATACACAAAATTTTAATTTTTAATCAGTTTAATGCATCCTTTCTAAACAAAAGTATTTCTTTCTCAACCAAAACAGCAACAAAAAATTGTTTTTTTAAATATTATGTTTAAGTGAATATGTGACATCACAGCAAATGTAATTTAAATGTAAAAATATGGGATATCTGTAAATTATAAATTATTATTAAATTATTTAAAAAATATTTAAAAATTGACCAATATGTTATAGCTGTATCATGCAGCCCTGGGCAAAACTATCAAAAGCAGGCTAGAGACTAACAAGCATTGAATGTTCAGGTGCAACTTAGGTCACATAAAAAATATCCAATAAGATAATTTAGGAGAAAAATGCAGCCATCAGCAATTAATTGAGCTGAGCTGAGCAATCACAAAACTTCTGCCCATTTATTCCTTTCCAGAGAAAATGAATCAACATAGAAACTTTTCTAAAAAATGATAAATAATGTAACTGCAGTGTTGTCAACTTTACTTTGAGGAAATTTCCTAAATAGTGACTTGAAAGATCATATTCAGATAGTCTGTATTGTTTTCTCTGGCTATTATAGATCAGAGTGTTTTTAGTGCAAGCTTATCTTCTATTGAACGATAAATGTTTCTTTAAAACCTTAGATGTTGTTGAATATATTTTGCTTTAGGGCTGCGTTTAAAATAGACCTGAAACCTAAGACATTCTGAATTGTCTTGAGCCCGAGGAGAAAGGAGAAAACGTTCATTGTTGACAGTGTGATTTGGGGCTATCCTGTACTGAGTTATGGGAGTTTAACTGCAGAATGAGGAGTGTAAGTTGCGCTGCACACAAATCCCAGCAAACGACAAAGAGCTCTGTCATCATGTGCTGACCGCAATGACAGAGTCGGGCTATATTTAACCGCGCTGCCTATAAACAACAATCAAGCAGGGCTACCTTGTTTTGTTCCTGCTTTCGCTTCGTCCCGCACTTGATGTCAAAGCGAAGTATCTTATGGAGAGTCTTTATGTGTGTTTGTAAATCAGTCTGTTCCAAACTGGACTGCCTACACAGAAAACTGTTTTTAAAGCATCAAATGCGAACACTTATGACACAAAGGTTTTGCATTTCTGTAAAATGCAATATTACAAAAGAAAATTGACTCAACTTGATTCCAGTAGTTTAAAGCTAATGTATATGCATAAAAATACAATCTGGATCATAATGTCTGTAATTAAAAAAAAAAAAAAAAGGAAAGTCATTTAAACAACAAGTTTAAAACACACATGATAAGTTCTTAAAAATGTTTCCTTTGCATTCACTTGGGAAGAAGAAAAAAAAACGCTATTTTCAAGAAAAATGTAAATTGAATGACTCTAAAATGTTAAGTATAAAAAACATTTTTTATATATGTGAGTGTAAATATATTAATTGTTAATTTCAATTAATATTTTTACATTTATTTTTCAAGGAGACAATGTAATTTTTACTTTTCATATATAAGCTTAAGGCATTTAAGCATATAAGGAAAGAGACATTACATATTATTAAGCAAGGCTGTACCCACCTAAATCAATGAATTAAAAAAGCTTTTTTGGCAGATCCAGGTAATTTACTATAGAAATATGATTTTTTTTTACATTTACGACTGTTATAGTGCCAGCTGTTGTCTATGGGATCAAATTTCCGTCAAATGTATTGCGGTAACAGAACGAAAAATAATAAGCGTACATAAAAAAATTAAAAAGACATGTAAAATTATAACGCACATAGATGCGATTGTATTTAGAAAATCAAACAACGTGGTCACGGATCGAAAAAATAATAAGCGCAAATTCAAAATGTAAACCCATTAAAAATTATATTGCACAAAACTGAAACACGAATTCAGCATTTTTCGAGTCACAAACAAAATTAGGTTTTACTCTCATATTTTATTTTTTTGTGCGCTTATGCTCTTTTCCCCTTTGCTCACGTTGTCGCGTTCTGCGCTTGAGTTTCAAAACTTCGCAGTCTGAGATTTATGTAAATTAGGGCGGGCTTCAGTGTCACCATTGGTCCACTAGTCTAGATTGACAGCTGCTCCTCTAGCCAATCAGTCGAAGGGGGAGATTACGTCACTCCAGTGCGACTCAGAGACCTGTTAAAAACGGTTGCGCGCAAGAAAACTTAGTCCGTAGGTTTACATTATCAACCTGTAAACGTTCAGTGACTGCAAGCTGCATAACGCGGGTCTGAAATGTTGGATATGGTGAGAAGTAAACAAACGGCGACAATACCGGCGTTTTAAGAACAATAATATAAGCAGCACTACACACCCACGTAAAAACAGCGGCGGAACCGGTGTTTATCATAGCAAAGGCAACATCAGATGAATTTCATGAGCGGAGGACGGGATAACTGGAAATTATGTGGATACAGGGGCGTAGCGTCTGGGTATGCAGGTCCATATGGGCCCGGGTAGTTTGGGGGCCCGCCGAGCCGAGGGTAACTTTTTAATTGAACCGAGGGAACGAATAGTGTCCTGCACGGGCCCAGCTCTGACCCGAGCCCTGTCCTTGTCCAACAACTTATCAGAACATGTTGAAGCCAATAAAATAGCTCAGTTTTGAATTTTAATGGCAAAGTGGCTAGATTTCGTTTCGTTTCTTTAATTGAGAAAAATGTTTAAACCATTTTATGTTTGTTAAATTGAAGCTTTTGTTTTTAAAAGTAACGACCAAGCGGCCAGCCGCAATGAGTTGAGCATGTTTGATCAATTTAGCCTTCTCAAATTAACACGACTTCCATAAAATAAAAGCTATAAACATAAAACATTTGATGTATTTCACAATATTAATTTAAACATTTAACCTAGATATATGTGCGCTGTTAAGCGCACATCCAATCGTTTGTGCGGAGAGTGAAAGCTATAAAACGCACTTTGCAGCTGACATGGAAGCACCCGCGCGATCACTTCCATTTTTTCATAATAACATTGGAAACCTAAAATACGCCATTTTTGTTCATAAAGGTAAGAGTAATACATCATTTGGAACTGCAAAATGTCTACTTTTATTTGTGTGCCCTCACAATATTAACAAAACATTATGCTTTCGTAAAATAGTTAAAGAAATCAAGCATGCACTTTCTGCCGTCTCTGTCTTGAGCAGGAGCGATTCACAAAATTAATCCGAAACTCAGTAGACATGATAAATATGTCTATAGAATGTTTTAAATTACTACTTTAAAACGAAATAATGTTATATTGCGTAAAGTTTATGTGAAAATTCCGCCTACTCCGCCCAAAAAAAAAAACCTGTCTTCACATTTACTATGAAAAATAGCAATAAAAAGGTAGGCATGAACTCCGTTAACTGGATTTTTTATGAGAAAAGTATGTTGGAAGTGTTATAGGCTTGTTGGCTTTTCTGAGGTAGGCTAAATGTTATGCCTTATCCACGAGATGTTTTGACTTTTTTTTTTTGATCGATTTTTTTTTTTATCTGATCGATTTCATGAGGCGTCGTGTTTATTAATTAAAAAAAATGCATTTAAATATTTTTTTCATGTTTATTTCGTGCTGTAAATATTAAAAAGAAAAAAAAAGATCATTCATTCACATGCCGCTTGTTTTGAGGCGAATATAGTTATCTCACATTTATTATTTGTATTTTATCATAAAATTGACAATTTATAGGCTAAGACTTGCGTGCTACAAATAATGAATGGATCTCCTACGACGAACGTCAAAGTGCCGTCGTTTTGCAAGACAAGACATGATCAGAATTAATGCTAGGTTTCTGCTATCCACACAGTGGCGTAGCAAGTCAGCCTTGGGCCCTGATTCAAAAAAATCGGTTAGCTTGTAGCTCGGTTTGATTTTTCTTAAGTACATAACATTACGTGAGCATTCACAATCTGCTTTATTTACGGTATACATGCTTGGAAATAATATTTAATATTTATTATAAAGTCCATTCATTATTTGTAGCACGGAAGTGCTTGACTCGTTTAAAAAAACAAAAGCTTCAATTTAACAAACATAAAATGGTTTAAACATATTTCTTAATTAACTTAATAAAGAAACGAAACGAAATCTAGCCACTTTGCCATTAAAATTCAAAACAGCTATTTTAATGGCTGCAACATGTTCTGATAAGTAGCTGGACAGGGACAGGGCTCAATTAAAAAGTTCCCCTCGGCTCGGCGGGCCCCCAATCTGCCCGGGCCCATATGGACCTGCATACATTCCAGTTATCAAGTCCTCCGCTCACGAAATTCATCTGATATGTTGCCTTTGCTATGATAAACACCGGTTCCGCGCTGTTTTCACGTGGGTGTGTAGTGCTGCTTATATTATTCTTCTTAAAACGCCGGAACACTGAACGTTTTCAGGTTGATAATGTAAAACTACGGACTAAGTTTTCTTGCACGCACCCGTTTTTAACACATCTTGACTGTCGACAGTCTGACATTAATAATAACGAGATCCCACAGTCTGACATGATCAGCAAGTTTGTACAGTCTGACAAGTGCAATCCTAAAGGACTTTAAAAAAATCGCACAGTGAGCGCCCGGCTTTAGCCACAGCTGTCATGAGTCGCACTGGAGTGACGTAATCTCCCCCTTCGACTGATTGGCTAGAGGAGCAGCTGTCAATCTAGACTAGTGGACCAATGGTGACACTGAAGCCCGCCCTAATTTACATAAATCTCGGACTGCAAAGTTTTGGAACTCAAGCGCAGAACGCGACAACGTGAGCAAAGGGGAAAAGAGCATAAGCGCACAAAAAAATAAAATATGAGAGGAAAACCTAATTTTGTTTGTGACTCGAAAAATGCTGAATTCGTGTTTCAGTTTTGTGCAATATAATTTTTAATGGGTTTACATTTTGAATTTGCGCTCATTATTTTTTCGATCCGTGACCACGTTGTTTGATTTTCTAAATAAATTTGCATCTATTTTTCATTTTTGTGCGTTATAATTTTACATGCCTTTTTAATTTTTTTATGTACGCTTATTATTTTTCGTTCTGTTACTGCAATACATTTGACGGAAATTTGATCCCATAGTTGTCTGTTCCCTTTAAAACTTTGCATGCTTGTTTAGAATCATCTTTCATATGTGCTCAGCAGGTTTTGTTAAGTTTTGAGTTTTCCTTTAGGCTTTATAGGATTTTGGGTAAATTTAGACAGGCCCCGTTTCTAAACGAACCTGTTATAGCTATATATGAGGAGTTTTATTGTATAATATGAATATTTTACGTATGTGTGAAAAAACACGTGGCGTACAATCCAATTAAAAAATTAAAAAATTAAAAAATGCAATATTGCCCCCCAGTGGCAGATTTCTTTCACATTTCTCTCAGACCTTTCAAGCCATGAGTCAAACAGGCCCACCAAGTTTCATTCCAATCTGCCTCCATTAACGTTGTCTAACAGGTGACCAAAGTTCATCGGCCATGTTTTTTGAGATGTGCAAATGGCCTTGTAGACGCGTGTGGCACATCAGACCAAGACCGTGCACACAGAGTTGCACAGTTATAGCCAATTTTATGTTTTTTCCCTCTTATACTGCCACCAAGTGGCTAAGCTCTGCATTTTTGGCCTGTGACCTCAGATTGAGCTCTTACATAAGAGTTCTGAGTTTGCCAAAGTTATCTCATTCTGTTCAGGAGTTAAGACATTTACTAAAATTTTGACCGTGTTGGCGTCCCTTTGCGACGGTGAGTCGAAAGTTCAACTTCTGTTTGACAATTATTGATATTCACTCTCCAGAGAAGCTACCTGCACTGGTTTGGTTCCAATCGGTGTGAAAAACCTAGATCTAGTTAACAAAAGTAGGTTTTTCAAAACATGCGAAATACCCAAAAATTTCGGCACACTCATGATCAAATCTAAGGTGTGTGTTTTATCCAGTGTGAGCCAAGGATTCCAACGACATAAGACACTTGAGCCTGCAACTAACGGTTTAGGAGTTGGGAGCGATTTTGGACTTTCGATCGCTGTAGCGCCCCCATCAGGCCGATTGGGGTGAGCCTTGGTCACGTTGTAGGCAGTGTGAGTACTACCATCCCTCCAAGTTTCAAGCCTCTACGGCTTACGGTTTGGTCTGCACGATCAGTTTTATACGGATATCGCTGATCCATGACCTTTCTAACAATGCTACACACTTGAACCCTTAATTATTGAAATAATAGTAATAACATTAGAGTTGCTGGTCCCCATTGACTTCCATAATATGGAAAAAATACTATGAAAGTCAATGGCTACAGCCAACTGTTTGCTTACTAACATTCTTCAAGAATATTTTCTTGTGTGTTCAATAAAAAACAGGAAATTAACTTGAGGGTGAGTAAATGGTGACAGAATTTTAATTTTGGGGTGAACTGGCCCTTTAATTATTTTTTTTAATTATTTTTTTTGTCAAGAATTCCATCCTTTTAATAAAGATTTGTTCTTCATTATGTAAAAAAAGACCACAAGGCAGCTCACACTATTTAAAATCTCAACCTGTTCACACAAATCTGGCACGCCTGTTTCAATTATGGGGTGTTTTTCTTTTTTTTAGTCAAGGTCAAATTGTTTCATCAAGCAAAAATGTTTCACTTCCCTCTTGAAGAAGCACTTTGCTGGTTGCTTGTAACAAGAAAGGTTCACAGCCTTAGCAAAAACAGTCATCCAAGGTCACTGGTGTAGATGCGCACTTAAAAGAACATGATGTCTCTCCATCATATTCTTTAAAACACATACGACTTTCCTTTATCTGTGAACTCTGAGAAGTTTGCGTTTTTGGATGAACTAATTCTCTTAATTGTGGTGAAGTGCTGATATATAATGTTGAGTCATTGTTGTTAGTTGATATTAAAGTCTGCAGCATTGGCACTGGTCTGCTTTGAGCACCTGTCCATGTTTTGTCCACTGATATAAAGAGACTCAAGTGTCTCTGTCATTGGATTCTTTAAAGTGCACCTGCGCTTTGAAAACATCTCCTGCACGAATGAGGAAATCTGTTTGGGGAAACTAATGGGTCGCATCTGTTCACGTTTTATGTTGAAACAAGTTTATCTGCTTGGCGTCTTTTCTTTATGATGGAGTATTTATTCTTTTACAATGCGCCGAATGGCTTTGTTTGCCAACGGGAATACAATGACAAGACAGATAAGGTAAGAAAGCGGTCACGTTCATATTCATGCCAATCTTTTGGCAGTTCAATTGTGTTTCCTCATAAAGTAGGTCATGCGGTTATCGTGCTTTTCTGGTGTCTATAAAAGGTGGAAGACTTTGAAGTTTCATTTTTTTTAAAGGTGTGCTTATTAAGTTACTCTTGGCAAGTCTGTTTAAAATTATAAACTCATTAGTTTTTTTCTACATGAGGATGGTCCCCCTCATAGAGGCCACCATTTTGAGATCACATGACCAGGCCAATACAGGCCAATTTCAGACGCTTTTATTTGCAAAATAGTCAAGTCACCTTTATTTCTATAGCACTTTATAAATACAGATTGTTTCAAAGCAGCTTCACTGAAAAATAGCAGAATTAGATCAGATAGGGCTGCACAATAAATTGTATTTCTAATTGTGATCATGATTTCTGCTTCTCTCAATTTGTTAAACAATGACTGTATGATTTTGAGATCCATCTTTTCACACTGAGGACAACTGAGGGACTCATATGTGACTATTACAGAAGGTTCAAACACTCACTGATGCTCCAGAAGGAAACACAATGCATTAAGAGGCGGGGGGTGAAAACTTTTGAACAGAATGACGATGTGTACATTTTTCTTACTTTGCCTAAATATCTCACTTAGTACTGACCTTTAGAAGCTACAGAAGATACTTACATGTTTCCCAGAAGACAAAATAAGCTAAATTTACTCTGATCTTCAAATTCCAAAAGTTTTCACCCCCGGCTCTTAATGCATCGTGTTTCCTTCTGGAGCATCATTGAGCGTTTGAACCTTCTGTAATAGTTGCATATGAGTCCCTCAGTTGTCCTCAGTGTGAGAAGATGGATCTCAAAATCATACAGTCATTGTTGGAAAGGTTTCAAATACACAAAAATGCTGGAAAACCAAAGAATTTGTGGGACCTGAAGGATTTTTCTGAAGAACAGCGGGCAGTTTAACTGTTCAGGACAAACAAGTGACTCATGAACAACTATAACTAAACGAAGCATATGTAAACTTTTGAACAGGGTCATTTTTATAAGCATCTTTTATGTGAAATATATTATTCAAGTCAATAATAAATAAAAAAATAACATGCATTTTGTATGATCCCTCTTATTTTGGTTGATTCTGCAAGGTGTATGTAAACTTTTGACTACAACTGTATGTGTATGTGTTCTACTATGGGCGAATCTTGGAGTGACGTAAGAAAACCTCCAAAATAACACAAAATTAGCGCAGCAGTCCTAAGATGCCATGTTCCCTAATTACAGTAATAATCTAATGTTAATTTGATCTCTGATTTAGCTAAAGTTTTTACCCCACCACCTGCTTTACGTCATTAACAGCAGTTCAACTAGAGGTGTCACGATAAACCAATCTCTGCAATCTAATCTGAGCTTAGTTTTTAACAGCAGATGACACTTTAGGCTAGTTTTTAACCGCACATTCAAACGCTCATGAAGAAGAGTGCTTGTGCGTTCAACTGAGTAATTTAAGTGTTTTTTTTTTTGTTTGTTTGTTTTAAGTTTTATTATGCAAGATTAATGTAAATATGTTGCGCCAGTCTTTTGAACTTTATGAACGATTATTTTTTAATTCAAGTGGTGTGTGTGTAAGGAACTGGAAACAAGCAGAGTACGGCTGTTTCTAAAACACGCAGTGCCATCTGCTGTTAAAAACTAAGTTCAAGAGAGAACCGCAATGCATTCGGAAAATCACATAATTGATTCACAAATTGACTTATTGTGACACTCCTAGTTCAAACCAATGTGATTTGAGCAACAGATGTGCGAGAGACTTCCTACATTTCAGGAAACCATAGGCGTAAATCACGTGGGGGACGGGGGGGACAGGACCCCCCCATTTGAGAGTTGTCCTACCTAAAATTATCAGTACAAGGGACTATGTGTATTGTAAATAATACAATGGACGTATACTTAAAATATAACAATATAAACCCGAAAAAACGTTTTAAGTTCAGAAATGTTTTATGTCCCCCCTCCCTTGCCTAACAGTGGTTTGGTCCACTGCAGGTTTTTCAGTAGTTATGTGTAAGTAACTTAGGCTGTCAAGGCTATCTTATTCACTTTAAACATCGGTTGAAGTGATTCTTTTTTCTTTAATACAGATGATGCTGGATCATTAATAAATTAGTCATGACAAAAAATGATGATATCCAGTGTATTTTTGTATGAACGATTATAAGGTTATTAAGCTTCGTTTACCGTAGCTTGTCACCCACTAACTAACACGGCAATAAGGCTGTATGTGAACTGATATTAGGCTAATATTGTAGACCTACCAATGTGTTGGGTGTTGCTCAGTATGTCGTTAAGTGGCAGATTAGTGGGCTTGCTGCGGTCGAATATCTAAATAAGAGACGTCCTCAGTCCCAGACAAAACCTAAAATACTATGTGGAGTATAATATGACCGTGTGATGAACCTATGAGCCGAACTCATATTTAAACAGCATGCTGTGTACACATATCTATCCTTACAAGTAAAATTGTGGCTGTATTATTTGTGTCCCCTTCAAAAATTGCTCTTAAGCAATTTTATGTTTATTGTCCCTCCTACTGTTAGATGAAATTCATGTCCTTGCAGGAAACAGTTGTACTGTAGCTAGGTGGCTAGTTAGTTCATCCAACAAAGCGTCATACTATGGTAGTTAATTAGCTAGTTACGTCATTTTTCGGGAAACACACCCTAGTGTGACAGTACATCCACACCAGTAGGTGGCAATATAGAGTCCAAGACCACTGATGTGTTCCCTAACGTTTATACACCAAAATATTTGTTGTGTGTTTAATTCACAAATTTTGAAAGAAGATTGTAACCTGATACTGAGGGAATGTAAACTTGCCCCGGGACGACTGTGGAGAGTGTGGGGGGTCTGAGGTCCTGCGGGGGATGGGCCGAGATTACAGGTTTAGGGAGTTTCCCTCAGGAATGTGAGTGTGAGTGGAACGTAAAACAGACAAAACAAGACTTAGAATCACCTTAATCCCTTAATGTTGGCCAATCGGAGACTAAACCTGGCTCATTCACACTTCACTGAATCACAGACAGTATTATTTATCTTGTATTGGCAGTGAACAGATCGTGTTCATCATGGACTGCTGTAGTTATGTAATACAGCACTGGTGCAGAAGGTGATTGTTTTGCTCTTGATGGTGTATGAAGGGAGAGGACACATTAATAATTGACTGATGGTTTTGTTGTGTGCATGTTTGTGTGTGTCATGTGGACAAACATGCTGATGGAAATCAGGCCAAAGGCTCAGTTGTTACTCATTATGCAGTCACTGTGACAGTGCTGTACAGGGCTGTAAATACCATATGTTTACATCTACAGTATGTGGCTGTTGTTTCAGTGTATGAATAGCTGAATTTCACAGACATGTCTATGTAGGTCACATTTCCAAATTCAGAAGACATATATTTTGCATGAATGTGATGCCTAACTATGTATGTATGTATGTATGTATGTATCTATTTACATTGTGATTTAAATTTTTTCTAACAAATCACATTTTCCAAATTCTCATGACTAAATGAAGAAATGACTAAATGTAAACAAACAAACAAACAAACATTAGATAAATAAATTGATATAAATAAATAAAATGACTCCTAAAATACATATAATGCATAAATAACCCATTCGGGTTTATTTATTTGTTTGTTTGTTTGTTTATTTATTTAAGTAACTAAATAAATAAATAAATGTCTCCTACATACATGCTGGACATATATGTAATGCATAAATAACCAGATAGGACATAATTTCTTTCTTTCTTTCTTTCTTTCTTTCTTTATTTCTTTATTTATTTATTTGCAAACATAAATAAATAAATATCTCCCAAATTCTCATGACTAAATGAAGAAATTACTAAATGTAAACAAACAAACATTAGGTAAATAAATTGATATAAATAAATAAACAAATAAATAAATAAATAAAATGACTACTACAATACATATAACGCATAAACAAACCATTAGGATTTATTTATTAATTTATTCAGTTATTCATTGATTTAATGCATAAATAATCATTTATTTATTTATTTATTTATTTACAAACATAAATAAATGAATAAATGTCTCCTACAATATATACAATATATACAATGTACAAATAACCTTACATTAGTAATTAATTAATTTATTTATTTATTTATTTATTTAATGCATAAATAACCATTTAGGTTATTAGTTATTTATTTATTTATTTGCAAATATAAATAAATAAATAAATCCTACTATATATACAGTGTGTGTGTGTGTGTGTATATATATACATATATATATATATATATATATGTGTGTGTGTGTGTAATGCATAAATAACCAGATAGGACGTTTATTTATTTATTTACATAATTAAATATCTCCCACAATACATATAATGCATACATAAGCCATTATGGTTTATAATTAATTAATTTATTTATTTGCATAAATAAATAAATAGATAAATGAATACATACATACATACATACATTAATAAATATTTCCTACAATATATATATATATATATATATATATATATATTATTGTTAATAACCAGATAGGACATTTATTTATTTATTTATTGTTCACACAGATTTTTCTGCATTATTTTATTTTCTATTAATTTATATTTATTAGCTCATGTCTGTAGTCATTTTTGTAATTTATGCAAAATTTGTTTACTCATTCATTTTATTTATTCATTGAAAAATCTGATTGTGATATTGTGAATCTAACAAGAACATTATGAATAATAAGAAATCAAACTCTAAAGTAAAACATATGGACACATTAAGGTAATGTGAAATGACAAGGGAAAGGGAAATTAGCTTAACTGTCAGAAAAATATTTATGCTTGCAGGCCTGGTTTTCTTTGAATTAAATGCAGAATTGAATTTCACTTGTTTTTGTGTTGTAATATGACACAGACATCTTTTCAGAAGATTCACCCTCATAACCATCATGTTTTGTGATGGAGCTGTTTGCCCACTTGAGTTTTTGCTGTGTTGTTTGGTTTCTATGGGAAGCTGATGGTCCAGTTTCACTGTTTCAATAACAGCACATCATTACCAACAGAAAAGAAACTTCGCAGATGAGATCTCAACTGATTCGCCTAGACAGCACCGAGATTCAATCCAGATCAAACAGAGATTTAAGTCTATTTTTATTTCTTCTAAAGTATTTTAACGGAAACATCCGAGACAAAACTGAGACCTTCATTGAATCTCTCAATCTGTGAGCAATAAAACTATCCTCTGAGCACCTGAAAGACACACAGATCTGTTTGAATAGCTAAACATGTGACTTCCGTCGCAAGCGTCTGGTTACACTCACACACAGATAGCTGACTGAAAAAAAAAACACCTCCTGATGCTCACTCACGCCAAACACACACTGGGATCAGGATGACAACAATATTATCTGCAGATAATAAAGATTTTGTATTTGTAGATGCATTAGTACATTTGTATTTAAAAAGTCATTCATTGTTGTATTTATTGCAATTTTGTTGTCTTAAAAGGATTTGGAATATAACACTAATACATACATTTTACGAAAACATGTCCAAGTCAATTCGACATAAATAGGTACATTTAAAATGTTATATTCTCATAGAGAGTATTCATGCACAGAAGTCTCACCCATAGGCTTACTTCTGTGTTTAAGCATAAGGCGGATAAAAGGAATGTTTAGAACACACATTTAAAAAAAGAAATTTAAATTTTAAAATTTGTACTTGTACTCATATGAGATTGTATGTATGTAGGTATGCTTGTATTTATTTATTTATTTAGTAGATTCTGTCTTATTTTCTAAAATATTTTGTGCAAATAATGTACTTTCAATTACGATGGAATTTACTGCCACATTCAAAAATTAAAAAAAATTACAAGAGTCGTAATATTTTGAGAATAAAGTCAAAATATTTTAAGGAATAAAGTCAAAGAAATACAAGAATAAAGTCAAAATATTTTGAGAATAAAGTCAAATATTTTGAGAATAAAGTCAAAATATTTTTAGAATAAAGTTGAAATATTTTGAGAATGAAGTTGAAATATTTTTAAAATATTTTGAGAATAAAGTTGAAATATTTTGTGAATAAAGTCAAAATTATGAGAATAAAGTCGTAGCAATACGAGAATAAATTGCAATACGAGAATATTTTGAAAAAGTCAAAATTTTAAGAATAGTCAAAATATTTTGAGAATAAAGTTGAAATATTTTGAGAATAAAATCTAAATTACAAGAATAAATTCTAAATATTTTTAGAATAAAGTTGGAATTTTGAGAATCAAGTTGAAATAATATTTTGAGAATTAAATCAAAATTACAAGAATAAAGTCAACAATATGAGAATAAAGTCGAAATATTTTTAGATATTTTTAGAGTAAAGTCAAAATTACGAGAATAAAGTCAACATTTTTTGAGAATAGTCTAAATGTTTTGAGAGATTTTGAGAATAGTCAAAATATTTTGTGAATAAAGTCAAAATTATGAGAATAAAGGCGTAGCAATACGTGAATAAAGTCAAACATTTTTCAGAATAAAGTTGAAATGACAAAAAGTCAAAATATTATTAGAATGAAGTCACATTTTTGAGAATAAAGTCAAAATTATGAGAACAAAGTTGAAATATTTTGAGAATAAAGTCAAAATAATATTTTGAGAATAAAGTCAAAATTACAAGAATAAAGTCATAATACTACAATAAAGTCAAAATATTTTGAAAATAGTCAAAATTACAACAAAAATAATGAGATATTTTGAGAATACAGTTAAAATTACGCAAATAAAATCGAAATATTTTTAGAATAAAACAGAAATCACGCAAATAAAGTAGAAATATTTTGATAATAAAGTAATAATAAATTAGTTAACAAATTTGACAATTCTTGTATTGCTAATACTTTATTCCCGTAATTTTAACTTTATTCTTAAAATATTTAAACTTTATTCTGGTAATTTTGACTAATTTCATTTTTCTCAAAATATGATGACTTTAAACTCGTAAACCTTTTTTTTTTTTTTAACGTGGCACTATAGTTTTAGTTTTCAATAGAATTATGTCTGTGTTAGCAAAGTTAGAAATTGTAATTAGCTTTGTAGAAAAACGATCGAAAACTGTTCTAAGTACTGTACTCTGTCCTCTAATGGATGGGGCGTCGATAGTGAGTGACAGAAACTGCTGAAAACAAAACAAGACACTCCTCCTACCTGGAGATGTGGGCGGAGTTTTGCCATGTCAGCACAGTTCAGTGAGGCGGGGAGAGAGAGAGAGAGAGGGAGAGAGTAGCTGAGAGTGGGAAGAGCTGTCAGCGCCGGAGCATTCCTGAGGAGCGTTCAAGAGCGGAACACACTCACTCACCGCCACACAACATCTGCTTCACACTCACTGAAGAACTGCATCCGTCTCGGAGGAACTACAGGATATTTCTGCTTTTCTGTGGAAGTAGCAGTCGAAGCAGGAGGATCTGTGTGGTTTATGAGGTAAGAGAACGGAGTTCTCTGCGTGTTCGCTCGCAACTGTAAATCAACCTGTGGCTTCAAATCAACCTGTTGGTTACGAGCCGCTGCGGTGTCGTCTGTTAGTGTCATTTTACATTTAGAGGAAAACTTTACTGCTTGCCTAGGATTTCATTATTTCATTTAAGCGCTAACTGTGTTTCTAAAATGTCTAGAAATAGACACAAATCAGAGAATTCATCTCTGAACGAAATGAATGTGAATAGACTAACTTAGCTCAGATGAATGAATTGGTTTTTGAATGAATTTGATAATGGAGATGTTTTGATTGCAGATTTAGGTGAACCTGCGAACAGTTTGAGATATCTTCTGCAACTCTCTTTTTACGAAAATTAACCATGGTTTTATTATAGTAAAATCGTAGTAACCGCGTTTTATTGGCGTTTTGACAATAATTTGTATGACCACAGTTTGACTACAAATACCATTGTGAAACTATAGTTAGTGTAGTGTAGCAAAACCATGGCTAATTTGTAGTTACCATGGTTTAACCATTGTTTTATGGTTTTATTTGTAGTAACCATGGTTTATTTTCGTAAGGGTTAGATGAGACACATAGAGTCGTTTCTTAGAAGAATAATTTTAGTACGTTTAAGCAAAAGGCCCACTTTGCTCTCCATTTAATCTAATTTTGGTCTAGAAAAGCCGGTGAGCTATTAAACATCTTAGTTATTTTTCTAAACTTATTTAGGAGAAATAACAATTTGACTGCAGTAAGCATAAAAGAGCTATATAAGGAGTGTGTATGATATAAAACAAGAATCTGATGAAAAATCGAAGGGTTTATAATGAGACTTTGGTATCTTGGAAGTCTGAGTACTGTTTGAGACTGTTGAGATCTCTTCTGAAACTCTAGATGAGACACGCATTTGATTATTTGAGTCTTTTTTCTCAGAAGTAAAATCTGAGCAGTAAACTTTCTATCTAGAAAAACAGTTGTGAAACTAAACATCTCCTTTGAGATTTTTAAATACTTTCTCTGAGGAAATCAAAAAGCAAGCATATAAAGGAGGTAGAAAGTTGGATTTCAGAAGAATTTGGTAAGAAATATTTGAGTTTATATTGAGACTAAATTGCAACCTTTGCTATCTTGCAAACTCTAAGCACAGTTTGAGACTTTGTTAAGATTTCTCCTGAAACTGTCCATTTGAGATGTCCAGTTGATCTCCATTTAGTCTCCATTTTTTGTCTTGAAGGTAATTATGTAACCTGGAGTTTTTCTTTTTTGTAAAAAATGCATTCTTTCGACTCTTTTCCAAACGTCTCTCATGATAAATGAGACATGGCTCATAATGTGATGGGTAATTGATGATTGCATGGAGCTTGGATTTAATCATGCGTCCATGTGTTTAGATCCACATTAATCATGCTTCTTCAACTGGCCACTTCTCACTAAGTCCTTCCTGAACTCGCTGTTTGCTTTTAATCTGACCGGATTCTCCTGTCAGTCTGCGTTTAACCACATTGGCCTGCTAATGACCAGACCGCATGCTTTAAAATCCAGCACACCACCAAATCTGGTTAGCGTATTATTAGGAGTCGTGTGATATCATTATCTTATTCCAAACATAAAACCTTCCCAAGTGTTTATGACTGCAGGCGAATATTGCAGATGCAGCACTTGTGGAATATGGCTCACGTGATGTTTATTCATGACTAATCAACTTAAATCTGTGACGTGGAGTCAAAGGCAGCAGGTCAGCTCAGCTCTGGTGAAAGTGACGGTTCAGCACTTGGCTTATTAAGCTGATCAGGGCGATGCTGATGTGATGTACTGTCAGATGGCTCTGTTTAGCCCTCGTCCTGTTGCTGATGAGAAACAGCAGGTCTGAGAAAACAGCTGTCCATTAGAGATGCAGGTACACTGTGGTGCGGCGCTAAAACATTGATCGAGGGAGAGAGGGGTGTGGGGAGCGCCAGTAGTGACTGGCTGTGCTGAGAGTTATTGCATTATTGCACTGGAGAGTGAGGCTGATGATACATGGGGCACCATTTTGAGTAATTTTGCTGGGAAACTTTTTTGAGTAATGTTGCTTGGGCACTTTTCCATTGAGAATGGCTAACAAATTTCTGTCTGGATCAGTCTTGGGCCCTGTGTCTCACCTCGTTGCCCACTGATGGCAACACTGCTCAAAAAGTTGCCCCGTGTATCATCAGCCTGAGTGTCAGTGATCTTGAAGTTTATGGTGTGTTTGTGCACACTTGTCATGTTTGGTTCGATTCAGTTAAACTCTGGTGCGATTGCTCTGTTAGTGCAGTTTGTTTGAGTAAGGGTTTGTTCAGATTTGTTCAGTAAAATCATATAATTACTTGCTTTTGATACTTTACTTGAACTAATTATTATTGCCCCATTGCTGTTATACATGTATTTTAAGTAATTTTAAAAGCTATTGTTCGCTTGGGTCTATTTTTATTACTACAAAAAAAAATTAGATAATTATCTGAATACTCGATTAATCATCAGAATAATCAACTGATTACTTGATTACCAAAATAATCGTTGGTGACAGCTCTAATAATATGTAATATAATGTGTGGCAAGGGTATTTGTATTTAAAATATCTTCTGTTGAATGAATGAATGAATGAATGAATGGAGAATATTTTATTGCATCATTGTGCATTGTACATTATTTTTATGCATAAAGTCGAGATAATATATGTCTCCTTTATTTTTTTGTCAAAGAAATAAAATAAAGGATGCATATAGATAATGAGCTAATAAAAGCAATGTGAAGAGCCTAGAATATTAGAATTTGATGAGAAATGTTTAAATTTATGAGTTGTTGGACTTAGAAGTAAGTATCTTGAAAAATCTGAGCTCAATTTAAGACATTGTTGAGATACACAAATAAGGCTCACTTGATAATTTCTATATAGAGAAACAGACAAGAACATATATAGCTAGATGTCAGAACAATGTGATGAAAATGAGTTTCTAATGAGATGTTTCACGTTTAATTGCATACTGGTATCTTAAAGGTGGCAAGCCAAAAGTGACTGTGGTAAGGAACCAAAACTCCATCAGTGACAGAGAAAAAACCTTGGGAGAAACTAGGCTCAGTTAGTTTCATATCCCATGGTAGGAAAGACATCATGGTCTTTTACTGGAAATTGATGCACAGAGTGAGTTTCATTGACTCCTCTGCTGACCACTAAAGCTTCGTTGAGTTCTCTGGATCAATGTGGAGAAACACACAAGCTTTCATCAGGGTTTGTGAATGCTCCTGTGCTTTAAGATGGACAGTTTCACCTCACATGCAAATCCTTTACTTGCTTTGTAAGTATTCGATAAAAACCTCTGCTGGTTATCTCTGGATCTTAGTAGTTCTCTGTAGTCTCTCATAACGTGTAAGCCTGTCTTTTTCACACCCCATTGACAAACTCAGGGAGGTGCAAAAATATGTGTTTGAAAGTGTGAAGATTCCCAGATAACACAATAAAAGCCTCTGATTTACTGTCAAGGTCAGAGTTTCTAGACAAATCAAACGCACATGTTCTGTGTAAAGACCTATTTTTTAGAAACATTTCCAAACATTGCATTTTAGAAATGGCAGCAGAAACATAAAAATGGAAGGTCTTCTTAACGCAAGTAGAATGTTGGTGTAACATTTCTGGAAATGTCTCTTTTATTTCTATTAACTTTGAAATGTCCAATAGAATTTTTCCCTAAGAACATTTTAGTGAACAGTTATTAAAGGAACCATTTTTTAGAACATTTTAATCATCCAACGAACCTTTTTCCACTATAAAGAACCTCTTGAACCTCTTATACAACTTAGATATATGAGTTGATTCAACTTACAATTTTAAGGCAGCTGGGTAACAAACCCAGCTTTAAAGTTTAACAAACCAATTGTTTTGTTTAGTCAAATATCTAAGTTGTCACTTAGTACAACTTAACATTTCAAGTTGACTAAACGTATTTGAGTTGACTGAACTTGAAATTTTAAGGCTGCAGGATAACAAATTATTTTAAGCTGACTCAACAATTATTATTTTTTTTTTAACAGTATAGGAACTGTTATTGTGAGGAAAAAGTGCTAACACATTTCCACTAGATGGTTTTTGTTATTTATCTTGATATAACAATCCAAAAATGTCTTTGCATTGCTTTGTAATGTTTCAGAAGTGTGTTGTTGAATATGTCCTCTGGCAGGAACGAGGTCTCCAGAGATCTTTACCTACAAAAGCAGGTGTTATTCTTCTGCTGCTTTAGTGGTTATTGAACTGCATATAGAAAAGATGAACCAGCTGCAACCAAAACGCAAACAGTTTATGGAAAAGTCTGTGGTTGTCAACCTACCCTTGACTTGGCGTGTTTGGCCAATCGTAGAATGAATTACCATGAGATTTAAATGCTTGTGTGAGATATGAACCATCTCTGCCGTACTTGAATGGAGGAAGTGAAAGGTGTTTGTTTGACATTGATTCATACGGCAGCTCCTGTCTGATGTGATGGAAAAGCAAAACAACCACAAACACTGATTGTCTGCTTACTCAACACACAGCAACAGCTGATAACATCCTTAACGCTATCATCTGTGAAAATCTGCAAGGACACACAAAGATTTTGCCTTATGAGTCGAAATGTGCATGTCAAAAGACATGGCATGCTGTTTTGAATGGCTTTTTGATTCAATAAAATTCATACATCACTTCTTATGTAGTTTCTGAATCAAATTTCATTTTAATTTTTTGCGAAGACATGTCACGGTGGTACCACTGTCCTAATATCATGATAAGGGAACCTTAGAAGGATTTTTTTTTTTTTTTGGCATGTGTTTGTAATTTTTAAATTCAATTAAACATTTTGGGGGCAAAGCAGTTATGTTATATAATATTATAAACATTTGAAAAACATGTCTGCCAAAGCCAAGCCATTTGGTGTAACCATTATGCAGAAACTTGAAGAAAAACAGGAACTATTGAACACAAGTGTCAAATCTCTTAAAATAGCATATAGTATTAACTTTTTATGACAAAGCAAGGTTAGTTCAGGTTGTAAAATGTCATATTGTTCAACCACTTTCCAATAAATTAAATATCATAAAGTGATATTTATGAATTAATGATTTATGACATTTGTAAGAATACTTTTTAACTTTTTGAAAGTAATGATTATTGTGTACAGTATTCAAGTTGAACAGAAAATGTTTTCAGATTCATTTTTAGTCTAAATTTAAATATAAAACTCAACTACAATTTCAATTGTCTGCTTCCTTACTCCAATCTGAAACATTTTTAAGTCTCACAAAGTGTGAATTTGCGAGACAAGTGATGTTATTTTTAGCGAAGCACAGTCTTAATGTTTTTGAAGGTGAGAGATGTTTCTATTTTCTTCCTCGTCTCAGCCTCTGCTGTTAATTTTATTCTGCACAATCACAGTTCAGGGAAAGGTTTAATTTGTCTCATTTTCTCATGTCTCATCCTGACACTCTTTACAGCTTTTCTCACAAAGCTTAGTTGTTTGATAATCTTTGATAATCTGAAAGAGCTTAGATCTCAATCCTCTGAGTTGTAACTTTGTTTCATCCTCGGTTCCCATGTCTTGACTGAAGAATCAATCTCCTATGGTAGGATTTGCACGCATACTAATTTAAACGCTTGTCTGGTCCGGGACGCTGGACGCTGAAAGACGTTGCCTTTCTGCAAGGAGACTGGCAATCGTGTGAAAACTCCAAGTGCTGACGCTTTCCATGTCCCAAGGCTGTCTGAGTAATTATTTAGCAAAGCTCACATAATGAGAGAGTGAGTTCGCTATGCTTCGGCAGCCTTCACCCATATAAATATCCTCCCTTGGAAACCACAAGCTGTTCGCCACTGTTGCTTAGAGCCGTTGCCCCAAAGTTCCCATCTGTGCCTCTGCTTGACTGCATAAGTAGACCAGCCATTGATTGGCAGTTTAATGCGTTACAAATTACACCATAAGCGAACCCAACAGCGACCGCCCACTTTCTCAACAACCTTCTTAAAGACTTTTGCACAAGCATAATGTATATCATGACTTAACCTTGAAAGTTTATTCTAGGACTGAGTAGGGGTCAACTGATGAGTGTTTTTCAGGGCAGATACAGCTCAAGTAGACTGATAACCAATATTTTGAACTGGTGTAAAAATGAAATTAATGTCAAAATTAAGAATAACAAGGGCTCTGACAAAAACTTATTTTAAATGCTTTTAAATTATTTTATCATTAAATCAGTGATTATTGAAACAATTTACACAGTTCGATTTGATTTCCGACAGACTTTGTTGACAGAATCTGAACGCTAAATCGAAAGTGTTATAGTGAAGCGCATTGACAAGTTTGGTTTCGATTGTAGCGATCTGTCATGCCATATTAAAGGTTGACAAAACGGTACTTATTGTTTAAATTTTGTTTTAAAATTGACAATTCAACATGATTCTGACTGCGTAAATAGAGCAAACATTGACTGGCAGTTTAATGCATTACTAATTACACCATGAGCGAACCCAACAGCAACCACCCACTTTCTCAGCAGCCTTTTTAAAGACTTGCACAAGCATACTGTATGTCATGACTTAACTTTGAAAGTCATGATAAATCTGTATTGAAATGTTCATTCTAGGGCTGAGTAGGGGTCAACCGATATGTGTCTTTCAGGGCGATACCGATTATTACAGATCAAGTAGACCGATAACCGATATTTGGAACCAATGCACTTATCTGGTGTAAAAATGAAAATTAATGTCCAAATTAAGAATAGCAAGGGCTCTGACAAAAGGGTATTTTAAATGCTTTTAAATTATTTTATCGGTAAAAAGGTTTTTGAAAATGGCCGATACCGATAACCGTAGAATTACTTAATATCGGCACAGATAATCGGTTGAACCCTAGGACTGGGTATTGAAACAGATTGCACAGTTCTTGACAGTCATGAAAGATCTGTATCGAAATGTTCATTCCAAGACTGTGTAGAGGTCAACCGACGTGTTTTTCAGGACCGATACCAATTATTACAGATCAAGTAGACCGATAACCGATATTTTGTACCAATGTGCATATCTGGTGAAAAAATAAAAATTAATGTCCAAATTAAGAATAATAAAAACATATTTTAATACTTTTAAATTATTTTATCGGCAAATCATTTTTTAAAATGACGAAATCAGTTATCGAAAATATTGATAACCATAAAAATGCTCAATATAGGCACTGATAATTGGTCACCCCTAGGACTGGGTATTGAAACAAATTGCACAGTTCGATTTGATTTTCAACAGACTTTGCTGACAGAATTTGAAAGCTGAGTAAATATGTATTAAAATTTTTATAGTGGCGCGTAATAACACAAGTCGAAAGTTTGATTTCGATTGTAGCGATCTGTCATGCCATATTAAAGAGTGACAAAATGGTACTTATTGTTTACATTTTGTTATACAAAAACTGGCAGAAAGACTATTACATCTGGCTGCATTAGTAGACCAGCCACTGATTGGCAGTTTAATGCATTACTAATTATGCCATGAGCAAACCCGACAGTGTGACCGCCCACTTTCTCAATGACATTCTTAAAGACTTTTGCACAAGCGTACTGTATATCATGACTTAGGTATTGGCTAGGGCTAGGTATTGATGCAAAATTCACTTTGATGTTGATTTTGATTCACAAGCTTTTGGTTTTATTTCAGTCAAATCTTATTTTTATTTTATTCGATATCAGTTCATTTGGATATGTATCAGAAGCAGCATGTTATTTTTTCTGAGAGAAAAAAAACTACAGGGAACCCTGCCTGTTATAAGTTTATTAAAACATACATTAAATATTACAGAACAGGTTAAGTAAAAATAAACAAATAACAAATATGTAATATAGTGCATATATTTAGCAAAATGCTCCCCTCCATAGTTATTTTTTCTGTCTGATGATGATCTTTCAATGGCTTTCCTGAGATAAATGCAACATACATGGCATTTTTTTACAAGCTGTTTTTTAATGGTGTCTTTTTGCAGTTAAAATGCTGATTGAGTGATTATATGAAACATGGTACATTTTAGTAAGTAGTACCATTTCTTTAATCACATTATGATGTTCATTCTTGTTTATTTCATGTAGTAACTAGTAGTAAAGTTTAAGAGATGATTGGTTCATGTGCCGATTGCACTGAAGAGGTTACATTGATCCTTCATGCCACATTAAACTTTGTGTTCATTCATTTCATTGCAATTTAGTGGAAAAAGAAGTTTAGTGAAGTTTTGTTTATACATCTATTTTAAACAACAGACTTAAAGATTTTTGGATTTAATAATCTATGTCAGTTTATCAAAATGAGAGTCTATTCAAATTAAGAAATTAATATTTTCAACCCCACCCTTAAAATTCTAGTTTTTGAGATTTTGAGATTTGAGATTTTTACTTCTTTATCCCAACTGCTGCATTCTGTTGGTGACAGGAATCGCCTCATCCACTCTTTTGGTGGATGGAAAGCCTTTATCGTGGATTTTCAGCTTCATTACACTTGCTGGAATGGTGATCTGGAATAGAGCAGGCAGGGGGATGTCAAGAATGCACACACTTCTCAATGCTCCCACACCAGGAATGTGATGTTTCGTAACACACGCATTCCACCAACGCTTTGACTGTGAATCAACACTGAGGTTTCCCGCCACAGGGACTGGATGTGTCACCTGAAATTGCGCATTCCAGACCTTTTCCAAACAATCCCTGAAACTTGAAAGGGCCGAATACAGACCCTTGACCTTCACCAGTGGAGGAATGTGGAAAGGTGATTGAACGGCCATGTGCTGTATTGGTAGGGGTTGAATTTAACACGGTTTTTGAACAATCCTTACTCCTACTGAGTATAAAGATAGCTTTGGTCAGATTTCAACTTAGCATGGAGTCTAAAAACATTTGCTTGTTTGAATGAATGTTCAAAAGTGGTTATCCGGTGGGTTTTCTGAATAACATGCTGAATAGTCTGTCTTAAAAAAGCCCCAGGCTGGTTTAAGTTCCTTAATAGGGTGACAGATTTAACTAAAAAATACTCTGAAGAACTATAACTTTATTACACAAAGCTATCATAATCAGTGTTGCCATGTCCACGGTTTTCCCACGGAATTGGGCTACTTTTACACTGTTGCAGCAGGTAGTTTTTGATGTCTGTGGGTTGAAGCGATCCCAATAACATCATATTTAGCCCTTGAAATGTGAATTTACCAGGGGAACCCCAACAAAAATGTGTATTTTATCCCCCAGAATGCGATTTTTAACGGGGACTCCCCTCGAAACACAATTGGGCTAGTTTTGAGTAGCAATTGGGTGGGTTTTGGTGTGAAAACCTGGCAACCCTGATCATAATCCTTACGAAACAAAATAATGTTACTGTTATGATGAATTCTTTTAGACCATTAGAACGCTAAAGCGAAGCACACCACTAGGATAGTAACTAGTATAGTATAGTAAAGTTGTCTTTCAAATCCATCACCATAACTAGTCAGTTAGTAAAGGTTACTTTCCAAATCAAGAATTTGAACTTGCAAAATGTAGTTTAAATGCAGCTTCAAAGGGCTCTAAATGATCCCAGCCGAGGAAGAAGGGTCTTATTTAGTGAAACGAGTGGTCATTTTTTTAAAAAAAATAAAAATTTGTATACATTTTAAGTATATACAAAAAAAGCTGGTGTAGCACAGGCTCTGGGATGCACGTCCACGACACTACGAATCACGTCTGAGTTCATCGTCTGTGTACTCCGGCTCAAAAAGGTAGAGTACGGCGAAAAAATCCATCTTGTTTTCTCCTACAACTTCAGAATCGCCCAACATCGTTGTAGCTTTTTGTTTGTAAACAGCGTTTGACTTACTTGCACTTCCTTAGTGTTTGCGCGTTCGCTTTGTAAACACTGGGTCTGTAGTTCCGCCTACGTTCGGCGTGACCTTTTAACATGATTCAATAGTACTTAGCGTCATGGACGCGCATCCCAGAGCCTGTGCTACACAAGCTTTTTATTTTCCGGAAAAAAAATGACCGATCGTTTGGCTAGATAAGACCCTTCTTCCTTGGCTGGGATTGTTTAGAGCCCTTTAAAGCTACATTTAAACTACATTTTGGAAGTTCAAATTCGGGGCACCAATGAAGTCCATTATATGGAGAAAAATCCTGAAATGTATCAAAAACCATAATTTCTTTATGGCTGAACATCTTGGATGAAAAGGGGGTGAGTAAATTATTTGTGAATTGTTATTCTGGAAGTGGACTTCTCCTTGAACTTTCTAATCAAGCTCACTAACTGACTATTTGGTTAGTATGAAATAATATATAATATAAAATACATAATGAAATAATAATAATAATAATAATGTTTACTGCAAACTATTGAAATTTAATCTCTAAATCTGTCCATTTGAAACACCAACTATAACTATTTATATAAAAAAAATAAGCTTCCTTATACCTCACTAACTAAATATATATATATATATATTATTCAGTACTATATATATATAGAGAGAGAGAGCTCTGAATAATTCATTTGAGTTAAAAAATAATAATAATAAATTAACCTCATTAAATGGCTACATGGCTAAATATAAAAAATTAAGTATATTTTACAATATTTAAACATCCTCCATCACTTCATCTTTGAAACATCACCAACATTTTAAGACAAATAAAACTTAATAGGCTTGCCAGTCAACCTCTAACTGACTAGTTGGTTAACCTCACTAAATGAGTAGGTAGTTGAGTATATTTACAAATTTTGATATTACATTTAGTGATAATAACTTCATCCTTAAAGCACAACCATTTTTTTTACTAGTTTGTGCTAGTTACTAGTTAAGTCAACCATCCAGACCCATCCCTGGTAAAAGCTTCCTCACTTTACAATTCCTTAGATTACAAAGACAAACTTTTTTATTTTAGGAATTGCCTGCTTCATTGAATTCTAAAACTGCACTATAAGTAAACTGGGTCAACTTTAAATTCATGTTAACTTCAAGAAGTTTCTCTTCAGAAGGAATTTGATGGTGGATGTACAGTTTGTGCACCTGTTAAAAATCTCCACTTCTTTACAGTCTGACCACAAGGGAGTTTGCTCTTGTTTTAATATAGCTGCTCACTGTATGTGCACCTGTTCTGTCTTGCATTGAAAATAGGCCAATGCCTCAGGCCTTCCTTTGTTGGCGATCTGTCTTTTACACCTCAGGCTTTGATATTCATCATTTCGATAAATTTGGAACAGAATGCAACTTTATAAAAACTGCGGAACATGGTTTTAAATTATTTAGCGCAGCAGGCATGTAACAGAGTATTAAATAACTCAAAAACCTGAAGGGTAAAGCTACACGCAAACAGATTTGGAAAACAGAGACGGTCTGGCTGTAAAGACGATGC
This sequence comes from Labeo catla, assembly GCA_012976165.1. Taxonomy (NCBI): domain Eukaryota; kingdom Metazoa; phylum Chordata; class Actinopteri; order Cypriniformes; family Cyprinidae; genus Labeo; species Labeo catla. The sequence continues at coordinate 1,299,926 of VONZ01000023.1, read as the reverse complement.
ATACACTAGCTAAAATTGGCTCACCTGTTTAGTAATGTCTGTAAACAGATACTTCTTATTTCATTTCCTCAGTGGAAAAACACATTTAATTGGTTATGACGAACAGCAAAAAAAATAATGTTTCAAATGTTTCAAATTTCATGGCTTCTCTCATCTAGGGCTAATGTTATTTTCTCCGCAGATTCCCTCATGGTCCGTTTACACCTGGATGGTTTCTCTCATGAGAAGTGAAAACCGCCCACCTGTCTTTAAGACTGAGAATTACAACCCATGCGTTATACCTAACGTCTAACAGATTCTTGCAGTTGCACTCAGAATTGGTTTTCCAGATGGTGTTGGCCTTAATTTGTGATCTTATTGCGAACTTCATTTAGAAGTCCAAAATGCAACTTCCCATTGGAGGCTTGACAAAAATGCTTGCCCACACACTTGCAGCCTCTCTCGCTGTGTGTTTATCCCACTTGTCGAAGCCAAGATAGGGATTTTTGGGCAGTGAGTGGAGACAGCCTCTTGTGTTGTCCCAGGCTGCCTTTGTTTAGGTTAGAGATGAAGCCTGGTCACTTTTGGTGCCCTCAACATTCCTCTGTCTAAAAGCATAGGGTCACGCTTCTAGAATTCATGCTGTCAAAAAAGGATAATGCTGCATTGAGTTAGTGTTGAAGTGAAAAAACTTTTGGATACTCTGAGCAGAATTCTGATTGGACAGTCTACAGTTAGTCTAATAAACAATATTAATGACATATAAATTATTAAAAATGTAACAATATATTGAAACTTATTGATGTCTTTTATCAGGACAATTGTTCGCTACCAGGATGCCTCCGGATGACTCAAAATGATCTAAAATATGATAAAACAACTAAAAATAAAGATATTTCTTATTTGAATTCACCCCCATTTTTAAGAGCCGTGTTTTAGAGATATGTATAGAATATGGTATTATTTATGTACTTATTTCTATTTTTAAAGAATTTTCTTCTGCTCACCAAGCCTGCATTTATTTGATACAAAGTACAGCAAAAACAGTACAATTTTGAAATATTTTTACTATTTAAAAGTACTGTTTTCTATTTGAATATATTTTAAAATGTAAGCTGAATTTTCAGCATCATTTCTCCAGTCTTCAGTGTCACATGATCCTTCAGAAATTATTCTAATATGCTGATTTGCTGTTCAAGAAACATTTTTTTATTTTTATTTTTATTATCAATATTTAAAACAGTTGAGTACATTTTTTTTTCAGGATTCTTTGATGAGTAGAAAGATTCAAAAATCAGCATATTGATAAAGTGATGATAAAAACATTTATAATTTTACAGATTTCTATTACAGATAAATTCTGTTCTACTGAACTTCCTATTTATCAAAAAAATCTGAAAAAGTCTACTTATCTGCTGTTTTCGAAATAATAATAATAATAGTAATGTTTTTTTGAGCAAATCAGAATATTAGAATGATTTCAAAAAATTCCGCTTTGAAATCACAAGAATAAATGACATTTTAAAATATATTCAAACAGGACATGAACAACAGTTATTTTAAATAGTAAAAATATTTCAAAATTTTACTGTTTTTGCTGTACTTTGAATCAAATAAATGCAGGCTTGGTGAGCAGAGGAGACTTCCTTAAAAAACATAAAAATGCTTACTGTTCAAAAACTTTTGGCTGGTAGCGTATTAATTATAAATGTTTTTTTATAAATTATATACAAACTAATATATATGTATTTTATTTATTTACTTTTTCAGGAAAAAAACAGCATTTATCACTTATCTCAAAAAAACTAGAAAAGTGAATATTTCAATTTAAAAAAGTAATATTCCTCACAGCAGTGCAGTGACTCAAAATAATTAAAAAAAACAAAAAAACAATTGGAATTGCCCAAACTAATTGTTGCTAAACTAATTTGTAAATTTGGTAATTTAACCAATTTGCTAAAACAAATTAGACTGATGTAGTGTTGGGAGATGTGTTGATCTGCTACATCAATGTACTCTAAAATGTATAATTCAGCATGTGTTATTTAATTCTTAGGCAGAACAACTAAGCAGTTTGCGTATATTTCTATGAAACACGACTGACCATGGCCTGCTGCATCAAAGTCAACATAACACAACATTCCTAACCTATTTGCTTCCATAATCTGATGCATTTTAGAGTGAAACAAGATACTCATTGAAAACAAATCTCGAGTAGGACTCGATTTTATCTATTAAGAATTGCATTTATGAAAATAAACTTTTTTGGAAGAACATTTACCAATGAATACTTACCCATAAGGCCAGAAGTGTGTACTGAGTAAACAAAAAAATCCATTATGTCATGTTTATTTTAAACATCCGTCTGGATCTGTAAATCAGTCAAATGGCACAATAATAGACTAAGTCCAGTTTTGGCATTTGTTCCTGGCAACAAGACCATTATGAAAGAATGTCTGTTAAGGTTATGGATGGAGGCACTCAATGCACACAGATCCGGCTGTAATTCATGCGTGAAAGCAGTGATACATTTGTAGGTGTGTGTTTGTACAAAAAAGGCTAATCAGTCAATCAAAGAGGAAATACATACAAAAATGTGAACCACTGGATGACTCACCTGTGGTTTTGTTTGTGGGGGGCATGTTCTGGACTTGTCTGGAGTTGTTTAATGGTTATTTGATTGCAGAAGTGGGCATACTATGAATGGGTGGGTGGTACTGTGGTGTATTGTGCCCTACACAATTCTATGAAATAAAATATTCTTAATTATAATTACAAACCTAAACTTGACAAAAAAAAGATTAACATGGACAGAATTCTAAAAGGGTCTCGGATCCACTATCAGACCTTAAGTGTCTTTGCTTTGAATAGGTTTGACCCTTTATTTGTGTTATTTTATACATAACCAACCCTTAGCCAGAGATCTTGCTGATGCATCGCTTCTGCGGAGTGGAGATGTCATCCAAATAAATCACCTTTGAGCCATAATGAGTAGAGACAGTAATAATTCTCTCTCCTCACACCCACCAGACAGTCCATGACACAACCTCTCTGCTTTCTCAGCACCGCATTCATTCAGAGATCAACTGCTGAGGAAACATTAAATCAGAGCCACACTACAGCTGACAGAGAACGCCGTCCCACCCTGCCCTTGGATTTTACAATGTTTTTGTTTGTTAAAGCTGCAGAAAATCAGACATGTCAGGCCATGTGTTTGTGGCAGAGCAGGACACAGATGCGTTCTCACTCAGGTATTTTTTAAGAAAGAGCAGTTGTTGTGTATATAAGGGGGCTGACGATGACGTGCACCATGGGATATATGCACCTAAACAGCTGCAGCAGAAAACAGTGTCCGTACTGCATGTGAGACAAACGGCCTTTTGTGTGGATTCAGATTGTATTAGTCAGATATCAACGTGTAATTTCGCTATGGCGAGTGACCTGTTTGACAAGATATGTTTGTCAGTATCACTGCAGGGTGCCTTTTGGTGTCCTGTACATAAGTAACTCATTTGCCATGATAGCTTAATATAAAAATTACTATGAAAGTGTGTGTTATGTTAGTCTAAGTTTTTATATTCATAACAAAAGCATTACTTGGCTCTTTAGATACATTTTTTTTTTTAGATTTTTTTTTTTTTTAAGTTTTTGTAGGAGTATGCATGTCCCATGTGTGTCCCATGCACTGCTCATTAAATTTGAATGAGAGTAGAATATAGTCAAATCATAAAATTAAAAAAAATAATTGTTCTCCTGTTAATATTTTGTTAGATAAGAGATTACTCAATTTGACAGTATTGAACATTTGGTAATAAAAACAATATTTTTATTAAATAAAAAAGAAGAGTTTGTCCACCCTGTCGTATTGGTGGATAGCTGCTCATCCAGCCTGGTTATAGAGGGGTTTTGGCCACTTCCTTAGCTGGTCAGGATGGACTTAGCTGGTCAGGCTGGGAGACCAGCTGGAACAACCAGCTAAAACAAGCCTGAACAGCCTGGCCAGCCTTGGAGACCAGCTAAAACCAGCAACTTCCAGCTAAGACCAGCCAACCAGCTTAGGCGGGTTTTAGCAGTCTTTTTCAGCAGAGAGCTAAGTTGCTAACAGAGAGTGTGTCTCTCCTCCCTTGAGGTGCAAGATGACGTTTACATGCTACATTCTACAGATGTGTGTTTGTTCTGGTGTGAAACTTCTCTCTCTGTTTTTAGAGGATCACTACTCTATCTAATACATTTTCAATGATTTATTAATGGTGACATTGCACAGTTGTGGTTTTGATAAGAACAACTGGCTAATTAAATCTGCTAGCGTTAAGAGAAAGCACCACGCCTGTACAATAACAGTGCGCTTGTTCCTCAAGATGTATTCCCAACAACCCGCAAAACATAAAGAGGATGATGAGAGAGAGGAATGGAATAATTCCAGTAATCATAGCTTTTGGAAGACACGCTCAGAAGGGAGGAGACATGGAAGTTTTAGATGTGTCTGGGGTGGGTCTGCATTTCTGAAGCAGTGGGTCTGGACATGTGCGAGTGATTGTATGTGAGAGATGGATCCAAGTGACAGCGATCCACCCTAATCTCAAACACAAAACTGATGTGAGTCAAGTCGTAATGCTAAAATATATCTTTTTCTGTTCTAACACGAATCCAGTGAACTTAAGTGTGAAGTGGCTGACTAGCCCAATGCGTCTGGCACCTGTTGATTCCTCTGCGATTCATCTTTCACGTCTAGTACTTTGTTGTCATGGTGACCGCGGGCTGCGTTGAGAAGTGTACCCTGAGGCCATGGACTTGATTTAGTAAGATCGAGCCTGTTAGAGGTACAGGAGACAAAAGATTTGTTTTACTCTCGGCTCTCTGCTGCACACGGGCCAACAAGGTAGCATTCCTCCACTTTAGTATGACTGGAAATGGGGGGAGAATGCTTCAGTGATGGCCAGCACTGTTTGAGAGTTTTTGAAGAACAGAAAAACAATAGATCAAGAGGCTTACAAGAGCAGGTGGAAAAAAACAGATATCAAACTTTAGAAGATTTAAGGTTGGTCAGAATTAGAGTTAATCAGAATTTCTAGGAAAAAAGTCAGAAGTGCAAGGTTTGAAATCAAAATTCTTAGAAAAAGAGTCCGAATTGTGAGGCTTAAAGTGAGAATTCCTAAGGGGAAAAAAATCAGAATAGTGATGGGGAAAATGTCATAATTGCGAGGTTTAAAATCAGAATTCCTAGGGGAAAAGTCAGAATTGTGAGGTTTAAAATCAGAATTCCTTGGGAAAAAAGTCTGAATTGTGAGGTTTAAAGTGAGAATTCCTAGGAAAATAGTCAGAATTGCAAAGTTTAAAATCAAAATTCCTAAGAAAAAAGTCAGCATTCTGAGGTTCAGAATCAGAATTCCTAGAGAAAAGGTCAAATTGTAAGGGTTAAAGTGAAAATTCCTAGGGAAAAAAAATTCAAAATTCCAGATTTAAAGTGAGAATTTCTAGGGAAAAAAGTCATAATAGTGAGTCTTAAATTCAGAATTCTTAGGAAAATAGAATTGTGAGGTTTAAAATCAGCATTCCTTGGGGAAAAAAGTCAGAATTCCGAGATTTAAAATCAGAATTCCTAGGAAAAAGTCAGAATTGCAAAGTTAAAAATCAGAAATCGTATGAAAAATGTCATATTTGTGAGGTTTAAAGTGAGAATTCCTTGGGGAAAAAAATCTGAATTGCTAGGGAAAAAGTCAGAATTTCAAGGTCTAAAGTCAGAAGTGCTACGCCACTAGGTTTTGTAATCTATGTTGTTGGAAAATTTACTCAAGACAAACTCTGTTTGTGGCCTAAATATCAAATGACTCATACATGTGTTCTCAGGCTGGTTTCTAATTATTTATTTAGATGGCTCAAATGCCAAGTGGCTGCTTTCAGAAACATGCTTAGGGCTGGGCAAAATATGACCCTGGTGTGTTCTTGTGAGTTGGAAAGAAATGCTCTTTTTAACATGACTTTAAGGCCTAGAGATCCAGAGCATCCATCATTGGGCACTTGGCAGCTGCTAAATGGTCTTCTTAGTAGCTTAGCACTGCTGATAAATGTTTCATAAGTTAATGCAGTAGACTTTACTATAGAATTTCCTCATAAAGGGTGTAATATGCAATATTCCAAGTGCACAGAGCCAACATGTCTCGCTTATATTAATCTCACAAACAGTGGTTCATTCAATATCTGCATGACTGAAGCATTTGAATGCTACAACTTACCTTAGCAGCGCCATCTGTTCCTGCTGTGGGGCTTCAAAGTGGAGTCAGACACACATGCAAGCACATGCAGTCTCTGAACAACTACGTTCTGCCTGTCTGTTCCCTTAAGCATTCATCTGCTGAAACGCCTTTGAAGAGAGCCAGCAGTACATTTAATTGGAGCGGAGTTATGAGTCCATCAACCTCCTGCTAATAATAACTCCTGAAATTTACTTACCCACTGGACCTGATGTTCAATCACGATTTCATGTCTCATGGCTGGAAATCCTGCAGGATTTGAGGAATCAGGTAGAAACAACTAAAGTTGAAAATAGCTTGCGTTTTCTTCATGGATGTATTTTGGACCTTATTTAAGAGGTTTAGACTCAGGTGGACAATTTGGTCATTTTGTCTACTCAAGTTTTGAACTCCATAGACTATTTTAACTAAGTACTTGAGTACTTAAAGTTGGGACCATGGATTCTTGTGCACTATTTGGTTAAATATTCTATGCAAATGTCTGTCACATTGATGTCTTTATCCCCCATGTACTTGTAGACTTGTACCATTGCTTTTAGAATCAGACCTGCGAAGAATCAGGGGGTTTTAATGGCCCTCACTTTTTGCTCTACGTTGTAATCTTATTCAAATTGAGAAGACATTGCATTAACATGTCACTGTTGCTGTTTTGTCGTTTCAGAATCCAGACATTACCATGCATTGCTGATATAAGCTGATCTGTGTTCATTGTCTCTGATGGAGCTGAAAGTTTGGGTGGATGGAGTTGTACGAGTGGTTTGCGGCCTGTCAGAAGAGACATCATGTCAGGACGTAGTCATTGCACTCGCCCAAGCCATTGGTAAGTACCTCTGAGAAGAAGGTTTAGGGATATGGTCCTCAGTGTGGAACACAAGATCCAGGGGGCAAGAATGAATCCAGATCCAACTCCTCCCACCTTACATATCCCTAAACCTACCCCCCACCCCGATCCTTAAACCTACCTATTTCCACCCCTAAATCTATCCATCTCCATTTCCGGTTGTGGATGTACACCTGCCCCTGGATCTTGTGTACTGCAGTGAGAGCCTACTAACTTTAGGTGTTGAGGTTAGAGGGCCACTGTCTTGTAGAGTTTAACTCCAAACCTATTCAAAAACACCCGAGCAAGCTTATTAATGTCCCCAGAGGTACTCAAAAATAATAGGAAAGCTCTATATAAACGTAAAACTCTGCAAGGCAGTGGCCCTCTAGAACCAGATTTGAGGAACCTTGGGTTAGATATTTGAACATCTGGGCTAGTAACCAGTAGGTTGTAAGTTAGAGGCCCACAAATTGGTAGTCCATGAGCCTTTGTCATAATAGTAAGTACCTCTGAGAAGGAACTTTAGGCGGGGAGGTTAGAGCAGGGTTTCTCAAATCTGGCCATATAGGGCCACTGTCTTTTAGAGATTAACTCTAAACCTATTCAGATGCACCTGAGCATGCTTATCATTGTCTTTAGAATTACTAAAAAATTACAGTTAAGTAATCTTGATCAGGGTTCAAGTTAAACTCTGCAGGGCAATGGCCCTCCAGGGCCAGAACCTCGGGTTAGATGTTTAAAGATCTGGGCTAGTAACCAGTAGGTTGTAGGTTAAAGGCCCACAAATTGGTGGTCAAAGAGCCCTTGGCCCATAAGACACTTTCCATAAGACACTTGAAGTAACCTTAGGACAGTTCCCCTAGATCAGAGGTAGGCAAATTAGGTCCTATAGAGCCACAGTCCTGCAGAGTTCAGCTCCAACTGTGAAAAAACCCTCACCTGTCTATATCCTTAGTAATCCTAAAGTAATTGATTAACTTGTTCAGGTGTGTTTGACTGGGGTTAGAGCTGCAGGACTCTGCAGGACTGCGGCTCTCTAGAGCCAAACTCACCTACCCCTGCCCTAGATCCAGGGGGATTATCCACATAATAAGAGTAGAGATACAGTATAGCACATTTTTAAATTCTAACTACCTCTTTGCACTCTACAGGCCAGACGGGTCGTTACGTTCTCATTCAGAAACTGAGGGACACTGAGCGCCAACTTCTGGCCAATGAGCGCCCACTGGAGTCCCTGGCCAAACTGGGCCAACACAGCAGTGAGGTGCAGTTCTTCCTGCGGAGGACTGGTCCCAGTAGCAGTGAAGAACAAAGTCAGCACAACCGCACCCTCCCTCACTCCAAGCCTTCCACATCAGAACCCAAACGGGGACTGCCGAAGAAGTCTTACACCTTCAACTTGGGCCCCTCCAGTTCTCCCCATGTGAAAACTAAGGACTCTCGCAAAACACCCTCTCCTGAACAGAGGGCATCCCCAGTTCCGCACGCGCAATACCTTCCAGGGCCAACTAAAGAGGAGGTGTTTCGGCATGTTCTCCAGCAACGGGAGCAGCTACGTGCCCTCGAGTCCCAACTGTTGGCTGTGGACAAGGAATGCGAGACTTGGGAACAGGCGCCTGCTGATGAATCATTCCTTCAGGCAGAAATGGAAGTTTTGGAGAAGGCCCTGTGGAAGAACCAGCAGGAGTTGGTGGACGAGGAGTTCTGGGAGGAGGAACTAAGGATAGAGACCGAAAGGGAGCGTGGGATGAAGCGGCGGTTAGGAGAGCTGCATGCTAAACTGGATGATTGTGGGCAAAAGTTGCATGAATTCAACACTCGCGCCATGCAGCTGGAGGAGGACATTAAAAGAGAAATGCTGCAAGTGGACATCTTGCCCACCCAGTCTGATTCAAAAGACTCTTTGGAGGTAGTTGAGGCAGATCTTCAAAGTCGACAAAAGCAGGGAGCAGAATTGGAGGCGGAGCTTTTAGAGCTTGAGAAGGCTTTGGGGAGGGCGGAGAATCTGCTGAAGGTAAGCAGAGAGGGCATGGCTCTAGAGAGAGGCTTGTAGCTGTTGGCTCCAAATGCTGGAGGGTATACATCTCGCCCTTTGTGGAGATGTATGAGGAATGAACTGAAAATTTTACAGTGAACAAATGAACTCATCGTTTGAAATTAGTTCACACGCCGAGCTTATGAATTCTGACTTTGCTGTGTTTAGAAACAAATGTTTTTATTTGGACAAACATACATTTCTTTTATTTCCTGTGCATTTTATGCCCTGAAAGGACAAAATAAAAGCATAAACCTATTGAATGAGTTTCTTTTCCTGCTGGGCGTGCATGAATTTCAAACTGTACGTAATTATGCACCAGCCTCAGTTTTATAACCGCATTTCAATATTTCAGTATTCCAGTGACTTAAATCAAAGACGTGCAAGTCTGTGAAGATGATCTAAACTATTTTATACCACAGTGCTACTTAGAAGTCTTCCTTATGTGTTCTTCCAGAAAGCAAGGAAATCAACCATAACTAACCTGATCTTACATAATCAGAATCTATTCCCTTAAACAAGTCATGCATGCAGATTAGGTTGATCCTTTAACACACCATGGTGAATTATCATATTTTCAAATAGCTGCTCAGGTGATTACTTGAGTCACATATTTTGTGGTTACCATTGACTTGTCTGTATTTGAATTTGGCTTGTCAGTTGGTAAAGTCAGAAAGGTGTCAAATATACCCATAGAGAACAAATCCTAAGATTACTGTAATCACAGCCGAAGGGCACAACTCACTGCCATGGCTGTTTTTGCTGTTAAAACATGGCGCCCCCTTGTGACTATTGATGGAATTACAATAAAAAAGAAAACAAGTAAAATTGTTGTTTATTATGTCGTATTCAGACAACACACACAATGATTTATAGGGATTGATTAAAGCAATTCTAAAACAAAATTGATAACATATATAACATATCCAATAGTAAGTCATTGGTGACATACTACAATGCAAAAAAGATAGTGTCAAATAATTCGTATTTGCATTTAAACTTTTTTATTCTAGTAAGCAGGCTGTTTGTGATTGTTCTCTCTGTGTGTAGGCTAAGCAGGAGGAAGTGGAGGAGTTGAATAAGGAGCTGCGACAGTGTAATTTACAACAGTTTATTCAGCAGGCTGGAGCTCTGCCTACACATACTCAGCCCCGCACAGACATCACTGAAAACCCAGAACAACAGGACCCGAGTCAAGAACAGCAGGACAAACATCAAGACAGTGGTATGGCCTCCACACACACACACACACACACTAAATAATAATAATAATAATAATGGAATACTAGCATACTGTTTACTGCATACTACACAGTATATACTGTATACTGTTAACTAGTTCTAATTTTATTTTGTCTGTGTAATATCATAGCGTTTATGCACACATACTCACACATTTTCAGTACACTTTGAATCCTCAAATGATTTACTCTACTACATTTGCTATAATGTGTAGTATACAGAACACACTAGGTATACTCAGGGGCGTTTCTAGGACTTTAAAACATCCGGGGCTGGTGCCAAAACATCAGGGGCTAGTGGTAGTGGGTGGGAGCTCCCATCATGCTCACATAAGATTTTGTTAGACACAAGTGGTTGAACCTGCATCCTTCTAGGTGGGTCCAGGGGCATTAAACCGGGGGTTAAAGACCTTGTCCCACTATTAACAGTAGTAAATAGTAATCACTGCAAATAACAAACATATCAAAGTATTATAACAAAATTATAACATTACAAAAATATGTTAGACAAATAAAATAATACATTTGAAAATGTATTTATAACTGTAACAAATATATAGTTGCATGCAAAAAGAGGGCCCTATTTTTTTCCCCCAAATTCCATTTTATTTTATTTTTTTCAAATTATGTTTTCTGTTTTCATTTTTCTGGTCTTTGTTTTAATGGTTAAATTTAATTTTATTAATCAAAATGTAATTAATCATGTGTAGTTAATTAAAACCATGAATCTTATACAATTTACCGTCAATTTATCAAAAGTTAAGAAAAATTACATGTTTAGGACCCTATGAAATGTATTATTTTACTCACTTTACGTTTTATTGTTACCAAATATAGCATGTCTGTTTATTTGAATGCATAAAAACAACTTTTATTTATTTTTACAATAGCCTTATAGAATTCGGTGTTGTGTATTTTTCTGGTTATCAGATGAAGGTATAAAATATTGTTTTAATTGATCTTTTAATGAAAATTATATTTTATTTTTGGCAAATAAAGGGGATTTACTATTAAAATGTAAAACATGGAAGAACTATTGTGTGAGATTTTTGTATAAATTTTTATTAATTACTAGTAGTAGTAGTAGTAGTAGTAGGCAGGTGCATTATACTGAATGATTAATAAAGTTAAACCGAACTTTTACTTTAACGGGTTGCCGTGAATACCTTTAAATTTCTGTGTATATATTTGACGCTTGTTTTACTCAAATGAAACAGTCAAGTGATCATGAAGTGACTCTCAGAGCAGTTCTGGAGATGTTGTTAATGTATTTATGTCCTCATTTAGTGAAACGGCAGACGCTGAAATCACTGCGCACGTCAGTATAGGAAACAAAACCGTGCATCCGCGCCGTTCATTCATAAAAAGACACGCAGAACCTGCGGGATTCATATTTAAATAGTCTTTTGCGGGATAATATTTACAGATACTAGTCCATATCGCGACTTGATTCAAGTTTAATGACCAACTTTTGATTCATTCATTCAAACTTTGACAAATTCCATGGAAATCATAGGGCCATACAAAAAAACATTCGGGGCTGGAGTAAAAACTTTCGGGGCTCGAGCCCAGAATGATTAGCCCTAGCGACGCCCCTGGGTATACTATGTCCCACAATGCAATGTGCTCAACTTGACCGTCCATTTTTGATGTAACAAATGCAAACTGCAAATATATGATCAACGGATTTTCAATTGTTTATTTTAAAACAGCATGCTACTCTTACTATTTCTAGTAGTATGCTTACGGTATAACCTGCACATTTTACATTTTTAAAACAAAAATGGTCTAAAAATGAAAGATAATCACCAGATAATGTTTGCTAAATTCAAAGGAAACATTCAACGTGAAGAGCTGACGTGACAGTGTAGCATACTACTGTTTCAGATGTTTATACTTGCATAATGCATACTGTTTCACATGCTATTTTTTAAAATAGTACTCAGTACGTCGGCGCCAATAGCCTTGTGGTTAGTGCGCTGACATATACCACAGCTATGCTTGAGGCAATCCGAGTTCGAATCCTGTCTTGAGGTCCTTTGCCGATCATGTTCCCCTCTCTCTTCCCAGTACTTTCTAGTCATCGCTCTACTGTCCTGTCCATTAAAGGCACAAAAAAGCCCAAAAATATAACTAAAAAAAAAAAATAAATAGTACTCTATAACATATAACATTGTTTATGCTTATTTATTCACAACATAGCATCCGGTTGTCTTGAATTTACTAAATTTCAATTTAGTGTGAATATGTCTTATGTAAAGAAGGAGACGTTAAACATCTCAGCTCATATCTTACTCTTGAAATGGAAAGTGCGTTACATTGTGGGTTACAATGTTCCTTGTAGTGATATTTGGTTTTTTAGTGATTTTTGGTTTTCATGCATAAACATTGCACACTGAAAAAACAGTATGGTTATATAGTCATTAGTAGTACAGATATTCCAGTGTTTATGTGGACTTACGTTGTTGTTGTTGTTGTTGTATATTTCCCACAGATTCGCCTCCACGTCCCACTGCCAAGCAGTTCTTGGGTCATCCACGCAACCTGCAGCACCCCCTGGTGTCCAGCCTGAATCCTGAGGGTGTGTATGTGTAACAGATGCTGCTGCCGCTACTCCCCTGCCTGCCCCGCACCGCCCCGCAACCCCAGCTGCCATATGCCCAGTGCCACGGCCCTTTTCTGGGTGAAGGTGCCTGCATGGTGGCCCTCCTTAACCTTCTTCTGATCAACATGCCTGATTATTGTAGCACTTTAGCTGAAAGGCATTGCATCAACTAATTTACGCAACATAACCATATAGTTCAATCCAAAACTGATATATTTTCAGTCGCTGTATGTTAGTGCTATTAATATACAGCACATGCTAATTTTGTCTGTAAATATAGATGGTATATATTACAATGCTATGAAATCAGTATGTAGTGCCTTTCAAAACAAAGTGTGAACACAACCTGTGCTCTTCAACACTTTAGTTTAAGGGATAGTGGGTTAGTTTCAAATTACATCTTAAGTTGAGATATTTTTGCTTATGAAGATGTAATTTGGCTTAAAGTTTGAGGCAAACTAAAGTGTTTCTGCCATGTTCCCTTGAGTTCTACACTCCTATTCTTCTTTATACTCTTCTGTCCCAGTTCGGTGTCCTTGCGTTGTGAGTCCTACCAGCTGTTTTGCTGATTTATAGTGGAGCTGTGTGTGTGTGTGTGTGTGTGTGTGTGTGTGTGTGTGTGTGTGTGTGTATTATTAAAGGGATAGTACACCCAAAAAGTGTAATTTCGGTTATCATTTACTTTACTTGGTGTTCCGACTTAAATATGACACCTTAGTCCATGAAACGTAAAATAAGATATTTTGAAGAATGTTCACGCTGCTCGTTTACAACCAGGAATATTTTCTCAGACTTTTGTGATGAGCTGGAGCATTGGTTTGATGTGTTTACCGTCATTGATGTCAAACTGGGGCAACGTGTATGTGACAAGTCTCAATATACATAAGTGCAAATGAGATATGAAGGGAAAATGATCTGTTAAGAACAATTTTAGATCTCTTTCTCACAGAAATATACTTTATATTTGACTTTAGAAGACTTGAAATATAGTGCAAAAAGTGAGAGGACACTTTGATGGATTGTTTTTGAACCTGACAGCCTCTAGGGCTGGTTTTATCAAAAATTAAGTTTCATAATGTTTTTAAGAAGAAAATGACAGGTGATGTTTAGTTGTATGGCGTTACTTGCTGAAAAAGTTAAGGGGAAAAAAAACTTTTTGTTTGTTTTTAAGCTTGACTGGGGCTGGATTTACGAAAACTTTTTTAAGAAAGAAGTTTTAAGAAGAAATTTCTTAAGAAAACTTTTAATAAGTTTTGTATGACGGTACTCACTGATTAAGTTTTTTATTTATTTATTTATTTTTATTTTATTTTATAAACTGCCTTTTCCATAATAATGTTAATTTCCATTTTTTGACAAGAAGTTTAGCTGTCGTTGTTTTTTTTGTGATTTTTATTTAGTGCACTGTGTATTTAAAATCGCCAAAAATTGGTCATATTTGTAAAAGTGGAAATGAGGTCTCTATTGGACTCATTTTTGTAGTGTTTTTAATTCATGTCATGCATAATCATGACCGATCATTATTGATGCAAATTCTCTAATAACAGTAATATGTATATATATACACTACCAGTCAAAAGTTTTTTTAAAGAAGTGTCTTCTGCTCTCGAAGCCTGTTTATTTGATCCAAAGTACAGCAAAAACAGGTATTTAATAAATATATAATGTATTTAAATAGAAAATACTTATTTTATATAGTAAAAAATATTTCAAAATTTTACTATATAAAATAACTATTTTCTATTTAAATACATTGTGTAATGTATTTTATTCCTGTGATTTCAAAGCTGAATTTTTAGCATCATTACTCCAGTCTTCAGTGTCATTTGATCCGTCAGAAATCACCTGATTTGCTGCTCAAAAAAAAAAAAATATAATTTATTGTTATTATTACGTTGAAAACAGCTGAGTAGAATTTTTTCAGGTTTCTTTGATGAAGAAGAACAGCATTTATCTGAAATAGAAATCTTTTGTAACGTTATAAATGTCTTTATCATCACTTTTGATCAATTTAAAGCATCCTTGCTAAATAAAAGTATTACTTTCTATAATTTCTTTCCCAAGACTCCAAGTTTTTTAATGTTATAGTGTATAATGTTATAATATTATAGTGTATAATGTTGTAAAGCTTTTTATTTCAGATAAATGCGGATCTCTGGATTTTACTATTCATCAAAGAATCCTGAAAAAAAAGTTAATAAACAGTTTTAAATATTGATAATAATAATAAAAATGTTTCTTGAACAGCAAATGACCATATTAGAATGATTTCTGGAGGATCATGTGACACTGAAGACTGAAGTTATGATGCTGAAAAATTAGATTTGATCACAGAAATAAATTACATTTTAAAATATATTAAAATAGAAAACAGTTATTTTAAATTGTAAAAATATTTCTAAATTTTACTGTTTTTGCTCTGCTTTTGCTCAAATAAATGCAGGCTTGGTGAGCAGAAGAGTCTTTAAAAACATTAAAAATCTTACTGTTCAAAAACTTATGACTGGTAGTATAATTAGTCTTATTGTATTCTTATAAATAAATAAATGAAGAAATAAAGTAAATTCGAATAACCCAGTAGATTCATTAAACATCTTACCTTTGGAAGTCTGAACTTTATGGTGATTTTTAAGAACATTCTTTTCAGAAATTCAAATACATCTTAAGGTTTGTCTTTAGAATAATTAAGGAAAAAAGCTAAAAACATTCTTAAGAAATGTGTTTAGAAATACAAAATAATTCTTTATTCTTCATTTAGAAAATATTAGATAAGAAGAATTCTATTCATAAGAATGGTTTATAATTCCAGCCCTGTTACTACATGCTTTTAAATGGAAAACCAGCAGCATGAACATTCTGCTAAATATCTTCTTTTGTGTTTTACGTAAAAAAAATCAGTCATATGGTTTAGACACTATGAAAGCGAGTAAATGAGGACAAATCTTCATTTTTGGGTGATCTTTCCCTTTAATTACGGGATGGCTTTTATGTGTGATCTGAATTCCTCTTGTCTCCTTAACTATTTGTCAAGATGTGTTGAGTGGACAATGATCCAAACAGCCTGAATGTTAGTACAAAGATTGTGAACACTGTACATAAAACAGTCGTTTTTTAGCTTCACATCTGTGGCATGTGATTGTAAACCACCAGTATTCAAACATATGAACTATTTCTGTACTCATATACATTTGAACAATTACAAAACTGGGACTTTATCAAAGTTGGACCAGTTGCTAACTGAAACTTTCCCGTTATGACATTGTCTTTGTATAAACGACATATAAATGACAAAATCTGATATTTTAGTAGATGTTTATCTAGTTACCGATTGTTTTTCTGGTGTGTATATGTTACTTACGGGACACCCTGCAAAGTACGACTGCTGGAACGTCTCTTTGTGTATTTGCTATTTCCAAAGAACAAATTCCATCAAATTTATGATTCCCACACATTATCAATGCCTTGTACTGTACTGCATATTCATTATACGACCGAGGCAGTGTGTTGCCGGTTTAGCGAGCGCTATAACTCAGGGTTCATACGCAGTTTGGACGTTTCTCTGGGTTCAAGGTTTCTTTCTGTTCTGTTTCTGCTGTGTGCATGTGTCTGAAAGCCCACAGATGATGTATTTTTGTACTTCTCATGACTGAACTTCGCAACAGCATCACTCAATGTACTTTTCTATGTGTCTTGCAGTCCTGACATCCAGAGAATCGTCTTGGCGGTAATAAAGCTGAAGCACAGGGCTAAGGATTTATAATGACTTTCTGCTTATACTCAACTCTGCTGTCTTAACTGTCGCCTATATAACCGTTTATGTTATATATTCACTGTATATATGAAATATATATTTACTACTTTTTGGTACATTTCAAAACATGTATTTACTGTAAAATATTACCAGATTTTATCTCGAGAACTTTTACTTTTGTCTATGTATTTAAGTACAATAAAGACTGTGCGTCGTGTCTCAGATGACTCCTGTTTGATGGTTAGTCAGTAAAGCTCACAGTTCGGTCATCGTTCATCTTTTGCTTTCTATTACTGATTCACAAAGGTCAGGTGTTAAGTGAAAGCAAACACAGAGAATGTTTTCTTACAGTTAAACTGGGTTAATAATATACATGGTAGGGCTAAAATTTGTATTCATATCACACATTTGCAGCCTATACCAGGGTTATTATAGTTAACTAAAATCGTTAAAAACATTTTCCTTACCTAAAATGTGTATATAAATATATGAAGAGTTCATTTGCAAAAGCAAATTGTTTTTAACATTTTTCAAAAATCATGTTTTTGCATTGTGCATTCCAATTAATCTCAATCAAATGATGGGTTATTTGAAGTAAAAATGACTAAAAAATACAGCTAACATCATAAAACACAATAAAAACACATAATAAACAACATAAGAATAATAATAAAAAAAAATATATGTTATATAAAAAACTGTTATCTGTTTTTGCAAATAAACGTCATATATAAATAAAAATCTATAAAAATAGAAAAGAATAAAAATGGCAAACACAAACAATGAAATAACAGTTTTATTAAAATTAAAATAAAAAAAAAGAGAAGAAAAAAGTGCACATCTTACCTTATTTAATGCTGTGTGCACCAAAGGACATCGTTTTTGCCGGTGATGATGTGTATACACACACACACACACACACACACACATATATATATATATATATATATATATAATTTTCATATGGATTTTTTATTTATTGAATAAAACATTATTCATGTTATAAAGAGTTTTTCTTGTTACTCACATGTAAATCGTTGCGTAATGCTTTCCTCCATTTTCTGATACAAGCAGACGTGTCAATAAGTTCTTTACTGATTCACTTGTGCGACAACGCATCATGCAAATTTCCACCAGATATGAAATTTTTCAATTTGCGTGGAAAACCCAATATTTTTATCGTTTATCGAAGGCCAGTAAGGTCAGAAACACACAAAATTTTAGTATAACAACACATTACCCAATTTGCATAATTTGTGTCGTCTCCGGCGAGAATTCGCATCTATTCGCGTCTTTGCATTGACTTTGTATGTAATCTACTTGTGCAAATAATTAAATTCACTTGTGATGTGCACACACTATTATGGGCGAGGCGAATGATGCAAATTGGGCGACATGTTGTTTACATGTTCAAATTTGTGCATTTTTGTAATCTAGAGCAATAATGCAATGCGAATATTTGCTTTGCGGTTGGTGTGCACACAGCATTTAGGGTACAAATAAGGTAATAGTGTGTGCACACCAAACACAAAGCGAATATTGTGTGTTAATGGAAAGCCACAAAGGTCAAAAATGCACAAATTTGAACCTTAATCAAAATGTGCCCAAGTTGCTTGGCGTGCCCAATTTGCATCTGTTCTTGTCTTGTCATTGACTTTTTACGTAATCTACCCGAGCAAATAATTAAATTCGCTTTTGATGTGGACACACCATTATGGGCACAGCGAATGACACAAATTGACTGACAATGGTTGTTTAGAATTTAACTTGTTTTAGAATTTGTTCAGATTTGCATATTTTTTGACCTTCAGAGCTTTCCATAAATGCGCGGTATTGCATCTTCCGTGCATCTTCCAAGCGGAAAATTTAGATGCTGCGTTGTTGTGCAAACCAATCAGCGAAGAACTTATTGACACGTCCGGTTGTATCATAAGATGCAGAAAAGCATTACGGCATGATTTTATTTGCGCAAGTGACACGAAAAACTAGTTAACTAGACCGATAACTCTTTGCGCTTGATGTGAACACACCATTTAGGTTACAAATAAGGTAATTGTGCATACCAAACGGGAAGCGAATATTGCACATTATCTCACGTTTATGGAAAGCCAAGAAGGTCAAAAACATGCAAATTTTAACCTTAAGCAACACATTGCCCAATTCGCTTCATTCACATTGCTTGGCGTGAATTTGCATCTATTCGCATCTTTGCATTGACTTTGTATTTAATCTACTCGTGCAAATAATTAAATTTGCTTTTGGTGTGCACACACCATTATGGGCGAGGCAAATGACACAAATTGGGCGATATGTTGTTTATGTGTTAAAATATGCGCATTTTTGACCTTCATGGCTTTCCATAAATGTGCGATATCACGTCTTCCGCGCAAGTTGAAAAAAAAACTCGAGCAGAAAATTTGCATGCTGAATTGTTGCGTTGTTCGTATCATTGAAGAACTTATTGACAAGTCTGGTTGTATCAGAAAATGGAGGAAAGCAATACATGATGATTTTATTCACGCAAGTGACATCCCATGAGTAATCTAAAGCAATACGTGATGCAAATATTTACTTCACGTTTGGTTATAAATAGGTTATAAATAAGGTAATAGTGTGTGCACACCAAACATGAAGCGAATATCCTGTGATATCGCACGTTTATGGAAAGCCATGAAGGTCAAAAATGCACAAATTTTAACCTTAAGCAACTTATGTAATTAACAAATGTAATTATTTGCTCAGGTAGATTACATACAAAGTCAATGCAAAGACGTAAAAAGAAGCAAATTCGCGCTGAGCAATGTGAATGAAGCAAGTTGGGCAATGGCTGACATGTTGTTTACATGTTAAAATTAGTGTATTTTTTGACTTTCATGCCTTTCCATAAACACGAAATATTGCGTCTTCCACGCAAGTTTGCATCTTTGCATTGACTTTGTACTCTGGTGTGCACTCACCATAACAGATCCGTTCTTTCTCATTTCACCACAAAGTCTAAATAACTGCTGTCATATTTTTCTGGAAGTCTTCTTTAAACATAACTTAGCACTTTGATTCTGTGAAAACCCCTGTGAATTACACAGAAATTGTTTGTTTGAGCTGCTCTCTATTGGTTTGGCTGTTTAGTTATCATGATTAACTGTATGAAAGTGGATTATGAGGATCAGATCAAGAGCCTGTCTGAAAAGAGAGAGATTAGACTCGAATCCTCATCAGCTGCTGTCTGTCTGTACAGCTACAGACGCTATACAATACAGCCATACAGATAAACACCAATACAGGTGAGGCCCATGAATTTCCTTTAATGAGAATGATGTTTTAATTCATTTCACTGAACGGGATAATCGCAACTGAAGGCCGGTTCCGAAGAGATTCAATCAAATTAAATCTGTAATCCGTGATGAATTCCTTTATGTGGGCCAGAGCCATTAACAGACACACACGATAATGATTGTTTGTTACACAGACTGTCCTAATAATGGCCATACATTAAAAATGGCCGTTCAGAATTGATTATCAGGTTATTTAATTACTCTTAAGAGGCAGGATTTACATTTTATAGAACTCAAAACCCAAAATGTAACTGTAAGTGACTTAAATCATCTGAATTCAGTGAAATGAAATTCAGTGAAGTAAATTCATGCCATTCATGTGCTTTTTCGGAACAAAGTCTGGATTAAAGAAATTATTGACTTGTCGCAGCACGTTAAACATTTCTTTCACACAAGCACACCACAACCTTTAATATTTTGGTGCTAAAAGTATACAATATAATATAATGTATACTGCAACATTAGGGTTTATTTTTGTACATTTTAATATAATATAATATAATATGTAACATTAGGATTTTATTTTTTTATATTTTGTTTGATATATTATAATGTAATACAGTATAATATAATGTACACTGCAACATTAGGGTTTATTTTTATAATATAATATAATATATTTTTTTGTAAACTGCTAACTTGTTAATCATGTCATCAATTTCTTTATCAATTTCTTGCCTTATGACAACCTTTAATATTTTGTTTTTAAAAGTAAGTTTGTGTACTCAAACATTAGTACTAGTATTAGTTTTGTAAATAATATAATATAATATAATATAATATAATATAACAAATATAATATAAATAATACATAAAATTAGCATTTCAATTTTTTTATGTTTTATTTGATATATTTTAATGTGATATAATATAATATATACTGCAACATTAAGGTTTGTTTTTTATATTTTAATATAATAATATGATATAATATAATATGTAAAATTAGTTTTTTTAAATTTTTTTTATATTTTATTTGATATTATAATGTGATACAATATAATATTATGTAAACTGCAACATTACAGTTAATTTTTATATAATATAATATAATATAATATAATATAATATGTAAAATTTGTATTTTTATTTATTTATTTATTTATTTTATTTGATATATTATAATGTAATAGAACATAATATAATATATACTGAAACATAAGGGTTTGTTTTTTATATTTCATTATAACACAATATAATATAATGAAAACATAAATAAAGTGGGGTTTTTTTCGTTTTCTTTCTTTACAACAACCCTCTATATTTTGTTTCTAAAAGTAAGTTTGTGTACGCAAACATTAGAATTTATTTGGTATAATATAATAAATATAATATAATATAATAACAAAAACATATGCATAATGAAATGATGCAAATTATTAATTACGAATTTTAATTAAAACTAATTTTAGTATTTTTTTAACAAATTTACCTTTTTTTTAATTGTTAATAATTTGTTAATAACTAAGTGTTGCACCACACCTTTTTTTAAATCAAATTCTTACAACAACCTTTACTATTTTGTTGCTAATATATTTTTTAGAATTATTTTCTATATTTGTATATTTTATTTAATATATTTAATATAATATAATGTACACTGGAACATTTTTTTTTTATTTTATTCAATATATTTTCATAATATAATACAATGTAATTATAAAACCAAATCTGAAAATGCTGATCAGAATGAAAATTAAAATATTACAACCTTAAATATTTTGTTTTTATACTCACATTTTTTTTTTAATTATTTCTATATTTTTCGATTTTATATAATATATTTCATATAATATAATGTACACTGAAACTTTAGGATTTCTTTAGGATTTTTATATTTTATTCAATATATTTTCATAATATAATACAATATAATTGTGAAACCAAAACTGAAAAAGCTGATCAGAATGAAAGTTTAATTATTACTATGATAAATTAAAGGAAAGGACATGCGTGAGTATGATTCAGAGCTGGTTCAGTTTACACATTGACACTCCCACAGCTACTGTAAAGGGATTTGCATAACTGTACAAGTTCAAAAGTTCATAGCTGCTGATTACGTGCAAAAACAACATTATTATTATTATTATTATTATGATATATAAAAACTAGGAATAAGCGTTCAGCAACTTCGTCTAGAGGTATATGAGTTTAATCAGGAGCACATGTCCAGTACATGCAGCACATGTCTGTGACATACTGCACGTACTGTATGTGCTGATGTCACACCACATTTACATTGATCTCACAGCAGTGCGCTCATTTCTCCAGCACATGTTCCGCATGGGAATCGAACACACAACCTCTGGTTTTCAATGTGCAGGGCTTTACCAGTTGAGCTACAGGAACAAAAAGACTCAGGGAGGGTCAAGGGGACCCGAAAGCATCCCTCCAGTGACCGTATCCGCCTTGACCCGCTCAGGAGTCTCCGGTGGGACGTTCCCACGACCGCTGAAGTCAGGCACACATCCAAAAGCTGGTTAGCCGCTGTCACACGCACAGTGGAGTGGAGAATAGGCGCAATGTGCGTTAGTCAGTGGCTTACCTGCTTTCAGAAATCACAAGTTCTGATGCCGCTGGAAAGCCCAGATAGCTCTGTAAACATCTGAATAAATACAAGAGAGTTTAAATGACAGTTTCTGGAACTCTATGTAATCCTGTACAAATGTCTTCTTTATAATTATATTAATATATGATAATTATATGCTAATTATATGAGATATAAAATGATAGAATCTAATCTTCGACCATGTGATCTGTTTGAAACGTTTGAATGTGTTTTTAAATACAAGTGAAGCTTTTTAAATCATGTTTTGTTAATACAGGTCTCGATTTTTAATTTATCACTGACGGTGAAATATTAATCATAATGGAATACGTCCATATATCGCTATATACGTCTCAAATACAAGGAAAATAAATCTGAAATGTTAAAGGATGAAATTATGAAAGCGTACCTGTCTATCACGTTCAAATAAATCGATAAATATTATTTTGACAGACAACTGAAGGAAAAAGCCACACTTACTCACCTCAACTTCCTAATAAAACCGTTAATAACTGGATGAAGAGCAAATCCATCAATCCTTAATTGTGTTCTGTAAAAACACACACGGCTGGAGCTGTTTTCCTCAAAGAAAATAATTTCAGAAATAAAGTATTAAATTGAGGATAGTACACTACACCAGCGCAGAAGTTCAGCTCACTTGCGCTATCCCAACCCTGCCCACTCCCCTGCAACTGCAACCTGACCTGCTTATGCAAATCAGCGTTTGATTGACGTGACGCCCAGCCAATAGCTGACCGAGCTCTTCGCTGAAAGGCCGCCTGTTAAATGGAACTATCGAATTACAGCGTCGGAGGGGCTTGACCGTGAGCGTCAACTGGTTTGGTGGATTTTCTCGGAGTTATAGCGGGGTGCGGCGCGTTCGGTTTTGCACGTCGTACTTTAGGAATGAACCATTTTCGCCGCCCTTATTTTCCGCTTTTCTGATTTGTTTTAGAAATGTACGCGTCACACTTTGCGTTTTGATTTTTGCAAGTGGAATCTGGTGTAAAAGTGCTCGGCTGATACAATTATGTATTGCTTTTACGTGTTTTAGAAAAACGGAGCTCCCCCCGCATCTTGAAGGTGGTTGAACTCTGTTCGCCCGTGTATAGTAAAGCCATGAAGCTAGTGTGGATGTGCACGTACGAAGGATGCAGAGAGAGAGGGGGAAAAACAGACAGAGAGAAAGAGCGAGAGAGATAGAGAGAGAGAGATGGCGCGAAAAGTCATTTTGAAAAAAAAATAAATAAATTTGAAGGTTTTAAATTTTACAATTTATTACAATAAAAATAGTAAATGTATTACGTATTAAATTAATGTATTACTATGTTAATTTTATATGTATTCATATTTAGTTATAATGAATATTTACTATAAGATTATTATTTATTCATATATTATGAATTTATTTAATTTATGAATTTATTTAAATTAATTTGTTTCATTTTTAAAAGATTTTAAAATGGATTCAAAATTTGCAATCAAATTGTTTCTCAGGGGAATGCAATACTTTTGTGGGAGAATGCAAAAGTTTTGCAAGTGAACAATGTTTCAGGTGGGAACAACATTTCTGCAAGAGAATGCAAAAGTTTTGCAAGTAAACACAAAGCTTTTGGGAGGAACACAAACCTTTTGTACGAGAATACAAAAGTTTTGCGAGCAAACACAAAGTGTCTTGGGGAAACGCAACTGATTTGCGAGAGAACACAAAATTTCTCAGGAGTACAAAAAAGTTTTGCGGGGAATTTAATTTTGAAAGAGAAAGCAAAAGTTTCTTGGGGAAGCCTAATTTTTGCCCAAGAATAAAAAAAGTTTCAGAATCAAATGCAATTTTTCTCGGGGGAACACAATATTTATGAGAGAAAGGAAAAGTTTTGTAAATGAGCACAAAGTTTTTTTGGAGGAATGCAATTGTTTTGTGAGAGAACCCCCCAAAAATTGCAGGTAAAAGCAAAATTTTCAAGAAACACAAAAGTTTTGCAGGGAAATTCAATCATTTTGCAAGAGAAAGCAAGAGTTTTGCTAGTGAAGACAAAATTTCTTAGGGTAACATAATACTTTTGCGGGAAGATGCAAAGTTTTGCAATCAAGTGCAATGTTTCTTAAAAGTTTTGCAAGTGAGCACAAAGTTTCATGTGGGAACACAATGCATTTTTACAAGAGAATGCAAAAGTTATGCAAATGACTGCCAAGCTCTTTCGGGGAACACAAAAGTTTTGTGCGAGAATGCAAGTTTTACAAGCAAATTCAAAGTGGGGGAATGCAATTCTGAGAGTGAAAAAAAAGTTTTGCAGGTAAACACAAAATTTCTTAAGAGTACACAAAACTTGGATGGGAATTCAATAATGAACGCAAAGTTTCTTGAGAAAGCATAATGTGCAAAACTTTCTTTCTTTTAGTTCAAGAATGCAGAAGTTTTGCAAGCGAATGCAAAGTTTCTTGGGCCACACAATACTTTTTGCGAGAGAAAACAAACATTTTGTGCGTGAAATTAAATTTTCTTGGGGAAACAAAATACTTTTGCAAGAGGATGCAAAGGTTTTGCGATCAAAGGCAGTGTGTCTCAGGGGACCACAATATTTGTGAGAGAATGCAAATGTTTTGCAAGTGAACAGATATCTTTAGGGGGAACACAAAAGTTTTGTGTGACAATGCAAAAGTTTTGCGAGCAAACACAAACTTTCTTGGGGGAACGCAATTGTTTTGTGAGAGCGCGCGAAAGTTTTGCAGGAAAACAAAATTTTTCAAGAGTACACAAACGTTTTGCAGAGGAATTCTTTTTTTTTTTTTTTTTGCGAGAGAAAGCAAAATTTTTACAAGAGAAATTTTCAAATTTTCTTGTGGGAGCAAAATACATTTTTGCAAAAGAATGCAAACGTTTTGCAAGTGAACGCTATGCTTTTGGGGGGAACACAATCAAGTTTTGTGAGCTCTTCTGCGAGAGAACACAAAAGTTTTGCAAGTTAACGCAAAATTTCACAGGGGAACGCAATTGTTTTGACTGAAAATACTAAAATTAAAAGTTTAATATTTAAGTTTAATCCCGCCAAATATTTGCAGGAAAATGTAAATAGTTTTGTGAGAGACAGTTTCTTGAGGAGCGCAAATGCATTTAAATATGGACAATTTTTTCTCCCTGTCTGACTTTCACCATGTCCCATTATGCCCACAGATCTGTAAATGTTGTGAATTAGACTCATTTAGCCCATTTTTTCATGCTCACACTGTTTGTCTAAATAAATTATTCAATACTGTGACTAAACTGAATAAATAATTTAATAGAGACAACAACCCTATCAGAATTTACCAGTCAGTTTGGAAAATGCATATTGACCAGCAGAAGAAAAACAATATAGCGTTATATTATATAACAATGTTATATTAAACTATCTTAAATGCTAGTGAAATAAGCAAGAAAATACAAAAAATGAATTAAAAAATAACCAAAATGTAAACAGAATACCTGAAAATGGTCGAACGGGCTGTGATTGCGTTCCTGTCTGTCGCCTCTGAACGTTTAGTTCATGAATATTAATCTAGTCATGATGAATCTGCGTGGTAACCTTGCTCATTAATATTCATAAGCCCAAACCTTTACCCAAGTAGGATTCATTGTGAAATCTGTCAGTTGACTAGCGTCCACTTTCGGCTAATCGTAGAAAGCCTATTGGGTGGACCTCACGTCACCTAATTAATATTCATGAGCAATTCCTTCTCATAGTAGGATTCGTAATTTCTCCAGCCGGTAGCGTCAAAGACAAACGCCGTGTGGACTTCAAAACACAAATAATGTCTTACACAACCTTACAGGGTAGGTACAAATACTCAAAACTATAACCTCCCCGATGAATTCAATAAATGAGACATTTACCGCCTTTAAAAGCTGCTTTATTCGGCCTGGATATGAAATTTAACAAAAATAGCTGATGAGTTAAATTTAGACTAAGGGCAAGAAACACAACTAGCGTGTTAGCTTTAGCCCTAGCTCCAGTGCAAGTGCTCAAGTGCTTTATTTTCACAAAATACAATGACGTTTGTTGTTTTGCAGTGATTATTTTTTGTGTTTTCAATCCATCTTATTATAGTCGTCCTGGAGTGAGCAGTTTTAATGAAGCATGGCAGTGTTTTTATTAGCTGGCTTGGTGTTAGCCGTTAGCATCAAGTCAATAACATTGTTTCGTGTAAATAAAGCATTGAGAGTTGTGCGCGTTGAGTCATTTGTATCAAACTGTACAAAATTTAGACATTTTAATGTGTCGTGCAAAAAAATATCTAAATCAATACTTTATGTGTTGGTGTGTCTATTCAAATTTGGCAGTTTGATTTAGCTGAAATGTATGTATGTGATAAAGATAAAGCCTCGTTTACTAGGTTATTCTAATGTATTAATGCTGTTTGACATTGTATTTAAATGTTGGTTACATTTGAAGACCGTGTATAATGCATTTGTGCCCTACAGGTTGTTCAGTGTTGAGATACAACTAGTCACATCAGAGCATAACCATGGATGAGGAGGACAGCCAGGATGAGCTGATCAACAGGAACATCTCCCACGGAAAAGGCAAAAGACCTGCCATGTCCATCATTTCTGATGACGGTTAGTAAAGCTGCATCAATAAAAGGAACAACACAGGAAGTGTTTGTGATGTAAAAGATCTCTGTGCTACACTGAAAAGCCTGACATATGAAATAAAAGTCTGAAAAAGCTGATTTTTATGAAATATGAAGTTTATTAGGACAAAATAATAAAAAAAATTCATTAAAATTTAAAAAAAAAAAAAATTTTTAAAGTTTGCATGTGTGTTTTTGTCATATTGGATACATCAAGGTTATATGGCCCAAACTGAGCAAAAATAGTCACTCTAATGTTTGTTTTATTAAAATCTGTAAAGATTAGCAAAAAGATGTGTGAGTCACAAGCTGAAAGTGGATATTTGTGCAATTATACACTACCAGTCAAAAGTTTTTGAACAGTAAAATTTTAATGTTTTTTTTAAGAAAGTCTCTTCTGCTCACCAAGCCTGCATTTATTTGATCCAAAGTACAGCACAATCAGTAAAACTTTGAAATATTTTTACTATGTAAAATACTACCTTTCTATTTGAATATATTTTAAAATGTAATTTATTCTTGTGATTTTAAAGCTGAATTTTTAGCATCATTGCTCCAGTCACGTGATTCTTCAGAAAACATGCTAATATTCTGATTTGCTGCTCAAAAAACATTTATTATTGTTATTATTGTTATTATTATGTTGAAAAACAGGTGAGTAGAATGAATAGAAAGTTCAGAAGAACTACAAATAGAAATCTTTTTTAGCATTATACATGTCTTTATCATCACTTTTGATCAGTTTAAAACATCCTTGCTAAATAAAAGTATTAATTTCAATAATTTCCTAACAAAAATAAATAAATAAATAAAATTACACTGACTCCAAGCTTTTAAATGGTATAGTGTACCAAGTGTACTCAACTGTTTAAAATATAATAATAATAATAATAATAATAATAATAAATGTTTCTCGAACAGCAAATCAGTGTATTAGGATGATTTCTGAAGGATCGTGTAATACTGAAGACTGGAGTTATGATGCTGAAAATTCAGCTTTGATCACAGGAATAAATTGCATTTTAAAATATATTCAAATAGAAAACAGTTATTTTAAATAGTAAAAATATTTCAGAATTTAACTGTTTTTGGATCAAATAAATGCAGACTTGGTGAGCAGAAGATACTTCTTTAAAAAAAACATTAAAAATCTTACTGTTCAAAAACTTTGGTAAAAAAAATGGTAAAATATAATTTTTAATTTACTTTTATTTTTTTTATTTTTTTTTGGACACAGGTTTTGTTCCTGGTAATATGAAGCCTTAGAAATCTGTGTATCAAATGTGTACAGCTGTTTTACTGTTAAGGTCAGGATTGCATTTAATTTTCTATTTGATTTTTAATGACTTCTCTTCCTGCATGTCATCAAAATCCAGAGGAAAACTCAGAAGATGAGGGGCAATCAGAGGAAGGAGACACAGGCAGTGAGGAAGATGATGATGATGATGATGAAGAGGAAGTCCTTGATGGAGAGGAGGAAGACGATGATGATGAAAGTGAAGGTAAGCTTTAAATTTAACATGCCTTTTTTATTCATCTTTTAAAAGTTGTCAGTCAAATGTGTTAATTTAGTTGATCATATGAACATTTTTAAAATGTAAAAAAAGCTTTTTGGCTTCTAAGGCCGCCTTTTGGAATATCTAGTTAATGATTTTCTGCCAAAATAAAAAAATCTTCTTTGGGCCTGCTATCACAGCTAAATGTTAAGTTCACTCTAAAATCCAAACTAACAGTTCTTATGTTTTTCTTAGATATTGCAATGTTTAAAATAAATGATTTATTCTCATATAAAAGTTTTTCATTCATGTTTTTTTAATGTTTTCAACTTCAGCTTCTTAAAAGTGTTTTCCGACACATATCATATTATGTGGCACTTTAGTTAGTTAGGATTGTGTTTAATTAGTTATATGTTTGAATTTTGCCCTAAAATATGCATATCATAACAACAAACACTCATTTTGTGTGTGTGTATGTTCAGATGAGGACTCTGGAAAAGTGCTGGAGGGAGCTGTAGGGAATGCTGCTGTAGATGCAGCGGCTCTGAGCTCAGACGAGGATTCGGAGAAATGCCCCATCTGCCTAAACTCCTTCCACGAGCAGCCCGTGGCCACGCCGGAGTCCTGCGAACACTACTTCTGTCTGGACTGCATCCTGGAGTGGTCAAATGTAAGACTGATGGGCTTCAACCATTTACATCGCTCATGCATAAAGTTCTTGCATTCAGCATTATTTATAATACACAGCTACAGATAGATGATGCAGTAGTGTTCATAACAGTGTTATTTTAGTATAATTGAGAATGATACTGCTATAGTTTCTGTGTATAGCTTGAATTATTATTATTATTATTATTATTTATTTTTTGTATATATATATTTTAATTGTAATTGTAGTTACAATTTTTGTAATTTTTTTTTCTGTTTAATTTTTTTGTTTGTTTTAGTTATTTTAGTACATGCAGTTAAACTAAATGAAAATTAGAAATGTTTCCTTTTTTTATTTTTTTAAGTATTTTTGCTGAAATTTTAAGTAAAAACTATATTAATGTTCATAAACATTAATGTCACTTTTTTTTTTTTTTTCAGAATGCTAACTCTTGTCCTGTGGACCGAATAGTCTTCAATAACATTCTCCTGAGAAAGTGCTATGGTGGGAAAGTTCAAAAAACAGTGAGTCACATAAACCATCCTTACATGAGGATTGTTGTTATGCATAAAATGATTTGTTCACACCTAGTACAATAACTATAAAGTTATCTAACTATCGAACTGCAACTATTAGGGCACTATTATTAATGCTGTGCGGAAAAAGCGGACAGAATCACGGAATCCAGTCATAAAAATGGAATTTACTGAATAACGCGGAATGTCACGGAATTTGTCAAAGTTTGAATGAATTAATCAAAAGTAGGTCATTACACTTAAATCAAACCGCAATATGGACTAGTACCTATAAATATTACGCAGCAAAAATACCATTAAAATGTGAATCCTGCATGTTCTGTGTATCTCTGTTTTAATGAATGGAGCAGACGAGCAGTTTTGTTTATTGTGACAATCGTGGTGATTTCAGCATTTGACTGTTCCATTTTAGGAAAACTAGCATTATATCATATGAACACAGAAATGTAAAGGTAGACGCAGAAACCCGTCAAAATAAAAGTCTGATTTAACTTGAAGACATTATATTACTTCTATTACTACTGCTACTACTAAAATGAAACAAACATTGTTTTTTAGGGTATAATCTCATTTCTTCCATGTTTTAATTTTAATAGTAAATTCCCCTTTGTTTGCCAAAAAAAAAAAAAAAAGTTTCCTTAATTTTCAATAATTAAAATAAAATAAAATGAATGTTTTATGCCTTTATTTGATAATCAGAACATTTTATATACACAACACAGAATTTCTGAGGGTAAAAAAAAACCTTTCATAAAGCTATTTTAAGCATAGATTTAAATAAATTAAGTATGCATTCAAATAATTAGACATGCTAAAACAGAATTTGATAATAAAACATAAAACGTTTCATAGGGCCCTAAACATGTAATTTTTGTTAAACCTTTATTAAATTGATGTGAAATGGTATAAGTTTCATGATTTTAATTAATTAAGCTCTTTGATTAATAAAATCTAATTTACCGTTAAAAAGGAGTTGAGAGATATTAAAACGGGAAAAAACGGAATCCAGAAAAATTTAAACGGAAAAATGGAATTTGGGAAAAAAATAAAATGAAATTTCATAGGGCCCTAAACTATGCGATAACTAATAATTAATAATAATAATTACAAGTGGAAAACTTACTTTAATTTAGACATAAACATCTTAAGATAAATGAATAATAAAAAACAATTAAAGCACAAATACCTGATGCACATTCTTTATTCATCTAATACAGTGGTTTTCAAACCGGTCCTGCAAGCACCCCCAACACTACACATTTTCTGTGTCTCCCTCATCTATCACACCTGATTCAACTCATCAGCTTATGAGACAGCAAGACCTCAAATGGGTGTGTCAGATATGAGAGACCTACAAAATGTGCAGCGTTGGGGGTGCTCGCAGGACCGGTTTGAAAACCACTGATCTAATACATATGACATCATAAGTATGATGTCACACATTTGAGTCACAAACATAAAATTGATGTAATCCAAACAAAAGAAATGTATTGTGAAAAACAAACCCTAATAATAATCAGAACGCATCTACATATGAACAAATATGAATTTCTATCTCTTATTGATACAGTGTTTCACAAATATGCATGTGCACCTTATTTATGAATGACTGGAATTCATTAACATATGTGTTTAACTATCAAATCAGATGTTTATGAAGCATTTGTGAATCCGGAGGAGTTTTCAGGAAAGTCTGTTCTACAGGCAAAATACACAGAATTTACTAATTTACACATTTTTTATAAATGAGGCCCACTGTGTTCTTCAGGATGTCAGAAATATAGTAATAATGAGGTCTGAGCACATGAATGGGCAACTTATAAGTTAAAAATTAAATGTTAAAAAAATAAAAATAACTTGAACTACCAGTCAAAAGTTTTTGAACAGTAAGATATTTAATGTTTCTTAAAGTCGTCTCTTCTGCTCACCAAGCCTGCATTTATTTGATCCAAACTACAGCAAAACAGTAAAATTGCTGAATTTTCAGCATCATTACTCCAGTCTTCAGTGTCACATGATCCTTCAGAAATCATTCTAATATACTGATTCGATGTTCAGTAAACATTTTATTCTTATTATTGTCATTATTATTATTATTTACAATGTTTAAAACAGTTGAGTAGTTTTTTTTTTTTAGGATCCTTTGAATAGAAAGATCCAGAGATCAGCATTTAACTGAAATAAAAGTTTTGTAAAATTATACACTACAACGTTCAAAAGCTTGGAGCTGTTCTTCTAAACTTTCTATTCACCAAAGAAAACTGAAAATCAGAATATTACAATGATTTCTGAAGGATCATGTGACTGGAGTAATGATGCAAAAAATTCAGCTTTGAAATCACAGGAATAAATTATATTTTAAAATATATTCAAATAGAAAACAGTTATTTTAAATAGTACAAATATTTAATTTTTTTTTGCTTTGGATCAAATAAATGCAGGCTTGGTGAGCAGCAGAGACGACTTTAAAAAACAAAAATCTTTAAAAAAACTTGACTGGTAAAAGTTATTTTTATTTTTATTTTTTTAACATTTAATTTTTAACTTATAACTTGCCCATTCATGTGTTCAGACCTCATTATTACTATATTTCTGACATCTTGAAGAACACAGCGGGCCTCATTTATAAAAAGAGTAAATTCTGTGTATTTTGCCTGTAGAACAGACTTTCCTGAAAACTCTCCTCCGGATTCACAAATGCTTCATAAACATCTGATTTGATAGTTAAACACGTATGTTAATGAATTCCAGTCATTCATAAATAAGGTGCGTATTCACGCTCATTCACAGTTAGCATAACGCAGTGTAATATTCTGGAATTCCTTCTCAGGTTTTGCTCTAGTATACTGCATAAATGCAAAAAAGGCTATTAGGCTTTTTGCCTAACAATAAATATTCAATAAACGTGTGTCCACCAATGCTGAAAAAAATGCAAGGCGCTCTTCTAAAAACGGCCAGCTGGTGTCGCTTGTGTACGCTTTAATGGCACAACGTTGTTTTTGTTTTGTTTTTTCAGCTGAGATGCTTTGTTTGCTATGATTTGGAATATACACAACCGCAATTTATTACTAATATCTCATTTTGAGGATTATTACTGAATATGAAAATGCAGTAGCCAGTAATAATAACTTCTCCATGGTTGTTTAGTCATTCTACAAGTAGGATGGTTGATTGGTGTAGCATTTGTAAAATTTTGAAAAAACATTTCCATGAAATCGATCGTTTACACAAAAGATCGATTTAACCCTCTGGGCCTCTTTGTTTTGAGTCACATTTGGCTCCTTCGCAGTCAAAAGTGACAGAAGCCTTAAAATTTAACTTTTTATTTTTTTCAGGAAAATCATTGTAATATATAATATTTGTTGATTATTATTTAGAATTTTGAGGGGATGTTGAGACAATATGCAATATTTATACAAGTTTAATGAGCTATTTTTTCCCATCAGATTTAATATATATTTATTTATATAATTATTTTTTATTATATTTCAATAAATGCAACATTTCACGTTAAAAGGTCCCTATATACATATTATACATATATACAGAGGCTTTTGGATTGCCTTTGTTTTTTTTTGACATTTTATTAGGTTTTGCTTTTAGATATACATTTAGACATTCTAAAAGAACACTTTTTGTCAAGGTTTAGATATTTTTGGTTGGGTAAATATCAGGTTGCATTATGATTAATCAAACATTAAAATTTTGTCAGAAAGGGAACACATGGGAAGCATTACTGTTTCTCAGATAACAGTAATATTTGCTAAAATAACAGCAAAAACAATAATTATCAAACAGTAAATTAAAGAAAAAGAGGTAAAAAAAAAAAAATCGAAATAACCATAATTAAATTTAATTGTAACTATTTACATATAAACAAATTCTTTCACAAGAAAATTGCTCTTCCCATCTCACATATTCTCAAAATTTGCTGTATTGCAGTCTTACCAGTTCATTTCTGATTTTTCATATTTTTTTTGTATTTCCCATTCATTTCCTATGTCAGTCATTTCTGACCGTGAAGGAGCCAGGTGTGACTTTTTTTTTGTGACCCTTTAACATATCCAAATCATGTCCATGATTTTTTGTGTGTTCACATAGCTAATGCAACAAAAGTCACCAGGTGTCATCTCATTCCGATGAAGCTACGATTTTTAAAATTTCAAAATATAAAGTTTTTCAGTCAAAAATGACCAAAGACGCCCAGAGGGATAAACAAATATGGTCCATTGAACACAGTGTAATATCAGCTTCAGTAGGACTGATTGGAGAGTATCTTTTTGTGTGTGATTAGATTGCAGTGAAGAAGCCTGTAAAACCTGGGGAGGAACAGGTGGATGTGGACTTGGATCAGACAAGCTGTGAGGTTTGCGGGGGTCGAGATCGTGAAGATCGTCTCCTGTTGTGCGACGGATGTGACGCTGGGTAAGAAATCTGTGACAAACTCTCAAATATAGGAGAAAGACAATATCAGTAATGTCCAGTCCTGCTCCTGGAGGGCCTTCCTGTAGAGTTTAGCTCCAGCACACCTGCCTGGAAACTTCTAGTGAACCTGATTACATTAATTAGCAGGTTCAGGTGTGTTTAATTGGGTCTGGACTGAGGAGCCAAACTCTGCTGGAAAGTTTAGGTACTTTATAAGGTAGGAGCAAATACTCAAAGTTCATCAGTGAATTCATAAGAATGAGACGTATTGCTTCTATAAAAACAGAATTAACATGAAATATAACAAAAATAGCTGATGGGTTCAATTTAGACTGACAATAAACACAGCTAACACATTAGCATTAGTTTTGCTGCATGTGCTTAAGTCTCAATTTCCCAAAATAAAATGACTTGGGGTTTTGCCTTCATCATTTTTTTGTTATTAAATATAACTATTAAAAATAAATTAATGAATAATAGTATTGTTGGACTTATACTATTATATTTAATAGTGTGATAATACTATTATATTTTTTAAAAATGGTATTAAATGAAAATACAATTAATTTATAGTACTAAACAAAAAATACAATGATGATGACTTTTTATTTATTTATTTATTTTGCGTGAACTATTTTATAGTACACTTAATACAATGCTAATATTTACAAATTTATTTTTTGTCTTTTATTTATTGATTTTTGCATGAATTATTATATAGTACACTAAATGTTTACTAATATTTATTTTTCATTTATTTTAGTTATGTATTTTTTATAGTACATTTAAAAAATACAGTGCTATTATTTAATATTTTTTATTTTATTCATATTGCAAGAATTATTTTATAGTACGTTTAAAAAATACAATGTTAACATTTACTTTTTTTTGTAGAACACCTACGTAGAATGCACTGCTAATATTTATTCATATTTATTTTTGTTTTATGTATTTATTTTATATGAATTATTTTGTAGTACACAAATTTAAATAAATTTAAATTTATGTATTTTGATTCATTTTATAGTACAGCTAAAAATACAATGCTAATATTTACTAATTTATTTTTCTTTTATTTATTTTGCATTAATTATTTTATAGCACACTTACAAAATACAATGCTAATATTTACTGTTTATTGTTCTTTTTTATTTATTTTGCATGAGTTATTTTATAGTACACAAAGATACAATGCTAATATTTACAAATATATATTTCATTTATTTTTTATTTTAGTTACGTATTTTCATAAATTATTTTATAGTATGCTTAAATGCAATGCTAATATTTATTTTTCTTCTTTTATTTATTTATTTTGCATGAACTATTTTATAGTACACCTAAAAATACAAAGCTAATATTTCCTAATAGTTGTTTATTTATTTATTTTAGTTGTGTATTTTTGTTAATTATTTTATAGTAAACTTAAAAAAAAAAAAATACAATGCTAATATTTACTAATTTTTTTCTTTTTCCTTTTTTTATGTATTTATTTTATATAAATTTTTCAACATTTTCAAGCCTAAATCACAAAGCTTTTCTTTTGGCGGGTACCGGCAAGGAAATATGTGCACTGACAGGTTTTAGCGCTGCTGAGTGAAGTGCGTATCAATTGGGCCGTGTTCAAATCCCATGAATTTTTTGTGAACGAGAGGTTTGGTATACGAGTAAGAGAATATTTAAATTTATTATATGTATACAAATCAGACAGATCTTCTGCAGTAATCTGCATTAATTAAATGATTTAATAATCTCTCTATCCAGTGATCACAAATGACTGTAATTGGTCAATCTTGACCAGTGCTGGGAAAAGTAACAGGTATCCAGTGTGAACTGCTTATTGTGTTACTTTAGTGGCGATTTGGACACTAACTTTAATAGACATTGAATTGAAAAATAGAGTATCACTGAGAGAATTATAATTTAGAATAGGTATGTCAGAGTTCTCAGAAATTTTCCAAATTCTTAATGAAAATGTGTCAGCTCAATCATCTGGTGATGTGTGCTGGACATTTGCAATCATTAAGTGCACTTAAACATTTAATGTGATACTCATTTTGTGTTTTTCTAACGGCAGGTATCATATGGAATGTCTCACACCGCCGTTGGACGCTGTACCTGTAGAGGAATGGTTCTGCCCTGAATGCATCGCCAATAACCGCACATCAGGTCATCTTTCATTCCTCAAAAACATTTGTTACTTTTAAGGCTTGTTATGCATTGTATCAATAACCATGTGTTTTTTCTTGTATTAGGTTCTGAACAAATCAGTGAGGAGGAGAGCAGCTCTCTCCCCACCACCAGCCGTCCCCGGTCCAGACCCACCCGCGCCATCGCACGCACCCAGCACAGCGAACGAGTTCGCGCCAATGTCAACAGACGGCGCATCACACAGGCACGCACTGCAGCGCAGGTTTGCATGATGCTTTGCTGTCTAATCATACGTGTGTAACAGTGTTGTGTCTGCTGGGCTGAGATTGGTGTGTCACTGAGATGATGCATCCGGTCTAACCAATGTTTGTTTTGTACAAATACAAATAAATGAGTTAATTAAATACTAGAACAAGTATGAACATCAATATTATAACTGTTCGTTTTGCTCATACTTGGGTTTGGTGAGTGAACTCAGTGAATGTTTTGTGCAGTTCTACTACAGGTATGAGCTAAGTGTGTGTTTGATTCTGTGCGGTATTGTGTTTTAGCTCGCTCCCAGATATATGATGCAGTCCACGTGGCTGGATGAGACCATCAATGCAGTAGTGGCTGGACTCAACACGGCCGTTTATGTGCGAGACTTGACCCCTCGCGCCAAACCCCGCCGGAGGAGGAAGACAGGTGAGACAGATCTGTTCTGATCGATCTTATTTTACATGGTCAAAACCTCTGAAATCAGAAAATGCTTCAGAATCTGAAAAAAATAAATACACAGTCAAAATAAATATATATATATATATATATATATATATATATATATATAATATATATGTATATATATACACACAGCCGTTGTTCACTGACGAGCTGCGCAAATCCATGTTCATTATCAGTGTGAATTTGCGCTATATAGTATATATATATATATATATGATTATTTATGTTTTATTTATTATTATATATATATATATATATATATATGATATTTATATATATATATATATATATATATATGTATGTATATGTATATATATATATATATTTTTTTTTATTATTATTATTTTTTAAGAGCTCTTCTGCTCACCAAGCCTGCATTTATTTGATCCAAAGTACAGCAAAAACAGTAAAATTTTTGAAATATTTGTACTATTTAAAATAACTGCTTTCTATTTGAATATATTTTGCAATATAATTTATTCCTGTGATTTCAAAACTGAAGTTTTAGCATCATTACTTCAGTCGCATGATCCTTCAGAAATCATGCTAATATTCTGATTTGCTGCTCAAAAAATATTTATTATTATGTTGAAAACAGCTGAGTAGAGTGTTTTTTTTAGGTTTCTTGGAATAGAAAGCAATTATCTGAAATGGAAATCTTTTGTAACATTATAAATGTCTTTATCATCACTTTGATCATTTTAATGCATCCTTATTAAATAAAAGTATTAATTTCTGTAATTTCACTTTCACAAAAAAAAAATATAATAAAATAAATACTGACTCGTAACTTTTGAATGGTATAGTGTATAACGTTACAAAAGCTTTTTATTTCAGATAAATGCTTGGATCTTTCCATCAATCAAAGAATCCTAAAAAATGTACTCAACTGATGATAATAATGCTAATGTTTTTTAATTATAATAATGCTAATAATAATAATCATACATGTTTTGGATCATAATAACAAGGTGTAATTAGATGTTTTCGATTTCATTAACCTGGATGTTCAGTTGGGTGTGGATCTGTCAGATCTGAATTAGATTGTCTTGTTTGTGCAGTTAAAAGAAGGAAAACCAAAAGCAAATCCTCATCAGCCTCAGGGGGAAAAACAACCACGGGAGTGAAGAGACGGAAACGCAAAGTTAGGAGGTCAAAATCAAGAAGAAAAGTGGTGAGCTCTCAGCATATGTATAATCACAACATTGGTCTTTAGAGATGTTTCTGTAGGCTGTGATTTTCAACACCAGTGTTGATTGCTCTATTATAAATGCTCAGCTGTCATGAAAGTTTGTCTTTATGCATCATATGCATCAGGTCGCAAAGAAGGAAACTGGTTCGAGACGTCGTATTGCACGGAGTTTAGGCATTAAAAAGCCAAAATCTGGCTCCATGATTCCCTCAGTTTATCGGCCTTCAGAGTACAGTTTAGGAAGTATGCGGGCAGAAATCGGAGCAGCGTCCCTCTCTGTGTATGGAGATCCTTTTGACCTGGACCCCTTTGATGACAGGTGACGTTTTATTAACCCTACTATGATGGTTGTCTTGTTAACAATTTATATTTATAAACTCTTTTTGAAAAGGTGAGTGGTTAAGTTAGTTTTTGGATTTATCTTTTTAGGGAGGATGAGATTGAAGTCCCAACACCATCCTCTGTTTTGGATGCTAAACGCCGTGGCCTCTCCCGTTCTGCCTTGCGTTCCCATCAGCCTGTGGCCAGACCCATATCTGCCGGAGTCTCCAGGTAACTGGACACAATGGAGGAAACATGATTTCCGCTTAAAGGTGATAAATCTTAATTAAAATAAGTTTGATTTTTAGATGGGTGATCCTAGTTGTGTGCTGGTTTCCAGGCAAGGTGCTAGTGTCCCACAGGTGGGAGATGTTGCAGAGGAAGCCCCTGTATCAGATTTGCTGGGCAGCATCCTCAGTGGTCAGAGCATGCTCCTCATGGACAGTTCAGATGTGGTCATCAACAGAGATGGTTCCCTGAAAGCAACTAAACCTGGTAAGTCATGCTTTGGAGGTTTTTATATCAAGAAGTTTGAGAAGTTGGGTGGGACACAAAATGGGGGACATATTTTTGATTTGAATCCCATTTCCAGCATTTACATACATTACATGCATACACCTAGAGGTGAAATAAGGTGGTCAGGGGGCCCTAGGCTGCTCTTTGTGTGAGGCTCCCCTAAATCATTATGCCTTACTGGAGAAATGTATTTAGTGCCATATATGGTTCAAACACAAATAGTAAGGTAAACTGGCATGCACACACATTGAGACAGCCAGTCCTACAGTGTTTCCTCTACATTCCCAGCATCCCCGCAGGATTTTGTGAGACTGTAGTGGGTGCACATTGGTTCCTCTTGGGGTTCAGGGGGTATGTATGTCCCCCATAAGTAAATTTTGTTCGTTTTAAATTTAAATGCAAAATCTGGTACATTTTGAGGGCGGAATCAAATGAAGAAATATGTTGTAAACAATTTTGTGCTCTAGTAGTAATTTATTTATTGGTTGCAGGGCACAATTTTCACTACATAAATTCTTATAAAAAGCTACAAATGCTATTCTGACAAGAGCAGGGAGTGACTTTCTTTTCGTCTTTTGTTGTTTGATTATCATTAATGCTGACATTTTATTTAAGGGACAAGATAAGACACGAGTTCACAAGAAGGAGACGAGGTTGAGATTTTTACACATTATTAAAAAATTCTCAATGACCGTACATGGTCTGCAGCTGCATTTTGAATTGTTTGTCTTGTAATAAATGTAATTTCAATTCTACTTTCTGTTTATGAATTATCATATGCAGTAAAAGACAACTACCCTCAAGCACTGTAAAAGGTTTTGCCACAAACTCAACTGACTTCTCTGTATGATGTATGATTTCATGTGAGTTTCTTCAGACCTTAGAACTGTACATGAATTATGAGCTTCTAGAACGTTTGAGCTTCTAACTGAAGATCTTTTCAAGAATTAAACATATAAATAAAAGCAGTATAATTAAAAAAAATAGGCTAAACAACACAGTTCTTTCTTAGTAATATTAAGTGCAAACAAAAAGTGCAGCCATAATCAAAATAGTCCTCTCTCTCAATATTCAAAGTGCAAATAGAGACAAGCATGATACAGAGCTATAGACAACTACACAAGTATTGTAGCCTACATACAAATAACAGCCTAGATACGTTATGTGGCCTAAATTGCGCGCATTGAGGAACCGCTCTCTAAACGCGGGATATTAAAATTGCTTTTGAATGCGCATGTATGTTTTACTTTTGGGTTCATTTTAACGACCGCGCAAATTCTCGGCGGTGCTGAGAAGACTTTCTACAATACAAGACATTAATTTAACAAACAAATTTGAAAGTGGGGAGACACAAACAGGATTTTGAAAAGTGGGGGGGGGGACTTGTCCCCCCGTCCCCCCGGTGGAAATTACGCCCCTGAGTAACTCAAGCAGGAGAGTGTTTTTTCCTCAGTTAGGGTTGCATGCTATACAGGTACTAAAATGAGGTACAATATGAATATTTCACACATTTTTTGGTGACATTTTGGCATTTGTGCGGTAAGCCTTGACACTTATGATGCCTCTCTTACTAAATCCAAGACTAACAACTCTATAAATATAAAATATAATATAAATATAAATATTCTTCACATAATGGATGCAGCATTAGTATTTTTTTTTATATATTTGCAGCCACACACATAAGAAAAACCTTCTTGTACTTCCTAAATGCATCTATTCAGATGGTTTCAGCAATAATTAGCTTGATGTTGCATGTTTGTCAACCTTTCAAAAAGCAGATGATTTTTTTTTTTTGTTCCTTTCAGTTTCCCTGTCATTGCCAAGAAACACTACCCCTAGAGGTTCAAGCTCAGGGGAAACAGGAGAAACACCAAACTCAGAAACAAGTCTCATTCAACCCTCTGGAGGGGCTGGTCCTTCCTCTAGCCCCTTGGGATGGCCCTCACCAGCACACAGTTCCCCTGGGTTTTGTTCCCCACCGAACAATCCCACATCTCCACCCATACACTCTCCGCATCTTCCTCACACACATCCATCTCCCTCGGGACATCCCCGATTGAATCCGGGAGCTCCTCATAGGCCGATCACCCTAAACCCACCAAGACCTGGAAGTAGCCACTTGAGCACCAATGGGGTTAGAGGCCTACCCCACTCAAGGGTGCCAAATGGCGCTTCTGACTCTCCCCATCAAGACAAGAATGGTCCTGTCCAACAACCACCTGTCAAAAAGCCACCTCCCAAACCTGTATGGGTAGATGTTTCTGTATTGCCAAGGATACCAAAAATTAAAAGGGACAGTACCTCTAGTGCAAATAGTAGCAGTGGCAGCAGAAGCAGTACTTTGCCTGGGTCTTCAGGGACCAGCTTAGCAGGCAATACAGGAAGGGAACGTACTGTTGACCAACAAGGTATGGGTGCGAGTCAGCAAAGCAGGACAGTAGATGCTCAGAGGCAAAGAGCAGACAGAACTGGTGCTTCATCTTCGTTCTCTAGCTCTTTCACCTCCACTACATCATCTTTTAGTGCCTCTTCAAACTCACGCCCATCCTCTTCTTCCGTCAGTTTCCGTATAAACTCTAGCGGAAACCCTTGGCAAGCTCGTCGACTTCCTGCATCAGGAGGGACTCTGCCTGGAGGTGATAAGGAATCAGTAAAGAGGAATAATAAAAGTAAACAGATGCTGTTGTCTTTAAGAGCAAAACCCAAAGAGGAGAAAAGTGAGGTATATGATCCCTTTAACCCTACAGGGTCTGATTCCTCTGATAATGAACCAGAAAATGAGGGTCCTGATTTTGGCGTCCAAAATACTGCACCTTGGGTGCCAATTGGAGCCAATGAGGATGCCTGCCATCAAATCAAAT
Source organism: Labeo catla (assembly GCA_012976165.1). Taxonomy (NCBI): domain Eukaryota; kingdom Metazoa; phylum Chordata; class Actinopteri; order Cypriniformes; family Cyprinidae; genus Labeo; species Labeo catla. The sequence goes on along the minus strand of VONZ01000023.1, from coordinate 1,257,880 downwards.
CTGAGCCTCTGGATGTACTTTCAGATACAGAGAGAGATATGGAAATGTGTGCAGAAGTTAAAACGGAGCCAGAATCTTTGTGGGACAGCCCGTGCCAAGAATCACCACAGCATTCGGACACAATGCATAGTCAGACTGCCTCAGGAGGTCCTGCTTTGGGTTCTACTAGATGCGAAGCAGGCATGGACATAGGAAGTAGCGGAACTCCAGGAAGCCCTTTTCAGAAAGCTGAAGAGCACTCCAGGTCAAGCTCGTCATGCAGTGAAAAACATGTTAAGGTGGAGGTGAAGTCTGAACCTGAGACTGGGCTTTCGCCTATTAGGCCCCAATCAAAGTCGTTGGAAGAGTCTCTAGAGAATCTACAACACGTTTCTAAAGGAAATGGGATGTGTAAAGAGCTGCCTTCAGTCAGTGGTGCTTTAAATTCTTCTAGCATAGCCAAGGACAAGGAGGACAGACCTCACCAGTCCCAGTCTAAGGACAGGAAGCGGTCACCATCAAACTCGCAGAGCCTTTCATCTAAAGACTCCCATAAAAAGAAACATTCAAAGTTGAAAGAAAAGAGAAGGTCACGCTCAAGGTCGAGAGATCGGCGGAGATCACGTTCGAAATCGAGAGAGAGGCAGCGTTCCCGCTCAAGATCGAAAGAGAGGCGACGTCCACGATCAAGAGACCGGAGGTGTTCTTCAAGTTCCAGCAGTAGAGAGAGGAAACCGAGCGGGAGAAGAGCGAGTCGTGAGAGGAATGACAACCGAGGGAGAGAAAGGCATAGGAAGAGGTCAAAAGAAAGAAGGCGCTCCCGATCTCGTTCGTTTTCTAGATCTAGATCCAGAGAAAGGAGGAGAACGTCAAAGGATCAGGGTGAGACTAGGATAAAGAGGCAGAGGTCAAGATCAACATCTAGAGAGCGTAAACGGCGAGAGGATCGATCGGAGAACTCTCGGCATACAGAAAGAAGCTCCCATAAGTCTACAGAGCCCGTATCCACTGAATTACAAGAGTCTTCGCTTAGTGCTAACAAGACTACAACCCCGGTGAAGACTGAGAGAGATGCGAGACCACATGAGTCTGAGACGATTGTTGTATTGCCGTCAGTTAAACAAGAGACTCAGTCAGATGAGATCAAGCCTTATGAACTTGGGTCAACCAGGACACTTCAAGAAAGCAAGGATGATGTTTTACGTGAGCTGCTTAAGCCTAATGAAATTAAACAGGAGAAACCTTGGTCCACTAGTTCTGTCAAGGAGTTTAAAGACATCAAAAAGGAGGAGGAAGTCTGTCTCAACATATTTGGAGAATTAGATGACATTAAAGAAATGAAGAAAGAAGAGATGACATCTTTAGACATCTTCAGTGAGGATTCACCACAAGTTAATGAAATTAAATCAGGCGATGCTGATTTAGAAAAGAGCCACGCTGGCTTACAAGATGAGATGAAAGTACAAGAAATGGTTGTTGAGTCAAAAAAGATAAAAATTGAAAAAATATGGCCGGATGGTGATGATTCACCAAGCTGCAGTGACAATCCTCTTGTCATCAATTTGGAAACGCCTGACATGGATGCAGTGAATTGTAAAAAGGAGCCCACTGAGTCATATCAGTCGCCACCTTTGGCGGAGGACATGGAGATGTCTCCTCTCCAACAACCAGAACCGCCAATAAAACAAGAACCTGATGTTTCCTCCGATGAAGATATCAGTGTTGATTACTTGATTGATAATTTGGACTTCATTAAGAAGGAAATGAGTGAGAGCTCTGTGGCCGACTCAACAGAAGCTGTCGACCCCAAGTCTGCCGTCCCAGAGACTCCAGCAGCGAATAAGCAAACTACTGAAATGGTTACGCCTGGTGTGAAGTCTAAATCGCAGGGAAAGCGAGTTACTTGGAATTTGCAGGAACCAGAAGAACCCCAGTCTGAAAAATTAAGCAGTGAGTAAACTTCTAAACTACAGTGAGTTACTTCTTGACTTTACCCATTAAGTTTTTTCTCCCTATTCACAACATGTCTGAATTCTAGACAGTTTCAATAGCTGCGGAGTTTGTTGCAGACAAGAGGTGTCCAATCCTGCTCCTGGAGGACCAATGTCCTGCAGAGTTCAGCTCCAACACACTTGCCTGGAAGTTTCTTGTTAATCTGATGACCTTGATTAGCTGGTTCAGGTGTGTTAAATTAAGGAATACAGGACAGTGACCCTCCAGGAACAGGTTTGGACACCCATGGTTAAGCTCCAACTTGCCTCAGCACACTTGTCTGGAAAGTTTAGCCTCCAGACAAATTAAGTGTTTGAAATGAGACCCAGCATTTGAAGATCAATGCTGGTTCAGGTATCTCTAATTAGGGTTGCAGGACAGTGGCCCTCCAAGAACAGGTACAGACACCCCTGATTAAGCTTGTCTGGGAAGTTTAGCCTCTGGACAAATTCAGCCTTTAAAATGAGACCCAGCATTTGAACTTCATTGCTGGTTTAGGTGTGTTTAATTAGGGTTGCAGGACAGTGGCCCTCCATGAACAGGTTTGGACACCCCTGATTAAGCTTATCTGGGAAGTTTAGCCTCCAGACAAATTCAGCCTTCAGTAAATGAGACCCAGCATTTGAAATTCAGTGCTGGGTTAGGTGTATTTATTTAGGGTTGCAGGACAGTGGCCCTCCAAGAACCGGTTCAGACACCCCTGGATAAGCTTGTCTGGGAGGTTTATACTCTGGACGAATTTAGCCTTCAAAATGAGACCCAGCATTTGAAAATCATCGCTGGTTTAGGTGTGTTTAATTAAGGTTGCAGGACAGTGGCCCTCCATGAACAGGTTTGGACACCCCTGATTAAGCTTATCTGGGAAGTTTAGCCTCCAGACAAATTCAGCCTTCAAAATGAGACCCAGCATTTGAAGTTCATTGCTGCGTTAGGTGTGTTAATTAGAGTTGCAGGACAGTGGCCCTCCATGAACAGGTACAGACACTCCTGGTTAAGCTTGGCTGGGAAGTTTAGTCTCCAGAAAAATTCAGCCTTCGAAATGAGACACAGTATTGAAAGTTTAACGCTGGTTCTGGTGTGTTTAATTGGGGTTAGAACCGACATCTGCAAGTCAGTGGACCTTCAGGAGCAGGATCCCAAAAGCATTGTAAGCTTAAGTTGATGGTGGAGACCACTGGTGGCAATGGGTCTATGATCTACTTAGGCTTACGATGCTTTTGGGAAATGCAGCTTTGGTCTGTAACAAACTCCGCAACTATTGTTTGTAAAGCATTCAGGTAACATGAAACTAAAATATTTTTGAAAACTAGTAATAATATTCAATGTTTTCCCCTGCCTCTTTTAGAACTTGCGCTCTTCAAATTAAAACTCAAGCAAGAAGGGTCGCGAAGGTCTGCTACAAACCAACAAAATCAGGTACAGATGCTAATACTTTGTCTTTCTTGTAGTGTCTTAAAGAGATAGATTCCCCCCACACCCACAGTTTTCTGTTATCAGTTTTCTTAACCTTGAATATTGTAAACGTGAGGCTCACAATTGCATTACTTTATTCTTAGAAAGACAACAAAAACTTTGAAGACTGTTGATGTCTAATGTAAGCCACATTGACTTTCATTGTCACTTGCTTCGAACAACCAGAAGGTGTCATTGTTACTATTTGCATTCACAGTTTGCAGCTTGCTCTCTCCAGGAGGTGAAAATAATGCTGATGCAATTTCTGTTGCACCCATGTGACCGAAACTGAAAGCAACTGTATAAGGCTTCACTTCGGAAGAAATGAAAGTTAACATTACTCTTGAAAAATTGCATTCTCCTTTCACAAGGAGTGTCCCTGATGAAAACAAGTTTATCATGATTTATGAGGGTTGTCGTGTATTTTCAGCAGTTGACACAAATGTGACTTTTGCATTCATCACCTACATAGTATCATTAATTAAAAATTTTTAATTTAATCATTTATGTGACATATTCGTGCTTGATTCGTTCTTTGCATTCCCAAAGGGAAATCCCAGAGCATGACAGGAAGTGAGAGACACCTCATAAATATTTTAAACGTTTTGTGGGAATTCACATTATCGTGGGCGGTATTGAGTGCTGTAATGAGTGCTTCAGTACTACAATAATCCCATATTATTTCACATTAAAGGATAAAGCTTTCTTTCAGGCTGAACCCAAAACCAACCTGCCTCCCCAAGATGAATCAAGCAAACCGAAATCCCGCAAAGAATCTTTACACGACTCCAATCAGAAAGAGAAGGTGACTAAAGCACGATTACGTCATATCAGTATCAATTTCATTGCATTGTCTTGATGTTGTGAATTTTTAAACAATGCTCGTCTTTCTATAGTACATGAAGAAGCTTCACATGCAAGAGCGAGCAATAGAGGAGGTCAAACTGGCCATAAAGCCCTTCTACCAGAAAAGAGACATCACAAAGGAAGAGTACAAAGAGATTTTGCGGAAAGCCGTTCAGAAGGTAAGTTTACTTTTGTGGTTGTTTTTCAGCATCCACTTCCTTGTTCGTTGTTTACAACCGAAGTAATCACCTGTGAAAAGCACATTTGCATATGCAAATGCAATTTTCTCTCCCTCCACTCCAATGGGCCATTTTATTCAATGAATTATGAAAGCATTATGTGAAAATGACCCCATTTATATCTTGTTTGCCCCTCTCACAAGGTGTGTCATAGCAAGAGCGGTGAGATCAACCCCGTGAAAGTAGCCAACCTGGTCAAAGCCTATGTGGATAAGTACAAGCATGCAAGAAAACACAAGAAAGAGGAAACTGGCCAAAGCCAACACGCAGATGTCTTGAAAGACTCCCAAACTCCAATGTGAGGCCGAGGTTAACAGCTGCGTATCTAATAGCGATAGTAGATTTGATTGTTTTTTTAAAATCTCTGCATTTCTACAATGACATAGGAAACTCTTAAGGGCTCAACATTGTCATCAGTTATCAAATTAACCTTTTTGAATGTTTGTATGTTTTCTTTTGAATGTAAAGATCATCTGGGAGTGTCCAGAAGTGTACAGAATGGGTTGAAAATCTTTAAGTTTGCCATTGTTCAAAACAGCACTCTCTTTGTGAATACTATGCTATTTTAAGCTTATGACCCAACAGGAAGTGCAAGTTGTTAGACAGACTCTTGCATTGCCAGACACACATTTGTGTGCATGTATGAATCACTGGAGAGGGTAGTTGTTGTTTTTTTGTGATTAATGATGTAATTATGTTAAGGAACATGAGCAGGGTCGAACATCCAGAAGATCCTCTCAGAAAACTCACAAAGAGTATTTATTTGAATTAAAATAGCATTCTGGTTTCCAGTCTTTATGAGACTCTGGAATCACTTTGGTTGACTGATTTCTTTAAAATCTTTTCATTTACTAATATAGGTAAAACAGGAAAACTCGCAGTAGACCTCACCCTCATTGAAAATGGTTTTGTTGTAAATAGAGAAATGTTTTCTCATAACATTTTGAGCAGCTGTTATGTACCCTTTCTGTTCAGTTGAAATGTGACCATTTTCATTTTAAATCCTGCCAGCTGAATGTTTGCCAGTTGTTGTTTTTTTTGTTTTTTTTATGTTGATGACATGCTTACAAACAACATTCAGCCTATAAAATAATGAACCATTTCTGTATGCACTTCTGAAGTTTCAGTGAAAAGTATTAATTAGAAAAGTTGATGGGTAAAAGTTTTGTTTTTTCTGAACTCTTTTCACTAATTGTCATTTTAATTGCTCGAGAAATGTTTGTAAGATTTCTGAATTGATCATGTAAGTTCAGTTGCATCTCACGGTGAGGCGTGCAGAACGTTTGGCCTGTTTTCCTGTGGCGAATTGCATCGAGTTGATCTGAGAGTTGATTCTGATCTCTTAACCTGAGTGAACTTTATCTTATGAATCCAAGCAGTCACAGAATACATGAATTATGATGTGAATTGAGGCATCCGTGTTGCTGTCTTTGTAAATAATTTTATTAAAAACTTTATTTAATAAAAAAAAAGGGGTATGTTTGTTTTATTGTCCAAAAGGGTTGACTATAAATGTGAGTATGCATACTTGTGTATTTAAATTTCAAGAGTGAATAAAACACAATTATTAATAAAATAAAAAACAGCACTTTAATTAAGCATTTTAATTTCCAGAATATGACTAAATTGCACAAGGCACTCAATATTGTGTGTGGGTGTGTGTGTGTATACAGCTGAGGTCAAACCTTTACATGTACCTTTGCAGAATCTGCAAAATGTTAATTATTTTACCAACATAAGAGGGATCATACAACCCCAAATCAGAAAAAGTTGGGATAGTATGGAAAACACAAATAAAAAAAGAAAGTTGTGATTTCTAAATTTACTTTGACAATATTCATTGCAGACAATATGAATACAAAATATGTCATGTTTTGTCTGGTCAACTTCATTTCATTTGTAAATATACGTCCTTTCCTGTCATTCTGACCTGCAACACATTCCAAAAAAGGTTGGGACAGGAGCAATTTAGGGCTAGTAATCTGGTAAATTGGTTAAATGATGTGATTTCAAACAGGTCATGTCAACAGGTGATTGTAATTATGATTTGGTACAAAAGCAGCATCCAAGAAAGGTCTAGCCCTTTAGGAGCAAAGATGGGCCGAGGATCGCCAGTTTGCCAACAAATACGTGAGAAAATTATTGAAATGTTTAAAAACAATGTTCATCAAAGAAAGATAGGAAGACATTTGGATATTTCACCTTTAACAGTGCATAACATAATCAAAAGATTCAAGGAATCTGGAGGAATTTCAGTGCGTAAAGGACAAGGGCGCAAGCCTAAGCTGAACAACCGTGATCTCCGATCCCTCAGGCGGCACTGCATCAAGAATCATCATTCATCTATAAGCGATATCACCACATGGGCTCAGGACTACTTTGGCAAACCTTTGTCAAGTACCACAATACGTAGTTACATCCACAAATGCCAGTTAAAACTGTACTGTGCCAAAAGGAAGCCCTATGTTAACAGTGTCCAGAAGCGCCGTCGACTTCTCTGGGCTCGGAGGCATCTGGGATGGACCATCACACAGTGGAAACGTGTACTGTGGTCAGATGAATCAGTATTTCAGGTATTTTTTGGGAGAAATGGACGCCGTGTGCTCCGGACCAAAGAAGAAAAGGATCATCCAGACTGTTACCAGCAACAAGTCCAAAAGCCAGGGTCTGTCATGGTATGGGGTTGTGTCAGTGCCCTTGGCAAAGGTAACTTGCACTTCCGTGATGGCACCATTAATGCTGAAAAGTACATAGAGATCTTGGAGCACAATATGCTGCCTTCAAGAAGACATCTTTTCCAGGGACGCCCATGCATATTTCAACAAGACAACGCAAAACCACATTCTGCACACATTACAAAGTCCTGGCTGCGGAGGAAGAGGATACAGGTACTTGACTGGCCTGCCTGCAGCCCCGACCTGTCTCCAATAGAGAATGTGTGGCGCATTTTGAAGTGCAAAATGCGACAACGAAGACCTCGTACTGTTGCCCACTTTAAGACTTGTTTGCAGGAAGAATGGGACAAAATACCACCTGAAACACTTCATCACTTGGTGTCTTCAGTCCCTAAACATCTTTTAAGTGTTGTGAAAAGGAATGGCAACATTACAAAGTGGTAAATGCTTTACTGTTCCAACTTTTTTTGAAATGTGTTGCAAGAACCAAAATTGGCATACGTGTTTATTTTGAGAAAAAAAAAAAATCATGAGGAACACATCAAATAATGTGCTGTTGTATTGTCTGCAATGAAATACAAGTCAAAGTAAATTTAGAAATCACTACTTTCTTTTTTTATTTGCGTTTTCCATACTGTCCCAACTTTTTCTGATTTGGGGTTGTACAAACCCAACAAATTCTTTGGTTTTTCAGCATTTTTGTGTATTTGAACACTTTCCAACAATGACACTATGATTTTTGAGATCCATCTTTTTACACTGACAACTGAGAGACTCATACGCAACTATTACAGAAGGTTCAAACGCTCACTGATGCTTCAGAAGGAAATACATTGCATTATGAGCTGGAGGTTCAATGTATTGATGGCATTTTGAATGCACAGAGATACCGTGACGAGATCCTGAGGCCCATTGTTGTGCCATTCATCCATGACCATCACCTCATGTTGCAGTATGATAATGCACGGCCCCATGTTGCAAGGATCTGTACACAATTCCTGGAAGCTGAAAACATCCCAGTTCTTGCATGGCCAGCATACTCACCGTACCTGTCACCCATTGAGCATGTTTGGGATGCTCTGGATTGGCGTAAATGACACCGTTTTCCAGTTCCTGTCAATATCCAGCAACTTCACACAGCCATTGAAGAGGAGTGGACCAACATTCCACAGGCCACAATCAACAACCTGATCAACTCTATGCGAAAGAGATGTGTTGCACTGCGTGAGGCAAATGGTGGTTACACCAGATACTGACTGGTTTTCGGACCCCCCCGGACCCCTCCAATACAGTAAAACTGCACATTTTAGAGTGGTCTTTTATTGTGGCCAGCCTAAGGCACACCTGTGCAATAATCATGCTGTCTAATCAGCATCTTGATATGCCGCACCTGTGAGGTGGATGGATTATCTCGGCAAAGGAGAAGTGCTCTCTAACACAGATTTAGACAGATTTGTGAACAATATTCAAGAGAAATAGGCCTTTTGTGTGAAAAATTCTTAGGTCTTTGAGTTCAAAAACAAAAGTGTTGCATTTATAATTTTGGTCAATGTATTTTGCCTAAATGATTTTTTCCCCAGGAGACAAAATAATTTAAATTTACCCTGATCTGCAAAATCAAAGTTTGCATACCCTGGAATGTAATGCATCGTTTTCTAGTCCGGCTCTTGTCCGACAGCTTATCAGAATTATCGGCCCAAGCCCGTCTTTTTGCCCCTTTTCCCAAAACAACTTATAGGCCTACTACCGTTTCAGCTATTAAAATAACTAATTTTTGTATGAAAGTGCAAAGTGATTATATTTCTTTTCCTTATTTTATTAAGTTAATTTAGAAAAAACGTTTGGAGCATTTCTTATTCGTTAAACGTAAATGTAAGTAACGACCAAGCGGCCAGCGGCAGACAGTGAGTTCATCATAGCCTATGTTTGATCAGTTTAGCCTTCTCAAATCATCACGACTTGCCTAAAATTAATTCTATAGATATAAAACAGCAATGTTAGTTTAAATGCTTAACCCATTTAAATGTGCGCTGTTTGTGCTGAGAGTGGAAGCTAAAACGCATTACAAGACATGGAGGCGCCAGCGCGATCACTTGCATAGGAAACGTTTCCAAATATGCCGTCACTTTTGCTCATAAAGTTAAGAATATTACATTGTTCGGAACTGTAAAGGGTCTACTTTTATTTGTGTGCACTCACAATATCAGCAAAACGTTGTGCTTTTATAAAATAAAGACACACACACACACACACACACACACACACACAGCAAAGCACTGGCAAAAGTAATTACCATGAGTGTGTCGGAGGGAAAAAGTAAGGCGGTATTTGAATAATTTATTAATAAACTAGTATTTTCTGACTAAGAATCGCAAAGAAGACGAGCTGATGACTCGCCATCTCCTCATTACATATGCGCCTTTAGAGAGAAATGCATCTTTAGGGATTTTATAATGAAAGTTTTTGTTTTCGATTTTAATTATTTCGTTGTAAAGTAGTAATTTAAAGCTTGCTAAAGATATATTTATCAGGTCAGTAAGGCAAATATGTTATTCGCTTTCGGTTAGTTTTGGTTTATCAGAAGTGCTCCTGCTCAAAAGCGAAACTACAGAAAGTGGATCCTGTTTTTTTTTTTTTTTTGAGTGCACCTTAAAATCTATGGCATCACTTTGACACATACAGACATCAAGAATCAGCATATGAATCTCAACAATGGTGACATTCAACAGCTGCATGCTGGGTAGCAGCAGAGTATAAAACTCACCCATGACTCCCAGCATGCAGCTGTTGAATATCACCATTGCTGAGATTCATATGCTGATTCTTGATGTCTGTGTGTGTCTAAGTGATGCCGGAGATTATAAGGTAGTAATACTAATAGTTCATACAGCTGTGGTAAATATCATGAAACTAATAGACAAATCACTGAAAAGATCAGTGAATCAGGCCACTGGATGATGGGGATTACACCATCAATGAAGAACATTTAACCAGACTTTTTTTTTTCTTGGCTTTTTTTGCTATAACAAACGTACTCTACAAACACAACTACAGCAACAGAAAAAAACAATCAAGGGTCAAGAGGCCAACTAAAGTAAACCCTGATCACCATGATGGTAAGGTCAAATAAAACTTTTTTTTTTTTTTTAATAAAACCTCTGTTTAGATGTTCTCAAAGAAATTTTATAGATATATGACAGAAATCAAGTCAAACTGTAATGTTGTTTGTGGAATTGTTTAATCAGAGATTTAATGTCTTCATTTATTTAAGTTCATTTTGTTTTTGGCTGTGGCTGATTCTTGCGTTACTCTTTCCTTCTGTGATTCTGCTTGTAAACAACAGGTGTTCATCATTATTGGTCAATCATGACGTAATTATCTCCTTAACTCCAACACTGTGTCAATGCTACTTGAACACTCTGTAGTGTGGAAACACATGAACACTGGGCAGGGTTTGTTTAACACTGGGAACTATTACATAAACTTTGCCTGTTTCATTCACGTATGACTGATGCATTTGAATCACATTAAGTTTAATTTATTTGTGAGTTTGTGTCCACTGTGTATTTGTGAGTTTGTGTTTATTTTTTTATTTTTTTATTTTTTCCAGCTGCATGTGTTGGTGTAATGAAAATTATTGAACAGCTTTACTGTTTTCATGCCTTTTAGGACTTTGTGAATGCTGAAAGAGACCTGACTAATACAGTCATTGGAATTTGCATCATCATGATTTGTATTTACTTGAAGAAATTTCGTCAGCTTTACTTAAATTTTTTTTGTTCAAACAACTAAATTGTTACTCGTACAAATTACTCAATATTGTTGCGTGGAACCACTTGACAGTCTTTTTTTAAGTAAGTCCAACAAATCATTTTTTTGAGTGATTGCGTGCACTTCAACACTGAAATCTTCCAGCTGCGTTAAAGACGCGCTCGCTACTGCTGCTTACGGGACACTAAACATCATCCGAGCCACTCTTGACAGTCGCGGAAGCCTGGTCTCGTGTTGTTTCCTCCAGCACGGCAATTTTTTATTTCATCACTATGAGTAATGGATGTCTAAAATATAAAAATAAGGAGAAGCCTAAACCAAGCCCGACGCCCGGGCTGAAATGAAATCCCTTTCAACCACTGAGAGAAGTTGGTCATTCCAAATCTTTGATTTAACAAATATTGCAGGTTTACAATGACACTAGTTCATTCAAGTCCCCTAAAAAGGCTGGTCGTCCACATAAGACAAATGCACAAGAAGACAGGATAATGCAGAAACTCTCAATGGGGAATTGGTTCAACACTGCAGCTGGAATTGCTTGCCAGTTCAGTGCTGAACAGGTTAAGGATCTGTTTAAGAGAAGTTGTACTGAAAGCACACTCTGCAGTGGCCAAGCCTCTCATCAGAAAAAAGAATCAAAACACTAAGCTAACCTTTGCTGAGGAGCATGTTGTGTGAAGAGAGGAGAACTAGTCCAAAGTTCACTTTAGTTCGGCGTCAAACTAAGGAAAGACTGAAGCCCAAGTGTGTAAAGAAGTCATTGAAAGGTGGAGAGGAAATGTTATGGTTTTGAGTATGTTTTCTGCAGCAGGAGTTGGACTTCTTATACACGTCAGAGTTGATGCAAATGTTTGTCAGAACCTCCTTCAGCAATATACGATTCCTTCCCTGCAAGCATCTCCCAATCAGCCTGCAATTTTCATGCAAGACAATGCTCCTCGTCACACTGTGAAACTGGTGAAGCAGTTCCTTAAAGCTAAAAGCAGTGAAGTAATGAAATGGTCAGGCCAGACTCCTGATCTAAACCCAACTGAAAATCTTTGAAAAATACTTGGTGACAAAGTAATGGCTAAGAAATCCACTACAGATACCAAACTATGGAAGAGAGTGGACCAAGATCACACCAGCGCAGTGTGAGAAACTAGTGATGTCCTGCAGCCACAGATGTGTTGATGTCATTCAAAGCAAGGGCCTCTACATTTCCTATTAATTTCTGACAGCTGTAACCCTCCAAAATGTTAGTTGTAATCTTCTTCCGTGCTACAGCGGTTACTGTTCTCTAATCTTGATCCCTGTGTTTTCCACAAAATAAAGATTCTGTTGAAATGATCAGAGACCTACAGCTAATATTCAAATTTTAAGTAAAGATTGTTAGAATATTAAAATATATATATAGATTGTTCTATAGGTTTTGATCTCCACTGTGTGTGTGCGTGTGTATACACAGTTTATTTAAAAGTTCTACATTGTGTATTGATAACACAAGATATTTAATTATATATGTTTATTTAATTTTTATATGCATAACATTTTTATGCATAATCATTCTTTACATACTGATATCAGCATCATTTAATAAAACAATAATAACAGTCAAACAGTAGTTTATAAATAATAGTGCATTCATAAAGCGACAGACAAAAAGCGATACAAGTAGAGCCCTTTGGGCGAAAGGTGAAAGATTCTTCACTAGAAGACAGGATATTAAAATGAGGTTTTAACACTCATTAGAAAATAACAAAAAACGATGTTGTTTCAAGTAATTAGCAAAAATACAGTTTCACTGAGATTGCCATTACACGGCTGAGCGACCAGCAATGAATTCAGAGCAGCTACAAGTCACCTCTAAATGGAAATCACCTCTGGAAAGTTTTGTCAGTTTGCATTGTGATTAAGTATAACAGTAGCAAAATGAATTTCTCTCTCTCATTCTCTATATGTATATGTGGAAAGGAATGTCATCTGGCTGATTTCAGAGTGAAAACAGATGCTTTAGGCCACTGAAGGCAGACCCAAAGAGTTTATAAGTTCAAAAAGGCTGTTGTGGGAGATCTGCAAGCTAATGCTTTCATTGCAAAGAGAGGACGCTCCCTCCATTTGAGCTCTCTCATGAAGTTCACGGCAAATCAGAGGTACAATCTGTGGAGATGGAAAAGATGCGTTATAAGACTGAAATGCAAACAAAACAACTCAGTATGTTTCTTTTTTTTGTTATGAGATATTTACTTTGACAGTAATCAGTTTTCTCTCCAGTGGTTTTCCATCCAGGAGTTTCTGTCCGAAGCACAGGTAGATGGTGTAATCTGGAGAACCCCGTCTGTTCTCTTTATAATCCATCAGATCTGAAAAAAAAAAAGTCATATCTGGCTCAAAATGGAAAACTGCAAGCCATGCTAAAGGGGAACAATCATGGTAACGGGGTTGAAGGTTTTTTTTTTATTATTATTTTTTAAGCAATTTGTCAGTGAAAGGAGTTACCATTATTTTAAACGCATTTATTTTATGTAAGGATTAAGTATAGTAATTTTTAATGCCAATTTAAGTAACAGGGTTGCATACAGTTTTTTTTTCACATGTATTAATTCACTCATTAGGTTTTAGCTAGTTTGGGACCAAATTCTGTTTTTGTAGTTAGTGATAAACGTGTTTTCCATAAATTAAAGAAATGTGTGTATATATATATATATATATATATATATATATATATATATATGTAGAACCCCAAAATAAAATCCAAAGGGTAACAGGGTTGTGAAAATTAAAAAAAAAAAAAAAAGTGAAAAAGTTGAAAAAACAGATTTGTTATTATCTTCCTGCCATGCATTGAAAGGAGGTGTTTAACAGTTGTTTAAATTTTTTATATTATACATGTATTTTATAATATAAAGTTAACTCCAAAATGATTGTCAAATTGAGTAACAGGGTTGCATACAGAGCTTTACCATGAATAAATCTGTCACTCAGTTGGTGTTAGCAAGCTAGTTTTTTTTTAAAGTTCGTGATAGATGTTTTTCCATAAATTAAATAGAAGTATTTGTTTTTTTTTTGCACAGTAACTATGGTAATAGGGTTGAAAAATGCTCACAATATTAGCGAAAATTCTGATTTGTAATGGGGAACAACCATGGTAACAGGGTTGCAAATTCAAGTTTTTTTTTTTTCCCACTTTTTTTGTCAGCGAAAGGGGGTGTTTAACAGTTATTTTAGATGATTATATTATACACGTATTTTATGTTTTATAATATAAAATCAACTTAAAAATGAAAAATGTTCCAAATTGAGTAACAGGGTTGCATACAGTGTTTTTCCATTAATAAATCTCTCATTCAGTAGGTGTTAGCAAGCTATTTTTTTTAAGTTAGTGATTGATTTTCTACAAATAAAAATATTTGTTCCTTTTTCTTTTTTCTTTTTTTTTTTCCACAGTAACTATGGTAACAGGGATGAAGGATGCTGCAATTTGCAATTTAGATGCAAACAGGGTTGCAAATAGTAGACCCAGCTAAAAATTGTGTTTTTTGTAATAAAGGTAGTTAAAATTAGTTTCCAACTACATATAAATTGGATATTAATTAAGCATATTATACAGATTATTCAGCATGGCCATTTCCTTCTCATCGTTCATACCTCTTAGGTATTCATCAAAGCTGAGCAGTAGCTCTCTGGTGTTCCGATCCAGTTTTCTGGCCTCTGGGCTCTGGATCTCAGACAGGTCGCTGGTGCTGACGAACACTTTACAATCATCCTGTCGGAAACCGTAAATGCCACACTGGTCTACCTCCAGCAGCAGACCTCTTTGAATGCTGTCCAAGATGCGGTTAGTGTACTCAATCTGTTTTTGGTCAGTCAGACCCTCTGTGGATGGGAATCGGATTGGCTGTCCTCTCAGCTCAGACGGGTCGCACTGGTAGTGAAACTGAACGAATGGCGAACACAGGCGAGTTTTCAAAACTTCTGTTTTTCTGTAGCTGATGGAGATCTCCAGGTCCCAGAGAGCTGGAAGGTTCCATTGCTGTGCTAGAAGTAACATTATACAACAAAGATAGTTTTAAACATCGTTCAAAATTTAGTGAAAAGGAAAAATAGTGTGGCTACACATTTGTGTGGCTATTCATAATTATTTTACGTTTTAGCAAATTTGTGGTGAGTTTATATATAATAATAAGACCTCAGTTGTGCCGGGTCACGCAATTGTCGCAAACGCATGATATACGCCTCAACTGTGAAAATTCGCATGACGCATTGTACAATTTGACATACAGTATACAGTTTGATATGTCCGGTTGTATCAGAAAATGGAGGAAGAAAATGTTCAAGCAAGTTACATGAAAAACATCCCGGAAGTAATCTATGCCAATAATGCGATGCAAATATTCGTTTTGCTTTTGGTGTGCACACCATTATTTTGTTGTTTTTTTTCTGTGAAACAACAACCCTGGCCAGTGCTGCCACCTTGTGGAACAACTGATTAGTGCAGACAAACAAATTCAATGCACATGTGCGACCTGTGCATACAAAGTATGTGTGGTTACAAAAATCAAATGGGGCACATACTATTCTGGTGATGAAATTTGCATCACGTGCACAGTATGCAGGCCCTCGAGTACGCATAAAAACCGAAGTATACTTTGGGCTTTAGGTTTAGAGGTGGACCTTAATGCTTGCTCTTTTTTTGGTTAGGGAATGAAAATGTACATATTCATATGAAATAGCCAACTTGTAAAATTAGATTGGGTTAAATAAAACTGTCAGCATCTGCAACAGCTTGTTGCGTTACCTGTAGTGTAAGGTTGCTGGTCTGGCGGAGGTGTGTAGTAGTTGCTTGAGGCGGGCAGAATGATTTGTTGGGAACCAGTGTCCCATCGTTGGGATTCTGTGAATACAAAGGGTATATTGTGAATATGCCAAACGAAGAGCTAATCTATATATATCTCACTTCTTGCCGTTGATCTAAACTTGCTAATGTTGTGTAATTTGAGTGATGTTCGCATATGCAGAACGTTATGGCTAGCTGCCTTGTTTTTTCGCCCATATGGCCAAAAGTGTGGTCACATAAGTGAAATTTCTGACAACAGAAATAAGGTCTGTTGTCAACACACGAAGCGCCGCTCACAAAGAAATCACTTTTAAACCAGGAAGCCTTCTGTTGTGCGAACAGAAGCGAATACGAGCGATAATACTATAACAGTATAGTTTTATTGGATTTATAGCGATTTATAGCAAAATTACTCGATTTCATTCACAAAAATTTTAAATATTAATGCTACAACAATATCGTTTTAAAAATCATTCTAAATTTAAAAGAATGGTAAAGATGACACCACAAGTATAACAATACCGTCACGTGGAACGATATTATTGGAATCACTTTTCACAACGATTTTTTTTTTCAGCTGATGATGCTTAAGAACTTTTTCACCTTTTCCAAATTTCCTGATTGTGCAGATTTATAGCAAAATCACTGGATTTCTTTGACGAGCAAATTTAAATATTAATACTATAGTAATATAATTTTAAACGCAGTTCTAAATTGACACAAACAGTAAGGTTTTGACCTTGTGCAAAAACCTTTGCGCAAAAATTCCTGATTGCACAGATTCATAGCGAAATTACTAGATTTCACCCCTAAAAGAAAAATGTAAATATTACTACTATAACAATGTCGTTTTAAAATCATTCTAAATGTAAATGAATAGTAGAGGTGACACCACAACGATAACAATACGGTGACAGGGAAACGATATTATTGGAATATTTTCACTTTTCACAGCAATTTTTTTTTTCCCCAGCTGTTGACGCTTAGGAACTGTTAAAGTTAACTCCTGATTGTCCATATTTCTAATAGACTTGATTGTACAGATTACAAAATGAATGGATTTATAGTATTAATACTATAATGATAATGATGTTTTTTTTTTTTTTGAGCTAATGATGCTTTTTTTAAATTTATTTTTGCAGTTTTTATGACTTTATTTAAATAGGACAGTGTAGTTGGACAGGAAGCGAAGTGGGATCAAGAGAAGGGGGTGGGATCGGGAAAGGTCCACAAACCGGGATTCGAACTCGGGACACCTGCAGCGCAACGGCGTTATATGTCGGCATTACCCACAAAGCTATTGGCGCCAATGTCAGCTGATAACGCTTAGAAACTTTTTCACCTTTGCGCAAAAATTCAAGATTGTGTGGATTCATAGCGAAATATTACTATTAAATGAATTAAATATTTCATTAAATATTAATACTATAATAATATAGTTTTAAAAATCGTTTTAAATTTGAAAGTTTAAATACATTTAAATATTAATACTATAACAATAAAGTTTAAAATTGTTCTAAATTTAAAAGAATAGTAAACGTGACATCAGAACTATAACAATAATGTCACGGGAACAATGTTATTAATGCTTGCTGTTGATGCTTTTGGCCATTGCAGAAAATAATAATAATAATAATAATAATAATATAGTTTTAAAAATAAAAAAAACACTGTAAAGAAAAGTAGAAACTGTTTTGACCTCCTAATATGACTCGATTTTACTGATTATGAAATGACTGGATTTCCTCGCAACATTTTTAAAGTATTAATACTACAATAATAATGATAAATATATAGTCTTAAAAATCATTTTAAAAGTAAAAGAATAATAGAGGTGACACCACAACGATAACATTACAGTCACAAAGGAACGATATTATTGGAATCACTTTCACAATGTTTTTTTTTTTTTTTTTCCAGCTGATGATACTTAGAAACTTTTTCATTTTTGCACAAAAATTCCTGATTGCATGGATTCATAGCGAAAATAATGGATTTTAACCACAAAAAATTTTGTTATTAATACTATACCAATATCATTTTAAAATTTGTTTGTTAAGTTTAAATAAATATAAATATCACAACATCACAACTATAACAACACCTTTATAAAGGAATGATATTATTGGAGTCACTTTCAGAACTATTTTTTTTTATCCCAGCTGATGACACACAGGAATTTTTTGGCCATTGCTTTGGATTAATTGCATGGATTCCTAGTGAAATGACTGGATTTCACCCACAAAAATTGTAAATATTAATACTATAATAATATAGTTTTAAAAATAGTTCTAAAAATTAAACAAAACAAAAAAAGTAAAGAAAAGTAGAAACTTTTGTCCTCGTGCAAAATTCTTGATTGTCCATATTTCCAATTGTCTCGACTGTACAAATTATGAAATCTCCGGATTTCCCTCACAAATGTTTTTAAGTATTAATACTATGATGATAATGAGTCTTAAAAACATTTCAAATGAAAAAGAAAGGTGACACCACAACTATAACAGTACCATCAAAAAGGAACACTAATATTGGAATCACTTTCACAAACATTTTTTTTTTTTTCACTGATAATGCGTAAGATCGGATAAATTCTTATTGAAATAATTAGATTTCACCCATGAAAAATTGCTAAGCTACAGTAAATGTGACCACACCTTAAGATGTTAGTTGCAAAATCATGATTTAAATTGCTAACCCTAAATATTGACATCATAGTGATACTACTGTACCTGTGTGTTGGTGATTTAGTTCCATTCTCTCCACCTGGTTGAGCAACTCCTGCTGTATTAGACAAAATATATATTTATTATATATATTTTTTAAATATGTAAACATTATTTTTAATACTTAAAAATATTTAATATTAAAATAATAATAATAATAATAATAATAATAATAATTCTTATTATTACATATGAGCATGTCAACAGTCGAGTCATAAATCTGGGACTTACCTCCATTAGATCAGGCATGTAATTAGATGGATTGTAGGGCTGAGAAATGAAAGGAAGTTGAGCTGGCTCTACACTCTGGGTCTCTTGGTGATCTGAAGAACGACATTCACCAGGGTTTTATAATCAACTCATTTTCCAATGACAAGTGCAGATTGAGTAGTTGAACTCACTTTGAGGACGGATGATGCGATAGACTTTGTGTTGGTCGTCCGGATCTTTGGAGTGATCCTCTAACATCTCGAAGCTTTTTAGGCAATGAAGCGCACAACGGAAATTCGTCTTCCATTTCGCTTTGTCATTAGGGTGCTCGTTGATCTTCCCACTGACCACAGCCCATGCCTGTAACACACCACGATTGCAAAAAAGTGTATTTCAAGTTAGTATCATAATTAAAATTGCTGTATCAGGTGTGAATGGCATGCAATATCATTATCAAACCACTGAGTGGGCGGGGCTTCCCTTCCACTGGTTAGTCCCTAATTTAGGAATCCCGCCCCCTTTAAAGATTTCCCCCAGATACATCCCGCACGAACCATTCATGCAGGAGTGAAACAATGCCAAAGGTGATTGTAACGCTAAAAGGAACTTACCTTAAATATTTTAACATCGTCGTCCCCAAGGTCTCTTCGTGAGTTGTGTTTCCAGGGGATCCGAAATTTGTCATTGTCTATCATGCGCAATCCCTCATATTTTCCACTTTCCACCTGCTCTATGAGCCACGGGCCAAACTGAGGTTTGCAGATTGCACTTCTTGAGGAGGGGAAAAAAAATGATGTCATCATATGCTGTCAGCTGTCTACTGAAAGCACTGAAAGCTTATTTTTACATTCATAATATTTTTATTTTACATTACGAAAGCTTTTTTTCTTTACACAATACAACATTTTTATGTACTGTTGGATGCAACATTAAATTGCATAACATGTACCACCACATCTGCGTCTCAAAACCCAGTCAGCTGCCTGACGTGAACTTCATACTTGTGCATCATCAGCGAGTTATCACTTCCGAATTAGCTCAGCTGGTAGTCCAAAATACAGACTTTTCCATTGTTTTCCGTATTGTACACATGCAAACGATTATGTTTTGTTTGTTTGTTTTACAGCGACCCTCCTCTTCCTCCTCCTTGCGTTTCGTTCAGCGGCTTGTGAAAACGCGTCTTGGTTTTGAGACTCAGCCTATATTTTATAATAATGACAAGAATTTTATCATCTTACCCCTGCATCGCTGCCATGATTTCAGCTCCTGAAGGTGTTCCACTACTTGGTAGTATTCAGCAGTTTGGAGTTTCTCTGGTGTTTTATACGCACACGAAAGCGTCACAGACGCGTCACCCAGGTAGGAGGAGTCTCGGCCGTTTTATCAGGTTCAGTGCATTCCGAAAGCAAGCCAATCGAAAATAAAACCGACTTTCCACTAATTCATCTTCTTGCATCATCGGATCCGGCGCCGCTGATGCAAAGCCTTTAAAATTACTAATCTACTGGCTTTAAACTACATTTATTTAGCAAATCAGCATATTTAGAATGATCTCTGAACGATTGAGACACTGGAGACTGACGTAATGATGCTGAAAATTCAGCTTTGATCACAGGAATAAATTACATTTTAAAATGTATTCAGATATAAAGCACTGATTTTAAATTGTTATAATATTTCATAATATTAGCTGCTGTGAAACATACCCAGTTTAAAAAGCCACGCTCTACTACTACGTTTTAGTGTTGTTAATAGAGTTTTGCAGATGTGAACGTTTAACAAACGTTAAAAAAAAACGTTTAAACATGAACATTTGATCATGGAAAGTTAAGAGCGTGATTATATATAGCCATTTAACATTCAAAACAACGTTTTTGTTACTGGTCCTGAATGTTGTATTGACTCAATGGCCTTGTTTATTGTGATTGTTATGTCTTTTCAAACTACGTCAGTTGTTGTGTACATTGCACTATAAAGGTAAAGAGGAAAGTCCTTGAACTATATAGCATACAGCATGTTTTATAATTACTGCAATAAAGTCGCTTTCACATTTACAGACGTTTGAGGAAGTTTCACGGGCGAAATCCAGTCATTCCGACAAATATACGTACATATTGCTCATGTTCAAGTTGTTAACAAGTATTCATCGGGTCTAACAGAAATACGCTTGGTTTTAAAGTGACTTTTTAAGGTGTTTCTGCACAATAAATTTGCTAATGTGCTAACGCTAATGTGACCGCACCTTTACACAACTAAGTTTACATGGAATTACCTTTTTAGCCTACGACATCCACCCTTATGTGTAATCATGAGTTGTAAATCAGGCCACAGTGATTTACCTTAAACGCCTGTAGACAAACATGCTTTGAGCCTTGAGTCATGCTAGTCTTACTCTTGTTAGTGGTTTGTTTTGTTTTGTTTTAAACCTAGCTAATTAAGACTTACAGTACTGTTAATATAATGATAGTAATTTCAATTAATTATAAGTCAATGGGGTCCAAAACACTCCAAAACATTTTTCAAAACATCGCTTTCATGTTCCACTGACAAAATAAAGTCATACAGGTGTGCATGAATGACTTAATGGTCAATAAATGATGAATTTAAATTTTTGTGTGAAATATATCCCTTTAAGTATATTTTTCACTCTATTACACAATCTTCAGAGACAGAGTGTTACATGCTAGTCATTATAAATGCTTAACATTAACTAAATTAAAATGTGATCAAGTAGCCTATACTAGTTCAGTATACATCTAAATACAAATTTCAGCTTTATTTTATTGAATACAGTGATTAAATTGCAATCACTACTGAATGAGATTGAGGTCATCATGAGAGTACAGTTTCAGTGATACATAATTTCTTGAACAGGTGTTTGAGTTTCTGCACTCGATCCGGCAGCTGCATGAGAGAAACCTGAGAGAGCCGTGACAGTGCTGTTATTACATGTTCACTGCACTTTCCCCTGAAGTTCGAGGTGCGTGTGTCTGTTATTTAGCAGTGGAAAAAGGAAATGAATCTGAGGGTAACAGGAGCACTTCTCATTATAAACTCTTCGGAAGAGCTTTCCTCCGGTGTGAAGTTGTTCCCCCAACAGCAAAGTCCCGATTCAGCTGACACGGGTCCTCCCCTACATCGAGCAATATTGTGGTTTCGTTTCCTTTTTTTCGCGATTTCATGAAAAACAGAGAGAAAGTTTTAGAAACCTGTGGCTGCATGGAAAAAAAAACCTAGGCCTATTTATTCAGTAGGCCTACACCATTACTGAAATCACAGCTGGACAAAACTACAGCCAAACTGGTGCACCACTATTATAAAAACTACAGTAGGCTACTGTTTTTGTGAATCTCTATTTTCAGAAATGTGTGCTATGATACCATCGCTGCATAAAACTAATCTAGACTTAAGTTATGTTTTTGTTGAATTATGAAACTGGTAACTGAAGGTTTACTAATGATCAATGGTTGCTTATGCATTACTGCCCTCTAGTGGGGACTAAACCACTCTACACACTCTAACAACTTTTCTGTCTGCAAAATCTCACCGAAAACATTTCATTAATGCTTCAAAACCTAGTTATGGTGTCATTAAATTGGCCAATGCAACCAAAATAAAAAAAGTTTTTATCATCATATGAGCCACGCTTGTCAAAATGTTAAGATGTTTTTTCACCATGGCAGTCAACCATGGAAATGTTTGTTACAAACAAATCTCATTTTGTTCTGCTTATTTGTCGATACTATACTATACAAGAATGTAATTTTTGTCTAGCTGAGCTTTTTAGATAGGGATTTCAATTGTAGCAGGATCGGCAAAGGACCTTGAGACAGGAACAACCCTTTAAAGTCCCCATGAAGACAAAATGAAAGTTCTTTGGCTTTTAGTATGAATATGTTAACCATAAGGTTATTTATAAGTTAGTGTGCTCCAAAACAACAACACAATTTGCATTTACAAGATATAAGCATTCAAAACTTACATTATCTCACTTCCGCCAATTCGGATCAACGATTTTGATGACATCAAGCTGCACTTCAGCTTCTCATCAAACGTTCTGTCCAATCAAATGCTTTCTAGAATCTGAAGCGTCCCGTCCACTACACTATAAATAGACGCTGAAGCTGCAGCTGAGATCGGTCACTTGTTTACAGTGTTAGTATCTTCTCTATGGTGAATGACATGTATTGCACAATGTAGACGATAGGAAATGATTCAGACAGTGTAAATATGCTTTCGATTGGGGCAAATAAGGTTTGGTTTTGTGTTTGTCACGCGCACGGTCTGCTCTGGACTTTGGCTCGGGTCTAAAGACGCGATCACATGGAGCAGAACATCGAATCGGCATATATTAAACACTTTTATAACTACACAGCTTCAGCATTATGATCATTATTTTGTTTTAGTAAGAGTTTTATACTGAATGTAGGGACTAATCATTTGGACTGTGGCTGTCAAATACTGAGCTCAAAAGCTCTGGTCCAGGCAGATATAAATTAAACGCTATTGGTTATTATAAAAAGAAAGCAGGGCTGATCGATATGTCCCGCCCCGTTTTCCTGTTTCAGTTGAAATTACGTCACCACATAGAATAACTCTGCGTGTTACAAGGCACTTCAGTGGACCTTTAAAACAAGTCATTTCACTCGTCGGCCATCTTTAAAATGCCTCTCGGGCATGCAAGTGCAGCTCTTTGAAAAGGAACATCAAATTCTCCAAATCTGTTCACTTCTTACGATTAAATGTCATATTTGAAATCACCAATGAAATTTGACAACAACTGCCTCATAAATATTGTTGCTTATGCTCCGATAGCATTAAAAAATATATATATTTTTCAGGTTAGATCAGCCAGTTCGCATGCGCAGTATTGAGCGCATGTCTCAGAACGCTGTTTCTGTAGTAACAGCTGCAGTGACGCGCTAACTGTACTAATCAACGATTGGCTCTTTCATTAAGAAGGCGGGGCTTCGCGGCCATATTGAGGATTGCATTTTTCCCCTTTCAAAACTACAGGAGTGAACCTTGGGTATTCTATCCACAAGTTTCCAGGGGCTACTGTAAAAAAGAACGTGGGTACAACTTCCGGTGAGGTGGTGGACGTAGTATACCAATGGTATTTTGTGTGATAATTAGCGAAGAGGCTGTTTTTTAGACCACTGTTTAATTTGTAAAGATGCACACCTTTATGAGAGATGTCATTATGCTCGTATGGACAACATATGCTTTTCGAATTTGTGTTCCCACATCATTAGCGAGTTTGGATCGCTAAATCTTGAATGACTGTTAACTAGTGAAATGACATTTTAACCCGAGACATCAGAGCTTGTGTTAAAGGGCATGCCAGATGAAGCCTTGATTCAAGGCTTGTTAACATAGAAATCCCTTTCGTAGAAGCCTTACTTTCTGTCCGGTCATGTACGCGATTCACTTTGCATGTCCTAATGTTCGACCCCCAGATCTTACTTTGCCAGTATATTTTCATTGGGACCTATTTAATAATTAAATTTTTAAATACCCAGTCATGCAAGTAATATGAAGAATGCAAATTATTTCAGGAAAATTAAATACATGCCATATGCAATTAATATATGTGTACATTATTCTTCTATTACATCATATTGATATTCAAATTGGCATTTAATGGCACTGTTCAATTGGTAAATTAATTTATCATAGTCAGAAATTCAACAAACATATGTACATATAACTTGGATCAATGTATGGAAATTGTGGTGAATGCTTCTTCCAATGGTGCTCCACAGGCTTTTGGCTGCTTTATTTTTTACTAACCACGAGATCACGCTGTTTTCGACACTCTCGAAGCTTTGAATCTTTTCCTGAAACAGTCAGAGGAATGTCTCGGTGTTTCACGAGGCTTCATTTGCCCGTCACTCCTGTCAACTGTTGAATGAATGAGTGTCACGTCCAGCTTGTTTACTTTGAACCAGAAGACGCTGTCACTTTTGACGTAGGAAACTTGTGGATAGGAGTGAATCTTTATTCAATAGTCTTTGACAGGAATCGAACTTGGGTCGCCGTGAGCACAGCTGCTCTTTATTTTGACGCACTAACCGCACGGTTATTGGCGCCAGACGGTACACGTTTCTAGTAATTGCGCAGTTAATTCTGATGTTTTCATAAATTTCATAAAACATTTAGCTAAACTAACCACACTTTACACAAACATTGTCAAGTAGCTAAAGGTCTAGCGCCAATAAAGATAGTTAAAAAATAAATAAATAAATAAAAATAAATTAAAAAAAAAAAAAAAGTAAATGTTAATGATTGTTTACAAATGATGAATAGTCTCCCCTTTAGATTGGGTACTGCAGAAACATGAACAAATAATTAGTAAATGATTTAAGATCTGCAAATAGTAGAAGTCTACACAGACCAAATATACTACATTTACAGACTATAATTACGTGTTAATGAATATATTAACATGAATAGTTTGTGAAGTGTTTATTTGTAAATGTAAAAATGAGCATTAGCTAACATGTGTGTCACGGTTGTGTCTGAAAGAGTCAAACGAAGACGAAATATAATTAACAGTCTTTAATAAAATCCAAAAACAAGGGTATACAGGAACAGCAGGACAACAAGCGGAACAGGAAAACCATATATGGACATAAGGGAGAAACCAACATAACAATCTAACAGGGGTGTGACAAGGGCAAAACCAACACAGAACAGTGCAAGGGGTCTGACAGTGTGAACTAAAATTTACTGACATTTGTTAGCATTCAAAAGTACATTAACAAAAAAGCTTGTAAATATGGTATACTTTCTGTTAAAATCATTTGTAGATTTTTAAAACACATTGAAAGTTTATTGACATTTGTAAACATTAATCGGTTAGGCATTATGTAATGTTTGTTAATGATTTATAAATGAAGCTGTTAATCATTGTAAACCATCTGTCAAAATCTGAATTTTTTTTTTTTTAAGAAATGCATGATCATATATTTGAAAGTTTAATGACATTTGTAAGCATTTCAATTTACATTAAATAATGATCTGTTAATCATTTGGTAATATTTAATAAGTTCATTAGTTAACATTAACAAGCACATCATTTCTAGATATGTGAACATATATTAAGTAATGACTGGTTAAACTCTATATATTGTTTGTTAATGATTTATTATTGAAAGTTATTATAAAGTGTTACATCTACATTGTACATATATATTTTTTCTATTTTAAGTTTTCAGAGGTAAATCAATAATTACAGTTTTAACAATGCTTTAAGTGTGATTTATGAGATTTGTTGTATTTTGAATCCAAATTTTCTTTGTAAAAGGCAAAATACTGATTTCAAAATGAAGGATTCATTAATTTAAATATACATTGAACCAAAAACTATCATAACATCTTAGTTGATAATTCAGTTTACTTTATTTTTGACAAAACATCCCATGTTTCAGTAGTGGCAGTAATGCTTTGGTAGCGACCACATCACATTACAGAATTTTAAGCCACATACTAAAACACAAAACATTTCCATAATAAATTTGCATGAATATACAATATATTTCTCTTAACTTAACTTTTTTAAGTCAAAAAGTTATTTTTAAAAACAACAACTGAATAAAATGCAAAAATTATTTCAATATCATTTTTATAAGTTAAAATTTAGGCTTTAGGGTTCGGGACAGCCACCTCCCAAATAAAAGTACCCACTAAATTATGATTTTATATATTAAGCTTACTAATATTTTAAATATTATTTGGGGTTTCAATAGATAATAATGGGCTGTGGGACAGCAGTTTGCACCAGTTCTGTAGAATGGCTCATGTAACACTATAATATGAGAAATGTGCATTAAAAAACAATACTATATGTATAAACTAAAATTAAATTAATAAACACTGTAAGCATCGTGTACATTGTTAGTTCAACCAATGCATTAACTAACTAATCCTTATGATTATGATATTTGATGAATTACCAGGAGATGGAGCTAAAGACATTTCTAACTTTGAAAGCAATGCCACTCTTTAACACTAGAGGGAGTAAGATTTCTGCAAATACACCTGTTACTACTGCAGATACTGTGAGAGGTAGCCGGGAAAAAAAACATTAGTGAAGTTATTAGATGAGCAAATAAAACGTCAAACAGATTGCATTGATTTGTTTTGACTGTATATACATTCTGTTCGCTTGCAAACAGTGCATTTGTATTTTTAAAATAAAATATAAAGTGAAAAAATAAATATAAAAAGTACAAAAATAAAAAGTGAAATCTTTGCTAATTAAGTATTCAGAAATAGCTAATGACACACTAATTATTGCAGGGCAGCCGGCTGCGTATTTCTAAAGCGTACTAAACTAACGAACTAATTTCAATATGTGTTTCAAAATGACTATTTGTAGGTCACAAAGAAATATTTTATCATGTGACTTTCTTTCTTTCTTTCGTTTTTCAAAGGTCTGAGACCACACTGATTTTTAGTTTTTAACTGAAAACAAAAACCGAAGGAAAGTTATGTAAAATAAGAAATATTTAAGATTCCTAACTTAATCTTATACTAGGTCACTAGTCAAATATAAGCAAATTAGTGGGTTTGCCCACTTGAACTCGACCAGGCTTTCTTTCACTGTCGAACTTTCTCAAAACATGGTTTACTCCAGTTTGAGTATCATTAGGCCTGAATTCTGAATTCATGCATTTTCTTTCATATTTGTAATAAAGTCAATAATAACATGTTTGTTAGACTTTTGGATCCCATTGATTAGTCCACGCTTTTTACATGCATTCTAATACATGTTGTAGCCTATATCACATTCCTGCATGTTGGTATTTTTGTTAGTGACTCTCTAGCTGTATATCTGCAGCGCAAAAGAGGACAAATCTAAACTGAACTCTTTCAAAGAATCATTGTTATACTCAAAAGCATCTATAAAGCCATTCACCTTTTATTCTGCACATTTTGTGGTCTCTCATTCAGTGCAAAAGCGTTCGAATCCACCAATGGGCTTTGAGGCTGCAGATATTGGGATGTAAATGAGCGCACAGCGCGTGCTGGCGCAGTGAAAGCGTCCGATTGTTTATTGAGCTCGCGGAGCCACGCGCCCGGCTCGCGGAGCGTCACCCAGCGAGGGCGGAGTCCCGCGCAAGAAGCGTGCGTCTTCAAAGGGGGTGGGGTGTCGGACGCGTGTTGAAAAAGCCGAGAGCTGCCAAAGTTTGTAGCAGATACGCGGGACAGCAAGACTCGGACCACAATACTCCCGACAGACCACGCGAAGGGCACGAGAGTCGTGCGTCGCTAGTTTTTTGACAGTGACGGTGGATTTGTTTGTTGTTCCAAAAAACATGGATACTGCGCAAAATGCATGCAACGCGTCCGTCATCCTGCAAGAGTGCGCGCAAGCGCCCAAGACGAAGGTGCTGAAAAGACAGCGCTCCAGCTCACCGGAGCTTTTGCGCTGTAAGCGGAGACTCACGTTCAACGGGCTGGGATACACCATCCCGCAGCAGCAGCCTGTCGCGGTGGCGCGACGCAACGAACGCGAGAGGAACCGCGTCAAACAAGTCAATATGGGATTCCAGACGCTGCGCCAGCACGTCCCGAACGGCGCGGCCAATAAGAAGATGAGCAAAGTGGAGACGCTCCGGTCGGCGGTGGAGTACATCCGCGCGTTGCAGCAGCTGCTGGACGAGCACGACGCGATTTCAGCCGCGTTCCAATGCGGCGTTCCGTCACCGACGCTCTCGAACGCCTACTCGGCCGATCCCGAGTCGCCACACTCCTCCTATTCGTCCGATGAAGGGAGTTACGAGCACCTGAGCTCTGAAGACCAAGAGCTGCTGGACTTCACAACTTGGTTTGATCGCTACTGATGAGATTTTACAAGGGACTGCTGGGAAACGTGTTTTGGAACGTG
Organism: Labeo catla; assembly: GCA_012976165.1. NCBI lineage: Eukaryota > Metazoa > Chordata > Actinopteri > Cypriniformes > Cyprinidae > Labeo > Labeo catla. The sequence continues at coordinate 1,229,279 of VONZ01000023.1, read as the reverse complement.
GTCGCTGGTCCTGCTAGAATCCAGCGACTGAGTTCCAAGCGAACCTGGACTCCCGTAAACTTCACAGATGCTGCTTTGTTGACTGGACGGGCAGCAGTCTGGGACGCTGTGGCTTAAGCTGGAAAAGGTTGTAGGTTCAAACCCCAGTGGGGTCCATGAGCTTCTACAATTGCAAAACAAGTCAAGACTGCTGGATGAACATTTCATAAGTGCAATTGTGGGCATGATATGTTGATGCAACTGATGCCGTTGTCCATCTTCCCTAAGAATGTCAAGCTAATGGGAATATTGATGATTACCTACAACCAACTACCGGGTCTGCTTAAGGACCTACGTTGAAATTTGTACAATAACTTTTTGTATTGTTAAAGATGAAGATATATTTTTGTAAGTGGAGCACAACAGCCTCTTTGATGACAATGAACGCTGTTAGATTGTTGTCATGATAATAATAACCGTTCCGTTTAGATCAAAGTTGTTTTTAACACTGGAGAAGAGTTGATCTGTCGATCTGTATTTATCAAAATTTTATCGTCTAGATGTAGTTCTTCCTGTGAAAGCATACATGGCGGACTTTTTCAATGCACTTGTCCATTTTTAGTAGTGTACATAAATGATTTTAACAAATATATTTTGTGCAAATGTTTTTATAAATAAATCTGCTCTATTTATACATACATCAGTGTTTCTGGTTGATTTTCAAACCTAAACTTTCTTTATTTGCATCAGTGGTTCCATAGAGAGCCTTCAACATCCACAGAACCTTCTTAAAGTGGAAAAATGTCCACTGGAAGGATCTTCTAGGAACCAAAATGGTTCTTCAATGGCTTCGCCCCAAAAAAACCTCTTTATTTTTAAGACTGAGGTGATAAAACATCCCTGTGGTTGTGGAAGAATCACAAAACACCCTTTTTTGTCTCTTTACAAAGAGAAATAGGCTATTTCCACCCTTTCTAGGGTCATTTTGTCCTGACAAAGTTGGGGCAGAATTCTCATCCGAGGGTGATTGGTCTATTTTTATTGTCAGTAACCCCAACTGAGTTTTTCAGGCCTGTCAAACCAAACTAAAGAAGCCATTTTCCCATTGTGCCTCCCCACAGGTGCCTTTATGCATTTCTATATGTGTAATGACACTGCGTATTGTTAATAATTGAAATAATGACTTGAATTTAACCTGCAGGCTTTTACATTTCAAAACGGGGCCAATAAAAACTCAGAGACCCCATTTAATGATCCCTCAGTGGGCGGCCCATCAAGAGTTTTAATGGATGCAGCTCATGCATAAAAACTTAGATTAGTTTTAGTGGTTGTAAAAGGCACGATAAAGATCTATTAAGGTCCTCCATACTGATCCATCTCTACTCCGTTCCACGCGAGGGGGGCACCGGTGCCCCCTCGGCCCCCATAAGCAGGTGTGAGCCACGTGCCTGTGTTTGGTGGGACACATCTGCTCCACCCCATTGGTTAGCTGACGAACCCTCTCGGTTGGAGTTTTTTTCAAAATAAGGGAGTGATTTATGACAGCAATTATTCATCTCTTTATGGATTTTTCTATATCTTTTAAGGCACCAAAAGAAAAATATACTCAGCTTAAATCACCTACTGGTGGGCTATTGTTTCGTTTTCAAATATAGTTAATCTCCGCTGACCTTCACGCGGTCCGAAATGACACGTCGCCGCGTTTAATGTTGGCCCGACTTTAGTTTCTAAGAGAACGAACACTTGAAGTGTGATTTATGTCATGATGTCCAGGAAATTAGAAAACATGCATGATTTTTCAAACAAAAGTGATTTCATCCAGATTAAGTATGAATAGCCTGGGCAAAATACATTTCTCACAAACATAATTTGCATAATTCGATCTAATTAACCACTGATTTGAATGTATGCACAACTATTTACCTATGTTTTTGACCTTAAGCTAGCTAAATATTTCCTACACACACATATATATATGCTGCTTGAAAGTTTGTGAACCCTTTAGAATTATCTATATTTCTGCATAAATATAACGTAAAACATCATCAAATTTTCACAAGTTGACGAAGAGAATCCAATCAAATAAACAAGACAAAAATATATACTTTGTCATTTAGTTATTGAGAAAAATGATCCAGTCTTAAATATTTGCGAGGTGCAAAAGTATGTGAATTTTTGCTGTCAGTTTCTGTTGTGACCCTTTTTGAAGCAATAACCGCAGGTAACGTTTTTTGTAACTGCTGATCAGTCCTGGACTGATCAGTGCCGCCCATTCTTTAGTACAGAAACACTTTAACCCTGTGATATTGATGGGTTTCCTCCTACTGTAAAAAATAAAAAACACAATTTGTTGAGTCAGCTTAAAATAATTTGTTACCCTGCTGCCTTAAAATTTTAAGTTCAGTCAACTAAAATAAGTGTATTCAACTTGAAATGTTAAGTTGTACTAAGTAACAACTTAGATATTTGTGTTTGCTAAACTTAACAGATGGGTAAGTTGATTCAACTCAAATATCTAAGTTGTCACTTAGTATAATTTAACATTTCAAGTTAAATAAAAATTTTTTGAGTTGACTGAACTTAAAATTTGAAGGCAGCCAGGTTACAAATTATTTTAAGTTGACTCGACAAATTGTTTTTTACAGTGTAAGAACTGCTTGCTTCAGGTCCTCCCACAACATTTTAATTGGATTAAGGTCCAGACTTTGACTCTGTTCCAAAACATTACCTTTGTTCTTGTTTAACCATTTTTTGGTAGAATGACTGGTGCGCTTGGGGTCGTTGTCTTGCTGCATCTTTCTCTTTAGATTTTAGTTCATGGACAGATGTCCTGACATTTTCCTTTATAATTTGCTTGTATAATTCAGAATTTATTGTTCCATCAATGATGTCAAGTCGTCCTGGCTCAGATACAGCAAAACAGGCCCAAACCATGATACTACCACCACCATGTTTCACAGATGGGATAAGGTTCTTCTTCTGCTGGAATGCAGTGTTTTTCTTTCTCCAAACATAACACTTTTTATTTAAACCAAAAATTATATTTTGGTCTCAACCGTCCACAAAACATTTGTCCAATAGCCTTCTGACTTGTCCACGCGATCTTTATCAAACTGCAGACAGGCAGCAGTTTTTTTGGAAAGTTGTGGCTTTCTCCTTGCAACGCTGCCATGCACACCACGGTTGTTCATTGTTCTCCTCATGATGGACTCATGAACTTCAACATTAACCAATGCCCCAATTTTGAAATTTCTAAATGCAGCTTCAAATGATCCCACATGGGGTTGTAAACGATCCCAGCCAAGGAAGAAGGGTCTTATCTAGCGAAACGATCGGTTATCTTCAATTAAAAAAAAAAAAAAATTTAAATACTTTTTAATCTCAAGCACTCAGTCTTGCCTTTCTCTCCATGAACTCTGTGTATTCTGACTCAAGACAGTTAGGGTATGTCAAAACACTCTGATCGTATTTTCTCCCTCAACTTCAAAAATCATTTAAAAATCATCCTACATCACTGCAGAAGTACCGACCCAGTCTTTGCAAAGTGAACATGCAAAGATCAAACACCCTTAACAAAAAAGGTAAAACAGTTTTATAGGATGATTTTGAAGTTGAGGGAGAACATGAGATGGGAGTTTTTCTGTCATTTTTCTGTCAACTGTCATGAACCAGAACAAAAACAATCCAAGCAGACTAAGACAAGATGAGCGTTTGGCATTAAAAAGTATATAAATTGTATTATTTTTATGAAAATAACCGATCGTTTCGCTAGATAAGACCCTTCTTCCTTGGCTGGGATCGTTTACAACTGCATTTGGGATCGCTTGAAGCCGCATTTAAAGAGAAAAATGCTGAAATGTTTTCCTCAAAAAACATAATTTCTTAACGACTGAAGAAAGAAAGACATGAACATCTTGGATGACAAGGGGGTGAGTACATTATATGTGAATCTTTGTTTTGGATGTGGACTTCTCCTTTAACAAACTGCATATTTGAACTATAAACAAGTACATTCTCACCTGAAAACCTCTTAAAACTACATTCTATGACACAAAAACTATAATATTTATAAAATGATACTGGATTTGGGCGTCGGCCATGACACGCACTGTAAGAATTACTGCAAACAGAAAGATACAATTACAAATGGTGAAACGGCTGTTGGAGTTCTGATGTTCTGATATCACTCTAATATCACACTCTTATCAGCCAGTCAGATTCAAGGACCAGAAAGTACATCAAAATGTCAAAGTATGGGAACTGTTATTCATTGTGTTTGGAATTGTATGTAGATCCAACAATTCTGGAAGGACGTCCTAAAGGTACTTATTCCGCTGTCCATTACAACTTGGACCAAAAGCATATTTACTAGGCATAAGTCAGGAATTTCCCTTCAAATTACAAGGGATTCACCTTCTCCAAATTCTGTTGTACTGTGCTCGCAAATGCATACTTGTATGCATTATATGGATGTTTTGGTTTTGTGAAAACCCTGTCTATATCAAAACCTACAATAAAAAAAGTCAAATATGTGAAAATACAGTAAGAACAGTATATTATGAAATATTACAATTATAAACAAGTGTTTTCTTTTTAAATATACAGTAAAATGTGGTTTATTTCTGTGATCAAAGCTGATTTCTGATTATCAGTGTTGATAACAGATTTGCTGCTTGGTGAAAACTGTGATACTTTTTTTGACTAATATAAATGTCAAAGGAACAGTATTCATTAGAAATAGATACTTACAATAACTTTTGATCAGTTTAATATATAGTAGTCAACATTTGAAGTGGATCAAAATCTTTTATCGATGTTGTTCTAAAACAAAAACAATACCCATTCTTGTCTTAGGATAACTTTGATGAATTTTTTCGATCCACTTCAAATGTTGACTACTGTATCCTTTCCTGAATAAATGTATTCAAAAAAGCATTAGTGGTAGTGTATACTGTAAATATGTATTTAGAGGTCTATTAAAGGGCCCATGGCAGAGTGATGTGTTCAGCCACACCCTGCAGCACCTGTGTGGGCGGAGCCTGACCATAAACTACAGTGAGTGGGATAAGAATCCAGCCACTGTTGCTTGTAAAGTGATGAAAGTGGACTTTGTCTTGGCATGTAGAGGCTTTCCTCACAAGGTAATCCCACCTGGGTCTGTTTTAACAGCCCTTTGAGCAATGTTTGATTTCAAAGCCTGGAGAAAAAAAACATATTTTTCTTCATATAAATTTTTAGAATGTTTGAGAAAAAAAAAAGCTTGCAGGAAAAGGAAGATGAAAACTTGCAGGGGTGTGTGTAGCAATGTTTTTTTTAACCAAAAATGATGTAGATTATGTAACAATTTGATATTACAATACACCTGTTGTTTCAGCCTTATTGTCCCTTTATCATAAAATTTTTATATACATACATAAATACACAAACACACATACACAGATCTATTCTGTTTATTCCATGAATATGATAACATAGAGAAACAATACCATGTTTCTGTAGTGAGAACTGTTAGATATATTGGATAAACTAGCATGTATTCAACCCTGTTACCACGTTTTCCACCATTTGATCATGTAATTGTTTTTAAAACTATAGTACACAGGAAGTGACATCACTGGACCCTTTTCACAGCATAGTGTGAATTTTTTCGCAAATTGTAGCACTGACTGCTTCATCAGGATCAATATTTCAACCCTATTACCCTCTCCCTCCTTCAGCTGCTGCAGTTAGATAATAATTATATTATTAGATAATAATTATATTATCTACTCCTCCATAATTTTTTATACACCAGATGCCGTTCACCCTGTTACTAAATGTATAAAATGAAATAAATAAACAAATAAATAAATCATATAAAAATACAAAGTCTTTAATTTAAGCTAAGTATAAGCTCACATCATGGTGATTATCACAAGCTCAAAACGTACTAGCTAACCATACTGATTTTATTTTAAGAGTGTAACTTGACTTATGCAAAATTTGCAACCCTGATGTTTATTTTTTATGATACAGATTTAGATTTAATTTTACATTTTCATATTTATTTTTATTTTTTGCTCAAAATCAGGATTTTGCACTTTATGTGTCACTAGCAACAGAGTTGCAAATAACTTCATAAAAGTGAATAAAAAATAGTTCAGATTTATTTTGACCTATATATATAAAGGCCTGTATTGAACTATATATTGTAGTATAAAACTATTTAGCTATAATAATTCTGTTATGTACATTATGTACTCAACCCTGTTACTGTATGACTTCAATTATAATACTTTTTAAAAATGTGATACGCAGGATATGACATAATTTAAACCTTTTACAATAAGGCACGAAGAAATTAATTAATTTCATTCCATTTTCAACTTTTTTGTGCAAATTGTAGCATTTCATGCATGCTTTGTCTGCTTTCAACCCTGTTACTAAAGTAAAAAAATAATTAGATTTCTTTAATTTAGGGTAGGTATTAGCTCATCATTATTTACAAACTAGTATTTGTTCTAGTTTGCAAACTAGCTAATCCATACCAAGCAAAAGATCTTAATTTAGGCTAAATTTGCAACCCTGTTACTAGTAACCCTGTTGCCTAATCTGCTGTATTTTTTTGTATTATTCATGTTATACATTTGGTCTGTTTAATTTTGATGTTTATTTAATGTCTACTACTCAGTCTCACAAATCAGGGTTTTAAACTTTATTTATACATGTCCCAAATTTTAGTAACAGGGTTGAATATTAAAGAAAATGAACAAAAGATAATGAATAAAAATATTTTATAAAGGCACCTGTTTTCAAATAAATCAATAATAAAATAATAATTAATATGAAAATATTTCTCATAGGAAGATTAAGTTTCACTCTGGTATTTAACCCTTTTTTTAAAGTATTTGTTACTATAGCTCCACAAATACCACATTTTTCTGTCAGAAGCTTTTGTTTTCTTCTCTTTTCTTGCATGTTAACATCGGGGGCTCACAGCAGCATCCTGCCATTCCATCCACGGATAAGACTCCTCTGCTTTCTGCAAAAGCCTCAGGATGCCTATAAATCCCAACAAAAACTCACAAGACTTCTGTCTTTAAGCAGGAGGGAGATAAAACTTGCTTTTCACTCAGAAAAAAAGTTTGAAAACGCCGAGCCTAACACTTTGACAGCGCTAAGCTGTCTAAACTTCAGACGACCTAACCGTGTCTCACAGAGCTGCGGACAGGGGGTTTGCTGTCATTTGCATGGACCATTGTACCGCGCAAGTTTGGCTTCTCTCTTTTTTTTTCTGATGAGAGCCTTTTGGCCATTTACTTCCACCCTGGCTGGCTGTTTGGAGCTGTGAATGGCCTTCACTCCAGGCCCACACAAAGAAGCCTTTGTGCCACGGCCGCACCATATTCATCATGTAATGCCTGTTAGACAAATCTGATTGGACGCTCCTGTCACTTTGATGTGTGTCCAGCGGTTTGGTAGTGGCGAATCTCACTCTCTCGCCCACTCTCTCTCGACCTTTCGGGCTAATATAGATGGGAGGTTCGGGTGGGGGAGCCCCTCATTATGTGCCAGAGCAATTTCATAACAATTTCTTAAGTCGCAGAGAAAAAAAAAACGGTTGAGATGATTGACGTTACTTTACTCCGGCTCGAACAAAACCCAGATTTGAGGCGAATAACGGATGAATGTGCCGAGCGTGGACTCAATTCAAACTATTTTAATCCCCCCCACACTTTATTCACCCCTTTTCCCCCTCTTTGTGGCTCTCTCGCTCCTTTCAGCTTTCCATCCAGTTTTTTCCGCCCAGCATTCCTGATTTTTGGGGTAATTCCACACCGACGGAACTGCTAATTAAGGTTCATTAAAGCGGGGGGCTGCTAGACTTCTGATAGTGAGCTTATATCTGTCTAATGACTGCTGGAACTGGAACCGGACCCTTGTTGGGTTTGTTGTTCGCTGAATAAAGAACAAACCAGGGGGTCTTCTTGTCAGTTTTTGCACTGTGTGCTGCTTTCAAGTGGAATTTTTATGCCACAGACTCCAAACTGAGTTTTCAGATGGCTTTCACACAAAAAAAGTATATTTTTCTTGTTCTATACACTGTAGTATATTATGGTACTCCAATCCTGCAACATAAGTAAAAAAATCTGTCTTTTATCATTAATATCACATAAATAAGAATTACAATGCATAAAGTCAAATTTTTGAGATACTAAGTCATAATTATGACTTGAAATGAAGTTGAAATTGTAAGATTAAATTCAAAATTACAACAAAAAAGTCATTATGAAAAAGAAATATTGACTTAATGTCTTCATTTTGACTTTTTATCTTTTATATTTCTTTTATTCTTTTAAATTTGGACTTTTTATGTCATAATTATGATTTATAATCTAATAATTATGGGTTAGTATCTCATAATGTGACATTTTATCTCATGTGACATTATGATTTTTCATCTCATAATTACAACTAAATTTCGACTTTTAATATGTCCAATTTATCTTATAATTATGACATATTATCTCAGAATTTTGACTTTTTGTGTCATAGTTATGAATTTTAAATGATTATGGCTTAGTATCTCATAATTTTGACATTTATCTCTAATTTATAACTTAGTACCTCAGAATTTTGACTTTTTTTTTATCTCAATTGCAACAAAGGCTTTCAACTTTTAATGCCTAATGACTTAAAATCAATTAAAGTCTATGCCCGTTGACTTTTTGTCATAACTGATATTTTTCCTTATAATTATGACATATTATCTCAGAATTTTGATTTTTATGTCATAATTATGACTTTTAATCTTATAACTATGGGTTAGTATCTCATAATTGTGATCTTTTATTTCTAATTATGTCTCAGTATCTCGGAAGTTTTACTTTTTATCTGAATAATGAGAATTTATCTCATAATTTTGAGTTTTGATCTCATAATTACAACAACATTTTGGCATTTAATGTCTCAATTTTATAGTATAATTATGACTCAAAATAATCTCAAAATTTTAACTTTTTGTCATAAATGGCTTTTTATCTCTTGATTATGACTTCCTATGTAATAATTATGACTTTTAATCTCATAATTATGGGTTAGTATCTCATAATGTGATGTTTTATCTCTAATTATGACTTAATAACAACAAATAACCCAATAACAACAAAGAATTTGAGTTTTTATCTCATAATTTAGACTTTATGTAATGTTTATGTCTCAATTATTTTGTTATAATTATGACTACTATCTCAAAGGTTTGACTTTTTGTCATAACTGACTTTTTGTCTTATAATTATGAAATATTATCTCAGAATTTACAATTACAACAAAGACTTTTGACTTTTAATGCCTTCATTTAGACTTTTTATCTTAGAATTATGACTTAATCTTAAAATGTTGACACTTATGTCATAATTATGACTTTTAATCTCATAATTATGGGTTAGTATCTCATAATTGTGATCTTTTGTTTCTAATTATGTCTCACTATCTCATAATTTAGACTTTACATAATAATGAGTTTTCATCTCATAATTACAACAAAATGTTGACTTTTAATGTCTCAATTACAACAAAGACTTCTGACTTTTAATGCCTTCATTTTGACTTTTTATCTTATGATTATGACTTAATATCTTAACATTTTTACTTTTTATGTTATCATTATGACTTTTAATCTCATAATGATGAGTTAATACACTATATTGCCAGAGTATTGGGACACCCCCTTCTAACAGGTTTGACTACTTTAGTAATTTCCATGAGTGCAAATCTTAATGTTTAAGCATATAATAATATTCTAGGGAATTGTGTGCTTCTAATTTTACAGCAACAGTTTGGACAGGACCCTTTTCTATTTTAACATGACAATGCCTCTGTGTATAAGGCAAGGATTAAAATGAAATTATTGATTCAGTCAGTGTGGAAGAACTTGACTGGTCTGCATATTGGGTGTCCCAATACTTTTGTCCATATAGTGTATGTACAAGTCATTGGTGCTTGGCATTGGTGATATTGACAGGAACTGGAACACACTGTCGTATACGCCGATCCAGAGCATCCCAAACATGCTCAATGGGTGATATGTCCGGTGAGTATGCTGGCCATGAAAGAACTGGGATGTTTTCAGCTTCCAATTGTGTACAGATCCTTGCAACATGGGGCCGTGCATTATCATGCTGCAGCATGAGGTAATGGTCATGGATGAATGGCACAACAATGGGCCTCAGGATCTCATCACAGTATCTCTGTGCATTCAAAATGGCATCAATAAAATGCACCTGTGTTCATTGTCCATAACATACGCCTGCCCATACCATAACCCCACTGCCACTATGGGCCACTCGATCCACAACGTTGACATCAGCAAACCGCTCTCCCACACGACGCCATACACGCTGTCTGCCATCTGCCCTGTACAGTGAAAACCGGGATTTATCCGTGAAGAAAACACCTCTCCAAAGTGCCAGACACCATCGAATGTGAGCATTTGCCCACACAAGTTGGTTACACACAGCAGTCAGGTCACAACCCTGGTGAGGACGACGAGCATGCAGATGAGTTTCCCTGAGATGGTTTCTGACAGTTTGTGCAGACATTTTTTGGTTATGCAAACCGATTGTTGCAGCAGCTGTCCGGCTGGCTGGTCGGAATTTTTAACTTCATCTCTAACTATGACAGGGAATTCCGACTTTTAATGTCTTCACTTTGACTTTTTATCTTATAATCTCATAATTTTATGTAATAATTAGACTTATATCATAATTTAGACATAATATAATAATGGTTTTCATCTCATGATGACTTTTAATGTTTTGATTTTTATCGTTTGTTATGACTAGTATCAAAAAATTTTGACTTTTGTTATAACTGACATTTTGTCTTATAATTATGACTTATATCTCAAAATGTTGAGTTTTTTCAACAGAATTCTGACTTTTTATCTAATATATGACTTTTTATTTTATAATTGTCTTCATATCTCATCATTTACACTCTTTAAATGACTTAATAAATGACTTAATATCTTAAAATATCAAATTTTAATGTCTTAATTTATACTTTTAAAGTCATAATTATGTTTTCCCAACGCATGACTAAATGTTAGTGATCTGTTTGCATGAGTAGACACTGTAGTCAGTACAGCAACTTAATCTGTTTTTGTGACAAAAACAGTGTAGTGATTTGTTGTGTAATGTCAAACTGTAAATGTCAGATGTCAAAGTATTTCACATCTTCGCTATAATTCCACCATAAGTCAACTTTATTTTGCCTCTCCTTGCTGAAGCGCCACATAATAAATGTCCAAATAAATCTCCTCTCGTGTCAGAACATGCCCAAAATAATTCACAAGTCAACCTGCTTATTAGTGTGGCTTCTTTACAAAACACTATTCAATAGTTACATCCACCATGACATAAATTTATCATTAAGGTGTGCGTCTGTGTACAGCCACTGCCATAAATATGTATTCTCCAGCATGCTTATGCACAGAAACATAATCACACACTGCTTTTAGTGTGTATCATTTATCTGTATGAAATGAAAAAAAATATTTTTGAGATTATTTAACATGATAAATTAGGATGTATTCTTAAAATACCATTCCTTCTTTACTGATAATGCCCCACACTGCTCTTTTCCGTTTTCCATTCTTGTTTTTTTGAATAATGTCTCAGCAAATAGGATTAGTGAGCACCATTTTGTGGGACTCCTTTCATTTCATTAGTTTGTGACCCCTCCAGTTAATTATCTTGATCTGGCCAAAGAGCAGGCTTACTTTAACTGCCCTGAGTGACACACTGGCCAGAAACACACACACATGCACAAACAAACACACACAATGGTTAACACACCGAGGGTGAATGACTGAAAAGGCAAGAGAAGGCAGAGAATGAGAGAGAGAGATTGAGTGTGCCGTTGATTGCTATAAGAACCAGGTTGAATTGATGGGGAATCTTTTTTTGGAAGGAAGTGAAATGCCTTAATAAGGCTTTTGTTGAAATATGCGATTGTTGCAGATTGATGGAGTGCTCTTATTGACAGGGCAAAATGGCATTAAGCTGATTTTGGAAAGAAAGAGAAAGGATTTAATGGTACCTCCTTTGAAAAGGTAGAAAATAGCATTAAGCCTCATGTTATACCTGAATATAGGAAGCCCTTTTTTGACTTTCACAATTTTTCTAACTAAATTTTTACAAAACTGTCTGCACTTTTTTGGCTGACCCTAGGTATTTTTTTTTTTGTTGTTGTTGTAGCTTTAGCATTAACTAAATTTTTAATCTACCTTTTTGTTTTAGTCTTAGGATTAGCTTTAGTTTCAGATATAATTATAATGTATATTTAGTTCAATTAGTTTTAGCTTTAGCTTTAGTTTTAGAGTTAGCTTTAGTTTTAGCTTTAATTGTAGATGTATTTTTATCTCATTTTTAGGTATTTTTACCTCATTTTTACCTCAATATTTTAAGTTTTTGTTGTAGCTTTGGTTTTAGAGTTGCTTTTAGTTAAAGCTTAGTTTTAGGTTTATCTTTAGTTTAACTCTATTTTAGAGTTAGTTTTAGTTGATTTATCTCTAGTTTAACTATAGCTTTAGCCTTTATTTTAGCTTTCGTTTTAGAATTAGCATTAGTTCATGCTTAGTTTAGCTGTAGTTTCAGATATATCTTTGGTTTAACTGTAATTTAAACTTCAGCCTAAGATTTACCTTTTATTTTAGCTTTAGTTTTTCGAGTTAGCGTCAGTTAAACTTATTTTAAGCTTAGTTGTAGATTTAACTTCACTTTAGTTTTAGCTTTAACTTAAATTTTAATCTACCTTTTTGTTTTAGTTTTATGATTAGCTTTAGTTTATTCTTGGCTTTAGATTTAATTTTAAATGTATCGTTAGTTTAATTTTAGCTTTAGCTTTAGTTTTAGAGTTTGCTTTAGCTCTAGCTTTAATTGAAAATGCATTTTTAACTTTAGCTTTTAATTCAGTTTTAGCTTTATAATTGTTTGCCAGTATTTAAGCTTTTTGTTGTAGCTTTTGTTTTAGAGTTAACTTTAGTTACAGCTTAGTTTTAGATTTTTAGATCTTTAGTTTAACTATTGTTTTAGCTTTAGCCTAAGGTTTAGCCTTTATTTTAGCTTTAGCAGTAGTTTAAGCTTAGTTTAGCTGTAGATTCAGATTTATCTTTGGTTTAACTGTAATTTAAGATTCAGCATAAGATTTACCTTTTATTTTAGCTTTAGTTTTAAAGTTACCTTTAGTTTAAACTTAGGATTTGGTTGTAGATTTAACTTCAGTTTAGCTTTAGTTTTAGCTTTATCTTAAGTTTTAATTTATCTTTTTGTTTTACTTTTAGAATTAGGTTTAGTTTTAAAGTTAGCTTTAGTTTTAGCTTTAATTGTAGATGTATTTTTAACTTTAGCTTTTAATTTATTAAGCCTAATTTTTAGCCAATATTTTAGCTTTTTGTTGTATCTTTAGTTTTAGAGTTAGCTGTAGTTAACGGTTAGTTTTAGATTCATCTTTAGTTTAACTAGTTTTAGCTTTAGCCTTTATTTTAATTTTGGATTTAGAACTAGCTTTAGTACAAGCTTAGTTTAGCTGTAGTTCCCCTTCAGTCGTTTCACTACGACGTTACATATGGGAACTCGCTTGAGAGTCCAATCATCTCTGAGCCTTATTCAAAAGGCCAATGAACATTCATGAACATTGGCGAGTGGTATTTGCATGCCGAGCCACTCCCCCGTACATACGGGTATATAAGATGGCGGCATGCAACCACTCATTCAGATTTTCGCTTCGGAGCCTCGTCTACGAGCCTGGAAGAAAAGAAAAAGAAAAAGAGTTCCTGTGAGTTGCGCTCTCTCTCCGCTGGCGTGCTGCCAACACCAAAAGAGTGTGATCTAAAAGAGCGTTTGGCAGCCGCCAGCGAGATCCTGCGGGCTGCCGTTTTCACGGCAACAAGAAGCCTTTTGCGATCCAGCGAGCCTCCCGTTTGAGTGCACAGTTGTGCCGCGGTCCTCCCTGGGCAAACCGGGATCTAAAAGAGCAAATTTCTCACGGCTGTCGAGAGCATTTTTCCCGGGATGTCTCTCCGGCCGTGCGCTTCTGGATGTGGTAGTTTCCTCGCCTCGCTGGACGGACGTGATCACTGCCTCACGTGCCTGGGTAAAAAAAAACGAGAGCACGCTGAGACAGCGTTCATGGATGGTTCATGCGTTCATTGCGAACGCATGACCATGGCCACGTTAAAGTCCCGCCGCTCGTTCGCGAGTTGGCTCCCCTCGTCGTCTTCCCGCGGCAAGTCTTAAAGGAGCCGTCAAGGTTTTTTTCGGCTGCCGCGGCGACGCGCGGGGGGGACATCCAGGTGATTATGCAGAATGCTCCGCCGGCCAGCAAAGCCCCGCGGACTTCTGCACCACCGCGTGGTCCCGTTGAGTTGCCAAAGCAGTTCGCTTCCCCGCACGCCGGGCTGAGTGTCTCCTTTGGCGCTCCTCAGGAGGTAGAGATGTCTGCTGCTGCGTCAGAGGGAGAGTCGGAAGGTGAGGTGGACAGCTCGGCGGCTCGGCGCCCCTCTGCGGTCGCCGCCCGTCTGAGCTGGACGCTGAACTATCGGCTATGTTCCTCCGAACCGCCAAGGAGATCGGTCTGGAGGTGCCTAGAAACACCTCCGGCTGATCCTTCAAGGCTGGACGATTGGTTTCTGGGGAGGGCCTCCGCGGCACTGCCGCGCCCCCCCCCAGTGCCTTTCTTCCCGGAGGTGCACGAGGAGCTGGTGAGGACTTGGCGAGTCCCGTACTCGTCTCGTTCACGGCCCAGTTCCTCTCCCCTCGCCACTCTCGATGGTGGGGCAGCCGGGGGTTATGTGGCGGTCCCACAGGTTGAGCGCGCGATCACCTGGTGGGATCGGCCGCATCTCCCCTCCAGGGTGTGTGAGCTTTCGTCCGCTCTGGCGGGCAGGGCTTACCACGCCGCTGGGCAGGCTGCTACCGCCTGCATGCTGTGGCAACCCTGCGGATCTACCAAGCCCGGGCGTTGAAACAGCTGCACGAGGGTGGTCCTGACCAAGGGATTATGTAGGAACTCCGTGCCACCGCCAACTTCGCCCTTAGAGCGACGAAGGTTATGGCACGTTCCCTTGGCCAGGTGATGTCCACAGTAGTGGTCCAGAAGCGACACTTATGGTTGACCTTGGCTAGATGGCAGACGTCGACAAAACTCTCTTTCTCGACGCTCCCATTTCCCAAGGCGGCCTATTCGGCGACACCGTCGAGGACTTAAAAAAAAAAAAAAAAAGAAAAGGAAAAAACAGTTCTCGGCGGTTCAGAAGCAGATGGAGGCGCATCCTGCCCTGCCGCGACATAACGTCCCCGGGGCTTCAACCTCCGCCTGCCCGTCGCCGAGGGCGCCCCCCTGCGGCTCCTAAACAACCCAGCTCCGTCCCCTGCCGAGGCACACGGTGCTAGATTGGCAGCTCGACGTTGAGCTGGCCGCGGGAGAGCGGCGCCGCCCGCGTTTCAGGGACCAGCCAGGAAGAACCGCAGCAGAGCTGCGAAGCGTCCCTGACGCGGGCAACCCAGAGGTGACGTCCTCACTCCCGTGGAGGGCCGGGAGCTACTGTCTGCTATTTCACAGAAGGATTTTCTCACCTCTGGGGGTCCGGCCCCGAGTTCCCTTTCCGAGCAGCGCCTTGCCTCCTCGAATTCGGACTCGGAGCTCGACATCGCCAGCGCGGGAACCAGGGAAGAAGGTAAGCGCTGCCCAGTGCAGTCAGACTTTTCTCCAGGACGTTTTTTCCTTCTGGGATCAGTCCCTTCCCCTTCCCCCCCCTAAGCTGCCCCCCCATGGTCACATCGGTCAACGTTCCTTTCATTCCACCTGGCGACCAGGCTGGGAGTCTGGCTTCAGCTCCCCAGCCCCTCGCGGTGGTTGATTCGGACGATACGTCTCGGCTATGCGATTCAGTTCGCCAGGCGTCCGCCCAGGCACAGAGGCGTCCTTTCCACTTCTGTCCACTCGGACACACATGCCGCTGTCCTGCGTGCGGAGGTTGCAGTCCTACTGGCGAAGGATGCAATCGAGCCTGTCCCTCCGGCCGAGATGAAGTCAGGGTTCTACAGTCCCTACTTCATCGTGCCCAAAATAGGCGGTGGGTTAAGACCCATCCTGGATCTTCGAGCCCTGAATCGGTCCCTTCTTAGGCTGCCGTTCAAGATGCTCACGACGAAGCGCATGCTAACATGCATTCGTCACCAGGATTGGTTTGCAGCCATCGCTCCGGCACCTCAGCCATCTGGGCCTTCAGGTCAACCGGGAGAAGAGCAAACTCTCCCCAGTGCAGAGGATCTCTTTTCTCGGCGTGGAGCTGGACTCGGTCAACATGACAGCCCGCCTCACCAACGAGCGCGCGCAGTCAGTGCTGAATTGTCTGAACTCATTCAGACACAAGACAGCGGTTCCTCTCAAAACATTTCAGAGGCTCCTGGGGCATATGGCAGCTGCGGCCGCGGTGACGCCGCTGGGCTTGCTTCATATGAGACCGCTTCAGCACTGGTTACACGACCGAGTCCCGAGATGGGCATGGCACCGTGGCACACTTCGGATTGGCGTTTCCCTGCAGTGTCGCCGCCTGTTCAGCCCGTGGTCAGACCCGGCCTTTCTTCAGGCCGGAGTCCCTCTGGGACAAGTCTCCAGGCATCTTGTGGTTTACACGGATGCCTCCTCCACGGGTTGGGGTGCTGTATGCAACGGGCAAGCAGCTTCGGGCTCCTGGACAGGACCTCGACTGCAATGGCATATCAATGGCCTAGAGTTGTTGGCTGTGCTTCTTGCGCTGCGTCGCTTCCGATCGATGCTGCGCCACAAGCACGTGCTTGTTCGCACCGACAGCACTGCGACCGTTGCCTATATCAACCACCAAGGTGGCCTTCGCTCCCGTCGCATGTCACAACTCGCCCGCCATCTGCTCCTGTGGAGTCAGACGTGGCTGAAATCGCTACATGCCGTTCACATTCCAGGAGAACTCAACCGTGCAGCCGACCAGCTCTCACGGCAGTCCACCCATCCTGGAGAATGGCGACTCCACCCCCAGGTAGTCCAGCTGATTTGGAGCAATTTCGGCAAAGCCCAGATAGATCTGTTCGCTTCCCCCGAATCCTCCCATTGCCAGCTGTTTTACTCCCTCAGCGAGGCTCCCCTCGGCAGGGACGCGCTGGCACACAGCTGGCCTCCGGGGCCCAAGTACGCCTTTCCCCCAGTGAGCCTCCTTGCACAGACACTGTGCAAGATCAGGGAGGACGAGGAGCAGGTTCTGCTGGTTGCGCCATACTGGCCCACCCGGACCTGGTTTCCAGACCTCGTTTCCCTTGCGGCAGCCCCTCCCTGGAAGATCTCCTTGAGGAGAGACCTTCTTTCTCAGGGGATGGGCACAATTTGGCACCCGCGTCCCGACCTATGGAACCTGCACGTCTGGCTCCTGGACGGGACGCGTCAGACCTCTCCGGCCTTCCACAGGCCGTGATAGATACTATCACTAAGTATAGAGCTCCCTCTACAAGGCAGGCCTATGCACTGAGATGGGGTCTGTTCGTTGACTGATGCTCCTCTCGTGGAGAGGACCCACAGAGATGTCCGATTGCAGTAGTGCTTTCCTTCCTGCAGGAGAAGTTGGAGCGCAGGCTGTCCCCTTCGACTCTCAAAGTGTACGTTGCTGCCATCGCAACGTAACATGATGCAGTGGATGGAGCATCCCTTGGTAAGCACCAACTGGTCGTGAGGTTCCTTAGAGGTGCGAGAAGGGTTAATCCCCCTAGACCGCACCTCGTACCCTCTTGGGATCTCGCCGTCACCCTCCAGGGTCTACGGCAGGCCCCATTTGAGCCACTCGCGTCAGTAGAGCTGAAATATCTGTCTCTTAAGACAGCGCTCCTGACCGCGCTGGCCTCCATCAAGAGGGTAGGGGACCTACAAGCCTTCTCTGTCGACGAAGCGTGCCTGGAATTCGGGCCCGGTGATTCTCACGTCATCCTGAGACCCCGGCCCGGTTATGTGCCCAAGGTTCCCACCACGCCTTTCCGCGATCAGGTGGTGAACCTGCAAGCTCTGCCCCTGGAGGAGGCAGACCCGGCCTCTGCGCTGCTGTGTCCAGTCCGCGCCCTCCGTATATATGTGGACCGCACTCGGCACTTCAGACGCACCGAGCAGCTCTTTGTTTGCTTTGGAGGTCAGCAGAAAGGGAATGCTGTCTCCAAACAGAGGTTGGCCCATTGGGTGGTAGATGCCATCTCCCTGGCATATCAAAACCAGGGAGAGCCATGCCCCTTAGGTGTTCGTGCCCACTCCACAAGGAGTGTTGCCTCATCCTATGCGTTGGCTCATGGCGCCTCACTAGCAGATATCTGTAGAGCTGCGGGCTGGGCGACACCTAATACCTTCGCCAGGTTCTATAACCTTCGCGTTGAGGCCGTGTCCTCCCGTGTCTTAACATAAGACATCAGGTAAGCGGGAGACCGGCTGGTGTCGGCTTG
The DNA here is from genome assembly GCA_012976165.1 of Labeo catla. Classification (NCBI taxonomy): domain Eukaryota; kingdom Metazoa; phylum Chordata; class Actinopteri; order Cypriniformes; family Cyprinidae; genus Labeo; species Labeo catla. Next base: position 1,210,806 of record VONZ01000023.1, on the reverse strand, counting down.
CTGCGCCACTCCTAATGGATCCGTGCGCTATATCCCTCAGTTGTTCCCTCCGGTGAACCTTGGGTCCTCCATGCCCCGCAGTCAGGCCTAGCTGCGGAGTAGTGCCTGACTGTGCTCCGGCTGGGTCTCCTTCGCCCAGCAGGTTGTGGCAACATGTCTCAGTATTTTTCCAAGGTCAGCTAGAAGGCCGCTGTTTCCCTCATATATCTCTACAAGTTATAGATATATTGAATTATTTTTATTCCACATGTAGACATCTCATGTGCTCCGCCCCCCCAACTTCTGCTTCAGTAACAACTGGCATCCCTGTGGGGTCCCCTATTGGCCCTCAGGGCGTTGGGAAGGTTACGTTCATATCCATCTGCTGACACGTCCGCCTGTCAGCACGTGGGTTGTGCGTAACGCGGCGTTAGGGTCGTGGCCTTTTCCATGGGTCTGTTCCCATATGTAACGTCGTAGTGAAACGACTGAAGGGGAACGTCTAGGTTACGTACGTAACCCTCGTTCCCTGAAGGAGGGAACGGAGACGTTACATCCCCTGCCACGACCCTACGTCGCGCTGACGCCGGGTTGCTACTCGGCTCCTCAGCGAAAACCTGAATGAGTGGTTGCATGCCGCCATCTTATATACCCGTATGTACGGGGGAGTGGCTCGGCATGCAAATACCACTCGCCAATGTTCATGAATGTTCATTGGCCTTTTGAATAAGGCTCAGAGATGATTGGACTCTCAAGCGAGTTCCCATATGTAACGTCTCCGTTCCCTCCTTCAGGGAACGAGGGTTACGTTCGTAACCTAGACGTTTCAGATTCATCTTTGTACTTTAAGCTTCAGCCTAAGCTTTACCTTTTATTTTAGCTTTAGTTTTAGAGTTAGCTTTATTTTAAACTCAGCTTTAGATGTAGATTTAACTTCATCTTAGCTTTAGTTTTAGCTTTAACTTAAGTTTTAATCTAACTTTTTGTTTTAGTTCTAAAATTAGCTTTAGTTTACACTTTTAATTTTAAAATGTATCTTTAGTTTAATTTTAGTTTTAAGGTTTAACCCATATTTTAGCATTTGTTTTAGCTTTAGTTTTAGAGTCAGCTTTAGTTTAAGCATAGTTTAGTTTTAGCTTTAATTGTAGACGTATTTTTAAATGTAGCTTTATAGCCTAATTTTTAGTTGTTATTTTAGCTTTTTTGTTGTAGCTTTGAATTTAGAATTAGCTAGTTAAGGCTTAGTTTTAGATCTATATTAAGATCAACTATAGTTTTAGCTTTAACTTACGCTTTAACCTTAGCTTAATTCATTTTAGATTTAGCTTTAGGTTAAGCTGTTTTAGATCTGGCTTAGACTAAGCCAGGATTAAACCATAGTTTAATTAGGAGATTTAAGTAATTCTATAAACGTGCCTTAGTAAAAAAAAACATCACTGGTGTGCATCCTGAGACAAAACAAAGGCACTGATATATTTTAAGATCAGTCAGTGCAAGTTTCTTTCAACTGAAACAGCTCAGACTTACATTTTAGCCTGGGACTAGGCTTAAGCCTTGTCTGTGAGACCGGGGGTTAGCGTTTTAGCTTTGATTAAAGATTTAACTTCAGTTCAGCTTTAGTTTTAGCTTTAACTTAACATCTTAGGATTAGTTTTAATTTACACATAGTTTTAGTTTCAATTGTATCTTTAATATAAGTTTTAGGTTTAACCAAAGTTTTAGCTTTTGTTTACGCATAGTTTTAGCTTTAATTGTAGATGTATTTTTAACTTTAGCTTTTAATTTAGTTTTAGCTTTAGCCTAATTTTTAGCCAATATTTCAGCTTTTGGTTGAGCTTTGGTTTTAGAGTTAGCTATAGTTAAAGCTTAGTTTTAGCTTTAGTTTCAGATTTATCTTTGGTTTAGCTGTTTTTATGCTTCAGCTTTAGTTTTAGAGTTAGATTTAGTTAAACTTAAACTTAGTTTTGGCTTTAGTTGTAGATTTAACTGCAGTTTAGCTTTAGTTTTAGATAGAAGTTTTATCATTTCTTTAAGTTTAAGTTTTAGGTTTATTTTTAGTTTAAGCTGTAGATTTACCTGTAGTTTTAGTTTAATTATAGTTTTGTTTCTGCCTTAAGTGCCAGAATAATTTGATGTATGATATTAGCAAAAAGTCTTAGACAGCTCAGACTTACATTTTAGTCTGGGACTAGACTTAAGCCTTGTCTGTGAAACCCGAGGTTAGTTTCCCATCTACAGACAAACAAAGCAAAACAAAACCAAACAAAACAAAAAATCTGTCTCTCTGCTTTAAAATTTCACATTATTTGCTGTTTCTTTGTAATTGTTTGTGAAATATGCTAGCAAACAGTTTTGAAGTAAATCCTACGCCATTTTGTTCAGTGTAATAAAATCTGATTTTTTACTTTCTGTCTGATGCACAACTTAAAAGTGTGTCGTAATTTGTCACAGCCAAGACTCAGCACTGAAATAACACTGGTCTAGAGCGTCTCACCTGATGGGTTTCTTTCTTTCTCTGTCTCTCTTTCTCATCTGCACCTGTCTCTTCAATACTTAGCTATACAAATCCTCTCGTATTTGTTCACTCTGTTGATGTTTGCAGAAAAACGACTTGAGTTTGCTCTCTGCTTCATATGCAATATTAAAAACAAATGCAATCAAATCCAGTCCATTTGCATACTGCGACCTCTATTGTGGCCAACAAACATTTCGTATGGAAAGAGGACTGAAAATCTCTTAAAATGTTTTGGGAGGAAATACTAAAATTTTCTGTTTTTCGACTTTTTTTACTGGAAGCCAGAATAGTCTAGTCTGTCTGGCTATGCATGTAAAGAGAGTCGGCTTTTTGTTCCAACTGTGGCTGAGAGCCAAAGTCTTCAAACATACCCACTCAGCGCCCTCCACGAACCAACATCCACAGCCTCCACCCCTCACCCCATCCAGCCCAGACCACCTCACTGAAAAAGTGCTTCAACACAGGAGACGGCCATCATTTAAAAAGCAGGTGTTTTGAGTTTTAAAGACATTTCCAAATGGACATCCTTTCACCCGTGAGCCGCCGCTGGTTGAAGTAGTCGGTCGGCCAATCAGCGCATTGAACAATGGCACAGTGGCTCCTGGAATAATACTGGCCGTTCAGACTGATTGTGCCTCATTTGGGTCTGAAGTGTGGCTAAGCCTTCTTTCAGACTACGGTCAGGCCACATAATTGTTAATCTGTGAAAAGTGTTCATTAAATATGACAGTGAGAGTCTACAAAGACAGAATTTCGCCTATTAGTATTGGAGAAAATTTGCGCTCAGCACGTTTTTCTCTCATTTAAATAAAGTAATAACATAAAATAATAACATCATTATCACATGATTTTTTTAATGCCATGAGTTACTGATTTATAATATCATAACATCTTTGGGGAGTCGTTCCAACACATTTCATAACCTGAAGTAACTAACCTTGCCTGATATATTAAGAGACTTACTAAGCTAATTTTATATTATATTAAAACATATTTCTTTTCACAATTATTACATGATGTGTATCATTATTCTGCAAAATGTTTAATGTTTTTCCCCCCAAAAGTGTATACTGTAAATTTATTATACTACTATATAATATAATTATAATATAATATAATATAATATAATATAATAATATTATTATTTGTTACGACAAAAAACATTATATTATAACATATTTTCCTTACACATTGAATACATGTGCATGTCATTGTGTATGTACTTTTTGGTCTTTTTTTTTTTTTTTAAGTGAAATATTTTTAGGGCTAAAATTGTGTTTTATTTATCTATTTTAATTAATTAATTAATTTATTTAGAGACTTGTTGCCATATTATACTATATTATATTATATTATATTATATATAAAATTACTTGAATATATACTGAATATTGAATATATATATATATATATATATATATATATAAAATTCCTTGAAAAGGCTTATTTTAGGATTAGCATGTTATTAATTTTTGCTTTTTTTTCTTGAAAGCCAATATATATACACTGCCGTTCAAAAGTTTGTGATTTTTTTGTTTTGTTTTAATTAAGGCTGCATTTATTTGATCAAAAATACAGAAAAAAACATTAATATTGTGAAAATGTATTTTAATGAAAAATAGCTGTTTTCTATGTGAGTATATTTTAAAATATAATTTATTCCTGTGTTGCAAAACTTAATTATCAGCATCATTACTCCAGTCTTAAGTGTCACATGATCCCTCAGAAATCATTGTAATATGCTGATCATATATTATCAGTATTGAAGACTGTTTTTTGCTGCCTAATATTTTGTTGGAATCTGTGATACTTTTTTCATGATTCTTTAATAAATAAAAAAAAGTTAAAAAGAACGGCAATTATTTAAAATAGAAATCTTTTGTAACAATATACACTACCATTTAAAAGTTTGTGGTCAGTAAATTTTTTATTATTTCTTTTTTGAAAGAAATTATCACTTTTATTCACCAAGGATGTGTTAAATTGATAAATGCTGGTCTTTTTAACTTTTTATTTATCAAAGAATCCTGAAAAAATAATCACAGGTTCACAGAATCACAATAAATAAATCAGTATATTTGAATGATTTCTGAAGGATCATGTGACACTCAAGACTGGAGTAATGATGCTGAAAATTCAGCTTTGCATCATAGGAATAAGTTATATGTTAAAATATATTAAAATAATAAAAAAAACAACTAAATACACAGTCTTGCCATTTGTAAGCATTAGCCCGACCGTCTGCCAGCAGCCTCAGTCTGTGTATTTACCAGCACTTATACATCAGCCCAATTATCTGAGGCTGGAGGGTTTGATTAGATATTGGCGAGCTTTTGTATGTCAAAACTGAAACGGGTGTCAAGCCGGACTCCAGGGGTTTATGGGTAATAAAAGGTAAGCACCATTTGGCCAAAGTCCAAAATCTCAGACATCTTAGCTTACGTTAACTTCATTCAGTATTGTGATATAAACAGCATTATGGTACCACCTTTTGTAAGGGTATAATCATTATTTTGTTAAGCAATAGATGAGTGTTTTAGCTGGTATTATTGTCCATTTAGTTTCCTGCAGGACGGGCGTAGAAACCATTAACTGCCATTTTTCTGTTTATCCTGGATAATCGTTACTTTTTAGAGATCCACACCTCCCAATCCTCCGCCTCGGGACGAATTCCACCCGTTTCATTGTGCTTGGAGTTGGAGGAAGTTTTTGTCTGTTCTTGGCGGCTGTCTAACAATCAACATTGAAGTGAATTATCTGTTGTAATTCCAGGAAATCTTTCCAGAACATCCTTGACAACGTTATTTATATGGGCCGTTGGTATAAACTGCTGTTCCACAAACAAAAAACACATTTAAAAAGCATTTAAGTATACAAATCTTAGATCCTTCTATTATCAATTCCAACAATCCCATAATCCCACAATAATATTTAAGATTTCAGTAAGCCTAATATATATAAAATCATGAGTTATTGGGTTCTTTCAATTGGGAGCTGGCTGTCCCGAACCCTAGCCCTTAAATTTCATCTTATGAAAATTTAAATATTTTTTTTTTACATTGTTGTTTTTAAAAGTATATTTTTGATTCTTTTAAAAAGTGATGTTAAATATATATATATATATATATATATATATATATGTATTTATTTTATATTTTCTTTGTAAATTATGAAACTTCATGTAAAAAAATGCGTCCTGCATTTTCATGTTACTACCGAAACAGTGTATGTTTTAGTCCATTGGCTGAGACTGATATTACCTACATTTATGATCAGGAAATATTTATGTGCCACACTCTCTCATAGCTATATGTTGAGTAGGTAGGTGCCATCATTTTGAGGTAAATGTGTTCAAAAGTCTGATAAATCTGTGTGTAACTTTAAAGAATGTCACTACCGAACACCATTTTTATAATTAAACACTTTTTCTGGGAGTTATTCCATAACATTTAGTTTTTATATGTATATCAATGTTCCGAACTGTGCTAGCTAACCATGTGCTGATTAGCATTTTTGAGCTAGCTTCAAAAGTATCTAAATTTGACTGAAACATTTGGTGGAGTTTCGGTAGTGACATAATTTTTTGGGGTGTTATCCCATAAATTTGTCACTGCCGAAACATTCATGACCGAAACATTTAGTGTTTCAGTAGAGTTTCAGTAGTGACATATTTGTTTTCTTGGGTGTTATCCCATAAATTTGTCCCTAACAGTTACGACCGAAACATGTCATCATTGTTTCGGTAGTGACAAAATTTGGGGGAAATTAAATTTTAGTACAGTCATGGAAATTTTTGGCATTTTAATATGTTTTACTAGTGTTTTAGTATGCAAAGTTAATTTAGTATGCAAAACATCACTGTCACTTCCGAAACATGGGATGTTTTGTCAAAAATAAAGTATATTGAATTATCAGCTAAGATAGTGTTCGGTTCAATGTACACTCTTAAAAATAAAGGTGCTTTAAAAGGTTCCTTACACTCAGAACCATTTTTGGTTCCACAAAGAACCATTTACCCAAAGGTTCTTTTCTTACCTTTTGAAGGTAATTTAAAGAACCTTCTTTCGCCACAAAGAACCTTTTGTGAAACAGAAAGGTTCTTGAGATATTAAAGGTTCTTTATGGAACCATTTAGACAAAAAAGATGTTTCTACAGCATCGTGAAGCATCTTTATTTTTAAGAGTGTATATTCAAACTAATGAATCCTCAAGTTTGAAATCAGTATGATAAAATTTTGGCCTTTTACAAGGAAAAATCAGATTCAAAATACAACAAATCTCATAAATTACACTTGAAATATTGTTAAAAATATAACTGTTATTGTTTTACCTCTGAAAACATTTGAGTAAAATAGAAAAATATATATTTACAATGCAGATGTAAGCAAAATCTTAATAGGTCAATATAACCCTTCTTATTAAATTATATATTACTGTGTTTCGGTAGTGACAAATTTGGGGAGAGGACAAATATTCCAAAACTTTCTGAAAATACAATATGAGAATTAACTGCACAATTACTAGAAATGTGTACCTTGGATATTATACAGTTTGCATACAAATTTCAAGATGTTCCTAACTCTGACTTTGGACCAGTTCTGTAGAATGGCCCATATGGCACATTTCATACACAATGATAATTGTATGTATACAGGAATACTTCATCCAAAAATTACAATTTGCTGAAAATGTACTCACCCTCAGCTCATTCAAGATGTAGAAGAGTTTTTTTCTTCATTTGAAGAAATTCAGCATTCCATTTCCACTTGCTCATCAATGGATCCCCTGCAGTGAATGGGTGCCGTCAGAATGAGAGTCCAAACAGCACACGGGTCCTATTAACTTCTATGGTATGGACAAAAAAAATACAATGGAAGTCAATGGGGCCCAAACAGAATGATTATTAAAGGATTAGTTCAATCACAGAACAAAAATTAACAGATAATTTACTCACTCCCTTGTGATTAAGGAAAACTCCCATCTCTTTTTCTCCTCCAACATCAAAATCATCCTACATCGCTGCAGAAGTACTGACCCAGTGTTTACAAAGTGAACGTGGAAAGAAAGTCAAATGCCCTTTACAAAAAAAGGTAAAACAGCAATGTAGGATCATTTTGAAGTTGGAGGAGAAAATGAGATTGGAGTTTTTCGACATACCGTGACCGTCTGAATGGGACTGCACACAGTACGCATGCATGTCACAGCGCTAGACAAGACAAGCATTTGTGATTAAAACATGAACAAATATTATTTATTAATGAAAATGACCAACCGTTTTGCTAGATAAGACCCTTCTTCCTTGGCTGGGATCATTTTGAAGCTGCATTTAAACTGCATTTTGGAAGTTTAAACTTGTGGGCACCATAGAAGTCCACTATATGGTGAAAAAATCCTGGAATATTTTTAATTTTAGTTTTAAATTTTTAATTTGGGAATAATTGAATTTCCATATTGAGACTGTCTCCTATGGTCTGTCTGGTATTTCATGAATGTGTGAGTGCTGGTGAGTTTGGTTCAGTAATCTGATTGAGGTCTGGGTGAGGAATGTTAGATTTGTCCTCTATTCTTCCAGAAGGTCCTCAATCAGATTCCTGAGTGTCAGATCTCAGATATGTTCACAGTGTGAGAACTGCAGCACTGATCTGGAGACTGTACTCAGTCAAAGCTGTCACAGCAGGAACAGGCAGTTCAATTACATGAGTTTGTTCTTCTTATTAATGTCACTGTGCTGTAATGAAGTTAGTGTGATCAATCAGATCAGAGTCAGACCTGAGCTGCTCATTGTAGTCTAAGACTGAGCCAGGCTTACTTTCCAAACTGTAGTTTAGAAGAGATTTTTAAATGGTGTGTATTATAAGCACTTATTGGGTCCAAAACACCCTGGAAACCAGCTGTCTGACAAATAAATAAGTGATGAAGTAATTACTTTTACTATTGGAAGCAGAAAAACACTGGTAACAAGTGGAGGGAAACAGGTAAAATCCATGAAATAAGAGAAAAATGTACTGATGTGCCTTTGGATGTCAGAATCGGAATGGAAATCATTTTTATAGAATACTGTTTTCAAAGATGCCATGAAGCTAAACACAGACGTTCCTATGATTGCTCTACTTTTAAAGCATAAATTTGTAATTCTTTTACTGTATTTTTAGTGTATTGGGGGGTCCAAAAACCAGTCAGTATCTGGAGTGAACACCATTTGCCTCATGCAGTGCAACACACCTCCTTCGCATACAGTTGATCAGGTTGTTGATTGTGGCCTGTGGAATGTTGGTCCACTCCTCTTCAATGGCTGTGCGAAGTTGCTGGATATTGGCAGGAACTGGAACACGGTGTCATTTACGCCGATCCAGAGCATCCCAAACATGCTCAATAGGTGACATGTCCGGTGAGTATGCTGGCCATGCAAGAACTGGGATGTTTTCAGCTTCCAGGAATTTTGTCCTTGCAACATGGGGCCGTGCATTATCATGCTGCAATATGAGGTGATGGTCATGGATGAATGGCACAACAATGGGCCTCAGGATCTCGTCACGGTATCTCTGTGCATTCAAAATGCCATCAATAAAATGCACCTGTGTTCGTTGTCCATAACATACGCCTGCCCATACCATAACCCCACCGCCACCATGGGCCACTCGATCCACAACGTTGACATCAGCAAACCGCTCACCCACACGATGCCATACACGCTGTCTGCCATCTGCCCTGTACAGTGAAAACCGGGATTCATCCGTGAAGAGAACACCTCTCCAAAGTGCCAGACACCATCGAATGTGAGCATTTGCCCACTCAAGTCGGTTACGACGACGAACTGCAGTCAGGTCGAGACCCCGATGAGGATGACGACCATGCAGATGAGTTTCCCTGAGACGTTTCTGACAGTTTGTGCAGAAATTCTTTGGTTATGCAAACCAATTGATGCAGCAGCTGTCCGGGTGGCTGGTCTCAGATGATCTTGGAGGTGAAGATGCTGGATGTGGAGGTCCTGAGCTGGTGTGGTTACACGTGGTCTGTGGTTGTGAGGCCGGTTGGATATACTGCCAAATTCTCTGAAACGCCTTTGGAGACGGCTTATGGTAGAGAAATGAACATTCAATTCACGGGCAACAGCTCTGGTGGACATTCTTGCAGTCAGCATGCCAATTGCATGCTCCCTCAAAACCTGTGACATCTGAGGCATTGTGCTGTGTGATAAAACTGCACATTTTAGAGTGGCCTTTTATTGTGGCCAGCCTAAGGCACACCTGTGCAATAATCATGCTGTCTAATCAGCATCTTGATATGCCGCACCTGTGAGGTGGATGTATTATATCGACAAAGGAGAAGTGCTCACTAACACAGATTTAGACAGATTTGTGAACGATATTTGAGAGAAATAGGCCTTTTGTGTACATAGAAAAAGTCTTAGATCTATGAGTTCAGCTCATGAAAAATGGGGGCAAAAACAAAAGTGTTGCATTTATGATTTTGGTCAGTGTACACAGGGGACATTATTAGCCCTACAATTACAGAATGATTTACTATTTAAACCTATAACATTTTATATTTACCTATTTTATATATTTAACATTTCTGTATTTTTTCTCACAAATGCAAGTTTATATCTCATATTTCAGACTTTATAACTTGATTTAATGATAGCGAGTTTGTCCATTCTAAGGGAAAGAAAAAGCCAGAAATGTGGGATATAAACTCATGATTCGGAGCTGAGGGGAAAAGAGAGAATGACGAGTTGATTTTTCATTTCAGAATTCTGAGATGTAATCTTAGAAAGTCAGAATTTTAAAATATAAACTCAAATTTTCCTTTTTTTTAATTCTTTTATTCCATGCCTTCAATAGAGTGTTTTCACAATGCGTAGTCAGTCTGCCATATTGGCAGCACTGAACCAAACGAAACTCGCAAATTTGGCTGATTATTGCTGCTGAAAATGGTAAATTATTGTCATGTTTTGGGCTGTACTAATCGGTCGGACCGATGAAAACATACAGAGTACTATAGACTGCCAAAAGCAAATCAACGAGAAGAGTGCAAAAAACTGTCTGAGGAACAAAAGGCGTCTGTGGTTGGCCAAACTGAACCAGGATTTCCAGGGTAAGAATCTTGGCAACTTTTGTGTTTGTTCTTATTATTTCCTTTCAGGTAAGTGAAATATTAGGCTAATATCTAAATTAATACTGCTTGTATGTATCTTTACCACCTATTAACTTTAGTTTGTCAAAATATTGCGCCCTTTCATGCTTGTTAAGTGCTTCTCTATATGATTTAGCAGCTTCCACATCCATTTTTCCCCCATGGTTTAGACAGCATAAATGAGCAAAATGACCTATTCAGTAGTACATTAACCGTGCAATCAATGCTGTTGTTTACATCTGGGTAGGGGACCATGGTAAGAATTTGGTCAGTTGGTCAGTTACCCGGATATGAGGCTATCAACTAACGTGGGGTTAGTTTGTGCCCCAATATGGCCGTGCATTCGGGTAACTGACCAAATTGTGACGTAAATGCAAACCCTCTATTCTGACTTTTTATCTCTCAAATTAAAGTTTATATCTCGTATTTTGGACTTTATAACTCAATTTAACTCAGCAATAACGAGTTTGTAAAGTCTGAGTGGAAAAAAAGCCAGAAGTGTTGGATATAAACTCAAGATTTAGAGCCGAGGGGAAAAGTGAGAATGACGAGTTGATTTTTCTTATCAGAATTGTGAGATATAATCTTGGAATTGCGAAAACAAAGTCAGAATTTTGAAATATAAATTTGAATTTACCTTTTTAATCTTTTTCTCCATGTCTTCCAAACTGCTACTTGAAATCTGTCATTTTCTGACACCATATAGTCTCCTCTGACAAAAATGTTGTCACTGTTTGCAAACACCGAATTGGTCTATAAATAACTACTAATAATTTAAAACATAATGAACAGCTTGTTGGTCAGACTAAATAATTTAATTGAAATAGATGGGTATTTTAAACTTTAAAGATGAAAATTAAGTCTATAAACTTTAAAATAAATTATGTTTATCTATCTATCTATCTATCTATCTATCTATAATCCCCTCCAAATGTACGTTACATAACAGATTTATACGCATTAATTATTCTCACCCATCCTCTTAGGAGACTTAGTTTTATAAGCTTTAATTACTTTCTCAGAAGTTTTGTTTTATTTGTTTGTTTCAAGTAAATTGAACCTTATATATCTTAACCTCACACTCTCTATCTTACACGACTCTCACCTTCAGTAGCCCGCGCTGTTAATTCCATGTAAACACACACACGAATGATGCTGAAGTGAAGCGGAAGCGCGCCTCACGCGTGCATCGGTTGGCTCCTTGCAGAGCGCGTGCATGCGCTCAGATAAGCACGCGCTTTATGATTATTTACCTCAGTCACATTTTGCGAGTCCTCGGATACCTGGGTTATTATCACTTAGATAAATGTCCCGCAGAGTGTTTGCAGATTGTGCTTTATTTGAGTGGCGACCTCTGGACGCGTTTCCCGCCGTCTGCAGGTAAGTTATTCAGCCGTTGAGCTTTGAATGTCACACACATCAGCTGCTGAGACACAAACATGGAGAGAAATATGGTGAGTAGCAGCTCTGTTCTGACTAGAAAACAATGTTACTAAAGCTCTATAATATAATTATGAAATGAAAAGGATATCAATGTACAGTTAGTTTCATAACAGGTGTTATCCAGTCTGCGATTGGTTGGAAAAATAGGTAGCCCCGCCCCAAACTCACATGATTGGTTGGCCCAGAAGTTGACAGTTGGGCTGTCACAAACTATGAATGTATTCCTCATAGTTGTCTCAGCACAATAAACTTTTTTTTTTTTTTAATCCTTAATTAATCTTTACCATACATCTCTGCCATATGTACATCTTGACATAGTCACCACTAGTAAGCTACTGCTAAATATATTGTAAAAACTTTAATTTGGTGTAAAGTTGCTTTGCAATGATATGTATCGTGAAAAGCGCTATACAAATAAATTTGAACTGAATTGAATTTTTAATACAAAAAAGTGAACTTTACCTGTCAGTGTATGGCAGTGAGAAGCATGTTATTTTAGCAGTACAATCACCTCAGAGGTCACTGAACAAACATGTTTGCATATTCCTATGTGGATCATGCAAATGCATATAACAGCAATCAGCAAATTCTTTTGTATGCTAATATTGACTGACTTTCTCTCTGCTGGTTGCTTGGAGTTACACAAACCCGCTTATCCAAACTCTAGACACATGTGTAAAATGACAAATAGCGAAATTAATTCCAGAGCCGCAGATAAAATCAAATAGCCTGTTTGTTTCTTGGCGTATTCAATTACTCGGGGTTTAGTTTATTTAGGTTTTCATAATTGAAATCACATTCTTGGACGCTCACGAGCAAAGCAAATTATGCTAATGACTTGACTGCACTGAATGTGGATCGTGGCCCAGAATTCATTAGGAAGCCATATTGCGTGTGTGTGTCTGTGTTTGTGAAAGAGAGATCGCACTGATGCTAGATACTGTGGTGTGTGTGTGTGTGTGTGTGTGTGTGTGTGTGTGTCTGAAAGGCACCATCTGCTTGCTGTGACAGTAATGAAGTGAGGGAAATTGCGGGACAATGGCTGAGTCTCTTTGAGTGAAGCGGTGGGCGGCTCAGCTGTATTTCTCCTGCTCTGCTCAGGATGGCTTCACTCTGTCTCTCTGTGCTGGCATCTCTCAAACACAGCCAGCTACAGGTAATACAACACACACACACGTATATACACATGCTGTATATGGGACGTACACTGTAAAAAATAAAAAAACACAATTTGTTGAGTGAGCTTAAAATAATTTGTTACCCTGCTGCCTTAAAATTTTTAGTTCAGTCAACTAAAATAAGTTTAGTCAACTTGAAATGTTAAGTTGTACTAAGTAACAACTTAGATATTTGTGTTTGCTAAACTTAAAAGATGGGTAAGTAACCCAGCTGCCTTAAAATTTTAAGTTGATTCAACTCAAATATTGTCACTTAGTATAATTTAACATTTCAAGTTGAATACACTTTTTTTGAGTTGACTGAACTTAAAATTTTAAGGCAGCCAGGTTACAAATTATTTTAAGTTGACTCAACAAATTGTTTTTTACAGTGTACTGTAGACTTCTGTTATTTTATCTAAACTAATTACATTTACTTTTTAAATAGTTTACTTCTAAAATAAACAATTTTGTTTATTTATATTTTATATAATAAAAAATGTAAAGTTTGATTATGTATTTATATATACAACCAAAACCTTACCCATAAAATAAAGGATTGCATTTCTTTTACGAGTAATAAAAAATTGTAACAATTAAAAATACGTATAAATAAATAATTGTAATTAATAAAATAAAAAGAATAAACTTAAAAATTATCTATGAATTATATAAGAATATATGTTCAGTATAATAAATAATATTAACGATTATTAACTAAATATTAATGAATAAATAAATGAATATATATATATATATATATATATATATATATATATATATATATATATTTTTTTTTTTTTTTTGGAGATACTATATACTTTACCTTTCATGTTATGTATGTATGTATATATATATATATATGTATATATATACATTTTCAATGATTATTTAATTATTTAATTCAATAATAAATTAATTATATAATAAATAATGTAATTAATTAATTTGTTTAGATTTTTATATTTATGTCCAAAATGCATTACTAAAAGGTTTTGCATTGTGAATCATAATTTTTAAAAAAGTACTGTACAAATCCTGTTTACAAATAAAAAATGAATATAATATAATATAATATAATATAATATAATAATATTTATTTATTATGGTATATAGTCTCTCAATAAAAAATTAGGTCATAAAAGCTTGTGCAATTATCAATATTTATTATATAATAAATATTTGAATTAAATAAATTGTTTGTTTATGTATTTATATACAACCAAAAACTTAATCCCTAAATGGTTTTGCATTTTTGTAAAATAAATAGATTTTAATAATAAAAAAAAAATCTGTTAAAAAAGTAAAAATAAAGAAACAAAAGAATTTAAATTACAAATCCTGTTTACAATTTAGAAAATGAAAATATAATATTTATTTATTTATTTACTCATTCCTTCATTTATTTATTCATTCAATATAATATAATATAATATAATATAATATGCATTTATTTATGATTCAGGTATATAGTGTCTCAATAAAAAAACAGATAATAAAACTGCTTATGCAATTTTTAATATTTATTATATAATAAATATTTAGATTAAATAAATAGTTTGTTTATACATTTATGTACAACCACAACTTTAGCCCTAAACGGTTGAGCAAAAAAAAGTTTTTGTAAACTAATAAAGTATTTACTTTATGAACCATGCTTAAATAAATTCTCTTAAGAAAATGTAAATGAAACTTGCTTCTGTTCCCTTCTGCAATATGTGGGATCTTTTGAACCATTTCATCTTCCACTAAGTGAAAATCATGAGTCAGATCATTTAGGAAAGTTACAACACATCTTTTCTCGACAAGCCTCATGGTTTGTGTTATAAGTAAGGAAAAATCAGGTCGTGTCAACTGCACATTTGCATTTCTCATTCAGAACTGTCAGGGAGTGAAGCTCGACACCAACTGACTGTCAAACAGCAGCAAACGAATGCTCAAGATATCATTTCTGACAAGAGAACTGCTGAGTGACACCTGTGGTGTTACTGTAACAACCTGGCCTGGAGCAAAACAAACAGGCACACTGACTCTTTAATATAATAACAGGCTATAAGAGTCAAATCAATGGCTTTCTGTGCCAAATCCACAGTAAAAACCCATTTACATAGAGAGCTCAACTGTAATGTGATTCTGTTAGTTCACAAAAAAGGGGAACAATGACTTTTGGCAGGAGTTAGACAGGATGAGCAGTTTGCATCAGTCAGCATTTCAGTTAAATGATGAAGACATTTGCAAATATTACTCATAAATATGCAAAGTGCCTTTGAGTCACAGTTATTTTCATATGATGAGGGCTCTTCATAAGCTGTTGAGGGTTTATTCATTTATTTGTATATATATATATATATATTACTGTTTAAAAGTTTGTGGTTAATAAGACCTTAACACTTCATCAGTTAATACTTTTATTAAGCAAGAATGCGGTGAATTAAATCAAAAGTGACAGCAGACATTTAGTGTGACAAAATAAAATCTGTTTCAAATAAATACATTTCCATTTACCAGAGAATCCTAAAAAATGTTACTATTAATTGTAAAAATGATTAACAATATTAAAAAATATATATTGCTTTGTCATTTAAGTATTATTATTAATTTTAATTAATATTATTATTTTTATATAAATACATATTAAGTATAATATTAGGAATAATTTCACAAAAAATATTAAGCAAAAATAATAAGTAGATGGGTAAAGTTTGTGAAAAAGCATGATTTGCATGATGCTAGAATGTTTTAGTATGATTAGCATGTTGTTAACATTTTTGCTAATCACATTTCTAGCATGTTATCATATTGCTAACATGTTTCTTGCATTTTGCTGACATGTTTCCATGTTGTTAACATGCTGATAGCATGTTTCTGGTATATTAACATACTGGTAACTGTTAGCATGTTGTATGTTGCTAGCATGTTTTTAGTATGATTAGCATTTTCTTGACATGTAGCTAATCATGTTTCTAGCATGCTGTAATCGTGTTGCAAACATATTTCTAGCATGTAGCTAGCATGTTTTTATGATTAGCATTTTCTTGACATGTAGCTAATCATGTTTCTAGCATGCTGTAATCGTGTTGCTAACATATTTCTAGCATGTAGCTAGCATGTTTTTAGTATCATTAGCATTTTCTTAACATGTAGCTAATCATGTTTCTAGCATGCTGTAATCGTGTTAACATTTTCTAGCATGTAGCAAGCATGTTTTAGTATCATTAGCATGTTCTTAACATGTAGCTAATCATGTTTCTAGCATGCTGTAATCGTGTTTACATATTTCTAGCATGTAGCTAGCATGTTTTAGTATCATTAGCATTTTCTTAACATGTAGCTAATCATGTTTCTAGCATGCTGTAATCGTGTTGCTAACATTTTTCTAGCATATAGCAAGCATGTTTTTAGTATCATTAGCATGTTCTTAACATGTAGCTAATCATGTTTCTAGCATGTTGTAATTATGTTGCTAACATATTTCTAGCATGTTTAACATGTTAGTATGTTGCTAGCATGTTTTTAGTATAAACATGTTGTTGCCATATTGCTAATATGTTTCTAACATGTAGTTAACATGCTGATAGCATGTTTCTGGTATAAATACATTGTTAGTATGCTGTATGTTGCTAGCATGTTTTCGAGCATGTTGCTAACATGTTTTTAGTATGATTAGCATTGTTCTTAACATGTAGCTAATCATGTTGCTATGTTGTAATCATGTTGCTAACATATTTGAGCATGTTTTTAACATGTTGCTAGCATGTTTCTAGCATAGAAACATCTTGTTAGCAAGCTGTTAGTATGTTGCTAGCATGTTTTAGTATGATTAGCATGTTCTTAACATGTTTCTAATCAAGTTTCTAGGATGTTATCATACTGATAACACATTTCTAGCATGTTTTTATCTTGATTAGCATGTTGCTATTATGTTGCTAGCATGTTTCTAGCATATTAACATGCTGTTAATGCTAGTATGTTTCAGTATGATTAACATGTTGTTAACATGTTTCGAATCAGATTTCTAGCATGTTATCATATTGATAACATATTGTTAGCATGTTTTATGTTTTTGTAGCATGTTGCTAATTAACTTTTTACTATTTAACATTGATTACATGTTTGTAGCATATTAACATGTTAGCATGCTGTTAGGATGTTTTTTATCTTGATTAGCATGTTGCTAGCATGTTTTTAACATGTTGCTAGCATTTTTTAGTATGATTAGCATGTTGTTAGCATGCTGTTAGCATGTTTCTAACATGATTAGTATGTTGCTAACATTATTAACATGTTAGCATTTTGCTAGCATGATTAACATGTTGCTGACATATATTAGCATGATTAGCACATTCCAGACATGTTTTACTACGTTTCTAGCATGATTTAGCATTGTTGTTCTACAAAGGAGAAGTCCACTTCCAGAACAAAAATTTATAGATAATGTACTCACCCCCTTGTCATCCAAGATGTTTGTGTCTTTTCTTTCTTCAGTCGTAAAGAATTATGTTTTTGAGGAAAACATTTCAGGATTTTTCTCCATATAATGGACTGATATGGTGTCCCGAGTTTGAACTTCCAAACTGCAGTTTAAATGCAGCTTCAAACGATCCCAAATGCGGTTATAAACGATCCCAGCCGAGGAAGAAGGGTCTTATCTAGCGAAATGATCGGTTATTTTAATTTAAAAAAAACAATGTAAATACTTTTTAACCTCAAACGCTTGTCTTGTCTTGCTCTCCTTGAACTCTGTGTATTCTGACTCAGGACAGTTAGGGTATGTTGAACAACTTCAATCGTATTTTCTCCCTCAACTTCAAAAATCATTAAAAATCATCCTACATCGCAGAAGCACCGACACAGTCTTTGCAAAGTGAACATGCAAAGAAGATCAAACACCCTTAACAAAAAAGGTAAAACGGCGATATAGGACGATTTTGAAGTTGAGGGAGAACATAAAATTAGTTTTTCGACATACCCTAACTGTCATAAACCAGAACAAAGGCAGAGTAAGACAAGATGAGCGTTTGACATGAAAAAGTATATAAATTGTATTGTTTTTAGTATTATTTGAAGCCACATTTAAACTACATTTTGGAAGTTCAAACTTGGGGCACCATAGCAGTCCATTATATGGAGAAAAATGCTGAAATGTTTTCCTTAAAAAACATAATTTCTTTACGACTGAAGAAAGAAAGACATGAACATATTGGATGACAAGGGTGTGAGTACATTATCTGTAAATTTTTGTTCTGGAAGTGGACTTCTATTCTATTCTAATCTATTTATACTTTAGCAAAAGCTTTTTAAAAAACCCACTTTTGAATCTAATTTACCCACAAGTCTGTCCAAATCTGGGTTTGGCCTCTTTAATGATTGTTTAACGTTAACTAAAAGTTAACTTGCTCTTAATCTCCACGTCCCTGTACACACAAGCATGGGTCAGTTGGCCTGTAAGAGACTCGCGCTGTCAATGCTTAACAATCTCATGCCTTCAGATCGTTCAGCTGCCGTGGCGTTTGTCATTTTCTGGCCGTCAAGCCTCCGTCTTCATGCCTCAGACAGCCACGCTACCCTCCCGAAGAAAGCTTGTTTGCATTTTCCTTCTGCTTTTAGAGGCGCAGTGCCGCTTATTAGCTCTCCTCGCCTCCAAAGAGGCCTTTTCTCTGGGAGATTTGAGACAGCGTCGCTCTCTTATGAGCTGAAGGATAAGTCTTCTGTCATGCAAATGACGAGTCCTGCTACTAATAGGGTCTTTACACCAAAGATTTTAATTCCCTTTTTCAGTAAATGGGTGCAAGTAGAAGTTTTCTCTTTTTTTCAATGGCCAAACAGGATAAATACATCAGTCTTTTGCGCCGAGGGAGAGGTTTCAAGGTGGCGGGGCTCGCGTACTGTAGAGTGCAAATTTGGACTCTTTTGAGTTTGTTTAGGGGACGTTTAGGGGGGCATCGGCGTTTTGCAACAAAGACACAATGAGCTTATTCATTCAAGGCTGTTTTCAACAAGAGAAACAACACAAATGTCTAATATGATACAAGAAACATCTTGTATAGGATCCTGATCTATTGCGAGCGATACGTGCAGAATTTAAAGCGCAAAATGAGGTATTGAGGGAACCACCTCTTGCAGGAAAATACTATGGTACTAGGTACTCCCATGGTTATTTACATGATATATTAGAAATAATATACTTTAAAAGAACATACTTAAGTGTGAACTGAATGTAATGTTTTCAGATGCTTAACTGCACTTAAATGAAAATGTATTATAGATTAAATTAATATTAAATGCAGTTAGATGATTTTAAAAGTGACTTGATTAAGTAGGACTAAAAAGGACTTTTTATTTCATTTCATAATGATTTCTATTGTCTTTGAAATATGGTCAAACTGTACTCCTGAATGAACTGACAAGCATTTATGATACACTAAATTATATGTTAATGTCATTTCTTTTGAAACTTGTGTGTCATAAATACACATGTGCATTGTAACTTAGTTGCTAAATTACATAAACTTTAAAGTCACACTTTATTTTAAGGTTCAATTCTCGCCATTAACAGACCATTAATTATGACTTTTGCCTCAATAAACCATGAATTTGCTGCTTAATAATAGTTAGTAAGGTAGTTGTAAAAGTTGTTAGTAGGTATTGGGCGTGATTAAGGATGTAGAATATGGTCATGAAGAATAAGTGCTGTATCAGTACTAATAAACAGCCAATATGCTAGTAATATGCATGTTAATAAGCAACTAGTTAATAGTGAGAATTGGTCCCTATACTAAAGTGTTACCAACTTTAAATATAATAACACAACCCAGTACTTTACATGTCAAAACAAGTGGACTTATTAGCACAACGAGATTATTGAAACATGACTTAAAATGCACTTAAAAGTAAAATTTTAAAGCTTAATTTGACATTTTTACTTTTTAAAAGTGTCTTTAGAAATATGAAATTGTTTTTTTTTTAATATGCTTTTAAAATTTAAAAATATTACTTTCAAAATAAATGAAAGAAAGTAAGTACCATGGAGTACAAAAGTACTCACTAACTGAACATATAATATAATAACATTGTTATGTATGTTATACATACATTCATACATACATACAGTAATGGCCAAAAATATTGGCACCCTTGCAATTCCATCAGAAAATGCAACACTTCTCTCAGAAAATTGTTCCAATTGCAAATGTTTTGGTATTCACATGCTTATTGTTTTTGTTTGCACTGCAACAACACAAAAAAACAGAGAGGGAAGTCAAAGTTGATCAAATTTCACACAGAACTCAAAAATGGACTGGACAAAATGATTGGCACCTTGTCAAAATTGCAAGAAATAATTGCTTTTCAAGCATGTGATGCTCCTGTAATTTGTATTTAGACACACCTGTGGCAAGTAACAGGTGAGGGCAATATAGTAACTTGCAACCAGTTAA
This sequence comes from Labeo catla, assembly GCA_012976165.1. Classification (NCBI taxonomy): domain Eukaryota; kingdom Metazoa; phylum Chordata; class Actinopteri; order Cypriniformes; family Cyprinidae; genus Labeo; species Labeo catla. The sequence goes on along the minus strand of VONZ01000023.1, from coordinate 1,190,140 downwards.
AATGGAGAAAAGTTGACTCAACCTTTTGTGTTGTGTGTCACACTGAGCATGGAGAAAAGAAAGAAGTGTAAAGACTTGTCTGTGGATTTGAGAGACAAAATTGAGGAAAAACATGGACAATCTCAAGGCTACAAGTCCATTTCCAGAGATCTTAATGTTCCTGTGTCCACTGTGTGCAATATCATCAAGAGGTTTACAGCCCATGGCACTGTAGCTAACCTCCCTGGACGTGGATGGAAGAGCAAAATTAATGAAAAATTACAACAAAGGATTGTTCAAATGGTGGATAAAGAACCCCGATTAACTTCCAAACAAATTCAAGCTGATCTGCAGACACAGAGTACAACACTGTGAAGTCGCACTATCCGTTGCCATCTGAATGAAAATGGACGCTATGGTAGGAGACCCAGGAGGACACCACTGCTGACACAAAGGCATAAAAAAGCAAGACTGGAGTTTGCCAAAACTTATGTGACAAAACCACAATCCTTCTGGGAGAATGTATTGTGGACAGATGAGACAAAAGTAGAGCTTTTTGGTAAAGGACATCATGGCACTGTTTACAGAAAAAGAAATGAGGCCTTCAAAGAAAAGAACACAGTCCCTGCAGTCAAACATGGTGGAGGCTCAAAGATGTTTTGGGCTTGCTTTGCTGCTTCTGGTACTGGATGTGTGAACAGTAACATGAAATCTGATGATTATCAAAGAATTTTGTGGTGCAATGTAGTGGCCAGTGTCAGAAAGCTGCATCTCCACCAGAGGTCATGGGTCTTTCAGCAGGACAATGACCTGAAACTCACTTCAAAAAGCACTCAGAAATGGTTACAAACAAAGCACTGGAGAGTTCTGACATGGCCAGCAATGAATCCAGATCTGAATCCCATAGAACACCTGTGGAGAGATCTCAAAACAGCAGTTGGGAGAAGGCTTCCTTTAAATCTGAATGACCTGGAGCAGTTTGTAAAAGAAGAGTGGTCCAAAATTCCAGTAGAGAGGTGTAAGAAACATTCATAGTTACAGTAAACGATTAATTTCAGTTATTTTTTTCCATTGCATTTTCTGACAGAATTGCAAGGGTTCTGATATTTTTGGCCATGACTGTACATACATACACACATACATACATACGCGCATATTGTAGTACCATGGTACTATGCCCAAAAAATATTTACTATTGTGGTATATATCAAAATATTTGATGATTATGATGTGGGTGACATACGTTTAAATCCAGCTTGCTTCTTTTGCAGTATTGTTACCTTCTTTTTTCCCCCATAATTTCTTGTTCTCACTATACTGTATCTATTAATAAATGTGGAGGGAAACCTGAAATTAAAGGTCATGTGTGTCAGGTTTCAGAAGTAATGTCTCTGTAGTACTAGAGCCACATACACTTGTGAGCTCTACAAAAGCAGCACTTTAATTCTTGTAAACTAAAATAAATTAAAAAGATTATTTTATTCGCTTACGTCAGAAACTCTGACTCTGAATCTCTTTTTAAAAAATGGCTGTTGCATTGCATTGTTGTAATTCGTAAAAGCTTTACCTGCCAACTGGCGCTTGACACGATTACATATACTCGCCAACGCCATTTTTACTTGCATTTGGGGCTTGGCGAGTGTTAATAGTCAAGATAAAGACTAAGACTAAATCAAAAATGCCTGTCAAAATTAACACTGACACTAACTCAAACATACCATGTTCAATCTGCACCAAACAATACATCTGGGATAGAGTCACCAGATGTCCCGTTGTCCCCGGTAGTCACAATTCGTTGTCGATTAACTTAAAGTTAGTGAAGGCGGGATAGGCAGAATCACGCTGATAGACAAACACCAGAACTGTGCTCTCTCACGCAGGCTCCAATTCTGTTCTCAGACAACGCGTGCGATTAGTTCTCAGTGCTCAGATGCCACTAACTCAAACATACCACGTTCAATCTGCACCACAATTCAAAGTCCTGGCTTGAAGACATCTACGTGCCAATATTTAGTTATAGTCATAGCGCCACCAGCTGGCAGCAGGAAGTTTGGTACATATAAATCTTCTTCTTCTTCTTCTTCTTCTTCTTCTTCTTCTTCTTAATTCTTTGAACCCCCAGTGGGGGTCCCTTCAAGTCCATATGTCATACAAGGAATTCCACTTCTAATCACAGGTCGAGAGCTGTAGTTTCAACCACACAAGTTTGCAAATGTATGTTGGAGCTACAGATTTGTGAAACACCAAATCACTGAACCTTGTTGGTAACAACAACTTGCGACTATAGTTGGATAATTATGCTTTAGCGAAACACAGTGTTTGCACTTTTGTGCAAATCAGCCTAGTATTATAGGCAAGCATTTACACATCTAGTGTAGTGAAAATAACTGAGCCAACAAAACATTCGCAGGCTTAAGTAATTAGTGCGCTTCTCCTCGCTGGAGTCTGTTAATGTGGATGTGGCGGGCAGGTTGGCTCATGTCTCGTGTGAAGCGTTACTGATGGGGGTTTCTGGGTGGAGAAGGTTGCCTTCGTGACTGCAGGTAACTCTGTTTTGCTTAAATTCCTCTGTGCGGTGTCTCGCTGGAGGGAGGAATCTCTGTTGGGTTCGATAAATAATTCAGATGAAAGCTTATTGTAATATAACTTATTATAATGTAAAGCAATATTATTACATAAAGGCCAAGACATAACATGCAAGCGTATCGATTCTTGGATGATGCTGGTTAGTTGTTTGTGTCCTGATTGCCCAGAGCTGTGTCTAAGCGTGACTAATGTAAAGAACAGTTCACTGTTCTAACCAAATGACAGCCTTTCTGAAGTGCGTTCAGTGCCGTGGTGCACCGGAGCTGTCCCGTCTTTCCTTTAGGTAGGAATTTGCTCCCGCCATCCATACTAAGGATTCCTGGATGATGGATTCTGACAGCTTTGTCAAGCAAAAGAAAGCTCTCGGCTAGCCCGACAAGCAGCTTCACTGGCCTATCAAGGTGACAAAACAGTTTGCAAGGGCTGGTTAACCTAAGCATTAAACTTCGACATAAAACTCATCCCATTTTTCAAGGTAACACAAACAATAAAATTAAATATGTCTATATCTATGTCTATATATATAAAACTTACAAATATTACAAGTATGTGTACATGTAAGTATAATTACAAGTATATTGAAAAATACATGACATACAAGTTTCAATAGAAAACACATTAGGTTAACATACAATTCATTTAGTTCATACTTAATATTCTTTTAAAGTATGTTATTTCTTCAAAACGTTCTCTTTTTTAAGCATGCTAAAAGTGAATTTCTCTTTCACAAGGAAATTCAGAAGTGTGTTACAGGCAATCAACGGTTCACTGGCTCTCACGGCTGACAGCATTTATACCTGCAGCATTCTTACGGTTAGCGGTTTTCAGAAAAGTGAAAGGGCATGATCCGTCCTGGAGTCAAATTTGTTGGGAACAAAACCAGCGCTGCAGGCTCAACCTTCTCATCTCCACCACTTCCAGCCTGCAACCACACTCCACCCCTAAACCACGGTAAACAGCGCTGTCTGTCACTTCATCACACGGCCGTAAGTCAGGCATAGTGAAACATCAACATCCTGAAACATTTTGGGAAGAGTTTGTTTGATACTTAATATGCAATGAATAATTATATGCTAATATGTGTACTTGCAACAAAGTCAATCAACTGAATATCTGAATCTCCATTCATACCCGTATCTCCTTCTGATTTCATCATGAAGTCAACGCTCATTTCTCAAACATAGCTGAGGGCTGATGGCTGTTTAACACTGACAGCAACTCTGCCATTCTGTATTTATTACTACACACCACAAACTCTGCAGCGCTGCACTGTGTGTGTGATGTTGTTGTTGTAGTTTCAAGCCTAGAGCTACAGTTATATATAGATTCAACAGTCTCTTCCAGACCGCATTCTGTTTCTTTCAACAAGCTGACAGCTTTTGTTCACTAGATTACACAAGTACAACATAAATTAAAAACATGTTTTTACGATTAGTAATATCTAGGGCGTTTTGAGTCTAGATATTCTGGTCTCTATGAGATCTATGAGTTCAGGTTTATTGTAGAAATGTCATTCTGAAGAGTTAGAAATGCACTACTACAGCTCTTTTCAGCAAGCCTTATGATCTAAGGTGTCAATCACATGGTGCTGAGTTACAAGTTTATTAAGTTACATTTTTAGTTTTTTTTTTTCAAAACATAAAAGAATGTACCTATTGACTGCTGACTCCTCTCTCTGCTCTGTCTAAAGCGACTGTATTGTTTTCTGTTTGACAAGAGAGCGGATCGTGTCACTACAGTAGTTCAATGCTGTCCAAATGACAGGACAGTGAATGAGACCTGGAGGGCAGGACAGAGGCACAGGAATGTGTTAATAAATACACTGTCAAGGAAAATGGGAAATAAACAACCTACGGACTTATACATATGCTGTTACCAGCTGAAATAAACACCAGTGGCAGGAAAACACCTACAAGTTTTATTCCTTTTCACACAAATTATGATTATGGGGCAGACTAACCATTAATAAAGACTCCTTGCCTAATACTATTTTATGACCTCAAAACACTTTTACCATTGTGCATGATTTGTAAACTAATACATTTTCACATTTGCATCACATAACCAGTTTCATATGTACAGCTTTTTTGTAGTAGTAAACTTGCTCTTTAGCACACCCGGTACAGCAACATTTGCGATGCAAAACGCTTGAGGTTTCATTGCTGTGAAACACAAGTCATGATAAAAGAGCTTAAAGACTTTTTTAGATTTGTAAATGAATACATTTCCATGATAAAAGAGCTGAAAGACTTGTAAACATAAACTAAAATGGCATTGTTAATTCCGCAAATATATTTACACGTTTGCATGACATGACCAGCTCTGTATGTATGATTTTTCTGTAGTAAACTTGCTCAGTAGCTCATCTGGTACTGCAACACTTGCGATACGTGAAACACAAGTCACAATAAAAGAGCTGAAAGACTTTTTAGTGCATGATTTATAAACAAATAAATTTCCATGTTTGCGTCATATAACTAGCTCCGTATGTACAGCTTTTCTGAAGTAGTAAATTTGCTCAGTAGCGCACCCGATACAGCAACGCTTGTGATGCAAAACGCTCAGGTCTCATTGCGTGAAACATAAGTCACGATAAAAGAGCTGAAAGACTTGTAAACATAAACTAAAATGGCATTGTTGATTCTGCAAAACATTTTCACGTTTGCATGACATGACCAGCTCCTTATGTATGGTTTTTCGGAAGTAGTAAACTTGCTCAGTAGTGCACAGCAACGATTGCAATATGAAATGCTTGGGTTTCATTCCTGTGAAACACAAGTCATGATAAAAGAGCTGAAAGACTTGTAAACATAACCTAAAATGGCATTTTTGGTTCTGCAAAACATTTTCATGTTTGCATGACATAACCAGCTCCATATGTACAGCTTTTCTGAAGTAGTAAATTTGCTCGGTAGCACACCTGATACAGCAACACTTGTGATGTGAAACGCTCAAATGTGCATTTTTATCTCTTTTGTTAACACTGTCAGCTAGGTTTAGGGAAAAGTTTAGTATGAATTCTTTTCAAACGCTACAGAGAATTAACCTTATAGCGTCACTCACTGACATTACGTGATATATATATATTATAATTTTATGTACATATTTCCTATAAGCCTAAGTTGGAAATAGTATCATATTGTTTGAAGATTTTACTAATTTATTTTTTAATGAGCAGGTCACCCATAAATGAAAATTCAGTCTCATTTACTCACTCTCATTTTATTTTAGACCTTTATGGGTTTTTTTTTTTCTGAGGAACACAAAAAGACATTATTTGGCAAAATATCCTTTATGCTCTCATCCATACAATGAAAGTGAATGGGGACTAAAGATGTCACGCTCCAAAGATGACCAAAAAGCTACATAAAAGTGTCATGGAAGTGGTCTGTACAAGTCTTCTGGGGCCATAAGCCATTCAGAAACATTGGGAAATACACTGTTGTACTTAGGTACGACATACATCACGTCACTGGTTCTCACTTATCTTCTCCAATAAACACTGACTTAAAAGCTGACATTAATAAGAACTGAGAGCAATGGCAAATAACAGCAAATTACAATTTAACTGTCAGGTCTGTTTGTCACGCAATTCTTTAGAAGACTTGGAATATAGCCAAACCAGGCTTATTTGGAAAAAAAATGATACCATTCTCAGCAAAATGCAAATGTGAAATGAAAGAGCATTTGCTGAAACAGCCATTACATTTTTGTTTACTTCTACAGGTCTTTGGGCCTCTTTTAATGAGACTTGTGTTTTTCCGGGACTTCTGAGTGAGCACTCTGCTTTGCAAGTACTGCTACACCAGGTGTGCAACTAAGCAAGTTTACTACTTCAGAAAACCCAAACATATGGAGCTGGTTATCTGATGCAAAGGTGTAAATGTGTTACAAATAATGCACTATGTGTACAAATAATGCACTGTGGTAAAGAAAAACTGAGGTTATAACAGAATTGGGCAGTAGGGGTGTCGGAAAAAAAAACACTGATAAAAATGTATTTTCTAAACGTTTGTTATTAACATGATGTCGGAACAGATAAGGCCACAGGGCAGGCTTACAATAGGGAAGTGTTATGAATGAAGCTTACAACCACTTTTCTGTTGATTTCTTAACAAATAGAATATATCCTTAAATCATATAGTTACTGTCAAGTATCAAGCTTTTCTTGCAATCTTGCCACCTCCTTTGTACACAGGTACTTTTTACACTTGAGAAGCACATTCATTGTGGATGTGCAACTGGTTGCTGAGCTGAGGAACAATAGCTACCTGCTTTTAAAAGCAAATGAACATCCTGTATTTGAGGTCAATCCACTAAATATTAAGAATGCACATATTATAACTTTTGAACTCCAAACGATCGGCCACCAATCAAAACCAGCTAATAATCACCTCCTTTGATTCGATGTCTCTCAACTTGGCACTCACATCAGTTGATCACGTTTTAATGATTTAATGACGCTGTATAATTGAAACTAATTTATTAAATAATGAACAGTAGCTGCTGGTGAAGGGTTGCCAGACATCACAAAAAAAGCAAAACAAGTCTTTTGATTTTTAATTGAATCATGACCCCAAGAATCGTATTGAATCGAATTAAGAGATCCAAGTCACCAGTCACCATTATTTATATAGCACTTTTTACAATGCAGATTGTCAAAGCAGCTTTACAGTATTTAACCCCTTAGTGTTCCAACGTTCCACCCGCGCAACGTTTTGCATTGAGTTAAGTTTGACAGGAACACTAAGGGGTTAAAGGGAATTCCTACTGGGCAATTTACAATAGTAAATCTTAAAAATCTCGACTTTCTGAAATATATTTTTTTTTATCTTGTTTTATAGCGGTTATAGCGGTTTGGAACAGCAGAGGGTGAGTAAATGACAGTATTTACATTTTTTAGAACCATCCCTTTCCAACATGTCTTTTTCCATTAAATGATTGGCAAGTGTAATTTTAGACAAGTTTTTTTTTTGTCAAGGTTTTAGCTGTTTAAAAAGAATCTTGCTAAAATCCACCATCTCACTCTGATACACTGATAGCTTATCTGTCAATCTAAATAACTGTAATGGGGCACGCATAGATCTGGGGTCAAACGGTGATCTTTGTTACCCTAGAGATGTGCCAAATTCCTTGTTAGAGTAAAGATCAAATGCGCAAGCTTTAGTTATGACTCCCCCAGGCGTCTACTCAACTGTAGTTATCAATCAGTGAGAGCATGTCAAAGAGAAATGACTGTTGACGGATGGCTTTCTCCTCTGCGCATACATTAATACTTCTGTGAGAACTCAGATTCGGTTGACTTATGTCGTGGTCAGGAAGTGCAGGTTTCTCATGCATAAACATACATTGTATATCTGAATAATATTACGTTTATAGTCATTCAGACAGGTAGACAAGGTCTAATTCCAATAATTATCATGATCATTATGAAGACAAAATTGTTCAAAGCAGTTTCTACAGGTTGAACCCATGACCCTGTGAAACTTAATCCGTTACAGGTAAGAAACAGGTTTAGTGTGCTGACAGAAGTTTTTATTACACATCTGAACTCTGAGGAACCGCATTTACTGACAAATACAGTATCTCAATCAGTTTTCAGTGTGAAAAACAATGTGCTGGAAAAAAAAAAGTGAATAACTTTGACTTTTACAAATCAATGCTGTCTAATGTCAAAACTTACTGTAAATGCAGCTACAACTAAAAATAAACTTTACAAATGTTGATTTCTGCAGAAATAGTTTATTCACTTCAAATTCCTGGCCAGCCTGGCATACCAACATCTGTTCAACCAACAGTGGGAGTTTTGGGTGTGGTCATTTGTTTGCCAGCCAATGGCAGAAGAGGAGAGTGTTCTGGAAACATGTTTGGAAACAGTCATTCTCTTGTTTTGTGACACTTCACTTTCGATGCTGAAAATGTTTTATTTTCTGAACCCCTTATTAATTGTGTCCAGGACACATTTGAATATGATATATTATGTATGCAGGTGAGAATGGAGAACGCGCACGACAACGCTCTTGTGAAAGGGTTGTCGGGTTTGGGCTACTTTTGTGCACCACTGCTCATAACATTCAACCCTCTGGCCATCCTCTGGCAGACAGCCAGTTGGGTGGAGACGGAGCTGTAAATGTGTGCGAGTGTGTAAAATTGCACTGTCCATTAAAGAGAATGGTTTTTAATAGGTGTCTGTTATAATGAATGAATTACTGGGGGCGAATACCTCAGAAAAAAATTGCATTTTTTCAGGGATGCACAAGATGACCTTTGTGAAAATCAGCCCAAGGCCAGTATCTGTCATGAGGTGTAATGTATTTCAAACTTTGAATGATTTCTCAGCTTGACTGTGCTGCTTTTATTGACTTTGTCTAGATTGTGTGTTTGCTGTGAGTTTAGAGTAAATTTTAAGAGCAAAACAAAAGTAGTTGACCTGCAAATTTTCTAAAAATGTTGGTGCGCTTTTATATTTTATATTTTGGTATCTCCGTATATTTTGAAGCATTAGGGGTGCACAAATCACTAAGCTTGCACTAAGTTTTTCATTTTTCTGATCCTCTGCAGAGAATTGGTGCCGTCAGAATGAGAGTCCAAACAGCTGATAAAAACCTCACAATAATCCACAAGTAATCCACACAACTCCAGTCCATCAATTAATGTCTTAGTGTACAGCTGCGTGTTTGAAATAAAGACGTTCGCAAACTAATTATGGGGTAATCTTTCCCGTTTGGCCAGGTCATCATATTTTACAGTGCTTTTGTTGAACTTTTGGCACCAATTGTCACATCAAACGCCACTGGCACACAAACGTATGAGAAAAATGAGCTGCAAAGTTCACTCATAATTTAAACTACAGTCAAGCTACTTTTATGAAAGGTGTTAGCAAACACTACACTCTGCACCTTTTAAATACGTAACTATCCATAGTCATATTTTTCTAGAATAAAAACATGGACTTTTGAATGAATCAACATGAAAAACTTATTTAGCTAAATATTTTTCCATATCAAGAAGGTGTAAAAAGTTCAATGAATCAACCACATAAAAGAGAGACTTGTTTGAGATCAAGTGATTCGCTAGAATGAATTAGACCAGGGGTGCTCAACCCTATTCCTGGAGATCTAGCTTCCTGCAGAGTTCTGCTCCAAACCTGATCAAACACAACCAAACTGACTAATTAGGATCTGAAGGGGCACTTGATATTTACAGACAGGTGTGTTTGATCAGGGTTGGAACTACACTCTGCAGGAAGGTAGATCTCCAGGAACAGGGTTGGGCACCCCTGAATTAGACATTTCAGACTGTTTAGGATGAACTGATTCACTGGAATAAACAAGACTTTCCAGACCAATTGGTATGAGCTGATTCACTACAATGAATGAGACTTTCCAAATTGATTAGAATGAACTGATTCACTAGAATAAATTAATCTTTCCAGGCCATTTAGAATAAGCTGATTCGCTAGAATGAATAAGACCTCCCAGACTGTTTAGGATGAACTGATTCATTGGAATGAATGAGACTTTACAGACTGTTTAAAACAAACTGATTCACAAGACTGCATGAGACTTTCCAGACCATTTAGGATGAACCGATTCACTGGAATAAATGAGACTTTGCAGATTTTTTTTTTTAAATAAACTAATTCACTAGAATAAATGAAACCTTCCAGACCATTTAGGATGAACCAATTAACCGGAATGAATCAGACTTTCCTGACCATTTAAAATGCACTGATTCACAATAATGAAGAGGCTTTTCAGACTGTTTAAAATTAAATGATTCACTAGAATGAATGAAACCTTCCAGGCTATTTAGGATGAACCGATTTGCTAAAATGAATCAGACTTTCCTGAACGTTTAAAATGCACTGATTCACAAGAATGAATAGGCCTTTTATAATGTTTAGAATTAAATGATTCACTGGAATACATTATACTTTCCATACCACTTAAAATGAACTGATTCACAACACTGAATGAAACTTTCCAGACTGTTTAGTATGAACTGATTCGTTGGAATGAATGAGACTTTCCAGACTCATTAGGATGAAATGATTCACTGGAATGAATTAGACTTTTCAGACTGTTTAAAATAAACTGATTCACAAGACTGATTGAGACTTTCCAGATCGATTAGGATTAACAGATTCACAGAGACCTTTCAGACCATTTCGGATGAACCAGTTCTCCAGAATGAATCAGACTTCCTTGACCATTTAAAATGCACTGATTCACAATAATGAAGAGGTTTTTTTAGACTGCTTAAAATGAAATGATTAGCTGGAGTAAATTAGACTGTCCAGACCACTTAAAATGAACTGATTCACAATATTGAATGAAACTTTCCAGACCGTTTAGTATAACCTGCTAGAATAAATGAGATTTCCCAGACTGTTTAAGATGAACTGATGCACTGGAATGAATGAGACTTTCCAGACTGTTTAGGATGACCTGATTCACTAGAATGAATTAGACTTTTCAGACAGTTTAAAATTAACTGATTCACAAGAATGAATGAGGCTTTCCAGACCATTTAGGATGAACCGATTTACTAGAATAAATAAAATCTTCCATACCATTTAGGATGAACCAATTAACTGGAATGAATCAGACTTTCCTGACCATTTAAAATGCACTGATTCACAAGAATGAATAGGCCTTTTATAATGTTTAGAATGAAATGATTCACTGGAATAAATTACACTTTCCATACCACTTAAAATGAACTGATTCACAACACTGAATGAAACTTTCCAGACTGTTTAGTATGAACTGATTCGTTGGAATGAATGAGACTTTACAGACTCTTTAGGATGAAATGATTCACTGGAATGAATTAGACTTTTCAGACTGTTTAATATAAACTGATTCACAAGACTGATTGAGACTTTGCAGACCAATTAGGATGAGGTGATTCGCTAGAATGAATGAGACTTTCCAGATCGATTAGGATTAACAGATTCACTAGAATAAATGAGACCTTTCAGACCATTTAGAATGAACCAATTCTCCAGAATGAATCAGACTTCCCTGACCATTTAAAATGCACTGATTCACAATAATGCAGACTGCTTTCCAGACCGTTTAGTATGAACTGCTAGAATTAATAAACTGATTCACTGGAATAAATTTTACTTTCCATACCACTTAAAATGAACGGATTCACAACACTGAATGAAACTTTCCAGACTGTTTATGAACTGATTCACTAGGTTGAATCAGACTGTCCAGACCATTTAGGATGAACAAATTTGCTCTGCAGACTTTTCTGACCATTTAAAATGCACTTATTCACAAGAATGAATGGGCCTTTCAGATGAACTGATTCACTATAAAGAGAGTGAGAGGACCAATCAATGATTCAGCCTTTCTAGTGTTATATGAGAAAATTATTTAGGACAAACAGATTCACTAGAATTAATCAGAAATTCCCTGTGCTATAAATGAGAGACAGGGGCTTGAGATATTAACAAAAAATTCTGTTAGGATCAATTAGTTATTTTTGGTATTTTTCCAATCAGACTTTAAAGAGCCTGAGCATTTACTTATAATAAACATAATATTATTGTCCACTGGCATGTGTGTTAAAGTAGTTATCTTTATAGTTATCATTCATAGTGTAAACACACCTTTAGGCTCCTTTATTTAATGCAGTATAAGAGCACATTCATCAAGCACAGAAACTCACCCACAATTCCCAAACTTCTTTAATATGCACAGAACAATTTGTTTTGCATCATGTCACATGAGGAACACATTGTGCATGTCAGTGAGTGCTTTGTGGGCGATGGCCGTTTGAGTGCAGTCAAAGCCAGGGAAGGTCAGGCAGTCAGCAGGGGGCGGAGCTTATCGTTGCTCCTCCCCTTGGCTGTGGGTGGATGTATGATGGTCCTGATGTGGAATGTTGGACAGATGGGCTTGGCAGAAAAGACAAGTGACCTCTCTCCACTCCCCCTCTGGCCCTGAGCTGTGCCTGGGAAGAACGGATCTAAAGTTTGCCTCCATTAAATGTCGATTATGGGAGACAGACTGCACGGATGGCAGCTTGTAACAAATGCTCCCTTGACCTCTGAAGGTCAAGCTCAAGAGAGACAAAAAACAATAAAGCCATTGCAAATACTACACAAGATGTAGGCACTAAGAAAAGCAGTGTTGGCACAAAAAATGAGTACAACATAAGAAGAGTCGGTTATTACTGGTGAAGTGTAAGATACGAACCAGAACAGTTTACATTAAATAGAGTTTTGTAGGTACACTACCAGTAAAAAGTGTGGAAGATTAAAAAAGTTCTGAAGAAGTCTCGTATCCTCATCAAGACTGTGTTTGTTTGATCCAAGATACAGTAAATACAGTAATATTGTGACATTTTTTACATTAGATTATATTGTAAAAATGTATTTTTTTCCTGTGATCAAACCTGGATTTTCAGCATCATATATGCTGATTTGCTGCTTAGAAAACATTTCTGATTATCAGCAATGCTGAAATAAGTTGTGCTGCCTTATATTTTTCAATACACTACACTTTTTTGTAAAGAAATTTATACTTTTATTCAGCGAGAGTGCATTAAAAACATTTCAAAAACATTAATTAAATAAATTAATAATGTTCCAAATTTTTGACCATTAGTAGGGTACTGTATTCCAATGTACACACTGTTTTCAAAGCAAAAATTGCATTTAAACTCATTAAATTTAGAAGTGAGTCCACTATTATTACTCCATGTGTTAATGGAAAACAGGTGTGACTCTAGAATGTGTGATGGTTGACATGACAGTGATATCCAATGGGAATATGTTTTGGACAACCCAGGCTCATAAAAATACGTGCCTCTATATACATATTTGCAACACCGTAGTTACGTACCTTACTGCACGTTTCGCTGCAGTTTCAAAGTGAAATGTCCAGAAAGTGGTGCTAAAATGATATTGGAAATATCCCCTACACCAAACCCAACCCTAAACCTACTTAACCCTTTCACGCGTACGATCACACCCGTGTGATCATTCTTGGCTGGTCCCTGGAGCGTACGATCACACCGGTGTGATTCGAACGTTCAGCGCGTCACGTGATCAACTGCTAAATTCAAATCTGCTTTGGCGCTTTGGCTGGCGCTGAGCCAGATCGGACGCGCTGAGCGCTTGTCAAATTATCGCAACTTTTCCGTGTTTTCAACCATATAATGCTTATTTTAGGTTCCAGACATTTACATACACATAAGTCCTAGTAAAACGATGCATTTATAGTTAGCAAAATACACGCCGATGTCTATGGCAGCGGCAATAATGATCCTTACAAGTGTTATCTGACGACATTTATTGATATCATATACACATTGTGTAGGTAACTATAAAGTTTACTCTGCTCTTCTCCAAGCTCACCAGAGACTTACTTTAATGTTTTTCGGGAGGAGAGGATGAATTTGCGTTTTGTAAATCCCACATCTTGGATTCAGCGCGAACTAACATGGCGGCGCCCATCACTCGGCATAGATCAACTAACACGCTCATTATAAAAGTGTTTAAACCTCCAAATACATTCACTTTAACATATTTCAGAATCGGAATATCAGATATTTCATAATACAGTCGGCACGTTTGTGAATATTAATAATAAAAAAGGAAAAACTATATAAAAGTAATACATGTGTACTACAGCGCTATTGTGGCTGCGTTGTGTCACGTGACAAACACGACGCGTTCGCCATGGAAACAATAAGGCTATACGTTCTAAATAACGGTCGCCTAAAAAAACTCACTCTGGGGGCTCAGCTAGAATATTTTAAACTCACGTGTGAAAGGGTTAATAGTGTTAACATTTGCAAAACAGCCGTGCTATTTTAACTTCCTTATGTTGATTTGAGCTGTTTTGTCAAACTGTAGTTTAACAGGGTTTGTACAGGAGCTCTTCACCACTCAAGTGCAACACAGTACCGGGTGAGCTACTGAGCAAACCTACTGAATTAGAAAACTCATGCATATAAAGCTGTATATGTGATGACAATGATGAAAACTATCAGATTTTAAATCATGCAGAGTGTAAAAATTGTTTTGAAGCCATAATATAATATTCTGCAAGTAATTGTGTGCAAATTAGGCTTTAAAGGGGTCATGTAATGTTGTTAAAAAGAACATTTTTTGTGTATTTGGTTTAATGCAATGTGTTTACACGCTTTGAGGTTCAAAAAACATTATTTTCCACATACTGTACATTATTGTTGTTCCTTTCTGTCCCACGATTTTTACAAAGAAATCGCTCTGAAAAGCAAGGTGATCTCTGATTGGCCAGCTATTCAGTGTGCTGTGATTGGAAGAATACCTCAAGTGTGTGAAAGAAATATTATGTTTCCTTACTATGTTGTGATGCCGTGTCCTGGCGCGACAAGAAAAAAACAATAAAACCCATTGAGGCATTTGTTGCATTTGTTGCATTTGTGCCACCCCCCATAAACATAACATCATGTCTGCAGTTGTGATCGTACAAATGACAAACAACAAGCACTACTCTACACTGCTCAAAACTAATGTTTGAATAGCCAGTAGCAAATTCTTTAAATGTGAAAACGTACTTACAGGCTGTGAGTCAGAAGTGCCAGACTGTCCTTGCAAAGTTGGAATTGCCCCACTTTATAGTTTGCACAGCCAGCATTGTAGGCTACCCTCCCAGGTTTAGGAAACAGTCCTCCGTGTAAATATCACTTAACCACTGATTTGTAGTTGTGTACTCATTTGGAAGGCCAAACAAAGTACTTTCGCTTTTGCAACAAAACACACAGCGTCTCCACAACATGGCGACGGCTGCAACAATACTACTGCGAGAATAAAAGTTACGCCTTCTTTCTTTGCGTATACATTTGGGCTGGGTTATCCAAATCTTCCCACACAGTTGCATAGATTTGGAGGCATGTTTGAATGAACTATTTTAGGAAGGCGTGGCTGAGTATTAACTTTTATAAAGAATATCTCTTTGAGTTTGAGACTTTAATCTTTGCAACTTTACAGAACTTACATATACACAAACAGCTTATAACACTCCAACGACAAAGGAAAACATTAAATTACATCATATGACCGCTTTAATAATCAGAATTCTGTGCCTGTAAATCATACTTTGTGTGAAAAGGAAAAAAAGTTCTCAGAGTTTTACTGCCTCTAGTGTTCATTTCAACTGGAATCTGGTACATACAGGTACGTTTTTTTTTTTTTTCAGTTTTGCAGAAATATATATAGAGGCACGTATTTTCATATTTCCATCGAGCCTATGTTGGTTTTGGTTTTATATGAATTTGACTCTTTTAAGATTTTGAAAAGACTTTGAACTTCTGAACTGAACATTTAAGTTAATAGTAATGGGTTAATAGTTAATAGCAGAAGTTAATAGTTCTTCATTACATCTCCTGAACTTTCAAAAAGCAACTTCTTTACAAGTACCATTAGTGAGCAAAGATGTATTAATATTTAAAAGTTGTAAGTTAAGCCATTGTTTTGTTCATAGTTGTGATAGTTGAGCATGTGTGTGTCTGTGTGTGTGTGTTTGCATATATAAGACAGGCTTGTTTTATTGTGTGTGGAATCACTATGTTGGTTCTTGACTCAACAGATGGTCCAGACACATAAAGGAATCACCTCCTGGTGTGTCTCTACTGACGCTTATGGAATATTAACATTCCCTGAGCCTGTTTCCACACTCATCTGTGGGGAAATGCAACAGGAAAGGCTGATCCCAGATATATTTTATTTATATGTATTTTCTTCAGGTATGCCTTTGTGAAAAAGAAGTGTGCTTAATTGTACTGAATGTGCATAGAAGGTATATGAAAAGTAAAAAAAAAAAAAAAAAAAACAGTACACTTTTTTAATAAAATCAAATTCATTTTACTTTAAAGTATATTTAAAGTACTTCATAAAATATTTTAAGTACTTAAAGTATATAAAGAAGTACACTTATTTTGACGTGTTGACTTGTAAAATACTTCAATATCATTTAACTGTAGTGTTCTATTCAATATTGCATTTTATTACATAAGTACACTTTTTAAAAGTATGCTAAAATGTATTTATATATATATATATATATATATAAGGGTGGGTCTGTGAACTTACAATAAAACACACAATTCATTCAATTTGTCTACAGTAAAACAATGTTAAACAGTGGCCAGTGTTGCCAAGTCCTCTATTTTCCCTGGAATTGGTCTATTTTAACACTGTTGCTGCGGGTTGTTTTTCATGACTGCAGGTTGAAGCGACCCCAAACACTTGATATTTAGCCCCTGGAATGCAAATTTTACCAAGGTATTTGGGCGGGTTTTGTTGTAAAAAACCTGGCAACCCTGACAGTGGCCTTAACATGAGAATTCGTCTTTGAGTCGTCTTTTAAGAATATTCGTGAAGAACATTTACAGACACGGTGTCTTTTCCATTACATCTCAACTTATTCATTTTGTTTATTAGCATTCTGCAATGAAAATGACTTGCTAAAGCTAATTTTTAGTTAGCATTTTGTGTATTCTACTATAAGTATACACAAAATTAATATTTTTAGACCTTTTCCCTAATGTGATAAAATTATTGCTGGTGTGAAAGTTCATACTCTTGTTTGTTGCCAGGATTTTTATAAAATCTTAATATTTCTGTGTTGTATGAATATTACCGACAAAAAAAAAAAAAAAGTTTGTGACAGTTAACTTGCAACATTTTATTGCAACAAAAATTAAATCGAATGTAAGTCTGAAGCAGTTTCTATACTTGTAAACTTTTAAAGGACTAATTTCATAAGAACTGTAGGGTAATGAATTTAGCTAGATGCCAAATGCCAATGCAAATGCTAACAGTATGCAGCAAAGGTGACTCTAGTTTAATGTAGTAATTTTATGACATTCACATGTATTTTCTGTCCAATTCTGACATGATCTCAGTAATGGCTAAAACTCTGCTTAGAATTGCCAAGATGCTAAAATTTGCCAGAAATTCCAAAGTCAGAAATTCCAATTGTACTAGAAACTTCTAGACCAAACTGATTCATAAATGTATGAACAGAGATGTCTGAAGTCTTGTGAGCTCTGTAAGAACAATTTCCAAGCCACAAAAGCTTTCTCTGGGCTATTGTCATATGGATGTTATAAGCAGCCCTAAGTTTTAAAGTATGTCCCACTCACCCATCTGTTGGCTACATATGGCTTAGAGATGTGTGTGTGTGTAGGTGCATTATCTAAACTCCAGAAATCAAGTTCAGCATGTAGACAAGCATTCAGCCTATCCACCCATGCCTGATGGCCCCCGTCCCCTGGAAGAGACCTTCACAGGGCATGCCGTCTCATGCTCCTCTGCCAAGAGATTGAGGGAGCGTGCAGTCTAGATGGTACCCAGCCAGGCACGGCCCCTGAGGGCCCTCCCCGTGGAGCCCTTTGGGTTAAATCAATTGTTTGGCCCCATTGATCCCTGACTGGCCATATTGTGGCTCTGTGGGATGTCACACGCACAAAAGCAGCAGCCCGCATTGTCTCACACTCTAAATGAAGAAGTTCACTGGAAAGCAAAAAAATCTGAGCTTGAGGATGTCAGAGGTCGGCCTGAGGATGTGTGTGTGTGTGTGTTTCTGGCCTAACTATACTTTTAAGGACAAAATTGCCCAAATGTCTTCAAATGTATTTAAGGATGTCCTTATGTCAAATATTTATAAAGAAACTAAATTACAATGTAATTACACATAACTGTAACACAAGTAACTGTAACTAAATGTAATGTAGGGTTTAGTTTAGGGTTAGTGTTTGGTCTAGGGTTAATTACATGTAACTATGCATAGTTTACTGATAATAGTAAGTACATGTAACGTGTGTAACAATGTCACCTTAAGGTGTTACCTTTTATGAAAATAAAGCACTGAAGGCAATGTGTCACAATGCTTTTAACCTGAGTTAGGGTTTGCTTTAGGGTTAGCTACCTGTAATTATGCATATTTTACTGTCATTGCCATTATAAGTGCATGTAACATGTAACATGTAACAATGTCACTTTAAAATAAAGTGTTACCATTTATAAGACCAAGGCACTCAAGGGCCATGTGATTTTACCTAAGAGTTAAGGTTTGGTTTAGGGTTAGTTTCCTGTAATTATGCATATTTTACTGTCATTGCCATTATAAATACATGTAACTTGTAACAAATTTCACTTTAAAATAAAGTGTTACCTTTTATAGGACCAAGGCACTGCCATGTGTTACAATGATTTTACCTAAGAGTTAGAGTTTAGTTTAGGGTTAGTTATTCATAATTATGTACAATATACTGTTATTATTATAGTAAGTATATGTAACACATGTAACTACATCACTTTAAAATGAAGTGTTACCTTTTATAAGACCAAGGCACTCAAGGCCATGTGTTTAAGTGATTAGAGTTTATGGTTTGGTTTAGGATTAGCTACCTGTAATTATGCAAAATTCACTGTTATTACTATAGTAAATCTGTGTAACGTGTAACTATGTCACTTTAAAATAAAGTGTTACCTTTTATAAGACCGATGCACTTAAGGCCATATGTTTAAATTATTTTATCCAAGAGTTAGGATTTGGTTTAAGGTTAGTTAGCTGTAATTATGTCAAATTTACTGTTATTACTTTCGTAAATATGTGTAACGTGTAAATAAAGTGTTACATTTTATAAAGGTACTCAAGGCTATTTGTTGCAATGACTTTACCAAATATTTAGAGTTTAGTTTAGTGTTAGTTACTCGTTATTATGCATTTTTTTCTGATTTACTAAATGCATTTGCTTATTATTAAAGAAAATACATGTAACGTGTAACTGTGTTACCTTAAAATAAAGGTCTTATTTATTTTAGGAAAGCAATACACTCAAGGCCATGTGTTACTGTAATTTTACCTAAGAGTTAGAGTTTGGTTTAGAGTTAGTTACTTGCAATGAAATATAGTTTACTGTTATCACCATAGTAAGTACAGTAATGTGTGTAACAGTATAACAGTGTCGCCTTAAAATAAAGTGTTACCTTTTAGAAAAGAAATGCACTCAAGGCCATCTATTACAGTGACTTTCTTAAAGAGTTAAAGTTTGGTTTAGATCTAGTTACTTGTAATTATGCATAATTTATTGTTATAACTAAAGAAAGTACATGTAACATGTAACTGTGTCGCCTCAAAACTGTGAGGCACTCCAAGCATGTGTTATGCTGATTTTACCAAAGAGTTTGGATTTGGTTCTGAGGTTAGACTAGTCTATAAAAAGTCAATGGGAAGTGACTGTTAAAGTAGGCTGGTAAACCTGCTTGTGTTTGCGAGGAAGAGTTTATGTACTCTCCTTCAGTAATACATCAACGTTACCCTACCAACGTTACCAACGTAACCCTAACCCTACATCAATACGTCATTTGGTAAACCCGGGCCCTCACTCAGACTATAAGTGCACCTGTAGGAACTTCCTGTTTGCCTGTTTTGCACCGTTTAACATAAATCTAAATGACATTTGGCATTGTTTTAGATCATCTCAATATTTAATTGAGTAATTAAGTCACTTCTTGAGGTATTTAATGAGTAAATATAAATGCTGTTTTGTTGACAGTTCTTTTATTGGAGATTAGCACAATTAGCTTGAATCCACATTGCTAATTCAATAAACTTTGCTTTACAAACAACTTGCCCACATTCTTCACTGCATAAGGATCTGGGAAATGGGCATTTGCAGTGTACACAGGGTCACATTATGTGTCTTGTACTTCCACCACAGATCCATAATCTTTAAACCAAACTACTCCACAATGCAAACCGTTATCCAAGCCTTGTTTTCACTGACTAAAACAACTGTTTATAAAGCCCTTTAAGACAGAAGTGTCCTTTAGAATCACTTCATGTAGGAGTTTCTCTACATAACTTTCATTTACTTTAGCATTTATTGTGCAGGCTACATCAATACTGTGCAGATCAAAATGGCACATCTCATTGGTATCTTTACAAACAAACAAACTTCCAAGTTTTATCAAATCCATGAAACAAATCTAAAGTTTGCATGCATAGTTTGACTTCCAAATAGTACTAATTTACATGTTTGATCTCACCGACCCTTACTAAAAAGATAATCCAAGTGTGCTATTAGTATACTTCTTTTAAACTAAAAATAAGTCTACTTTTGATGTAGTTCATGCTGTTTCTGTATCAGAAATAACTTTGCTTATACTGAGAAATGTACAATATAAAGCCTAGACTTAATGTAGTATAATGAGAGATTATATAGCATAATGAGAGATTTATAAGCAATTGTTTGGAGTCTGGTCATTTTTGACCGGGAACACCACAAGTGTGACTTTTTGCAATTTTGTACAAAGCGAAAGCATTTAAAAGCAAACTTCCTGATTATTCATTAAAGCACACTAGTGTGATAAACAGTGCAAATTTTCATAATTTTTAATCTCATATTGTGAAAATTATTCATAAAAAATATTTTTTCACTCAAAAAACGAGGTACCTATTCTCGGAAAAATGAGGCCTACGATTAATCAGATGCACATAGAAACACAAAACCAGGCCTAAATGAAAGAAAACAAGTTGACAAAAAGAATGAATCCAATCTTTAGTGATAATATAGCACAGTGTTGGGGGGTAACGCATTACAAGTAACGCGAGTTACACAATAATATTACTTTTTTCAAGTAACTAGTGAAGTAACGCATTACTTTTGAATTTCTAAGAAAATATCTGAGTTACCTTTTCAAAAAAGTAATGCCAGTTACTTTTTTTTCCCATTTATTGATTGATAAGTCTCCTGTTGGGAAATTGGGAGTAAACATGATGTTACTGTATTCTAGACTAAATGTGAACATGCATTAATTCATCTCACTCACAAAAAACAGATTCAGTATTCCTCAAAATTAATAAAAACAGTAAAATACAAACCCTGCAATAATTAAATATGTTAAATAAAACAAATATCCTTTATGTATTTAATCTAATTTTATTAACCAGTGTCTTTGCTGCTGACCGTCGATGATGCAATTCAACCATACTAATAAAATACTAAAAAATTACTTCAGATAAACTAACATTTGTGCTTCATTTTTTTTTTTTATAGCTGAAGAGTGATCTCCTGCATAAATGTACTTTTCTTTCAGCCTGAGGTGAATTCATTTCACTTTTGGTGTAAAAGGGCTTTTATATTAGAACTGTTTTGTATTAAAAAACAAAAAAGCAAGCCCTGCCCAGATTTAAAAAGTAACGCAAAAGTAACGTAATACATTACTTTCCATAAAAAGTAACTAAGTAACATAATTAGTTACTTTTTCGGGGAGTAACGTAAAATTGTAATGCATTAAAAGTAACTTTCCCCAACACTGATATAGCATAATAAAAGATTTATAAGCAGTTGTTTGGAGTCCACCACAAGTGTGACTGGGTGAAATAAAACTCACAAAAAATTACGAAAATTCGAGGAAAAAAAAGAAAAAAAACATTGGAGAAGTACTTATATTCTGTGCGAGTCCAATGCGATAACATTAACTAGTATTTTCTGGAAAAATAAAAAATAAAAAACGGGCTACCGTTTTCACGGCACATGAGAGCCTCCCGCATTCCAGCGAGCCGTCCGTTTGAGCGCAGACCGGGAGCAGACCGGGATTAAAAAGAGTGAATTTCTCACGGCTGTCGAGGGCATCTTCCCGGTGTGTCTCTCCGGCCGTGCGCTTCCGGTTGTGGTAGTTTCCTCGCCTCGCTGGACGGACATGATCACTGCCTCACGTGCCTGGGTCGAGAGCACGCTGAGACAGCGTTTATGGATGGTTCATGCGTTCATTGCGAACGCATGACCATGGCCACGTTAAAGTCCCGCCGCTCGTTCGCGAGTTGGCTCCCCTCGTCGTCTTCCCGCGGCAAGTCTTAAAGGAGCCGTCAAGGTTTTTTTCGGCTGCCGCGGCGACGCGCGGGGGGGACATCCAGGTGATTATGCAGAATGCTCCGCCGGCCAGCAAAGCCCTGCGGACTTCTGCACCACCGCGTGGTCCCGTTGAGTTGCCAAAGCAGTTCGCTTCCCCGCACGCCGGGCTGAGTGTCTCCTTTGGCGCTCCTCAGGAGGTAGAGATGTCTGCTGCTGCGTCAGAGGGAGAGTCGGAAGGTGAGGTGGACAGCTCGGCGGCTCGGCGCCCCTCTGCGGTCGCCGCCCGTCTGAGCTGGACGCTGAACTATCGGCTATGTTCCTCCGAACCGCCAAGGAGATCAGTCTGGAGATGCCTAAAAACACCTCCGGCTGATCCTTCAAGGCTGGATGATTGGTTTCTGGGGAGGGCCTCCGCGGCACGGCCCACGCCCCCCCCCAGTGCCTTTCTTCCCGGAGGTGCACGAGGAGCTGGTGAGGACTTGGCGAGTCCCGTACTCGTCTCGTTCACGGCCCAGTTCCTCTCCCCTCGCCACTCTCGATGGTGGAGCAGCCGGGGGTTATGTGGCGGTCCCACAGGTTGAGCGCGCGATCACCTGATCGGCCGCATCTCCCCTCCAGGGCGTGTGAGCTTCGTCCGCTCTGGCGGGCAGGGCTTACCACGCCGCTGGGCAGGCTGCTACCGCCCTGCACACTGTGGCAACCCTGGGGGTCTACCAAGCCCGGGCGTTGAAACAGCTGCACGAGGGTGGTCCTGACCAAGGGATTATGTAGGAACTCCGTGCCGCCGCCAACTTCGCCTTCAGAGCGACGAAGGTTACGGCACGTTCCCTTGGCCAGGTGATGTCCACAGTAGTGGTCCAGAAGCGACACTTATGGTTGACCTTGGCTAGATGGCAGACGTCGACAAAGCTCTCTTTCTCGACGCTCCCATCTCCCAAGGCGGCCTATTCGGCGACACCGTCGAGGACTTAAAAAAAAAAAAAAAGGCAGTTCTCGGCGGTTCAGAAGCAGATGGAGGCGCATCCTGCCCTGCCGCGACATAACGTCCCCGGGGCTTCAACCTCCGCCTGCCCGTCGCCGAGGGCGCCCCCCTGCGGCTCCTAAACAACCCAGCTCCGTCCCCTGCCGAGGCACACGGTGCTAGATTGGCAGCTCGACGTCGAGCTGGCCGCGGGAGAGCGGCGCCGGGAGAGCGGGCAACCCAGAGGTGACATCCTCACTCCCGTGGAGGGCCGGGAGCTACTGTCTGCTATTTCACAGAAGGATTTTCCCACCTCTGGGGTCCGGCCCCGAGTTTCCTTTCCGAGCAGTGCCTTGCCTCCTCGAATTCGGACTCGGAGCTCGACATCGCCAGCGCGGGAACCAGGGAAGAAGGTAAGCGCTGCCCAGTGCAGTCAGACTTTTCTCCAGGACGTTTTTTCCTTCTGGGATCAGTCCCTTCCCCTTTCCCCCCCCAGGCTGCCCCCCCGTGGTCACGTCGGTCAACGTTCCTTTCATTCCACCTGGCGACCAGGCTGGGAGTCTGGCTTCAGCTCCCCAGCCCCTCGCGGTGGTTGATTCGGACGGTACGTCTCGGCTATGCGATTCAGTTCGCCAGGCGTCCGCCCAGGTACAGAGGCGTCCTTTCCACTTTTGTCCATTCGGACACACATGCCGCTGTGCTTCGTGCGGAGATTGCTGTCCTACTGGCGAAGGACGCAATCCAGCCTGTCCCTCCAGCCGAGATGAAGTCAGGGTTTTACAGCCCTTACTTCATCGTGCCCAAAAAAGAGCGGTGGGTTAAGACCTATCCTGGATCTTTGAGCCCTGAATCGGTCCCTTCTCAGGCTGCCGTTCAAGATGCTCACGACGAAGCGCATGCTTACATGCACTCGTCCGCAGGATTGGGTTGCAGCCATCGACCTGAAGGACGCGTACTTTCACGTCTCGATTTTACCTCGCCTCAGACCCTTCCGACGGTTTGCTGTCGAGGGTCGAGCGTGTCCGTACAAAGTGCTTCCATTTGGCCTGTTCCTCTTTCCCCGTGTCTTTACGAAAGTCACGGAGGCTGCCCTGTCCCCCCTAAAAGCTGGCTGACGGGCATTCGCATTCTCAACTATCTTGACGACTGGCTTCTCATAGCTCACTCGCGAGATCTGTTGTGCGAACAGAGGGACGTGGTGCTCCGGCACCTCAGCCATCTGGGCCTTCAGGTCAACCGAGAGAAGAGCAAACTCTCCCCAGTGTAGAGGATCTTTTTTCTCGGTGTGGAGCTGGACTCGGTCGATATGACAGCCCGCCTCACCAACGAGCGCGCGCAGTCAGTGCTGAAGTGTCTGGAATCATTCAGACACAAGACAGCGGTCCCTCTCAAAACATTTCAGAGG
Organism: Labeo catla; assembly: GCA_012976165.1. Lineage (NCBI taxonomy): Eukaryota > Metazoa > Chordata > Actinopteri > Cypriniformes > Cyprinidae > Labeo > Labeo catla. The sequence continues at coordinate 1,165,334 of VONZ01000023.1, read as the reverse complement.
CTCCTGGGGCATATGGCAGCCGCAGCCGCTGTAACGCCGCTCGGCTTGCTTCATATGAGACCGCTTCAGCGCTGGTTACACGATCGAGTCCCGAGATGGGCATAGCACCGTGGCGCACTCCGGATTGGCGTTTCCCCGCAGTGTCGCCGCCTGTTCAGCCCGTGGTCCAGGCATCTTGTGGTATACACGGATGCCTCTTCCACGGGTTGGGGTGCTGTATGCAACGGGCAAGCAGCCTCGGGCTCCTGGACAGGACCCCGACTGCAATGGCATATCAAATGCCTAGAGTTGTTGGCTGTGCTTCTTGCGCTTCGTCGCTTCCGACCGATGTTGCGCCACAAGCACGTGCTTGTTCGCACCGACAGCACTGCGACCGTAGCCTATATCAACCACCAAGGTGGTCTTCGCTCCCGTCGCATGTCACAACTCGCCCGCCATCTGCTCCTGTGGAGTCAGACGTGGCTGAAATCGCTACGTGCCGTTCACATTCCAGGAGAACTCAACCGTGCAGCCGACCAGCTCTCACGGCAGTCCACCCATCCTGGAGAATGGCGACTCCACCCCCAGGTAGTCCAGCTGATTTGGAGCAATTTCGGCAAAGCCCAGATAGATCTGTTCGCTTCTCCCGAATCCTCCCACTGCCAGCTGTTTTACTCCCTCAGCGAGGCTCCCCTCGGCAGGGACGCGCTGGCACACAGCTGGCCTCCGGGGCCCAAGTACGCCTTTTCCCCCAGTGAGCCTCCTTGCACAGACACTGTGCAAGATCAGGGAGGACGAGGAGCAGGTTCTGCTGGTTGCGCCATACTGGCCCACCCGGACCTGGTTTCCAGACCTCATTTCCCTTGCGGCAGCCCCTCCCTGGAAGATCCCCTTGAGGAGAGACCTTCTTTCTCAGGGGATGGGCACAATTTGGCACCCGCGTCCCGACCTATGGAACCTGCACGTCTGGCTCCTGGACGGGACGCGTCAGACCTCTCCGGCCTTTCACAGGCCGTGATAGATACTATCACTCAGTCTAGAGCTCCCTCTACAAGGCAGGCCTATGCACTGAGATGGGGTCTGTTCGTTGACTGGTGCTCCTCTCGTGGAGAGGACCCACAGAGATGTCCGATTGCAGTAGTGCTTTCCTTCCTGCAGGAGAAGTTGGAGCGCAGGCTGTCCCCTTCGACTCTCAAAGTGTACGTTGCTGCCATCGCAGCGTATCACGATGCAGTGGATGGAGCATCCCTTGGTAAGCACCAACTGGTCGTGAGGTTCCTTAGAGGTGCGAGAAGGGTTAATCCCCCTAGACCGCACCTCGTACCCTCTTGGGATCTCGCCGTCACCCTCCAGGGTCTACGGCAGGCCCCATTTAAGCCACTCGCGTCAGTAGAGCTGAAATATCTGTCTCTTAAGACAGCGCTCCTGACCGCGCTGGCCTCCATCAAGAGGGTAGGGGACCTACAAGCCTTCTCTGTCGACGAAGCGTGCCTGGAATTCGGGCCGGTTATGTGCCCAAGGTTCCCACCACGCCTTTCCGCGATCAGGTGGTGAACCTGCAAGCTCTGCCCCTGGAGGAGGCAGACCCGGCCTCTGCGCTGCTGTGTCCAGTCCGCGCCCTCCGTATATATGTGGACCGCACTCGGCACTTCAGACGCACCGAGCAGCTCTTTGTTTGCTTTGGAGGTCAGCAGAAAGGGAATGCTGTCTCCAAACAGAGGTTGGCCCATTGGGTGGTAGATGCCATCTCCCTGGCATATCAAAACCAGGGAGAGCCATGCCCCTTAGGTGTTCGTGCCCACTCCACAAGGAGTGTTGCCTCATCCTATGCGTTGGCTCATGGCGCCTCACTAGCAGATATCTGTAGAGCTGCGGGCTGGGCGACACCTAATACCTTCGCTAGGTTCTACAACCTTCGCGTTGAGGCCGTGTCCTCCCGTGTCTTAACATAGACATCAGGTAAACGGGAGACCGGCTGGTGTCGGCTTGCTGCACCACTCCTAATGGATCCGTGCGCTATATCCCTCAGTTGTTCCCTCCGGTGAACCTTGGGTCCTCCATGCCCCGCAGTCAGGCCTAGCTGCGGAGTAGTGCCTGACTGTGCTCCGGCTGGGTCTCCTTCGCCCAGCAGGTTGTGGCAACATGTCTCAGTATTTTTCCAAGATCAGCTAGAAGGCCGCTGTTTCCCTCATATATCTCTACAAGTTATAGATATATTGAATTATTTTTATTCCACATGTAGACATCTCATGTGCTCCGCCCCCCCAACTTCTGCTTCAGAAACAACTGGCATCCCTGTGGGGTCCCCTATTGGCCCTCAGGGCGTTGGGAAGGTTACGTTCATATCCATCTGCTGACACGTCCGCCTGTCAGCACGTGGGTCTGTGCGTAACGCGGCGTCTGGTTCGTGGCCTGTTCCATGGGTCTGTTCCCATATGTAACGTCGTAGTGAAACGACTGAAGGGGAACGTCTAGGTTACGTACGTAACCCTCGTTCCCTGAAGGAGGGAACGGAGACGTTACATCCCCTGCCACGACCTGACGTCGCGCTGACGCCGGGCTGCGGCTCGGCTCCTCAGCAAAACCTGAATGAGTGGTTGCACGCCGCCCTCTTATATATCCGTGTGTACGGAGGAGTGGTTCGGCATGCAAATACCACTCGCCAATGTTCATTGGCCTTTTGAATAAGGCTTGGAGATGATTGGACTCTCAAGCGAGTTCCCATATGTAACGTCTCCGTTCCCTCCTTCAGGGAACGAGGGTTATGTACGTAACCTAGACGTTATGTAATCAGATTACTTTTTCAAGTAACTAGTAAAGTAACACATTACTTTTAAATTTACAATCAAATTTCTGAGTTACTTTTCTAAATAAGTAACGCAAATCACTTTGTTTTCCCATTTACTCACTGATCTCTTTCTGTGTTGAGAGAAATTCCTTCAACTTGACGCTTATTAATTTCACTATTGGTGTGAAAGAGCCTTTACAGTTGCCAAAAAATGTAACTTTCGGGTTTTTATCATTGAAAAAAAAAGTAACGCAAAAGTAACTTTATAATATGCATTACTTTCCATTAAAAGTAACTAAGTAACACAATTAGTAACACAATATTTGAATGCATTACTTTTAAAAGTATCTCCAACGCTGTTACTAAAAATAGACTGATTTGCTGAACACCTGCTCTTAATAAATTTTTAATGGAATAAATAATAAAACTATAAGGCTAAATTAGCCTTTATGTAGCATGAAGCTAGTAAGAAGCTAAACGCTAAGTAAAGGATAATGCACAGCTTGTGAAGAACTAGTCTAAAGGGAAATATTTTCTATAATTAGTTTTTTTTCTTAAAAGCATTGATGTTAATTCAAAATTGCGTTCTACAGTTTTGACAGGTAACAATCCTATCCTCTCACTATTTCACAAACATACCCAAAGGATGCTAATATGGATTAGATGCCAAGAAAGTATGATAAAATTATAAACTCTTTTCATACACAGAAGCATAACCTACAAACAAAGAGTTAAAACTCATATTTTCTCAACTATCACCCCTCCAAGCTACCTTGAGTTCACCTCACACTGGAATTTTCCACACACACACACGCAGCCTTGCAAAACACAGTCTGATTAATCTTTTTGCCCTTAAATATCCAAGCAATGAGTCTTTTATGATTTATGTTATTACTCTTTGAAAAGAAACCGACGAAACTGTAGTTGGCGAATATCCAGGATAATAAAAAAAAACCTTAGCTAAAGGGGTTCAGGTGGGATGTATAGAGCTAATGATATATCTTTAGATCAGTTTACGTTTCAGAGTCTTTGACTAGCCTAGCCTAGGGTTGAAGTAATTATGTTCATTTTCAAGTACAGTATCATGGATGTGAAGGAAGAAACTCTTCAGTTTGACACATAAATGGCAACTGAAAGCTCATTTGCTCTAAAATGAGGCCGCAAGAACCCTAAGGCTACGTGTTAGTGACATAGCTAATGAGCATGTGTTGATATGAAACAAAACATCAACATTTTTGACATGCATGTATATTTCACATTTCTGTCTGTTCATTCTGTATTTATTTATGATGGACCTATAATAGTTGTTTAGTCACAGACAAAACAACCTAGATAGCACATGTGAATTTGCAAGATGTCTGTTAAAGATCACTTGATCTGGAAAGCATTTGCTGCATACAAACATCTGACAGATGTCTGTAAGATATAAAAATCATAAACATCTTAAAGACATCTAATATACGTCTATTTGACATCTGATAGGAAGCATCCTATAGTATTGCAGATGAGCAAACACTCTAAAACACTCTACGTCTTCTAGATGTAAAGACAGACGTCTCTGTGATGTATGTGTGCTATCAGGAAATGCAAAATAAAAAAAGTGATTTTTAAAAATATGTTTAAAAAAATGATGTTGAAAATTAGGATTTTCAGCTTTAATTCACATTATTTGTGAAATTTGCTAGCAATTTCTCAGTGAAAATTCTTTCAAAATCATCCTTACACCACTTTCTTTCAGTGTACTTTAAGCGAAACAGCATGTCTTAAAAAATAGTAATAATAAAATTAAAAAAACTGTTAAATACTGTTAATATATTAAAAACTGTAAAGGTAACAGATGAAAAATATTCTTAATTATATGAGTGTAGTTTAAATCTTCATATGACAGTATTATTATAATTATTACATATATATTTTATATATTTTGATCTAGGGAGGTAAATAGGTAAATTATGTAAAGCCAATATGCTTTTTTTTAACTAGTTTATCAGTTTTTTGTAATTTGCAAAAGACATAAAATAATAATAATAATAATAATAATAATATAATTTTGGAGTTTAGGTACAGTACCGCATGATTGTATTATTTCATATTGTTTAAAGTTTTACATAACAGTATTATTACAAATTTTACATATATATTTTATATTTTCATTTTAAAATAATACATCCAGGGAAGTAAATAGATAAATTATGTATAGCTAATATGTTTATTTGTTTGTTTGTGTGTTTGTCTGTTATCAGGGTTGTGTAATTTTGCAGTTTGCAGTTTCATATACTTTACATAAAAGTACTATTATAATTTTAAAAAATTACTTTTTAAAATATTTTATAATATACATTTAGGGAAGTAAATAGGTAAATTATGTATAGCCAATGTGTTTTACTAGTTTTATTTATTTATTTATTTATTTACTTGTATATTGCAAAAGACATCATTTGCATAATTTAATTTGTTTAAGTACTATTATTATAATTTAAAAATTATATATATATATATATATATATATATAAAAATTTAATTTTTTTGTATATTGCGAAAGACATAAAAAAAACTTATTAAAATAATTTTGCTGTTTGGGTATGACATGACTATAATTTAATTTGCTTTACATAAAAGTACTATTATAATTAAAAAAATATATATATATTATTATTATTAATTTTTTATTTTTATTTATTTTTTTTATTTTATAATATACATTTAGTGAAGTAAATATGTAAATTATGTAAAACGTTAGTAATATGTGTTTTACTATTTTTATCAGTTTTTTGTTTTTTTTGTTTTGTTTTGTTTTTTGTATATTGCAAAAAACAAACAGCAAAAAAAAAAAAGAAACATTACAAATATTTTTGCTGTTACAGTACCATTAAATCATTTCATCAAAAATAGTATCAAACATGTTATGCAGCAAATGCAAACTCTGTCATATAAAAAATAGACAAGTAATGGCAAATCTTAATTTATACTGTCTTTCACCAAACATTTCCCTGTGCAAGGCCCGCCGTATTTTGTCTTTTATAAATGACTGATCAGTTCTGTGCTTGTTTATGTGTACGATCTCAGAGGCCATGAAAGTCAGACCTTGACCTCTGTGTCTTTGCACAAACGAACTGGGCTAATGCCTCACATCACAATACACGGCACAAAAAAGAGAGTGTATCCCAAAAAGACTAAGACTTGTCAAACAAAGTGCTGCATTATCAGCCTAAACTCTCCAACACATATGCATAATGCCAGAGAGCTGAAAACAACGCTGAATCGCCGCCTGTCTCTGTAATGCCGAATTCCCTTATCTTCCCCTTTCAGTCGTGCGAAGCAGAAAAGAGGTGCCTGTGCTTTTTGTGTGTCCCATAGCGCCCCAGTGTTATTTCAGCGAGGCTTTTTTTGTGGACCGCTTGACACCCCCTCTTTCACCCCACGCCAATCCTCCAGTTTTCCACCCACCATTGTCCTCTCCATCTTTTATTCCCTAACCAGATTCGTCATGTATGTTTTTATAGGTTTGGGGGAGGATGTTTGGCATTTGAACAGCGTTTGTTGTGTCCGACGGGCCAGCGGTGCCACGCCGTCCACACGAATCGACTCATTATAACCACAAACATCCAGGGCGCCATATGGAGCCGCCGCGCAATCGAATTACTCTCCTTGTTGTTGCTTTATTTCCTCCAAACAAGTTTTCAGTGAGCTTGAAGGAATAATGGTGACCTGTAAAGGGGTCTCAGGGTGACCGGATTATGTCATTGCTCTAATTAACTAATGAAATTATGAGCTACGCTCTTGGCTCATCTATCACCCTGCTGCTCGGCGGCGTCTGAGACCAAAAGGACGATTCCTGCGCAAACCTTCAGCTTTTCTTCCTGCTTTCATGTAATCTAATAAATAAAAAGGATGTCTGAGAAGTTCTAAGACCTCCAACCACGCAAAATCACTCAGGCTTGCTCTTAAAAGGTCATCACTCAAGTGTTTTGTGTTGGAGGTTTCGAGATGATCAACTAGATTTTTACATTTTGTGATAAAAAAACATTGGTGCCTGCCATTGCAAAACTCAGCACTGCAATGTTAGTGCTTAGCTAAGTTTGCTTAAGTTTAAAGATTTTTTAGGATATTTTGGGTGTTTGCAAGGATTTTGGGAAAAAGAAGTGTGCTTAACTGCACTGAATGTGCACTTCTGTGTACTTTAAATTGTAAAAATATATTTAAAAGATGTCTTTACGGATAATGTTAATTAAATAAAGGCCACTTAAGTGTTCTTAAAGGGACAGTTCACTCAAAAAATGAAAATTCTCTCATCATTTACTCGCCCTTGTTCCAAACCAACAGTTGACGGCAGCTGTTGACTTTAATAGTACGGAATAAAATACTATATGAAATAGAGTATACTTTTAAGACTGTTTCTTAACACACTTGCAGTACATAGTAGTAGTATACTTAAGGTATAATTCAAGGGTCACTTAAAGAAAACTTTAAGTGAGTGTACTTGCAGTATAAAACTACTAAACTAGTAGTTTACTGAGATTATACTTCAAAGTGTACTAAAAATGCTACTAGTATTTAATTAGTAAAAACATTGATGTCAACTAGTTGTATACTCAACGTTTACCACTGTTATACTTCAAGTATACTTAAAAGTATACTTTTATATACTAGAAAGTGGGACAATTTAGTCCCAAGGAGTATTGAAATAGTACACTTTCAAGTATACTACTAGTACACTGAATATTTGTATACTTATTACATAAAGTATACTTGAAGTACTACTTTTTTGTAAGGGTTCTGTAATTAGAATCCAAAAAATCAAGTAATCGTAATTACAGTATATTACATTTTATAATGCTTTATAACTCATTCATGATTTATTGTTTCTCATTAATTTTACTTCGTCTCATAGCATTTAGCTTGGACTATATTACCAAATTGAATGGACATGTCAAAAAATGTGCAAATCATGACCATGCTTTTGACCATGTATGAAGACTGCAAACTGTGATGTTTAATGCATTTTATGATGTTGATTTAAACAAATAAAATATATTTTCTTTCTCTTTTCTTTTTATTATCAATACAGTGTGCTTAATAGTAAGTCTGAAAAAAATCTGATTTAAAAAAATAATCTCAAAGTAATCTTAAAAGTAGTCAGGGTACATTACCTAAAATGAGTAACCCACACTGTGTATAAAAAGAATCATAAAATTACCGGTAAAAAAACTGGCAGCTGTGGTTTCCAGAATTTTACGGTATCAGCATTTTAGGTTTTTACAAAAGCTTATTACAAGCAGCTTTTCCACAAACTGAGAATGAAAATACTAACATATATAGAAGGTGTGCAATGTCACTCACACAAACCAGAGACGAACAGCATAATTAAGTATTTTTACTCTGCTTTAAAAATATTTTTCAGGTGTCTGTACTTTATCAACTTCTTAACATTCCAAAGCATAATATTGTAGATCTAAGACTTTTTCTATGTACACAAAAGGCCTATTTCTCTCAAATATCGTTCACAAATCTGTCTAAATCTGTGTTAGTGAGCACTTCTCCTTTGCCGAGATAATCCATCCACCTCACAGGTGCGGCATATCAAGATGCTGATTAGACAGCATGATTATTGCACAGGTGTGCCTTAGGCTGGCCACAATAAAAGGCCACTCTAAAATGTGCAGTTTTATCACACAGCACAATGCCACAGATGTCGCAAGTTTTGAGGGAGCGTGCAATTGGCATGCTGACTGCAGGAATGTCCACCAGAGCTGTTGCCCGTGAATTGAATGTTCATTTCTCTACCATAAGCCGTCTCCAAAGGCGTTTCAGAGAATTTGGCAGTACATCCAACCGGCCTCACAACCGCAGACCACGTGTAACCACACCAGCCCAGGACCTCCACATCCAGCATCTTCACCTCCAAGATTGTCTGAGACCAGCCACCCGGACAGCTGCTGCAACAATCGGTTTGCATAACCAAAGAATTTCTGCACAAACTGTCAGAAACCGTCTCAAGGAAGCTCATCTGCATGCTCGTCGTCCTCATCAGGGTCTCGACCTGACTGCAGTTCGTCATCGTACACGACTTTAGTGGGCAAATGCTCACATTCGGTGGTGTCTGGCACCGAATGTGGTGTGTTCTCTTCATGGATGAATCCTGGTTTTCACTGTACAGGGCAGATGGCAGACAGTGTGTATGGCGTCGTGTGGGTGAGCGGTTTGCTGATGTCAACGTTGTGGCCCATGGTGGCGGTGCAGTTATGGTATGGGCATATCTGGATTGGCGTATATGTCAGAGTGTTCCAGTTCCTGCCAATATCCAGCAACTTCGCACAGCCATTGAAGAGGAGTGAACCAACATTCCACAGGCCACAATCAACAACCTGATCAACTCTTTGTGAAGGAGATGTGTTGCACTGTGTGAGGCAAATGGTGGTCACACCAGGTACTGACTGGTTTTCGGACCCCAATACAGTAAAACTACATTTTAGAGTGGCCTTTTATTGTGGCCAGCCTAAGGCTCACCTGTGCAATAATCATGCTGTCTAATCAGCATCTTGATATGCCACACCTGTGAGGTGGATGGATTATCACAGCAAAGGAGAAGTGCTCACTAACACAGATTTAGACAGATTTGTGAACAATATTTGAGTGAAATAGGCCTTTTGTGTACATAAAAAAAGTCTTAGATCTTTGAGTTCAGCTCATGAAAAATGGGGGCAAAAACAAAAGTGTTGCGTTTATAATTTTAGTCAGTGTAGAAACAGTTATTTAAAAAAAAAAAAAAACATCAAATGTGAAATGTAACGCAGAGAACTCTGGGAATGACAATTTACGTTTTTTCACTGTAAATTATATTTACATTTCCAAAAACTGTATTTTACCAAATACTGGCCAGTACAGTTTTTCACTTTATACAAAGCGATGCTTTTTTTATATTACTATCTGCAGTTTTTATCATATAATCTGTTATCAGTAACAAACTACAATTTATAAGTAATCTACCCAGTTCTGCACACTTTTATTAATTACTTAACATGCAGTTAACATGTCTGAAAATATTACATTCTGTAAGCTATTAAGTATATCCTTTAAAGGTATAGTATTTTTGTAATAAGTACTCTTTTTAAAAGTACTTTTTCTATGAAAGGTTCTGGGTGGTTGCTTACTGGTCTATTTTTTATAACATTTAAAATAAACTTAAAAATTTAACATGCTATGTAAAAGCCAGTCAAAAGAATTCTCTCTGGCAGCCTTGTTTTCATTCTTTGAGTCTCTGGTGATTCTCCATGGTAACTCTGCTATCTGTTGGTTGGACATGCAGGAGGGAAACTCTTGGCAAAAGGACGACATCCACGTGTGTGGAAGAAAAAAAAACACCCCAATCAAGAGAAAGCCTGGGTGGCCAATTACTTTATGAGAAAGAAATACCTCTGTGTCTTTAAGGTGAAACTGAGAAATTATTTTATAGTCTAGTCTTTGTTTCCCAATAATTTAGCTCTAGAACTGTCTGTCAGCAAGTTGTCAACATGTTTGTATTACATTTTAATCAATGTATTTGATTTTCATTCAACTTGGCAGGACAAGCCAATACATTCTGTGTCATAATTTAATTACAAATGCTTTTATATGCATACCTTTAACATGATAATCCATTATAGTTGCCAAAATCTATTGTTGCCAAGAGTAATTAAAATGTTACAAATTCATGATCAGTATGTGTTCCCTGCTTTCAATAAATGCATGCCTTAACTTCATTTTGCAAACTATATAATTAACTGTAGTTGCTAAAAATAAAATGTGGGTTGAACAAAATCTCCAATCAGTGCTTAAAAGTGCTGTGACTGAACACTATAAGATTTCAGACATCAGATGAACCTTGCAATCCCTTCATTCTCAGCCTGAATTGGTTCAAATGAGGTTAAAGCTACTGTGCAGAAGCTGGTTGTCGTTGTACTTCCTGAGGGCTCAGCATGTCTCTAATTAACAAACCTGTGAGAGCTTGTAGAATTATTGAGCATCGTAGGGTTGAGAGGAGAAGACTGGATCTGCCCTGACGCCAAACACACAGAACATGTCAGAGAGTAAACAAGAGCTATGACAAGTATTAGATGCGTATCTTACTCTCTGAGAGCCTCATAGGGTGTGACGTCCAGAGGAGTATCGCTCAAAGGCTTTTTGATAGTTCACAATCTAGAGATCTTTGTTTTGTTTTATACAATACTTTGTCTCAGGCATTTCTCTTAAAATTCAAGGAGAAACAACAATGCAGACCAGTGGGACAGTTGTTCTGGCAAAATTGTATCTTGAACACCAATTTGAGCTCAGTTTGAGACATGAGAGATCTCTTTATGTGAAATTATTGGACTTTTTTCTGATAGAAAAAGATAGGATGCAGAAGACTTTAGCAAGACTCCATTTAATCTTATTACTTTCTATGCGAAGCAACTGAGATGTTCAAAGATTCCCTTTGGGTTGTTTCGCTCTTAATGATTATAATGTGATATCTCAGAGAGAAAAGGTATTCAATCAACTTCTTAGATGTTTATGGTCTCAGATGTTTCTCCATGATTCCCTGGGATATAGGAAGAATAAAACCTAATTGGACGAATTTAATGAGAAATCTTGGTGTTCTTATTAAGAACTTTGTAGGAAGGTTTCTTTATGTATCTTGGAGACGTTGCCACAGTTCTTCTGGTTTTAGTCTGTCTTGGATGATGATGAGATCAGATCTCTGGGTGGAGCATACTGGTTGTTGTCAGACTTCTTGTGCAAACAAAAATTATTATAATTAATGGCAAAAAGGGTTCAAGTGCTTTAAGGCATTTAAGCACATATAAAATCATGACATATTATTCAGCAAGCCTGTAACCACCTAAATCTTTGAATAAGAAAAGCAATTTAGACAAATATAGGTAATTTACCATAGAAATATTGTTTTTGTCATTTGTGACTTTTATAGCGGCAGCTATGGTCCGATCTCCCTAAGACTTCACATGCTTGTTTAGACGTTCTAAACGTCCCTGTTATAGCTTCCCAAAGGGTACGTTTTAATGTTTTTTGATAAATATTAACCTAGAGAGTCCATAGAATTGTACTGCAGTATTTTTTCCCAGATTGAGCGAAAAACCTAGGACTAGCTTGCGAAAGGATTTTTACATCTTCAGGTTTGATTGACAGCAATATATTGTATGATACGAATATCATGTGTTTGTGCAAAAAAACACGCAATATACAATCGTTTACACCCTTGAAAAATGCAATATTGCCACCTAGTGGTCAATTTCTTTAAAATTTCTCACAGACCTTTAGGGCCGTGAGTCAAACAGGCCCGCCAAATTTCATTCTGATCGACCTCCGTTTACCTTGTTTAACAGGTGCTCAAAATTCATTGTCCAATGGTGGCCATGTTTTTTGAGATACCCAAATGTCCTTATTGATGCTTGTGGCACTTTGGACTAAGACCGCGTACAATTGTGTAGTTAAGTCTTTTCTCAGGAAACAAACTAGAGAAGCAGAATCAACCCAAACCCAGAATTACTTCTGATTCTTTCCCTCAAGAAGTGTAGTAACTAGTGAGCTTTACAATGCATTATGGGATGCCATGACACATCAGCGTCCAGATCTGTTTCGTGCGTTGCCATAACAAGCCCTTCAAAATGGGCTCCCATTTAGTTGCATCTCACGCTGGCGGTTGGGCAGCATGTGCAGTCATTTTTAACGAGCGAGGGGCCTCTTCGCCGTGAGTGCTGGATTGTGCCTGACTAATTTGTGTGTGGAGGGACGTGCTCAGTGCTGGGCTGCGTGCGCGAGGGATCTTTGTGTCTGAGGTGGAGGCCGAGGTCGACCTCGCGGGCTCTGCTAGGGGCTGGAACAAAAGGCACGGCAGGATAATCCACCCTGGGACAAAGTGTGTGATTAACATGAGAAAGCAGCTCGGTTTGGCACCGCTGCCTTGGGTGGCGAGGGAGAGGAGTGGTGGTCTACCAGCGTTTGCAGCGAGAGACTTTGGAGGCATGGATTAATGCACTGATGCGCAAACAAAAAGACCTCGGAGGAGGTTCTGTTGATCTAAGATGTTCTCGGATGGTTGTCGGAGAAATCGTCCTTCTTGGTGTCTGAACAGAAAGTGGATGGATGCGGTTTGGTGTCGCTGAGTGAGAGACTCGGATCTATGACAAATCCCCAGTCCTGCTGTGATGACTAAACTGGCCCATTGAGCGGCCGCTGTCCTAAGCCCCCAGCATGTAGATTTGGGCCTTTTCACAAACTTTCTTGGTCCTGCAAATTAAGAGGATGAGCCGAGCTCCGCTATGTAAACCCCCTCCACCTCCTGGGTCCCTGGTTTAGAGAGTCACAAGTAGCATTTGTTTTGTCTGGGAAGAAATATCCTCTCAGTAAATCTCTTATCCTCTCGGTCTTGTCTAAGAGCGTTTGATGTGTTGAAGAACCCTATCAGATGGCCTAGCAGATGCTGCCATTTCAGTTTCTTTAGTAGCTCTTTTCTCCCAGTCTCCCAGTATGAGACTACGTCCTCGTTTACATAGACCAGAAATTACTTAGTAATGCAAAAATTTACACAAACGATTGGTCAATGCATTTGGAAAAGTTAATCTAAAAATGACAAACTTTCAGCAGAATATATTTCTTGTTCTGTACATTGTTATGATGGAAGCAAATGCTAGTACTCAAATGTGTGATAGAGTTTATTTATATAAGCTTATGATATAATATAAAATAAAATTATACATGTAATAAAATATAATTGCAAATTTTTAAAAATTTTTCTCACAATTGCAATTCCGAGTTAGAATTAGAATCTCGCAATTCTGTTAGAATGCTAGGGAAAAAAAGTTTGAATGTGAAATGTAAACTCTGAGATCTGAGAAGGAAGTCAGAATTACAAGATGTAAATTTAGAATTGTGAGATGTAAACTCAGAATTCTAAGAAAAGAAATCAGAATTGCAATATGTAAACTCAGAATTCTGGGAAACAAGTCAGAACTGCGAAATGTAAACTCAGAATTCCAAGAAAAGAAATCAGATTTGAAAAATGTAAACTCTGAATTCTTCGAAACAAGTCAGAACTGCGAAATGTAAACTCAGAATTCCAAAGAAAAAAGTCTGAATTGCAAAATGTAAATTCAGAATTCCAAGGAAAAAGGTCTGAATTATGAGATGTAATCTCAGAATTCCAGAGAATAAGTCAACACTGCGAAATGTAAACTCAGAATTCCAAAGAAAAAAGTCTGAATTGCAAAATGTAAACTCAGAATTCCAAGGAAAAAGGTCTGAATTATGAGATGTAATCTCAGAATTCCAGAGAATAAGTCAACACTGTGAAATGTAAATTCAGAATTCCAAGGAAAAAAGTCTGAATTATGAGATGTAATCTCAGACTTCCAGAGAATAAGTCAACACTGCAAAATGTAAATTCAGAATTCCAATAAAAAATTCAGAATTGCACAATGTAAACTCAGAATTCCAAAGAAAAAAGTCTGAATTGAAAAATGTAAACTCAGAATTCCAAGGGAAAAAGTCTGAATTATGAGATGTAATCTCAGAATTCCAGAGAATAAGTCAACACTGCAAAATGTAAACTCAGAATTCCAAGGGAAAAAGTCTGAATTATGAGATGTAATCTTAGAATTCCAGGGAACAAATCAGAACTCTGAAATATAAACTCAGAATTCCAAGGAAAAAAGTCAGAATTATGAGATGTAAAGTCAGAATTATGAGATGTAAACTCAGAATTCCAGGGAATAAGTCAACACTGTGAAATGTAAATTCAAAATTCCAAGAAAAAATTCAGAACTGCGAAATGTAGACTCAGAATTCCTAGAAAAAAAGTCTGAAATATGTGATGTAAACTCAGAATTCCAGGGAATAATCAGAACTGCAAAATGTAAACTCAGAATTCCAGGGGAAAAACTCTGAATTACAAGACGTAAACTCAGAGTTCTGGAGAATAAGTCAACACTGTAAAATATAAATTCAGAATTCCAAGGAAAAATTCTGAATTGCGAAATGTAAACACAGAAATCTGAGGAACAAGTCAGAACTGCGAAATGTAAACTCAGAATTCCAAGAAAAAAGTCTGAATTACGAGATGTAAACTCAGAATTCCAAGGAATAAGTCAGCACTGCGAAATGTAAACTCATAATTCCAAGGAAAAAGGTCTGAATTATGAGATGTAATCTCGGAATTCCAGAGAATAAGTCAACACTGCGAAATGTAAATGCAGAATTCCAAGGAAAAATTCTGAATTGCGAAATGTAAACACAGAAATCTGAGGAACAAGTCAGAACTGCGAAATGTAAACTCCGAATTCCAAGGGAAAAAGTCAGATCTGCAATATATAAACTCCGAATTTTAAGAAGAAGTCAGAATTGTGCGATGTAAACTTTAAAGAGTTAAAATTTTAAGATGTAAATTTAGAATTCAGAGAGGGAAAAAAACCCTGAATTTTAAAAAACAAACTTGCAAGTGCAAGGTGGAAAATAAACATTTGTGACTGTGAATGAATAAAATAAAAAGTTGCAATTACATTTTTTATATTTTCATTCTGTGATTCCATACCTATAATGATGTTTTTAAGACCAGTCTTCCTCAGCAAGATTCTCTTCAAACCATTTCTAAACCTAATCTAAAGCATACTAACACAAAATTTACTAACACAATACACACATTCCACTATGGATTGCAATTTGACACCTCTCAGAATGATTTGCTTTCAACTACTTGTGTTTTGCACCTTAAAAGTATACATTTAAGTGGCAATGAAAAAGTGCTTTTTTGTGTTAAGTAAAAAAATATGCAGTGTTTTATACTACCACATAGTGTCTGGACATGAATAGCTCCTTTTTCACATACTGCTTGTGTTTGCATTGGCATTTAGCTAGCATTAGCATCTAGTTAAATAACACTAGGTTCATACATAGAATAACAGTTATTGGCCTTGCATTCCTTGCAAGATTTCTTCAACTTACAATGCTGAAAGAGAACAATCGCAAGCTACTCCTTTTCCATGAACCAATGTTAGCAATATTAGCCAAAAAAGTTTGAAAATCCACCATCGTCTAACCATCTAACTCACGTACTGTAATATTAGATGCACTAATACGTGGATAGCACGCAAATCAAGACACAGGGTGAGTCTCAGTGTTCGTAATGCGTCAGTAACATGCAAATAATGACCAAATTGTCTTAAATCACAGGCATCTGGGGTTATCCAGAGGGTCAGAAGTTCAGCATGCTGCCGCCTTGACCAGCAATATTTACAGATGCCTTTTTGTCTGGGCTTGCCACTTTGTTTTGGTGCGTGTGTATTACCCTGTGATATTTTACGACTCCTTTGTGTTCGGCCCTGTGTCTGCAGGCACTGTCTCTTCCTCTTTGGGGTAGAAAGCAGGTCAAAGCTTAAGCAAGACATCTCTGTTAAGTGATGCATTGTTCGCCTTTTGTCTGTAGGAAATAGCTGCTGAGATCACTATAGAAACCTTTGCTTGAAGTACAGTTACAGGAAGGCAACCAAATTCAGAGTGACAAAGAACCATCAGGCAAAGAAACAAAGCTTTTTTTGAACTTTAGATCCCACAAAAGATGTCGGCTGATCAGAGTAACTTAAAAAGAGAAAACATGTCTGGATGTGACTCATATACTTGCTCATTGTTTGAATGTGGAAACTCAGATATTTAACACATGCAAAAAAAACTTTAATTGACCTTTTGCCTACAATATAAAATCAAAAGACAAGAAAGTGCTGGAAGATATTAAGGCATGTTGCATGCAGAATTCGAACCTCTGTCCTTTTGAAAACAACAACAAAAACGTGCACTACCCACTGTACCACAGATTACATGCTGTAGTATTTTATATATATTTATTCATGTCTGCAATGCTAAACGAGTCTGCTTTCGGTGGTCACAAATCAGAAACAAGGTCTAGGCTAAAAATATCCCCCCGCTTCCCCTTTCTCTCCCCTTTTTTCATGGGAGTGTATTCATCCCCATACCTGTGGGAAAAAAGATGGCAGAATAGTTGATTTATTGAACAAGAACGAGTATATATCTACTTTTTTGGGAGAAGTGAACAAAGTTTGGCCTAAAAAAATGGTATGAATCAGCAATAGATTTGAATTTAAACAGTCAGCAATGAAGTTATAAAACTCTAGTGCGAGCCGACTGTAAGAGAGAGTATATAGTTATCTTAAATTGCATTAAATTACAGTGGTATTGTCAAGGTTTTTATGGGAGACAGTTCTGATATTGTGATAAATATGGCCAGGTATTCACACTTCTGGGGAATAGTGAAATGCAAAGGAATTTTTCCTCAGGAATGAGTGAAAAGTTGCCAGTTTGACTGTCTGGTCCTTTATACTGTTTATTATTTAATAAATAGACACTTGTAACCACAAACAATATTAATCATACATTATTATACACAATTTAAATATCACAAATACTTCACCATTTAAAACATAATTATCCAACAAATCTAACAGAATTGTTATTATTATTATTATTGACTTGATTTATGCTATAATAATAATAATAATAATAATAATAATAATAATACATTTTATTATTGTTATTATCATTATTGTTACCATAATAGATTAATCAAATCAATAAATTATTGTCATTCACAATAAAAATGATCATGTTTGTTTTAAAAAGAATATATAATTTAATAATAATATTTTATTTGATGTAAAATTATTTATTGACTTTATTGATTTATTATCATTATTATTATTATTGTTATTATTATTATTATTATGCCTTGTTGTTGTAGTTGTTGTTCTTGTAAATTTCTTGTCAATAAATTGTTGTTATTGATAATAAATAATTATAATGTAATAATAATAATAATAATAATAATAATACATTTTATTATTGTTAATATCATTGTATTACCATGGATAATATTAATCAAATCCTTAAATTATTGTTATTCATAATAATCATTATAATGTTCATTTTGAAAAGAATATAAGATTAAATATTTAGTAGTAAAATTATTTATTGGCTTCATTAATAATAGTAATAATAATAATTATTATTGTTGTTGTTATTATTTTTATTAATTAATTAATAGTATTAGCCTTTATTGATTTTTATAATAATAATAATAATGTATTGCATTAATAACAGTTATTATATCTATAATTATTTGTTATGAATAACAATATTTATTGACTTACATTATTGTTATTGTTATGTTTTAATAAAATACAATAATAAAATATTAGATTAGTTGTTCACTAGTTCACATTTTCAGTCAACATCTTCTCAACATTTACTATATGTATATGTCACATGCACTTCATTTTTGTAATTATCAATTACTGTATTGCATATTAAATCACAAAAAAGGTCCCACTTTATATTAAGCGGCCTTAACTACTATGTACTTACATTTGAAATAAATAATTTGGTACAGTGCACTTATTGTTTACATACATGTTTTACATTGTACTTTTAAAAATACCTATATATAATTACATCTGTAATTAATTTCTGTAATTACATTTATAATTACACTGTTGACCCATACCTTACACCTTGACCCACCCTTAAACCTACCCATACCACCAAACCTGTCCCTAAACTTACCTGTATCCCACATTAATAGAATCAAAAGTGTTTTGCAGTACAATATGACAATAATAAGTACATTGTACTATTTTTTTTATGTAAGTACATAGCAGTTAAGGCCACCTAATAAAATGTGTATGTTATAATTGAGTGTGTATACAGTATGCATTATTTTAACTATATATGTTGTTGCATGTTTTCCAGATGTGACTGAACTAATGTACATGCAATGCTATATACCTCTTCAAAGATGCACAGATACACAAATACACACACACAGAGGAGGGCCGAGAGCCCCAGATGGCTCAGGGTTCATGTGGTGATGGAGAGGGTCATTAATAACCATAGTAGAAGAGGAGGCCATAGCACACCCTCTTCTGTGAGCCACATTCAGCCCAACAGCACTTCATATGAACACACACTGTAACTCTGACACAATACATCTGCACAAGAACCTTTTTACATAGAGAAATCCATCCACAGGAATGACATGAGTATCCATCCACCAGGAAAAGTAGTCCTGCCACTTATATGACTAGACAACTTTACAATCAAATAACCCTTTTTTTGCATGGAAGAATTAACCATGTAAAGCCTGACATATTCAGTAATAGTCAGGAAAACAAATCTTGCATGTGATGATATAATGACAATATTATTCATACTCAGGAGAAAAAAAAAGTTTTTCATTCAGTCTATTTATTACATAATATATATTATATAACAGGGAAAAAAATATAAAGGAATGTGTGTTTTCTGTTTCATTTGCATGTAAAAAGTGTACCCGAGGTATGTAACAGTGTAAGTACATTTTTTCCTGTGCAACAATAATTAAAGATCTAATGACTCAATAAGTGTAATTCATTTTTATTCCTCAAGGTGGCACTGTTTGATACACTATTATGATGTGATGTTTCAGGTTGCATAAAAACAAACCAATGTTATGAGCAAAAACTGAACTGGCTTGAACAGAGCAGTTACTGTACACAATGAAATATAATGAAATACCTGCTCAAACTGAACCCTTCCAAGTTTCAAAAGGTAAAGAAATATGCTTAATGTAATTCTTTTGTAATTGTTATTAAAATACCAGGAGAGCTTTATGCTGTTGCAGCAATTAGAGATCCATATCCATTTAGATACATAAGTCTGGGTTGCTGAAGACCCGAATTGATGAAACATTCATGCATTTAAGGGTTAACATGGTTTATATATTTTTTTTCCCTAACAAATGATATATGTATAGCCAAGTAACTGTAAAGGGATAGTTACCCCATGATCTACTCACCTTCAAGCCATCCTAGATGTACAGTTGAGGTCAAAAGTTTACATACACCTTGCAGAATCTATAGAAAATGTTCATTAATTTTACCAAAATAAGAGGCATCACACAAAACGCATGTTATTTTTTATTTAGTACTGACCTGAATAATATATTTAACATAAAGGATGTTTACATACAGTCCACATGAGAAAAACATAGTTGAATTTATAAAAAGCCCCCGTTAAAAAGTTTACATATACTTGAATGATCTGAATAATTACCTGAAAGATCCACAGCTGTTTTTTTTTTGTTTGTTTGTTTGTTTGTTTGTTTTTTTGTTTAGTGATAGTTGTTCTTGAGTCCCTTGTTTGTCCTGAACAGTTAAACTATCCGCTGTTCTTCAGAACGTCTGTTTTTTTCAGTATTTTTGTGTATTTGAACCCTTTCCAACAATGACTCTATGATTTTGAGATCCATTTTTTCACACTGAGGACTCATATGCAACTATTACAGAAGGTTCAAACACTCACTGATGCTCCAGAAGGAAACACAATGCATTAAGAGATGGGGGTGAAAACTTTTGAGCAGAATGAAGATGTGTACATTTTTCTCATTTTGCCTAAATTTCATATTTTCTTTTACATGTTTCCCAGAAGACAAAATAAGTTAAATTTACCCTGCTTTTCAAAATCTAAAAGTTTTCACCCCCGGTTCTTAATGCATCGTGTTTCCTTTTGAAGCATCAGTGAGCATTTGAACCTTCTGTAATAGTTGCATATGAGTCCCTCAGTTGTCCTCATTGTGAAAAGATGGATCTCAAAATCATACAGTCATTGTTGGAAAGGGTTCAAATACACAGAAATGATGAAGAAACAAATAATTTGTGGGACCTGAAGGATTTTTCTGAGGAACAGTGGATAGTTTAACTGTTCAGGACAAACAAGGAATTCAAGATCAACTATCACTAAACAAAAAAACACAGCTGTGGATCATTCAGGCAACAGCACAGTATTAAAGGAGAAGTCCACTTCCAGAACAACAATTCACAAATAATTTACTCACCTCCAAGACGTTCATGTCTTTCTGTCTTTATGGTTTTTGAGGAAAACATTTCATTATTTAATTTAATTCATTTAATTATTTTACCAAAATAAGAAGGATCATATAAAATGCATGTTAGTTTTATTTAGTACTGACCTGAATAAGATATTTCACGTAAAAGATGTTTAGATATAGATATTATTTATAGAGAAACTAATTGAATTTATAAAAATGACCCTGTTCAAAAGTTTGCATACACTTTCTTAAAGGAGAAGTCCACTTACAGAACAACAATTTACAAATAATTGACTCACCCCCTTGTCATCCAAGATGTTCATGTCTTTCTGTCTTCAGTCGTAAAGAAGTTACGGTTTTTATGATTTTTCTCCATATAACGGACTTCATTGGTGCCCCGATTTTGAACTTCCAAAATGTAGTTTAAATGCAGCTTCAAAGGCTCTAAACGATCCCAGTCGAGGAAGAAGGGTCTTATCTAGCGAAACGATCTGTCATTTTTTTTTCGGAAAATAAATTTTTTTATACTTTTTAAGCAGAAAAGCTCATGTAGCACAGGCTCTGGGATGCGCGTCCACGACGCTGCGTACTGTTGAATCACGTCGAAAGGTCACACGGAGCTACAGACCCAGTGTTTACAAAGCGACGCTGTTTACAAACAAAAAGGTACAACAATGTCCTCCTCTCAAGTTGTAGGAGAAAATAAGATGGAGTTTTTCGCCATACTCAGTACACAGACGATGAACTTAGACATGATTCGTAGTAGTGATGGGAAGTTCGGATCATTTTACCGACCCAGACCTTTGAGTCTCGTTCAGCAAAATGAACAAATCTTTTTTTGAGTCATTTCGTTCATTTTAGCAAAATATAATTAAAATGTTACGTGTTACTTCCCTAACACATCTACTGCTTACACAAATGTTGATCACACTACAAACAAGACAAAACTATAATGCTATAAGAAACAGAAAAGATTAATTCATTGTTTACCTGGATCTTTAGTCTATGATTCGCTCACCTCACCTCTTATCTGACAAGTTTTCGGGTTTGAGTCGTTTGTTCATCACGTGACAGCCCCATTAGATGAATGAACAACTCGAAACAGGTGAACTAATTCCAGTACAGAACCTAATAGGATGTTGCACATGCATGACTTAACGAATCACTCCCCGAGATGACTCGTTCTTCCCGAGTCACATTAAAGATTCGTTCAAAATGAAAGAATTTTTTAAGAACTACCCATTACTAATTCGTAGCATCGTGGACGAGCATCCCAGAACCTGTGCTACACGAGCTTTTGTGCTTAAAAAGTATACAAATTTTTATTTTTTGAAAAAAATGATCGATCGTTTTGCTAGATAAGGCCCTTCTTCCTCGGCTGGGATCATTTAGAGCCTTTGAAGCTGCATTTAAACTACATTTTGGAAGTTCAAAATCGGGGCACCAGTGAAGTCCATTATATAGAGAAAAATCATAAAAAGAGTGAAGACAGAAAGACATGAACATCTTGGATGACAAGGGGGTGAGTAAATTATTTGTAAATTGTTGTTCTGTAAGTGGACTTCTCCTTTAAGAAAGTGTATGCAAACTTTTGAACAGGGTCATTTTTATAAATTCAATTAGTTTCTCTATAAATAATATCTATATCTAAACATCTTTTACGTGAAATATCTTATTCAGGTCAGTACTAAATAAAACTAACATGCATTTTATATGATCCTTCTTATTTTGGTAAAATAATTAACATTTTGCAGATTCTGAAAGGCGTATGTAAACTTTTGACCTCAACTGTACATCTAGGATGGCTATCCCTTTACAGTTACTTGGCTATCCATACATCATTTGTTAGGTATGTTTTACTTTTGACCTCAACTGTATATGACTTTGTTCTTTCAGACGAGTATAATTGAAGTTATGTTAAAAAAAAATGTCCTGGCTCTTCCAAGCTTTATAATGGCAGTAAATGGCTGTTGAGATTTTGAAGTCCAATAAAGTGCAACCATCCATCATAAAAAAGTGCTCCACACAGCTCTTGGGGGGTTAATAAAAGCCTTCCGAAGTGAATCAATGCGGTGTAAGACAAATGTCCTTATTTAAAAGGGTTATCGGATGCCCATTTTGCACAAGTTGATATGATTCTTTAGGGTCTTAATGAAAAGTCTCTAATATACTTTGGTTAAAAATTCTCAATGCTTGTGTAAAACAACACCCTTTTTACCTTGTCAAAATCAGCTCTGCAAAAATCATCTCATTCTGGTCGAGGCTGCTTTAAATGCAAATGAGCTCTGCTCGCCCCGCCCCTCTCTTCTCTCTGTGGAGTGACCAGCATGTTCTCTTTAGCCGCATTTAGCCGCTAAACTTGCTAATTAGCACATTATTAGGAAAGGCAATAACAAAGATTCATAAAAAAACCCTTATACTCACTTCTGCTGTAAGTGAAGCTGGAGCACGGATGATTTGCACGAACATAGACGGATATATGTAGATCAAAAGGTGCATTCCCTTCACAAACAAGCGTAATCTACTGTACTTCAGCGGCTCAAATGTCGGGAGTAAATGACGACCACTATGTTCATTATTACATCCAGCAACACAACACCTCAATCGCTCAATCTGAGATATTCTTGTCTAACTTACATCCCTGCTCCGGCATCGAAACAAAGAGGTTGGACTGTTACAGCTGATCTGAGGTAAAACGCTCATGTCAATCAACTATTGTAGGAGCGGCCGCTGTCGGTGTGACGCCACACCAACAGGCATCTGAGAACGGCTCGATTTGAAAAAGGGAATATTATTTTTACAAATTAATTAAAAATCACTACATGGATTTTTATCATTATAGGGTAGATTTGTACATACACTGCCAACACACATTAATGTTCAAACAACATGTAAAAGTGAACTTAGCATCCGATGACCCCTTTAAAACTTTATAAATTGTAATCTCAAGCTTATCCTAAATATCATTCATGGGAACCAAGTTTTGTTTACAGCAAAGGAAAACCAGTCTCCTCTTGTCTTATATCGAAATCCTCTGACATTTTTATGTATGACAGTTAGCAGAAGCTAGAGATTAAGTTTTAAGCATTTTCCTTACATAAAAGCATCGATTCACTTCAGAAGGCTTTTATTAACCCTCTAGAGCTGTGTGGAGTACTTTTTATGATGGATGGACGCACTTTTTTGGGCTTCAAAATCTCAACACCCATTCACTGCCATTATAAAGCACGGAAGAGCCAGGACATTTTTTTAATATAACTCTGACTGTATTCGTCTGAAAGAAGAAAGTCATATACACCTAGGATTGCTTGAGTGTGAGTAAATCATGGGATAATTTTCATTTTTGGGTGAACTATCCCTTTAAATTGTTTCAGTCCAGCAAATTGTCATTATATAAAAGAATAAATATAAAAACCTTTAAAAATCAGGAAAGAGACAGCTGAAGATGAAGTTTATACCACTTTGTTGAAGATGCCTAAGCAGTTCTTTTCAAGCCTATTTTCTGTACACAGCTTTGTTGGTTATAATAGGAGTCCTCTAGTCGTGTCACGTCACGTCAGTCACTTGCGGGGGCAGACAGTGATATTTGAGTTCAGGGGTGGATCCCTCCGGCCCCTTTGACAGCCACAAACACAGAGAGGAGCTGGTGACCGTCCTGGGCCGAGGGGTGTTTTCAGAGCACCACTCCCTCCGCTGAATAGGCCTCCATTCCTCGCCGTTGTCCCGCTGAAGGGGAGGGTGTAGAGCCGGGAACAAAAGCTGAACTCAAAACTGCGTCGGCCCTCTCAAGCGCTACACTTTCTGCCTTTTCTTCTCCGTGTTCTTTTGTGGCTGTGCGCTTCTGACCCAGCTACGCTCCGGCCGGCCGCAGGAATATTCATAAGCGAACAGACATGCTGAAAGCAGTGTGCTGATAAAGCGCTGTTTTTGATAAATGCGTCTGCATGTGCTCGAGCACATACACAAGAGTATTCATCGAATGCACACACAGCACATTACATTTATTACCAATACAGAAACTCATATATCACCGCGAGACAAGCACAGGGCCTTGATAAAGTGTAACGCTGGTCATTTGAGACCACACACACGTCGTGATTTTACTGCCAACAGCCGCGCTGCATTACGTCGGCTCCTGTAATGCGCTTTACAATAAGCCTCGTTGACCCTTACGGTGCCCTCTATTGTGCATGCTCCTGTTACAGCATCATTTTTGTCTTTTTCAGCCCGTTTCCACCTTGCAACCTGGAATGTACAGGACAAATGTGACATTCCCTAGTCCTTTGTGTGTTTGTAAATTGACATGCGCTGGACAGAAACACAGGAGGACACCAAGGAGATGCAACCTGCCTTCTGAGATGTTGATGAGTTTGTTTCTTCATCAGATTTGGAGAAATGTGGCATTACATCACTTGCTCACCAATGGATCCTCTGCAGTGAATGGATGCCGTTAGAATGAGAGTCCAAACAGCTGATAAATGCATGTTTAGACTTCTGTTCATAATCCATAAAAACACTTCCTGTGATGTTTTTATCAGCTGATTGGACTCTTATTCTGACAGTACCCATTCACCTTCATTGGTGAGCAAGTGATGGAATGCTATATTTCTCCAAATGTGATTAAGAAACAAACTCATCTGCATCTTAAATCACCTGAGGGTGAGCAAATTTTAAATGTTTTGGTGAACAATTTTCTTTTTGAACCATTTTCCCAGTAATATCTACTTCAATGTAGAAAAATAATATTCATTCTAACTTAAAGATAGGATGATTTGCGAGTCATTTTAACATATACAGTACATACAAGTGAACCGGTATGTTTCTGATTGGCTATCAGTTGTTTTCACAAATCTTTTTTTTTTTGTTTGTTTTTTGTTTAATGTGAAATAATATATTTTAACATCTGAACTCTACATGTGGCCAGAAACACAGACTTTGTTTTACAGGTGAATTTCCACCACAAAAATCAAAACATAATTTAATTTAATTTAATTTAATTTTTTTTTAAAATACATTTATATATATATTTTATATTTTTTTATAATAACAATTTTTAAAAATTTATTACAGAGATAGAAATATATTTTTATTTTAATTTCTATGTGTGGATTCCTCTTTCTCACTTTATATTTTTTTAATTAAATCACATGAGGTTATTACACAGTTTTATTTAATTATTTATAGATATTTATTATCCGCCTGTCCGTCCATCCATCCATGCTTTCATCTATCTATCTATCTATCTATCGTCCGTCCATCTATCCATCCGTCCATCCATCCATCTTCTGTTCGTCTGTCCATCCATCCATCTATTGTCCATTCTTCTGTCCATCCATCCATTCATCTTTCGGCCATTCCGTCCATCCATCCATCTATCATCTATCTTTCATCCGTCCATCTGAACATCTATCTTTCATCCATCCACCTGTCCATCCATCCATCGATCTATCTATCATCTGTCCGTCCGTCTGTCCATCTGTCCTTCCATCTATCATCCATTCCTCCGTCCATCCATCCATCCATTCATCTTTCGGCCGCTCCGTCCATCCGTCCATCTATCTATCCAACCATCTGTTCATCCATCTATTCATCTTCCGCTCTGTCCATCCGTACATTTATCTTTCATCCTTCCTTCCATACATCTATCTATCTATCTATCTATCTTCCATCTGTCCATCCATCCATTCATCTTTTGGCTGCTCCGTCCATCCGAACATCTATCTTTCATCTGTCCACCTGACTATCCATACATTGATCTATCTATCATCTGTCCGTCCGCCTGTCCATCCATCCATCCATCCATTCATCTTTTGGCGCACCGTCCATCCGTACATCTATCTTTCATCCGTCCATCCATCTATTCATTGATCTATCTATTGTCCGTCCGTCTGTCCATCCTTTCTTCCATCTATCGTCCATTCCTCCGTCCATCCATCCATCCATCCATACATCTATCTTTCGCCCATCCATCCATCGGTCTATCTATCTATCTATCTATCTATCAGTCATCTGTCTGTCTATCTATCTATCTATCTATCTATCTATCTATCTATCGTCCGTCCGTCCATCCATCCATCGTCCATTCCTATCTATCCGCCTATCTATTTATGCATTTATTTATTTACTTGTTGTTCCCAACATACACACCGTTTATATTTGATCAGTATTACACAACAGAATTTTAAAGTATGCATATGTATTGTGAAAAACAAAAACAAACAAACAAACAAACAACAACAACAAAAAAATGAAATACATTGTGTATCATTAATTAAAAAAAAGAAAGCAAGAGGTTCAATTGTGATTTTAAAATGACCTCTAGTTGGTAAAACATATCCACAAAATAACCTTGATATGTGAACTGGCATCTTTAACCTTTTACATTTAAGTTTTAAAGGTTAAAATAAGAAACCAGAACGACGTGGGTCACCAAAACATTAACTATGCAAACATTATGCAAAAGTGAGATAACAAGAGCAAAGTGAGCAAAGACTTCTTATTCAGCTGCTCTGAATGTTTCTTTGACTGTGTACTTGTTGTCTGTGTGTGCGCAGCACAAGCTGGCCGCTCTCTGATAATGCCACAATGGGGATTTCTCTGTTTGTAGATGTCTTAGTGCGCGAGTTCCCACCCTGCTCAGAGTGTCTGCTCTGTCTCTGTGTTCAGGAGCCGCACGTGGGACGCCGCCAGCTGTTCTATTCTCTGAGCGACCTGAGCCTGCCACCGTCCCGGACCCTGAGCGCTCTCGTCCTCCCCGACAGGGCCTGCACACCATCAGATAACAGCGCAGAAGCCCTCAGAGCCTCTCTGTGCTAACAATACGGCCGTCATTTACATGTGAAAACACTGGGCCTTATCTTGAGTTCACTGGAGCTTTAGGACAAGAGGACTCAACTGGCTTGTGTGGGGATGCAGATCTCTAACAGGTAGGTCTCTAATAGCAAATGACAGATGCAGTGAAACAGAAAAACCACAGGAATGATACAAAGATAGGTTGTAATTTTCACAGTTTATCAGGGTGGAAAATGACACTTAAACTACCATTCACTGATGAAATATCAAATACTACAACACTAAACTAAAGGCCGAAACCTAGTCCTGAAGTATTCCCCAAACTTCCCTTTCAATACCCAAAGATTTCCTCAAAAGGCAGCTCTCAAAAGTTGATGAATAATGGAGATCGCTTTCATCTAGTTGTATGGATTCTTGCTGCCATCTACTGGACAACACATAAAAGGACTAAAGCTACACTCTCAGAAAAATAGGTACAAAAGCTGTCGGTGGGATGGTACCCTTTCTACACATTTGTACCTTATTTACAACTAAAGGGTGTATAATAGTAAGTGTATAATAATTGTACTTAAAGTGTTCATATTAGTACCAAAATGGTACATATTAGTACCTTTTGGAAAGGTTATGCCCCTTTTGTACTTTTTGTTTTAGTTTTTCTCTGAATATCAACATTTGTGAGATTTTGATACTGATTAAAGGTTGACTGATCTTTGTGTCTCTGGAAAATAGTGATGACATTGTATTTTGTTGAATATCGAAGATTTTTGTGTCCATTTGTTAATGAGGGAAGTCAAAAGTTTACATACACCTTGCAGAATCTGCAAAATGTTAATTATTTTACCAAAATAAGTGGGATCATACAAAACACGTTATTTTTTATTTAGTACTGACTTGAATAAGATTTTTCACATAAAAGTCGTTTACATATAGTCTACAAGAGAAAATAATTTATAAAAATGACCCCATTCAAAAGTTTACATACACTTGATTCTTACTTCATACTGTTTTGTTTCCTGAATAATTCACAGCTGTGTTTTTTTGTTTAGTGATAGTTGTTCATGAGTCCCTTGTTTGTCCTGAACAGTTAAAGTGCCTGCTGTTCTTCAGAAAAATCCTTAAAGTCATACAAATTCTTTGGTTTTTCAGTATTTTTGTGTATTTGAACCCTTTCCAGTAATAACTGTATGATTTTGAGAGCCATCTTTTCACACTGAAGTCAACTGAGGGACTCATATGCAGCTATTACAGAAGGTAATACGCTCACTGATGCTCCAGAAGGAAAAACAATGCTGGGGGTGAAAACTTTTGAATTTGAAGATCAGGGTAAATTTAACTTTTTTTGTCTTCTAGGAAACATGTAAGCATCTTCTTTAGTTTCTAAAGAGTAGCACGAAATGAAAAAAAAAAAATTAGGCAAAATAAGAAAAAAGCACACATCTTCATTCTGTTCAAAAGTTTTCACCCCCCAGCTGATAATGCATTATGTTTTGTTTTTTGTTTTTCTGGAGCATCAGTGAGTGTTTGAACCTTCTGTAATAGTTGCATATGAGTCCCTCAGTTGACTTCAGTGTGAAAAGATGGATCTCAAAATCTTACATTCATTGTTGGAAAGGGTTCAAATACACAAAAGTGCAGAAAAACCATATAATTTGTGGGACCTGAAGGAGTTTTCTGAAGAACAGCAGGCAGTTTTTTTTTTTTTTTTTTTAAATAAGATAAAATTAGACCTTTGAGGTAAGATGGACTGCCCAGGCACAGAAGGCCAGCGTGGTGTGTTGTTACCAGTTATTATTAATGAAAACTAAAATGTCTTACAGTAAGTATTATATTTAAAAATAATAAAATTCTTTTAAGATGTTTTACTGTACTTTCTTTGATTTATCACATAAGTAAGTAAACAGTAAATCTATTTAATCATGGAAAAGCATCCATTTTATGGTGCATGGATACCGTTTTATTAATATATTATTAATATAATATATAGATATTACTTTCCTGGCATTAAAAAAAAAAATCCCCCACTTTCAAAACCACATACACATCATCATCATCAATTATTTCCCAATCGTTTCATTTAATACCAACATAGCCATTATCTTAAATCCCCCAAAATTAAAAATACATAAAAAATAGCCAAATATTATGTAGTCAAAATATAGTCATATTGCTTTTTTTTTGATTACACATACAGCAAGCTTCTTTGTGGTTAGTGAATGAAAAGCAAATGGGAAAGTGCAGTTATTTGATCAGCATTTAATTTTATTTCATGTCATAACTGAGAACAATGTTATATACAATAGGACCTTAAATTCTTCAGTGAAAATGTGCTTTGGTTTTCATAAACAGGTTGCAAATACTTTAGTATCATCATCTCTGAACAAAGTACTTGACATTTCAAAAGCATTTGAAAACCACATCAAAACCATACACGTACAAACACACACAAACCTGTACTGCAAATGCAAAGAGCTGCCGAACCTTCTGAAGGCGCATTGTGTCAGTTATGGAGAATATTGAAACATATCTAAATTAAAAAAAAAAAAAGACGAATACCTACAAAAGCATCGGTTAATGGCGCTTTATGGTTCCAAAAGCTGGGACGCGTCCCTAAAATGTTCCCTGAGGTTTGCAGAGAATGCAAATGAAAGTGTTGTCACAGTTTTGAAGTTCAGCTTCAAGTCCCATTATGTATTCAAAAGTTCCTGAATATTCTAGAATCCTATTGATTTACAGACAGTGTCAAATCATCTCAACATAAAGCAAAAAGAGAGAAAAAGCAAGCACTAAATGACCAAAGAGTGCCTGAAAAGTCAATTAAGCAAATTAAATCTTAGGCTAGTTGATCTATTATTTAAAGTACCTCTTTTGATATGACTAGATCAGGCAAGCAGCTACAAAACAAATTAATACAACCTCAAAATTAGGTATTGTTTAAAAAGCCCTCCAGCCTCATGAAAACCCACGTACAAAATACCCAACCAGAGGTAGTTTAAAACAAACATGGTGTAGAGTAATTAAAACACAGTAAGAAAACAATTTCATCTCTGAAGTTTTCAGTGATATATCAACTGATAATAATAGCAACATGTCAATTACATTAAGATACCCAAAGATATTTACAGTAGGTTTCGATTTTACGCTTTTGGTCTCGTTTCAACACTAAATGCGTGAATGCAATCTGCTAAACCTAACTTTTTTAAATTCATAAGAATAATGCACATGCCACAAGAAAATATGGACAACATGCTGTATAAATTAAGCCATTGGTTAAAGCATTGAAATAAAAAAAGAAAGAAAGAAGGAAAGAAAGAACCCAAAAGAAAAACCCTGAAAAAAAAGAAGCAAGACTTAATATAAACCTGAATTGAAAGAAGCATAAATTAGACTTAAATATTTAGCAAGAATATAGATTTGGTTATAGTTTTACAGTATTTCTTAAGCATTTCAACATTCAATATTTCTTTGGAACTGTACATCAAAACACCCTAATTGCTCAAGCAATACTACTTCACAAGCTCAGATCGCAACCCTACAGTGAAGTATTACCTGACCCCCTGAAAAGTGTACATTAACACAGGCAGTGTGTTTTCCTCTGTTCTGGATCGGATGTCAGTTTAAGCTCATTATTAAACTAGACAGAGTGACTGATGTATGGAAGACAGCGTGTAGTTTTTCCTTGTCTAACACATGTAGTCTTAATCTCATACAGGCTTATCAGAGGGTTTGGTTTAATCTGAGGTAGCAAGTTTGTGTATTCAAGTAAACAACCCAGATAGCTTTATTACAGCGGTCTGTTTCTGAAGCATAAACTCTATCATGACTCCTAAAGTACATTCGAGAGGTATCGCAAGTCAATGCTGTAAAATAACTGGTATCACCAGGAACATTCGGCTGTTTCAGTTCTGAGAGGATTACTAGCTATTTGAGGTAATTTTCGTTTTAATCGATCAAACTACATCGCTAAGTGGATAAACTTGATATTTCTTTTAGCTACACACTAACAATAACAAACAAGTCATGCACAAGAAGAATAAGAAGGTATGAAGAAAGAGGTATAACAGCAGGTATTGGCTGAAGTTGGCATTTTTATGCTTATAAGGGAATGGCATTGCCATTCTTCTATGAAGATCTAGATAAATCTTTGTAGCTTTCTAGTGGATTGGGTTGGGGGAGGGTGGGGCATGAACTATAGATTGGGTATAAATGTAAAGCTCTGGAGAGAAATCCTACTGAATCCCAGATGAAAAAAACAAAAAACAAGAGTTTCCTTTTTGAAATGGTTTCCTAGTTTTGAAAGAATTCCACAAATAGAATGCTTCTGATTTTCTCAACAGAAGTTTCCTTTTGAACTAGAGAAGTCTAGATTAGGAAATCAGTATGGAGAAGATCTAAAGAATTTTTCTTAGAATTCTAAATGTGATCCGATCGGAATTCTAGATTACCTTGAATGGGTAAAGTCTTTAGAGAAGATCTAAATGAATATTTATACTAGTCTAGAGGAATTGTGGCCAAACCTGAACCCTAGAATAGACTACAGAGGTTTTCTTTTTTGAGATAATCTAGGGTTCCGTTTTGGAGACAAATCTTCATAGAATTCTAAATGACTTATGATCCAAATGGAATCCTACATTGGCTCTGAAGGTAGAGTGTCTGGAGAAGATCTAAATGAATCTTTCTAGAATTCAAGATTACAGAGGTTTCCTTTTTGAGAAAATTTAAGACAGGGTTGGGCAACTCCAGTCCTGGAGGGTCACTGTCCTACAAAGTTTAGGTCCAACCCCAATCAAATACACCTGATCAAGCTAATCAATGTCTTCAAGATCACTATGAAGTTACAGGTAGGTGTGTTCCAATAGGGGTTGGAGCTAAACTCTGCAGGAGAGTGGTCATCCAGGACTGAAGTTGCTCATCCCTGATTTAGGGTCTATGACAAATCCTCAGAATTCTAATTCTAAATCAGTGTTCCACAAATCAGACCCTTTAGGGTTGTTTTTTTAGAGTTTATCTCCAACCCTAATTAAAGATACCCGAAGAAGATCTGCAGAGGTACAGGTTAAGGTTGATCAGTGTTGGAGCAAAACTCTGCAGCGGCTCCTCCAGGGCTAGATTTAAGGAACCTTGCTCTTCCTGTGCTACCATCCTGCAGAGTTTAGCTCCAACCCTAGTCAAACACACCTGAAGCAGTTAGTCAAGGTGTTCCAATTGTGTTGGAGCAAGGTTGGAACTGAAGGTAGCCCTCCAGGTGTAGAGTTGGCAATCCCTGATCTTAAGCAAACCTGTCCTCCACTGTGCATTTTGAATGCTCTCCTCATCTGACGCACCTAATTTACCTCAGAAGCTCATTAGACGAAACTGCAAGACATGAATTGAGTGTGGCCGATGAGGAAGATATCAAAAATGTGAAATGGTGTATACTGTAAAGTCAACTTAAAATAATTTGTAACCTGGCTGACTTCAGTTGACTGAACTTAAAATTTTACGGCAGCAAGGTAACAAATTATTTTAAGCTGACTCAACAAATTGTGTTTTTTATTTTTTACAGTGTAGGCTCCCCTGGACAGGTTTGAGAAGAGATCTTCAGAGGTCTTCATGTTGAACTAGAAGAACCTCTGTAAAACTTTCAAGGATTTGTGGGTGAACATGAACCCTAGATTTGCTCTAAAGGTAATCACTGTAGAGAACATACAGCAGATTTTTGTATCATTCTAGAGGACATATGGCCCAAACTAACCACTAAAAGCGGCATGTTCATTTGATTTGTTGCCAGAATAGCACCCTAGATCAGGGGTGCCACAGTCAGTTCATGGAGGGCCACTGTCCTGCAGAGTTTAGCTCCAAACACACCTGAACTAACTAGTCAAGTTGTTCCAAGGGTGTTGAAACAGGGTTGGAACTGAAGCCTGCAGGAAGGTGGCCCTCCAGGTGCAAGGTTGGCGACCCCTGATCTTGATCAGGGCTTCTCAAACCTGTCCACCACTGTGCATTTTGGATGCCCTCCTCATCTGATGCACCTAATTTAACTCATAACCCCATTAGATGAATCTGCAACTGAATTGGGTGACATTGAAGACATTAAAAAAAGTACAGTGGTGTAGGATCCCCAAAGACAGGTTTGAGAAGATATCTTTAGAGGCTTCCAAGTTGAACTAGACTTTCTTTCAAGGATTTGTGGTTGAACATGACCCCAAGATTTGCTCAAAACAGAAATCACTGTAGAGAAGATCTTTTCTAGCATTCTGTAGGAGATGTGGCTCAAACTGAACCTTAAATTGGCTCAATAAGTAAACTCTGGGGAGAAAATCTAGAGGAATTTTCTTAGGATTTGCTGTCAAAATCGTACCCTAGACCAGGGGTGTGAAATTCAGTTCCTGGAAGGCCACTGTCCAGGAAGATTTTGCTCCAACCCTAATTAAACACACCTGAACCAGCTAATTAAGGTCTTCGGGACTACTAAAAACATCCAGACAGGTGTTTTGGAGCTACACTCTACAGGAGAATGGCTCTTCCAGGACGGTGTCCTGCAGAGTTTAGCTCCAACCCCGATTAGACACACCTGAACCAGCTAATCAAGCTCTTACTAGGCATACTAGAAACTTCCCGGCAGGAATGTTGAGGCAAGTTGGAGCCAAACTCTGCAGGACACCGGCCCTCCAGGACCAGAGTTTGACACATATGCCCTAGAATATACTACAAATGTAGTATAGTCCGTTTCAACCTAGATGACTCTTTGTAGAATTCTAGAAGATCTACAGAAGAAATAATATCTAGAGGAATCTTCGTAGTGTTCTGGAGAACTTGTTGGAAAACTGAACCCTAGTTAAAAGAACCCAAACCAAAGCACTATGGAGAACTGTGGGTATCTGTATTATCCTAGTTTAGGGCTCTTTGACCTGTTCTAAGATACTGAGGTATGCATCCGCATATGACTAATGAGGTTTCTTTGTTGTGTAAATTTCCCACCACAGACCTGGCACTCATAGGGTTTCTCCCCTGAATGGACACGCATGTGCTCAGTGAGACGGTACTGCCTGGTGAAGCGCATACCACACTCCTCACACGCAAATGGCTTTAGGCCGAGGTGGCTGCGCATGTGGCGGGTCATGGTGCCACGCTGCGTGAACATCTTGCCACAAATGTTGCAAGGGAAGGGACGCAAGGTGTCGACATCTTTGAGCGACTTTAACGGACTCTGCTCCAGGCTTTCGGGAGCTTCCGGTGAGACTCTGGTGACCCCAGGGTCTCCGTCACGTTCCTCTTCATCCTCATCCTCAACCTTCACATCCACATCTTCATCCAAATGGCTTTCCACATGGGATTTAAGACTCTCTGAGGAGGGGAAACCTTTTTCGCATGGTATACAAACGTAAGGGTTGTCCCCTTCAGCTTCTTTGAGAAAGGTCTCCTTTTGATAAACAAAATTGGTGCTGCCGTTGTTTGGTTCATCTGTTTTCCCTCCAA
This sequence comes from Labeo catla, assembly GCA_012976165.1. Classification (NCBI taxonomy): domain Eukaryota; kingdom Metazoa; phylum Chordata; class Actinopteri; order Cypriniformes; family Cyprinidae; genus Labeo; species Labeo catla. The sequence goes on along the minus strand of VONZ01000023.1, from coordinate 1,130,415 downwards.
TTCCTTTCTCTTTCTTTACAGACAACTGTAAAGTGAAGGTCTGATTCTGGCTTAGTTGACTTCCAGCCCTGCTAAGAGGAATGTAACCATTGACCTTGGATTTTCTTCGGGATCCCTCCCTTTTTCTTTCCTGAGCTCCGTCCAAAGGAATTATCCACTTTTCTTCCTTTGGAACACACTTCCCATTTATTCCCAGCTGCATATTGTTGGAGATGGTTCTGGATAGAAAAACCTCATCATTAACTGTTGTCTCAGAATTTGAATTTTTCTTAGACAAATCCAAACCCAAGTCCTGCTTTTTTCTCGAAATACATCTACTTTCAGCATTGTGCCGTTTTTTGGGAGGAGTCATACACGTGTATGTTTCAGTGTCTGACGAGTGGTCTTCATACAGGCGAACTGAAGATTTGGAGCTTCCACGAGCCACGCTATTGAGGGACCCATTTTGGTTGATCCTACTGGAGCACAGGTTTGCAAGGTCATTGAGCTGGAGAAAATTAGCTGTGGTGAGCAGACAGCTTAAATCCACACCCTCAAAGGTCTCTTCTGCCAACCTGCCGGTGTAAATGAAATCCAGAATTTGTTGGAAAACAACTGGATCCACCATGTCAGGGTCAAGGTGGATGAGGTTATCGTGAAGGACAAGGGACTTGAAGTAGTGGCTTGTGGCGGCGAGGACACTTTTGTGTGCCCGGAAGAGCGTGTTCTCAACCATGATGATGACATCGCACAGGAAGCCCTTGGAGCGCTGCTGATTGAGCTGGAGAAGCAGTTGACTGGCGTAGTTGGGGAGCTCCATCGCCTACCCTTGATGTTTTGCATTGGTGTCACTGTAAGAAAGGATGGCTAGATGTTATTTTGGTGTAACACAAACCCTCAAGGATTATTATCAAAATCTGCACTGTTTTAAGAAAAAACAAACAAAAATACAAACAAAAAACAGTGCATGGCCAATAGGCAAGTTTGTACTGATAAGGTGCTTGTTTCTACAGTGCAACATTACTTTGTATTGATTATGGTTTCATCATATTATTCCAGATAGCACACGAACGTCTGCAAGATGTCTGTTAAAGATCTCTTGATCTGGAAAGCATCCGCTGTGTACAAACATCTGGCAGACATTTGTAAGATGTCAGTTTTACATACATTCTAAATCATAAACATCTTAAAGACATCTAAAAGACATCTATTTGACATCTGATAGGAAACGTCCAATAGACGTATTGCAGATGTAAATGCAGACGTCAAATAGACATCTCCGAGATGTATGTGTGCTAAAAGGGATGTTATAATTATGAAGTCACAATCAATACAAAAATGGGTAGCCAAGTGACTACCCATTTTTGACAGTGCTCTTGGTTCCAGTATTTTTTCGAAATCAATTTCTCCAAAAGGATGTTTAAATTCATCAAAAGTGAGGATAAAGACGTTCATAATGTTACAAAAGATTTCTATTTCAGATAAATGCTGTTCTTCTGAATTTTCTATTCATCAAAGAAACCTGAAAAAATTATACTCTGCTGTTTTTAACATAATAATAATAATAATAATAATAGGGTAATTCCATGCAAATGTCAACCTTACTATTAAAAAATTAAGGTTTTTACCAAAGGTTTTTAGACTGATATTTTTCTGATGTTTAGACACTATTAACAAGGGTTTATTAAAATATAAATAGATGGTTATATTGGTAATCCATACATTCTCTAAGAATTTATACGTCACATCGATAACGCTGGATTTGCCCAATAATAATAATAGTAATATTAATAATAATAATGTGTTTTCTTGAATAGCAAATCAGAGTATGAGGATGATTTCTGAAGGATCATGTAACTGGAGTAATGATGCTAAAAATTTAGCTTTTAAAATATGCATTTTAAAATATATTCAAATAGAAAAAAGTTATTTTAAATAGTAAAACCATTTCAAAGTTTTACTGTCTTTGCTGTACTTTAAATCAAATAAAAAAAAAGTATTGATGTTTAGTCACTTGTTTTAAGCATAAAAGTTGACTGGAAAGTATTTACATACATAGCTAGATTGTTTACAAATTGTAGTCTGTTACAGATTACATGATGAAAACTGTAGTTAGTAACATAATCTAGGTTACTTGTTTTAGGGTTGTATTCTGTCTTTTTAGATTTTTTTTTTTTTTTAAATCCAACTTGTTTTAAAATTACCATATTGATATAAAAAAGAAAAGAGAAAGAAAATATATTCCATTTTTTGATGTTGACATCATGAAATGGATTAAACATTACATTACACCAAGTTTCCCAAACTGGGCCTAATGTAAAAACTGCATTGGGTTTGTGAGTTGATAAAAAGCTAATAATTAAATCATAAAAATGTCAAATAAAACTAACTAAAACAAATAAAACTAATTACTTACACTAAAAATACAAATATTTGTTTACCTGCATGTCAACCTGACCATGAACTGACATCAGAAAAATGTAAACATGAATGTGTTGTTAAATTATTTGAAACATAAAGTTCCACAAAACAAAAACGCTTGGGAATCCATGCATTATAGTAACAAAGATTAATACATTGACATCACACTCCCAAAGTCCTCCAGGCTTTAAATATTTTTGTCCAGACTTCAAGAATCACTGGATATGATGACGACGAAGTGTTTCACAGCTATAACCAGTGTTTAGTAACTTATAGCATAACTATCTGTTTCATACATGGTCGAATATCTAGAGATGTGCTTTTTCCCCCTTTCCTGTAAAGTTATTTACACAGCATTTGTGAATAGTCAAAGCTAAATGTTATGATAAAGTTTTTTAGAATGGAAAATTTAAAGCAAAGAATTAGGGAAAAAACAATAAATAATTCATAATTTACTTCCATTTGTTAATATGTAATCCATAAAAAGTAACAGTAACCATTTTAAAATGTAATATACTCTAATTACAAGTGCTTAATTTTTAAAATCTGATTACGTAATCCAGATTACATGTAATCAGTTCCTACCCAGCACTGTTTAAATTTACCATACAAGCAGTTTGGGAGTGTATAGTAACCCAACTGATTGATTACGATGCTACTATTACAAAAATTTCTACAAATAACAAACAACGAACGTGATTTTTACTTTTGCACCCTATTATGGTCTTGAAGTTCACAAAAAAAGTGTTTTGAAGACATACAGAAATGAAAAAAAAAGTATCAAAATTCAAAAACGTATATATTTGATACTCACTCGAGCTGTTAATACAATAAAACAAAAAAGTTAACGAATTAAAATGAAATCGACTTACGCTTTTACAGTATTGCCAAACACTTCAGAAACACAGCATTTTAGCAGAAGCTCCTTTACCATGGTATTTTTTTTTTAATAAACATTGGCTAAAGGGTCAAACTTACAGTATAATAACAATCCCCACTTGTTTTTTTCCAGTTTGTTATTGTGCTCGAGCCTCAAACAACACCGTAGAACAAATAATGACTGTGAGTTACAGATTAACAGTTTAAAGATCCTGAAGACCGAATGCGCATGTGCTAATTAATTAGGGCTGGTCTTTGATCAAAATTGCGAAACGACACACGGTTTAAAACTGTGTTTTGGTTTCATTTCAAAATGTTATTAAAATAAATATCAAAATGTGCTCGTCGAAAACAACGCGTCCGCGAACAACACCCGCCCGGGCTTGTTAAAGCACACGGTGGGTTTGAAGTAAAAATACACGTATCTGTGTCTTTATAAATGCGGAACTGCAGACACCTATCGTTTCTAAACGTGTATACGCGAGCAAATTACAAAATTATTGTTATATACTCCTTACCACGCTTGAAGCCGACGATACTGAGGTTGGCTAAGAGCTAAACACTGAGCAATTTAAAGATCGTTTAAATAAAAAACAACAGGAAATGATACCTTGCCAGGCTGCTGTGGGCTAGGTAAGCGGATCACGCAATGCATTTAAAGCCGTTGCTGTTGTTACAATAATCACCATTAGTTCCTCATTTCAAAACAGCGTCGATGTTTCCATCATATTTATCTGCGACAACAAACACATATATGTTGTATTTTCGAATACCTTTTAAACAAGGGCAGGGGTCCTCACTTCTCCCGTCGTCATCAAAACGCCATCTTAGGAGCTTGTGACGTAGGCAGTGTGACCCCTGACCCAGTTGAGATCAGTCTCACCCCCTACCTGTCCTGCTGGAGGCATTACCATAGTATTACCTCAGGTTACTCTCTCAGAGTGACACATACAGTAGGGCTCATATTTTGAGCCTGATAGGTGACAATAAATAGTAGAATATAAAATCATATCTTTTTTTAACCTACATTCTATGACAAAATATTAAAGAGAAATTGTATAAAAATACATTTATTGAACGCAACTAACTGGTTACAATGTATTTGTCATAATGCATAAATATAACAGCGTGATAAAATGATTTGTAGCATATTATGCAAGTGCATCATCAGATATGGAGAAGTATTTAATAACTAAAATATTAATTTCACAACACTTTTAGTAGCAACTGCACATATAATTTATTCAAATTTAATGCGTCTTTTGCATGATCTTCTGATCTGGAAACTTCACAGGCTGATGAACAGAAGGTTTAGAGAACCGTGGCTTCCTGGATCGCTTCTATCCATCTAGAAAAAAAAGTATATGCACAAATTATGACATTTAAATGGCTGAAATATCAAAAACATGGAGTGTTTCATTCGTTTTTTTTTATATAAATACACTCACCTGTCACAGATCTGGCTGTCACTTGCTCGGAAGATGTAGTACAGAGTGTTTTTGTGATAAAGTTTAAAATGCAAGGAAGATTCTGGTTTCTCTGTTTGGACAGAAAATCCTAAAAGAGGCTGACTTTCCAAAGCTGCGACATCCTGGACATATGTAAAAAGAAGTGGCAAAAATGCAATATTAATACAAATTTATAACAGTGATTAAAACACATTTAGTGAGTGCAGTGCGCTGGTTGCATAATTTGATAAATACTAAAATACGTGGTTATAAAAGAAATAAACATTGCTTAAACTGCAAAAATGAGTCATTTAATGAAAATCAAATTTACCTTTATCTTTTAATGGGAACAGAAACATTAAGCTATGTATGTTTGGTGACTGAAACGTAAACACATCAACACGATTGCCTTCATTTACACATCAATGGCTATTTCTGTTTAGAAACTAGACCCACCCAGTCACTATCACTGATACTATCACTCCAAAACATCAAAAGCTCCAGCAATCAGAGCTGTTTTTACCTCCTGATCATTTCAAACTGACCCCAAAGTCTACATTACATTAAAGACAGATTCTATTTATTCAATTTAAATTGCTCATTTCTATATTCTTACCTCACTGGCAGCGTAAGTGTACAGAACTTTGTTCATGATGACAAACCAGAAGCGTTTCCACTGTTTCCTGTTGGCCTTCGTTCTCTCCAGGTAGCCGCTCATCGAGGAACCGTCTGTGTTAGCTGAAACCTAAAATTAATGAATGGATTGAATTTACTGACGTACATTCCCAGACCAAATCTTAATATTCAAAACTTTTTGAAGAAGTACACTACCAGTCAAAAGTTTTTGAACTGTAAGATTTTTAGTTTTTTAAAGACGACTCTTCTGCTCACCAAGCCTGCATTTATTTGATCCGAAGCACAGCAAAAACAGTATAATTTTTAAATATTTAAAATAACTGCTTTCTATTTGAATACATTTTAAGCTATAATTGATTGCTGTTACCGAAGCTAAATTTTCAGCATCATTACTCCAGTCTTCAGAAACATTTATTATTATTATTATTGTCAATATTTAAAACATTTAAGTACACTTTTTTTAACATTCTTTGATGAATTGAAAGATCCAAAGATTAGCATTTGTCTGAAATAAAAAGCTTTTGTAACATTATACTCTACACAATTTAAAAGCTTGGATCCATTATATTTTTTTGTTTTGTTTTGTTTGTTTTTTAAGAAAGAAATTATAAAAATTAATGCTTTTATTTAGCAAGGATGCTTTAAATTGATCAAAAGTGATGATAAAGACATTTATAAAGTTACAAATGATTTCTGTTTCAGATAAATGCTGTTCTTCTGAACTTTATATTCATCACAGAAACCTGAAAAAATTCCACTCAGCTGTTTTTAACATAACAACAACAACAACAACAACAACAACAACAACAATAATAATAATAATAATAAAATATTCTGAAGGACCATGTGACTGGAGTAATGATGCTAAAAATTCAGTCTTGAAGTCACAGGAATTAATTCTATTTTAAAATATATTCAAATAGAAAACAGTTATTTTAAATAGTAAAAATATTTCAACATTTTACTGTTTTTGCTGTACTTTGGATCAAATAAATGCAGGCTTGGTGAGCAGAAGAGACTTCTTTAAAAACATTAAAAAACAAAAACGTTTGACTGGTAGTGTATCTTTTCATCAAGGCTGCATTTCTTTAACCAAAAATTCAGCAAAAACAGTACAATTGTGAAATATTATTGCAATTTAAAATAACTGTTTTCTATGTCAATATATTTTAAAATAGAATTTATTTCTGTGATCAAACCTGAATTGTCAGCGTCATTACTCCAGTCTTCAGTGTCACATGATCTTTCAGAAATCATTTTAATATGCTGATTTGCTCAAGAAATATTTCTTATTATCAATGTTGAAAACAGCGCTGCTTTATATTTTTGTGGAAACATTCTCAGGATTTTGAATATGTATTTGAAATACAAATTGTAGCATTAAATTTTAAAAGTAATGCATTACAATACTGTGTTACTCCCTAAAAAAGTAACTAACTGCATTACTTACTTTTTTATTAAATGTAATGCATTACTTTTGCATTACTTTTTCTCATCTAGGCTGGGCTTGCTTGTTTGTTTTTAATATAAAGTTCTATTTTTGGCAAAAGTAAAAGCCATTTCACACTAGAAGAGAAATGAATAAGCCTTAGGCTGAAGAAAATGTAAATTCACGTCTGTACTGTAGAGAGCGCAGCTCAAACTAATTGCAAGCAGAACAGGATGCAGGAGAAGTAAGTTCAACACACTTCAGCAATAAAAAAAAAAGAAACAAATGTTTATCTTTTGTCATTTTTGTTCATTAGTGTGATTAAACTGGATTATCGAAGGTCAGTAATGAATAAAATGGAATTCAGTACATAAAGAATATTTGTGACCCTGGACCACAAAACCAGTTATAAGGGTCAATTTGTGATACTGAAAGATGAATAAATAAGATTTCCGTTGATGTTTGGTTTGTTAGGATTGGGATAATGTTCTGCTGAAAATCTGGAATCTGAGGGTGCAAAAAAATGTTTAATCTAAATCTTAGCAATGCATATTACTAATCAAAAATTCAGTTTTGATATATTTATTTACAAAATATCTTCATGGAACATGATCTTTACTTAATATCCTAATGATTTTGACTCATACAATGTATATTTGGTGATTGCTACAAATATACCCGTGCTACTTAAAGGAGAAGTCCACTTCCAAAACAAAGATTACCATATAATGTACTCACACTCTTGTCATGCAAGATGTTCATGTCGTTCTTTCTTCAGTCGTAAAAAATTTTTTTGGGTTTTTTGAGGGAAACATTTCAGCATTTTTCTCCATATTTCTCCCTTCTTCCTCGGCTGGGATCGTTTACAACCACATTTGGGATCGTTTGAAGCAGCATTTAAACTGCATTTTGGAAGTTCAAAATCGGGGCACCATATCAGTCCATTATATGGAGAAAAATGCAGGAATGTTTCCCTCAAAAAACATAATTTCTTTTACGACTGAAGAAAGAAAGACATGAACATCTTGGATGACAAGGGGTGAGTACATTATCTGTGAATCTTTGTTTTGGAAGTGGACTTCTCCTTTAACACTGGTTTTGTGGTCCAGGGTCACATTTGTGATTTTTAACATTAACACTTACACCTGATTTCTCTCAGCATGCAGACAGGAGAAGTGTCAATCAATAAATTGAAAACAAAGTAACTGGTGTTACTTATTTGAAAAAGTATAGCAAATATTTTCTTGTAAATTAAAAAGTAATGCATTACTAGTTACCTGAAAAAAGTAATCTGATTATGTAACTCGTGTTTACTTGTAATGCATTACTCTCATCACTGATTATAAATGTTTTATTGTCATTTTTAATCAATTTAATCCCTTATTGAATGAAAGTGCCAATGTCTTCCACAAAAACATACTACAATGATTGTTTTTGAGAGAGAGGTAATCTGTGGATTTGCCACAGTTTGTTCATAAATAATTTAATGTCTGCTATTTTCTCCAAATTTGTGGAGAATTTTTTCTGCCTACTGTCCCGTCTCAGAAAAAACACCCCTTGTCAAACAGGGTTTTCAGATGCTTCAAGAATCACAAAAATGTAATTATACATTCGTGTGCATTTTTCACCTGCCGAAAATGCTTGTAAAACAAACAAAGAAACACCCTACTATAAATATTAAAATTGTACATTTCAAAAATCACAAGAGGCGTCACAAGACTGGAGCAAGACAAGCCTCAATAGACTATGAACCTGAAACTGGCTTTATGATATTATGTTAGATTCATTAAGCTTTAATTGGTATATGAAAGACAGTTGCAGTTCTTCTGATCATCACCTCTTTAAGGGCTGCCGGTATTTTCTTCTGTTTTCTGAAGGGAAAGGCTCCAGACGACTTGCCAGCAGGCGACAGAGGTGTGTTACTGGGTACTTGTTCACCTAATATTAGTAACATACACACTCTTATTTAATACAAATCAATATAAGAATATATACAGAGGCTTCAAGCAGACAGAGTTTCTGTGTGAGTGTGTTTGCGTCATGAACCTGAACTATTTTGCTGCAGAGCAGAGAAGCAGAGATCGCAAACTCGCGCAAGTTGATTCTTCAGATATTTCAGCGTGTGTTTGTTAGCTGAACAGGCCTGACACACAACCTACATGCCAAAAGGAAAGAATGCATGCATAAGTCCACGTAAACTCCATGCATTGAACAATTACTAGCTGACAGACATGTGAAAAAGAAAATATAAAAAAAAAAAGTCAAATTTCAACAACATCTTCCAAGTCCATGTATTCATGCAGGTTTCAAACGGGTTTAAAAACATTTACACAATTTAAACAAGTTTAAACCTAATGATTCTTAAAAATGTCAACCACGACTCTATCAAGTAAAAATATTAATTCCTTACAATACTTAAATATATGTAAGTAATATGTCAGTTTTATATATAGATGACAGACTAATTCAAATTTCCATGTCCAATTATCTATCTACCTATATATATATATATATACAGATAGATAGATAGATAGATAGATTGCGTATATGTATATATATATATATATATATATTTAATTTGACATCAACTGTCTTAGTATTCCTCAATCTATTCATTATAAACAAAAAAAATAAAAATAATAATAATAATTATATATATATATATATATATATATATATATATATATATATATATATATATATATAAGACTGTTTTCTGGCAAAAAAAAAATATAAAAAATACATAAAAATATTTTTTGTGAGCAACAATGTGTAAAAATCTAATGACTCAATACATGCACCTTTATTCCTCAAGGTGGCACTGTTTGATAGACAATAATGTGGTGATGTTTCACTCATAATTATCGCAGGCATAAAACAAAAGTATATCATCAACAAAAATTGACTGGTTTGAATGGCTTTACTGCAGAGCAATTACTGAATGCAATAAAATATGAATGTCACTGTCAGGGGATGTGGTAAATAAGCTGACAGCAATCAAAATAATGATTATGAAGTGATTGAAAATGATAGTTTTGAGAATACGGTTGAGATCGTGAACACGAGCCAGATGCTGAATGTACTGTTGAAGTGCGCTCTGATGATGACGGCGGAGGTAAAATCATCTGCCAAACTGAACCCTTCTAAGTTTCAAAGGGCAACGAATTATGCTTCATTTTATTCTTTTGTAACTGTTCTTAAAATATCAAGAGAGTTTTTTGCTATTGCAAAAGTTAGCGATCCATCCATGCTGGATATATCTGGGTCGCTAAAGACCTGAATATGTAATGATGATTGGAGAAACATTCATGCATTTAAAGGTTAATATACCCTGATAGCACACATACATCACTAAGACGTCTATTTGACGTCTGCATTTACATCTGCAAGATGTATTTTTTTGAGTGTTTGCTCATCTGCAATACGTCTATAGGAAGTTTCCTATCAGATGTCAAATAGACGTATATTAGATGTCTTTAAGATGTCTTTAGATGTTAAGATGATTTAGAATGTATATAAAACTGACATCTTACAGACGTCTGCCAGATGTTTGTACACAGCAGATGCTTTCCAGATCTAGTGATCAAGACACCTTGCAGATGTATGTGTGCTGTCTGGGCATGATAATAATATATAATAATCTTCAGAAATTAGCACAACTATGGATTTTGTAGCCTAAATACAATCAGCAAAAGTAATAAGCTAAATTGAGACTACAAACAAACTACACTACAATCGTACAACTTCAACTTCACCATGAATAAGCTCACAACAACTCTTTTAAGCTTTATTTAAAATCTACAAGTTGGAAAGTTTGAGTTAAAATGGACTTGTATGTTTGTACTGAATGCAAACTGGAATTGGACTAGTAAGTAACAGCAACATTTAGTTATTAGCAGTGTTCAGGAAAGTTACTTTTAAAAGTAACACATTACAATATTGTGTTACTCCATTAAAAAGTAACTAACTGTGTTACTTAGTTAATTTTTATGGAAAGTAATGCATGACGTTACTTTTGCATTACATTTGTCACCTGGGTTGGGCTTGCTTATTTGTTTTAGTAAAAAAGTAAAAAACCCAAAAGTTTTATTTTTGGCAACTGTAAAGGCCCTTTCGATCCAAAAGTAAAATTAGTAAGCCTCATGCTGAAGGAAGTGTCTGTAAATGGAAAACAAAGTAATTTGCATTACTTGTTTGAAAAAGTAGCTCAAATATTTAATTGTAAATTTAAAAGTAATGCATTACTTTACTAGTTACTTGAAAAAGTAATCCGATTACATAACTCGCGTTACTTGTAATGTGAAACCCTCAACACTGCTTGTTAGCAATCAGCTTTTCCAAGATGCGTAAAAGTTTAAAAAGTCACCAGTGGGTTTTACTGATGTGTTTTACGTTGTAGAATAAAACCTTAAAATATCTTGAGCTTGTGTTTACCATGAACATTTTTTTAAGCATTAAACCAAAAACCCATTAAAAGTACTTATTTACTTCAGGATGTTCAAGTTCAAAAATCCTAACATGTTTCTGGTTTTTAGGACTCATCCCTACAGCATTCCATTACATTTAGATCTAACCCAGCCTGTGACAGACTGCTGTTTACACCTGGTAATTAAGAAATAGTTAATCTAAAAATGTTGTCGTTATTCACTCACTCACATCTCACTCTAAAATTTACATCTCAGAATCAGGTTTGAGTGATTGGATCACACCTTGGACATGTTTTATACTGGTTTCACCTCCTATGATCGGATTACCCACGATGGGTGTTAATATCAGGTGTGAATGGGGTCTTTATAAAGCAAATCTTCTCACCTTCCCACAGGCTCTACAATGGTGGCGTCTCCAGGTGAGGGTGAACTCACAGGTGCAGATCATGCACATGGTGGCCCTCAGGTCCGGGATCCATATCGGCGCTTTGGATCCCAGCTGGGCCCCGCTGTCTGGAAAATCTTGGGATGTCTGAAAAATATTAATATGTTGACCACAAAATTGTGCACATGAAGCATTATGATGAAGTTTATGGTTTAAACTGATTTCAGTCAGTGGGTTTACCGTCTCAGGGTTTCTAACTGAGATGAAGTTGGTCTCTTTCTTGGTGTAATCGTAGATTGCGGTGGAAATGGCCTGAAGCCACTCATCTCGACATGCAGCAGAGCTTTGAGGATAAAACCACAAGTGTGTTGATCAGAAGCATACTGTACACATTCTACTGTATGAACGACAAGTACATGGATTGCCAAATGGAGCAAGGAGCATGAAGAAAAACAATATGACGCTCAGAAAATCATGACAATTTAAATTTTTGGGTGAACTACCCCTTTAAGGATTAATGAATAAATAGGACAAAAATGTTCACAATTTACATTTTTAATATTTTAGCATTTTATGAAAGGATTCTTACCTGGCAGATAAAATAAAAGATCGTTCAACACTCTCGATGTTCAGCTCATTCTGATACCCCTCCTGACTAGGTTTACTGACCTATTAATAATGGATAATGCAGGCAATGATAGAAAATCAGACATTTTGAAATGCATGTAAACATGCAAAAATATGTTTAAAAAAGAAAAAAAAATCACGATTGCATTTTACTGTGAAAACTTTAGAATTAAAAATCTCACCTTCATCTCAGCCAATGACAGTATGTTGTTTAGTTTGAAATTACCCGTTGCTACCGGTGTGGTGTATAGAAGACTATCGTTTAACTGTGCAAAAGAAGAAATACATTTTTCTAGAGCAAAAAAATTTAAACAAAAATATTTGAGTGTGGTTTTAGGGTAGAAAAGCTAACTTACTTTAGACCCAATATTAGGGAGAAAACAAACAAACAAACAAAAAAATCTACAAAAACAAAACTAACAAAAATCACCACAGAATAAACAAACAAAAGAAAACGAACATAAAATCAACCAAATCAATATTAACAAGTCAACATAAATTCAACAAACAATACAAACAAAACAAAAAAAAAAAAAAATGACAAAAGACACCATAATATTGACAAACAAAACCCAAAGTCAATAAAATCATCAAACAAAAAAAAACAAACGAACAGAAGTCAACATAAAATAAACAAACAAAACAAGAATACAAACATAAAATCAACAAAATCAAACAAAACCTGCAAAAGTCAAATCAAAAAACAAAACCAACAAGTCAACATAAAATCAACAAACTAACAAAAAATCCAACAAAATCAAAAAACAAACAAAAGTCAGCATAAAACAACAACAAAAAACTAAATCAAACAAAACCAACAAAAATCAACATAAAAATCAACAAATAAAATAAAAAACACAAAATCAAATAAAAACAATAAAAGTCAAATTAACAAACAAAAACAAAAACAAAAACCAAAAACAAGTCTACATAAAATTAACAAACGCACAAACAAAAATGGCAACAAAATCAAACAAAACCAAAAAATGTCATCATACAATCAACAAACAACAATGCCAATAAAATTAAACAAAACCAACAAAACTCAATATAAAACAACAACAAACAAACAAACAAAATCAAAAACCAACAAGTCAATATAAAATCAACAAACAAACAAACAAACAAAAAGGCCAACAAAATCAAACAAAACCAACAAAAATCAACATAAAATCAACAAATAAAAAAAACACAAATCAAACCAAACCAACAAGTCAAATCAACAAACAAAACCAAAAAACAAACAAAATCAACAAGTTAACATAAAATCAACAAACAAAAAAGCCAACAAAATAAAACAAGACCAACAAAAATCAACATAAATCAAAAAAATCTAATCAATTAAAAAAAACACACAAAATCAACCAAAACCAAAGTCAAATCAACAAAAAAAATTAATAACAAAGTCAAACAGAACCAACAAAAATCAACATAAAATTAACAAAAAAGTCAACAAACTCAACAAACAAAAAAACCAACAAAAATCAACATAAAATAATTTAAAAAAAACACAAAATCAAACAAAAACCAGTCAAATCAATAACAAAATCAAACAAAACCGAGAAGTCTACATAAAATCAACAAACAAACAAACAAAAAGGCCAACAAAATCAAACAAAACCAACAAAAATCGACATAAAATCGACAAAAAAAAAAAAAACAGCCATAGTCAACATGAAATCAAAATGATAAACATAAAAACAAAAATGTTTTCTTCCTATTTCACAGTTTTTCAGATAAAATAATCAAGAGCACAAAAAAAAGAATCCTAACAGGTAAAATTAAGCCTCACCCACTGAATAGAGTGAATTGTATTTTATTACTGCATTGTGAATACCATTTCATGTCATGTTTAATAAAAATCAAATGTGAAATGTGAAAACCAATGTGACGACTGTCACTTACTAAGAAGAACATTCGAGGCTGCATCCCTTTCCTGGAGAGCTTCATCAAGATCCCTTCCTTCAACAACACCTGAGAAAACACACATGAAATTATTACAAAAGCATTTACGGTTGAAAACAGTACAACAGGAGTTAACGGTTGTGAACGTACCCTTCCGGGTTGGACGATCTCGTGATTCCCAGTCAGGCGGCACTGAACCTCATAGAGCTTCTGGCTGTTATCCTGCATGAAAACCACATTTTACATTTCTCAAGATTTAACAAAAAGCATAAGATATTGCATGTGTAGCACTTTTAGAAACTAAAAAAATTATTCTAAATTACCTCTTGTCTTATGATTTCATTAGCGTGATTAGCCACCTCCTTTACTATTGTCAGGGCAGCTGTAAAGATACATGAAGATATTACTTACATATTATATCATAGAAGATTCAGATTAATTGTGTGCCTAAAACCATAAGATTTAAAGACCTTCTGCATCTTTGTAGTCCGGCGATTCTTCATCTAGATTTTTCAAATAACCTAAAGAAACATGATATAGGTTTGTAAAATAAACACTTTGTATAATAAACAATTAGACACTGGCATACTACATTTCGACTCATAAGCTTTAATTTTTTTCCCTCAGCAAATGTAGCTACGCGTTGCAAGTGCTGACTGTTTCCCATCATAACGGTTCCTTTAATTTCTATCAATTTGATAAAATTGACTAGTGTAATTATGAAGAGCTGGAATAATCCTTGCTTTGAAAACACTTATGTGATCAATGCATTTGCATTATTACATACATTGTTCACATTTTTGCAGCATTAAGCCTGAACTGCTTACACAACACAAAACACGCAGGACCATGTGGCTCAGACTTTCTCTGTAAAGCTGATTATGTGTTTACTGTAGTGAAACTAATGTATATAAACTGACATATCATACAAAACATGTTCTTTTGAAAACGTGTTGCTCCTGTGTTCAGATGGATGGATGTTACTGATCACTGAAAGTGATCTTTGAAAGTCTTTCTTTGTGGTGTTTGCTGTTCTTACTTAGTGATTTGTATGGTTGGGTATCAGTGCAAATTTCCTGATTCGCAAGCTCACAATTTTGATTCACAATCTGATTCACAGGCTCACACTTGCATGTGAAAGAAATTCTCTCTCTGCCCTACACTACCTGCCCTAGCAACTGTACTGCAATGTGCTAAAAACATCCAAGCCACCTTTTTGAAAACTTAGCATTCGCTTAACACCCTAGAAACTGCACTGCAATAAACAACAACCATTTAGAACACTTTAGCAACACCCTGGCAACCACCCACAGTACCCTAGCAACTGCCCAGTGTTAAAAAGAGCAACCACAGAGCAACACCCTGGCAACCACCCACAATACCCTGGCCACTGTAATGTGTTTAATAACTATTCAAAACACCTTTGCAACTGCATACCTTAACAAACACATAGCAACACCCTGGCAACAACCCACAATGCCTAGCAACTGTACTGTGTTTAAAACCATTCATTACACCTTAGCAAACCACATAGAAAACAATTCATGGCAACTTCACCCACAATACTCCCACAACTGTAAACAGCCAACATTTAACAACCACACAGCAACACCCTAGCAACAGGTACCGTGTGTTTTAAAACTATTCAAAACACCTTAGTAACTGCATACCTTATCAACCACATAGCAACACCCTGGCAACCACCCATAATACCTTAGCAAATGTACTGTGTTAAAGAGCTCAGAATACCTTAACAACCACATAGCAACACCCTGGCAACTGCAATGTTTAAAAACCTTTAAAGATTACTTTAGCAAACACATAGCAACTCCCTGAAGTAACCACCCACACTTTTGAACTGTAATGTGTTTAAAAGCTACTCTAAACCCTAGCAAACCACATAGCAACACCCTGGTAACCACAAACAATACCACATGGCAACTGTAATTGTGTTTAAAAGCTACTCAGAACACCTTTAGCAACCACAAAGCAACACCTGGCAACCACCCAATAATAATTCTAGTAACTCGCAATGTGTTAAAATGAGCTCAGAATTAACCTTGTGTTCCGTATAGCAACACCCTTGCAAATGTAATGTGTTAAAAACCTCACAGAACACCTTAGCGACCGCATAGCAACACCCTGGCAACTGCAATGTGTTAAAAACCTTACAGAATACATTAGAAAACACATAACAACACCCTGGTAACCACCCACAATACCGTAACAACTGTACTGTGTTTAAAAACTACTCAGAACACCTTAGCAACCACATAGCAAAACCTGGCAACCACCCATTATACCCTAGGCAATTGTACTGTGTTAAAGAGCTCAGAACACCTTAACAACCACATAGCAAATTACTTGGCAATCGCACGTTTTAAAACACCTTACAGAATACTTCAGCAAAACACATAGCAACACCCTGGCAACCATCCGCAATACCCTAGCATCTGTACTGTGTTTGAAAACTATTCATTACACCTTAGCAACCACATAGAAACACCATGCCACAATACCCTGGCAACTGTAATGTGTTTAAAAGCTACTCAGAACACTCCACCAACTGCATAATAGCAACACTTGGCAACCACAAACAGTGTACCCTTCTGGTAACTGTAATGTGTTTAAAAGCTATTCAGAACACCTTAGCAAACACATACATAGCAACACTCTGCAACCACAAACAGTACCCTATAACTGTGGTTGTGTTTAAAAGCTACTTCAGAACACTTTACCAACTGCATAAAGCAACAATTTGGTAACCACAAACAATACCATGGCAACTACGTACTGTGTTTGCAGCTACTCAGAACACCTTAGCAACCACAGCAACACCTCATAAATCCACCCTGGCAACCACCCACAATACCCTAGTAACTGTACTGTGTTAAACAGCTCAGAACAACTTAGAAACTGTATAGCAACACCCTTGCAAATGTAATGTGTTAAAAACCTCACAGAACACCTTAGCGACCGCATAGCAACACCCTGGCAACTGCAATGTGTTAAAAACCTTACAGAATACATTAGAAAACACATAACAACACCCTGGTAACCACCCACAATACCGTAACAACTTTACTGTGTTTAAAAACTACTCAGAACACCTTAGCAACCACATAGCAATAACCTGGCAACCACCCATTATACCCCTAGCAATTGTACTGTGTTAAAGAGCTCAGAACACCTTAACAACCACATAGCAACACCCTGGCAACTGCAATGTTTTAAACACCTTACAGAATACTTCAGCAAACACATAGCAACACCCTGGCAACCATCCGCACCCTAGCATCTGTACTGTGTTTGAAAACTATTCATTACACCTTAGCAACCACATAGAAACACCATGCCACAATACCCTGGCAACTGTAATGTGTTTAAAAGCTACTCAGAACACCTTACCAACTGCATAGCAACACCCTGGCAACCACAAACAGTACCCCTGGCAACTGTAATGTGTTTAAAAAGTTACTCAGAACACTTTACCAACTGCATAGCAACACCCTGGCAACCACAAACAGTACCCTGGCAACTGTAATGTGTTTAAAAGCTATTCAGAACACCTTAGCAAACACATAGCAACACCCTGGCAACCACAAACAATACCCTAGTAACTGTGATGTGTTAAAAACACACAGAACACTTTAGCAACCACAGTAGCCTGGAAACTGCACTGCAATACTCAGAACACCTTAGCAACACGCTAGCATTGTGGCAGTGTTTTTAATCTGAAAACACTCATTTTCTTCCTGAAGTCATGAGTGAATCCTCACTGGTCAGGAGGAGCTGATACTGTGGAATCCTCTGGATGGGTTTCAGCATGTAATGTTTCACTGCCAGGTTTGCACAGCATGGTTGACTCTGTATCAACAAGAGAGAAAAAAGACAGACAGATGATTGCCAGAGGGGCATTTTTAGGAAAGTTTTTAAGAATGTAAAAAAAAGAAAAAACAAAACAACCCCACTGACTATTCGCTCACTACATAGATTGTCATTCACAGAAACTAGAGCATCTAGGTTACTACTGTATGCAGTAAACTGAAAAAACAGGTCGGAGCGGTTCTGTTACCTCAAATTCTCGGACGGCTTTGGCAAACGCAGGGTTTTTCCGGCAGTGCTCTTCTAGAAGGGCCACATTCTTATCGAACTCACGAATATAAGTGGAGTACATTTTAAGATAAGGGCCTTTCTTCACAAATATGTCTGCTACAACACAGTGCTCCTTCCTGTTTGAACAAGAACATTTCTACAAATAGTTAAAATAAAATAAAAACACTCCATAGCATCACTTATTCGTCCTTATGTTGTTCCAAAAAATATTTAAATTATTTTAATTAAATTATTTTAAAATAATGTAAAAAATGCAATTTATACATACGTTGACTTAAAAACACCTGTTCTATGAAAAGTTATTTATGTATTTATTTATTTATTTTCAGGTTGTAAAATGTAATTTAGTGTGGCTTAACCTTTATACATGATATTTACTGTAGAAATATACTTTTTAAAATAATGATTAAGACATGCACACATGTAGAATATGTTTTTATGTTTATACCACACCACATCAAATTTAAAATTTTCTTGAACGTGATACATACGTAATTTTTTTTTATTTTCTTGAACATGAGCCAACATTAGTACAAAGAGTACAAAAAATGCACTGTAGCTTCTGACTTCCCTGTGTTTAAATATAAATCAGCTGGTTTGTTGATGTTTTTATTACCAGTGAGCAACCCGTTCGTCCAGTTCTCTCAACAGGTCACAGTTGAGCTCATACAGCTGAGGCAAATAACACAAGATCTGGTTCAAGACTCGCTCATCGATTACGGGTTTGCCCGCCTGACAGGAGGCCTTCAGTAACGCGTCACGGAAATCCTGTAAGATAAAAGGAAGTGATATATAATTATAGAAAACAAAACAATTATTTGAGATGTTAATACAAAGACCTTTTACCATCAGGAACACCAAAAACTGATAATGATCAAAGTCAACTTAAAGGAGAAGTCCACTTCCAGAACAAAAATTGACAGATAATTTACTTACCCAATTGTCATCCAAGATGTTCATGTCTTTCTTTCTCCAGCCATAAAGAAATGATGTTTTTTGAGGGAAACATTTCAGGATTTTTCTCCATATAATGGACTGATATGGTGCCGCGATTTTGAACTTCCAAAATTTAGTTTAAATGCGGCTTCAAACGATCCCAAATGCGGTTATAAACGATCCCAGTGGAGAAAGAAGGATCTTATCTTGGTTACTTTCATAAAAATAGTACAATTTATATACTTTTTAATGCTAAACACTCATCTTGTCTTACTCTGCTTGGTCTGGTTTTGTTCTGGTTCATGACAGTTAGGGTATGTCTAAAAACTCCCATCTCATGTTCTCCCTCAACTTCAAAATCTTCTTATATCTTATATTACCTTTTTTGTTAAGGGTGTTTGATCTTCTTTGCATGTTCACTTTGCAAAGACTGGGTCAGTGCTTCTGCAGCGATGCAGGATGATTTTAAAATGATTTTTGAAGTTAAGGGAGAAAATACGATCAGAGTTTTTCGACATACCCTAACTGTCTTGAACCAAAATACACAGAGTTCAAGGAGAGTAAGACAAGATGAGTGTTTCAGATTAAAAAGTATATAAATTGTATTATTTTTATAAAAATAACCGATCGTTTCACTAGATAAGACCCTTCTTCCTCAGCTGGGATCGTTTACAACCACATTGGGATCGTTTGAAGCCGCATTTAAACTGCATTTTGGAAGTTCAAAATCGGGGCACCATATCAGTCCATTATATGGAGAAAAATGCTGAAATGTTTCCCTCAAAAAACACAATTTCTTTACAGCTGAAGAAAGAAAGACATGAACATCTTGGATGACAAGGGGGTGAGTAATTTATGTGTACATTTTTGCTCTGTTAGTCTCCTTTAAAACAATAAAAGTATCAGAATAGTAAAAATTATCTCACGTAATTGGAGCTTGACAGATCCAATTCCCATTTTTTTATTGCCAACAAAAATACTGAGAAACTAATAGATTTGCTTGTTTTAGTGATGCTACTGCTCAATGGTGACTGCAAGCAAGCCTGATTTCACTAATAATGTGTAGGAAGCAGATGAAGCATAAAATGCAGATTTAGAAAAGAGCCCATGTGACTGATTTACTCACATTTTTGAAATGGGTGGAAAAGCAGAGCTTTACATGGGACATTATGTAATGGCTGCTACTTAGAATAACGTGACTGAATATAAATTAGCTCAACAAGTCATAATGAACACTTACTACATGGAGGAGCTTCAGCACTTTCACAAATCTGGAAATAAATACAACGTACAATAAAGACAAATATAAAAACACGAATATTAAAAGGAAGAACTTATGCAAATAAAACAGACTTACACTTTCTCCGAAGACAGGATCTCATTTACAATGTGTGCAGCCTTGGTCTTCTTCGCTTCAGTCTAGTCAAAAAAATAAAATATTACCATCAAAAATACAGTTGAAGTCAAAAGTTTACATGCACCTTGCAGAGTCTGCAAAATGTTAATTATTTTAGCAAAATAAGAGGGATCATACAAAATGTATGTTATTTTTTATTTAGTACTCACCTGAATAAGATATTTCACAGAAAATACATTTACATATAGTCCATAAGAGAAAATAATAGTTGAATTTATAAAAATGACCTTGTTTATATACGCTTGATTCTTAATACCATGTTGTCACCTGAATGATCCACAGCTGTGTTTTTTATTCATCTTTTCACAATGAGGACAACTGAGGGACTCATATGCAACTATTACAGAAGATTTAAACGCTCACTGATGCTCCAGAAGGAAACATGATGCATTAAGAACCGGGGGGGTGAAAACTTTTAAATTTAAAGATCAGGGTACATTTAATTAATTTTGTTTTCTGGGAAATATGTAAGTATCTTCTGTAGCTTCTGAAGGGCTGTACTGAATGAAAAAAATATGATAATTAGGCAAAATAAGAAAAATGTACACATCGGCATTCTTTTCAAAACAAGTCACCCCCCGGCTCTTAATGCATCGTTTTTCCTTCTGGAGCATCAGTGAGTGTTTGAACCTTCTGTAATAGTTGCATATGAGTTCCTCAGTTGTCCTCAGTGTGAAAAGATGGATCTCAAAATCATACAGTCATTGTTGTAAAGGGTTCAAATACACAAAAATGCTGAAAAAACATTGGGACCTAAAGGATTTTTCTGAAGAACAGCGGGCAGTTTAACTGTTCAGGACAAACAAGGGACTCATAAACAACTATCACTAAACAAAACAAAAATAAGAAAACACAGCTGCTGATCATTCAGGAAACAACACAGTATTAAAAATCAAGTGTGTACAAACTTTTGAACAGGGTCATTTTTATAAATTCAGCTATTATTTTCTCTTGTGGACTATATGTAAATGTCTTTTATGTGAAATATCTTATTCAGGTCTGTACTAAATAAAAAAAATTGTGCATTGTGTAAAATTCCTCTCATTTTGTTAAAATAAACATTCACCTGTTTTTCTCTATTGACGGTGTTATCCTCGTCTTCTGAGCTGCCTTCATCTTCTTCTGAATGCGTATCATCCACTTCCTGCACTTCTTCCAGGACATTTCTGACAAGATATCAAAGGCTGCTTAGATTTTAAAGCCATGAATCATTTATGCATCACCAAACTTCCCTTCTCCCCGCCATAACGGCTACAGAAGCAGAAGAGTCAATAGTAATGACTAAGAATGTGTAGTATGAATTAGATGTGGGTCAAATGTGAAATCATTCATCAACAACTGTTCAGAATGCTGCAGCCATTCTTCAAATTCCATCTCAAATGGGTGCGTCACATAAACTAAAGGAAACATATTTTTGTATATGTTTGTATCAACCTAATGTTGTGCTGGTGCTGTCAGCCAGCAAGTATCTAATTATTGCAGTCTAAACAAAAATTGGAGTTTGAATGAGAGGAAGATAAATTTACTAAATATTAGTGCTGTCAAAATTAGCGCTTTAACGGAAGCGATTAATTTTTCCAGTTTAATGGAGTTAAAAATATTTAACGCAGTTAATGCAGGGGCGGAGCTAGGGCTGGGCATTTACATGCATTACAACGCCAGGTACTGGTCAAATGATTTCCAACTTTACATGGCAGTTCAATCTATTGTTAACCTAGAAAAATGTGTGCTATTCAAGTGTTTGTGCGGATTGTGGAAGCTGAAGAATAGCGTGTTCACTGCATGTCAGATGGAGGTGCCGGCCACTTGCACTTAAAATACTCCGTCATTTTTGGTTATACAGATAAGAGTAATATATCTTTTGAATCTGTAAAGACTCTACGTTTATTTGTGTGCACTTACAATAACAACAAAATGTTGTGCTTTTGTAAAATACTGAAAGCAAACAGGATGAGCTTTCTGTGAACTTAAGCGTGAAACTTCGAAATTCCATGTATACTTGCTTTAGAGAGATGAAAAGTATATCTATCGAGAGTGAAATGCCTACTTTTAACTGGACAAATTCAATAGAAAAAAAATATTCTCAGATTATGTAATTCGTACAAAACATGCACACAGGTGCATCCACTACTGTGGAGATGACGAGTGTCTGCGACTTCATCTCTTCAGCCGAAAACAATGAACGCACTAGTTTATCAACAAATTATTAAAACGTTAATGTAAACTTTGTGTGTCCACTTGAGTGCTCATTAGGCTACATAGGCAATTAAAGGCTCATTATTATGATTTATAAGGTTTATTAATAAACGTGACGTCTAATATTCGACTAATGCTTTAAATAAACGACTACTAGTCAACCAGAAATGTCTTTAGTTGAGGGCAGTCCTAGATTCATCTATATTTAATTTAGTATTTAGTGTTTAATAACTTCATTCAATTTCTGTATATTTCCTACTCGTTAAAAGGCACAGGTAAATAATAGGTTTATGTGAAGATTGTTTTAAGTTCACTAAAATTATAAGTTTTTTTTTAATTGATTGCAATTATACTGTAATGTTGAATGGCTAGTCAATGGTTAAATATTAGGAAAAAAAAATTCCTAGAGACATCAGTAGTACTGGTATCAGTGTTACTCACCTTCAGTCATAAATATATTTAACAAATATTAAAAATATACTGTCTTTTTTGTTGTTTCTACATTAATTTGAAGATTGAATGTAAAATTACTGCAATATAAAAGTATATTTAAAAACTTTTTATCACGATTAATCGCAATTAATTTAAGAAAAATGTGATTAGGACTGTCAAATGATTAATCACGATTAATCGCATACAAAATAAATGTTTGAGTTTGCCTAATATGTGTGTGTACTGTGAGTATTATGTACATATAAATATAAACACATTCATGTATATATTTAAGAAATATTTACAAGTATATGTCTTTATTATAATTTTTATAGATATAGAAATTATTATTATATATAGAAAATATTATATAAATATTTAGTAAAAAAAATATTTCTTTTAAATATGTTGATTAATTTGTGTATATATATATATATATATATATATATTAGGCAAACTCAAACTCACTTTATTTTGTATCTGATTAATAGCGATTAATCGTTTCAAAGCCCAATTAATTAGTTGATTTTTTAATCGATTGACAGCACTACTAAATACATTACTAAAATATTTAGTAAAAATGATGATATATGTAAACTAACTACAAATCCCCATCCCCTGAGGCCTGTAAATGTCAAAATTTGTAAACTTTTTTAAAAAATTCAAAACATTCAGAGCTCATCTTGACAAACTTTGCTTTTCTAGATAGTTTTGACAGTTGGTTTGTTTAATTTTAATTTAATTTGAATTCTACTTTACAATCAAATTCAAATTGCAATTCTGCATTCTACTTGAAAATCTTCAAAAATTCAAATCTCATGAATTATTCATTCAAAAATTAAAAGTTATCTATATTTCATACTGTACATACAATGTTGTCATGTCTAAAATACAATGTTCTCATGTCTAAATTCAAGCTTCACAATATTGATTTAACATTCACAAAACCTTTTAGGTTTTTTTTTTTTTAGTTTCTGGGATGTTTTTTCACAAAATACTAAATTTTGGCTATAAGCATAAACATGATCATAATCATTGGTTGATCTGCACTGGACAATTTTTATTCATATCAATGCATACTAACCTTTCAAGAAACTGCTGCTCTTTGGCATCAACATACTGTTCAGGGAACACATCAAGAACTTCATAAATCTCATCGTCCTCATATTTTTGGAATTTATTGGCATCCTGTGTCGTTGCAGTGCTAGAAGGCGGCAGGTTTTCATATTCTGTGATATCTTCATATGCATGTTCAGATTCACCAACATTCTCCAGATCTTCATCTACACTCTGCTCAACTCCTAATATGTTCCCATTCACTGCTCGCCTCAAGTTCAGTCCATTTGGATGTCCGTTGTGCAGCGGCATCGATTTCTGAGAGCAGATTTTGCGCTGGCGTTTCTCCGTGTCCACTGACTGGTCATTCGTATCCGTAGTGAGATCATCGGCCCCTCCACTCTTGACGGTTAACTTAGGCACCTTTTTACCATGGTCAAGGTCCATGATCCTAACAAAGGAGGTCTTCTTGAGGCCATCGGGTTTAAGGAGGTCTGCAGACGATAAGGACTTGGATTTCGGCTTGAGAGTCTTCTTGTTTGGCACATCAATTGCTTGCTTCTTCTCAACTGCAAGAGGTGATCCTTCAGCAATTTTTCCATCGTTTCTCAGTGGAGATTTGGATGCTGGTGTCTTTTTAGGAAGCAAGTCTACTGAAAGGTCTGTAGGCCCAGTGTTATCATGCCTGTGGCCATCAGGTCGAGGTTTTAGGGGCATCTTCTTCAGATGTTTATTGACTTCAGAGGTTACATCCAGATTTTGTGCTGTCTTTCCAGTCTCGTGTACACCAGCATCCTGGGATTTATTGTGTTGCATTCGAGAGATCTTCTGGCGTGGGGCAGGTGTTGGAGCTCCATGGGCACTTTTCGCACTCCTTGCGGCCTGATGATCTTTGTTCTCTCTTGAATGTTTCACAGCATTGATGTTCACCTTGTTAGGAGTGTCTCTCTGTAATGGATCTAGATTGTTTACATCAACAGGTAAGACAGTAAACTCTGTTTTGGCAAGGCCAGTTGACTCTTGAAGGACAATGGTGGATTGTTCCTTCTTGGTTGTGCGCTGTATGACTACTGTTGGTGTTTTCCAAGTTGGCTTAGTAGGGGACAGACAACACTGAACACTACTTACGGCTTTCTGACAATCTAGAGGTTCTAGATCATGATCAACAGATGAATTTACACTAGAGACAATGTTGTTTTGGTGTTTTCTGGTCGCTTGAATCTCAGATCCATTCTGGCGAGCTTTCAGAGGATCTGTGTTCTGGATCTGGGATGTTTTCTGAGGTTTTTCTGTTGGATGGAAATGACTATTTTTGGATGAACTGTGTTCAGAGATGCACTTGGACAAGGTAGGCGTTACTAAATGCTTCTGTTCTTCTGGAGTCCTCTGCGGGGGTTTGGGTGGACTCTTTCTGGGTCCTTCGGTTTTGCTCACATTGTGCTTATCAGGACTTTGTTGGTGAACGTTTTGGCTGTTTTCCTTTGGTGAGCAATCGATACAGTTTCGTTTGTTGCATACGCAGATGGGAATGATGTAATCCCATTTGGGCTTGTTATTGCCACTGTGAGTTTCATTTCTGAAATTTAAAGCACCAACGTTCTTGCTGATGTCAGACTTTTGTTGTAAAATAGTTTGATGGCCAACCGTGGATTTGAGGTGTTTTGGATTGAATGCGGGAGGGGGAAGTTTGGAGAGACATGGTTTTGGTGCCACATCAGGCTTAACTTTGCATTTAGCGGCTGGTGAGGTATGCTGGTAAACACACAGCTTTGAAGAAGGTGGATGTTGTGTTCGCAGTGGTGCTGGGATAACCTTCGGTTTTGGTGCCAAAAGTGGTTTCTGATCACCCGCTGAGAGGACAAAAGAAAAGCACATGGAGAAATAAGAACTAAGGATGGGACGATAAATCGTTGCAGCGTGAATCGAGAAATGATTCAGCATCGATTCGAGATTTTCCGAACACATCGCGATTCTTTCTCAAATCGATTCTGAGCTTAGTTTTGAACAGCAGATGGCACTTCCAAAGACAATGTCAATGCATTCGGAAGATCTCAGAATCGATCCACAAATCAATGTATTGTCCCATCCCTAATAAGAACAAGACAAGCTCTTTGGTTGAAACACAGTTAGTATATTTTGACCTTCTTAACCATATTGTGCTTGGTCAATAACGTTTGAAGTCCCTCAAACACTCCTAAAAAAAAGCTTCAAAAGAAGGTTTTTGCAATGATGGCATAGATGAACCAAATTTGTTTCCTCAAATAACATTTTCTTAGTACGAAGAACATTTTTTTTTTTAAATCTGAAAAACCTTAAAAATCTCAAGAGTGTATCAATAATAGTAATAATAACAGTAATAATAATAATTTTCTCTGAACTGAAACCCAGTACAATATTTAACATATGTTTCACCACATAGATACTTTTCAGAAATATGATTTTTATCCAGGACAGTAATGATGATCCTTTTAGGGGTTTGTTTGACCCCAGCAATAGGGCTGTCAAACAATTAATCGCGATTAATCACATGCAAAATAAAAGTTTGTGTTTATCCATGTGTATGTACTGTGTATATTTTTATGTATATATAAACACACACATGCATGTATATATTTAAGAAAAACTGTATATTTATATATAAAATATTTATATTAATATGTAATATAAATTATACATAAATATAACAATTAATTGCAAATAATCGCATCCAAAATAAATTGTGTACATATGTGTGTACTGTGTATAATTGTTATGCATATATAAATACACACACACATGCATGTATATATTTAAGAAAAATATGTTGTTTATATATTAAATATATTTACATACAATATAAATTATGTCAATATAAATATATACATGTAAATATATATTGTATGTGTGTGTCTAATGGTACACACACATATATTATATAAACAAAAACTTGCATTTTGGATGCGATTAATCGCAATTAATCATTTTACTAAAAAAAAAACACCAACTCATATTTCATTGTAAATTTAAAAATAACGTATTACTTTACTAGTCATCTGAAACTTCCTGTAACTTCCGTTGCATTTCTGAAATATTATATCTAGCTGTTAACTCATAAAATTAAGAAAACTGTTACATTAAACATTAAATATGCTTGGGGTCTCTCAAAACCCTGAAAGGATCAGGACCTGAACGTTAGAAGTTGTTCTAACATGCACATTTAAGATGCTGTCATTTTCAGTTTCTACACTGATCTCTACATTCTAGGAATATACTGTACATGGAAAGTCCCCATGCAGCTTTAATAGAAGTACGCAAGAATTATTTTGCATATTCTGCTATGTCACTTAGTTGAAATACCCAACACTTAAAAGATCCATCAAAAACATATGATAGACCGAGACTATAGCTGTCATACTTTTTACTCCAGTGAATATTTGGGTAAGGTATCTGAACTAGGCGTTTAAAAAACAAACAAAACCTCTTCTAGAGAAAATACACCTGTTACTGAAATTTTGACAACTTTTCTTAAATCATTTTCTTTTAAATACTGATATTTGCCTTTAAAAAGTGAGTTCAACCAAGTCTGCATAAACAAGTGGTGAGGCTGAGATATCCTTAGCACTATTTGTCTTTTAAATGACACAACGTTACAACTCACCTGCTCTCATCATCGTCCCACAATATTCACTTATTCATGAGATATATCTGACCACCAGCAAAAATCCGTTGCGCGTTTGTTTCCCAGTGCATGTTTTCTAGACGTTTAACGACACAATCCAAAGCGATGTTTTCAGTGCGGTTTAATGAGGAAAGACTGTGATCAAATTCTTTGAGAGGCTCAGAGAGGGCGGGTTACATCTGTACACACGTGTCTTTGTGTGGAACTAGTAGAGTAATTCAAGTTTCAGTAATCCCTTCCTTTCCATTGTGCGCTCGCCTGCCTCAGTTGATCCCAGGTAAAGTTAAAAGTCCCATATTGGCGTTAATACAAAGGAAAATAAAACTCCGTCTGTTTCTGTTTTGAATATCCATGATGTCTGTAAAAAGGAACTAAGTTTGTTGCTGATCCGCATCGATTAAATCTACTCACAAACGGGCGATCTTCAATCATATTCGTGGACGCTAAACGCCAACATACATTTCGGTCCCCTAGTTTTTAATCCAAATGTAGCAGTATGAGTAATATGTAGGATAAATGTGAAAACTATTTAGCGATGAATTGAATGTCAGCTATTCTAAACCTCCTCGTTTTAATTTTACATTCATATCCCAATTAGCCTTTTTCACACTTCCGTGTTTCTGGCTTCCGGATTGGCGATTGCAGGGTAAACGTTTTTCCGGTGACAGCAGCGGCCGTACTGAACAAGAGTAAGTTCGGGAATCAAAGTCTATTTTTACAAAATAGATACTATGATACTATGATATATACCGGTGTTTTACTCTAAAAATAGCAAACATTTATTCATAAACTTTGTGTCCGCGTCTGGTCATCACAAATACTATGTTTATTTAATTATGAATGTTAGCACTTATAATACAGTACAGTTTTAAGTTTTGCCGTACTGTCTATTTGGTGCTGGCTGTGCATTATGACTCTTTACATCATTTTTTTTCGCGATTAATATTGTTATTATTATTATTATGAAAGTAATATTGTATTTTCTACTTGCTCTCCTTTGCATTAACTTTAGGGTGTAAATGTACGTTGCATAATGTGCCCAGGGATATACATAATAAAATAATATAATACTAAATAAGACATGACTCCGATTAATGGCTTTATTCCTTTTGGATCTGGATTACGTTGTTGTGTTGAGTTTATGCATCATCCGGACTCAGAATTGTTTCATTTATTCTTGGGGAAATGTGCATTTGGATATAAACGCTGCCATAATTTACCATGATGTAGTGATTGGAGGGAAATGACTGAGTAAATTGAGAAAATACGCATAAATATACCGGAGATGGAGAACAGAAACTATAGCTGGCGCTATGTTGCGCATATATTATATTGACGAGTACCGGTCTGAGTGCCCATATAAATTACAAACAAGTAAAATGTTGTTTCTTTGTTGATTATATAAAAACTTGGAAAGCAGACAAAAAAGAAAAGGTAAAAGGCATTATTTGAGACAAGAGCATATTAATATAATAGGCACAGACGTGTAGCGGAACTGACTTTACCCTGCGCTGACGTCACTTCCGATTTTTGTGAAAAAGGCTAATTAGAATGCTCGATTTGTCAACGAATCTTTTGACAAATAAATTTGAATTTTGAATCAGATTTGCAAACCGGTTTAAAAACCCGGGGAAACGCTCAGGCTTTGAAAGTAACGGAATACATGTAACGTAGTTACTTATTTCATTACAGTTACATTTTAAGTGGGTGGTAATCGGATTACAGTTACACCAGAAAAGTATTTTAGATTACCAAAGTGATTACTTTGAATTTTGATGTAATTTATTTTCATTTAAACATGATGTAAACTGTAATAGACAATTAATGTAACAGTAATTGATTATCTGAGTATCTTTCACATATTTGACACCTTTCCAACCATGTATGTATGATTTATGATTTTGAAATCCTTAATTTCACACAGCTGAGGGACTTATACACAGCTATTAGAAAAGGTGAAAACATTTACTGATGCTCAAGAAGGAAACACAATGCATTAAAAGCAGGGGGTGTAAACTTTTGAACAAGATGATGTGTATTTTTTTTTTTTTTTTTTTTTTTTAATTTTGTTTAAATATTTTTTTTTATTTAGTACTGCCCTTCAGAAGCGTATACTTACATGTTTAAAAGCTTTACACGTTTTTAAACCATGGACGTTTAGAGGTGGGCTTTATATTTTAGCAGTCTGTAAAACAGACATCAATGCAGATTCGACCAGGCACTTTGAAACTAACTGTTTGAATGATTCGTGAAATGAAATTGACTTCGCTATAGCTTCCTTTTACAATTTTGCACGGATGTAAAGAATATATATATATATATATATATATATATATTAGTTTGTTTTGAAGGGTTTTATTCTTAGAATGCTATTATGTATTGCTGAATTATTCTTATTAATTATAATTACTAATAGAACCATAAGCTCTAACGCTAAAACTGTAATACACGTCTACAGGAAATCACATAATAAACAACAGTGGGTTTCCCCTTGTCTATATTTATTCCACATAGGCTGTCAGGTTGTGTGGGACATTTTTCAATGATTTTTCATGTTACATTATTACACCAATAGACAGTGTTGGGGAGTAACTAGTTACATGTAACGGAATTACGTAATTTAATTACAAAATAAATGTAATTGTAATTAGTTACAGTTACTGAGAAAAAATATGTAATTAAATTACAGTTACTTTTGAAAAATGCCAGTGATTACAAAGGGGATTACATCTGAATTTTTTCACACCCCCACCCCCACTTACAGATTTAATTGACTTCTTTTAAATTGCACTGACAACTCTAAAATGAGACACCAATGTTTCAGGAGTTTAGGACACAGAACAGGACACATGCTTATTCGATAACTGTTTTATTTCTTATTTGGGTTTATGCATAAACTTTATTTTTTAAGATTGTTTTTTCCAAGGCATTGTTAGATGCTAGTGTTTTCTGTCATAACTATGCAAAGATTTGATTTCAAACCCAGTATCATAGCTATTTCTTGTTATGATGTTATTTATATTATGATCTTGTTATGACATATAGCACAACTACGCTCACGGTGACCCGAGTTCGATTCCCGTCTCGAGATCCTTTGCCGATCCCGCTCCCCTCTCTCCTCCCAGCTCTTTCCTGTCATCTCTCTACTGTCCTATCACAATAAAAGGCATAAAAAGCCCAAAAATATAAGTAAAAAAAAAAGTCAGTGCTATATGCTTGATAATTTTTCTTGGCGGAAGCTTTGCGTTTGGTTAGCTAATAAAATATTAAAGCTTAATTCAATATTATGTGGACAATTTCTTAATTCTGTCATCCTGGTATCGTGGACTTGCTCTGTTGTTTCATACAAATGCAGCTGCTGCCATTTTTTTTTTTTGTACACTGTAATGGATTATAAGATAACTAACAAACTAGTACTACTACTTAATTATTTATGTGGTGAAATGTTGTGTAAGAAAACTTGTATACCTAAAATGTCTAGTTTGAACTTGCCATTTGCTAGCAACTGATTTCTTCATGGAAGCTTTGCGTTCAAATATTTCAACTCAGATCAGTGTTTGGTGTCTAATAATTTTGACACGAAACATCTAATAATCTATCAAGCAGCTGTGGAATAAGTGGGATAATGTACATTCAGCCAGTTGTTATCGCAAAATAAAGATGTATATTATCCCTTACTTATTATAATCTTAATTCAAGTGATACTGTACTACTGTAAGGCTAACTCTGCCTGGTTTAAATGTTTCAAAATGATTAACAGTTGAAAAAATTAGAAATTTAGAAAAGTAATCAAAAAGTAATTAAAAGTAATAAGTTACATTACTTTAATAAAGTAATTGAAAAGTTACACTACTTATTACATTTTAAATCAAGTAACTTGTAATCTGTAACCTATTACATTTCCAAAGTAACCTTCCCAACACTGCCAATAGATGGTGACTGCCTTTTTTAATAAACCCAGAAAAACTACATATTACATACCTTAAATTGTTTAAAGACATTAAGCCAATGAGGAATTATTGATTAATAAATAATATAGTGGCGCCCTCTAGTGATTGAGAAATGCAATGTCAATTTCAACCAAGAGTCAAGAGTGTGTGAGTGTGTGTGTGTGTGTGTGTGTGTGCACCTGGTATTCATCACGTTATGGGGACCAAATGTCCCCACAAGGATAGTAATACCAGTAAATTTTGACCTTGTGGGGACATTTGTGAGGTCCCCATGAGGAAACAGGCTTATAAATCATGCACAATGAGTTTTTTTGAGAAAGTAAAAGTGTGCACAGTCTCCTGTGAGGGCTAGGTTTAGGTGTAGGGTAGGTGTAGGGCGATAGAAAATACGGTTTGTACAGTATAAAAACCATTACGCCTATGGAATGTCCCCATAAAACATGTAAACCCAACATGTGTGTGTGTGTGTGTGTGTGTGTGTAATATAACATAATAAACAAAATGTGTTCTCTATGATTTTTTATTGTCTGAAATTTACAAATATTCCATTAAGCATATGAATATGCTGCATAAATGCTTTAAGCTGCTTGGTCCCAGCTGCTGGCTTTTGATTTTGTCTGCCATGCGCTCCTTTTTTTATGGAGGTGACCACTGGCCCACACCTGCATGGTCCTGTTGAAGGAACAAACATAATGATGAAACGCTGATAAGATTTAATGAGTGATTCTGAAAATCTAAAGACATATTGCTTCTACAATTTCAATATGAGAAGGGTTTCTGAATTGAAAAAGATATGATACTCATCCCAGATTAACTTTCATATTTAAATATAGTAAGTTTTAAATAGTGGATGCAAAAAGTAGCTTTAGTATTTTTAAGTAAGTCTAAATAAAACCGAGAGATAGAAGGGACTTACCATCTTCAGGGTGAGCTGGGACCTGGGCTGAGGAACTTGATTTTTCACACACAACATTGTCCTGTTGAAGGAACATACATTATCATGGAATGCTGTGTAGGTTAAAGGAGAGCGTCTTAAATCTAAAGATATATCTTTCTAGTATTTTGAAATATAATAGGATTTCGAATAGATGACCCAGACAACATAGTAGCTTAGATGAAGGCAGTGTTTAACTTTTCGAAACAATTTGAAAGGAAGTAAAAATGAGAGATGGAAGGGACTTACCAATGCTTTCTGCCGCTTCCGCTGTCTCCACTGCTCCCTCCGCTGCCCTATGATTCTGGGATTTGTTCCCTGTTGTGGGGAACTTTTGGTCACATCTAGGGTCCCAGAATACACAGGCACCCCTTTTGAGGTCTTTTCTTGTTGTAAGGGTTTTGCAGAGCACTGCTGCTCCCTTTGGAGGCTGGCATGGGTACTGTCTCTGCTGGTGGAGACCTGGCAGACACTCCTGCTCCTTGTGGGTTCCCAGCTTGCACAGGGTCCCTGTCAGGTAAAGGTGCTTCCTGTGGGGCCTTGGAAGGCATGGGAGCACCCTGTACAGGAGAGGCCTGAGGTTTCTGCTGCAGCATCTCCTTCCTCAGCCGCTCAGGTATCTTCAGCTTCTGCTTCTCTGGGGTCTTTTGGGGAATAGGTGCTCATTTCTGAGAAGAGGATCTAGCCGAGAGCTGCAACACCTCCTGCCTCAGTGGTTCGGGTATCTTCAGCCTTTGCCTCTCTGTGGTCTTTTGGGGAACAGGTGCTCCCTTCTGAGAAGAGGCTCGAGCCGAGAGCTGCAGCACCTCCTGCCCCAGTGGCTCGGGTATCTTCAGCCTTTGCCTCTCTGTGGTCTTTTGGGGAACAGGTGCTCCTTTCTGAGAAGAGGCTCGAGCCGAGAGCTGCAGCACCTCCTACCTCAGTGGCTTAGGTCTCTTCAGCCATTGCCTCTCTGGGGTCTTGCTGGGTGCGAGTGATTCCTTCACAGAAGAGGCTGGAGGCGACACCTGAAGCAGCTCCTGCCTCAGCCGCTCAGGTATCTTAGACCTTTGCCTTTCTTGGGTCTTGTTGGGCACGGCTGCTCCTTGAACAGAGGAGGCTTGAGGCTTCTGCTGCAGCTGGTCCTCAGTAGGGGTCTAGCAGGCACAGGTGCTTCCAGTTCAGAAGCGGCCTTTAGCAGATGTCGCTTAAGATAGTCTGGGATCCTGAGCTTTCCTCTCTGTTAGGAGACAGTGGTCTCAGGTGCTCCCTGTGGGGACCTGGCAGACTCAGGTGATCCCTGAGGATTCTTCTGCCTCCAGTTCTTTTGCTTTTGCCTCCCCTGCTTAGTGAAAATGCTGTCCCCACACTCAGCCTTCTCAGATCTAGCAGGCACAGGTGGTCCCTGAGGCTTGTTCTGCCTCCACTTCCTCTGGTGCTCCCTGGTCTTCATTGTTGCATCTGAGAACCCTGAGTGCGGAGACTCAGCCTTCTCAAATGCATCACTATAGACCAGGGACCTCTACTTGGTATAGGAAGGCACAGGTGCTCCCTGTTGGGACCTGGGAGGCACGGGTGCAACCTGTGTCTTCTTCTGCCTCCATGGCTCCTTGGTCTTCAGTGTTTCATCCGGGAAGTCTGATTGCGGGGACTTCTCAGATACATCACTGAAGACCAGGGATGTGGGGCAAGAAGTTTCTCCTGCCTCTATTGTTCCCCACCACTGCAGTGAGGTGAGGTCCCCATACTCAGGCTCCTCAGATAATGGAAAAAAACCTCCATTATTGCCCACCACCGGCCTGCAGCGAGGACAGTGGTGAGCTCATGTGAGAGCTCAGGAGATGAGGACTGCACTACAGGAAAACTGGTGGGGATGGTTAACATACTCATGTTGATTTTTTAATTTGATGGTAAAAGATGACCCAAAGAATTGAACAATACACAATACTAATGTTGTCTTTGTAACTGTAAAACACTGTGACAGAAACATAAGGGCAAACAGTTGATTTGAGTAAACATAAAAGCCTGGAAGTTGGTTATCTCAGGGGTTTTTTTTACGGTGTATGCCCAGTGGAGGTCATTCAGCTGAGTTTTTATTAATTTATCAACTAATGTGCAAAACTCAGATGCTTATAATGTTTTCAGTATCATCTTTCAGAATTTATCATGAGTGGTGGATGAAGTTCCTCACATAGACAAGATATGAACTATGAAACTATTCATAAATGGCACTGCGCGATTTGTTCTGTTGATTTAATATACTGAAAAGTGACTATAATGCATTGTAAAATATCAAGAATATATGAGATATCATCCGTGTATATGGTCATAATTATCAACAATTATAAATTTAAAAAAACAGTCATTGCTGTGATCATTAGTAATTTACATATCTAAAAATTTCCACACGGACCTCCACTGTGTAGCACGCCTGTTTATTTATCTCAATGCTCAGAGCAGACTTTATGAAGTTTAGCATAGGTTATGAAAATATGAAAAATTTAGATGCCAAAAGTGTAAAGACGATATGATCACTTGCCAAAATTAGCCACAAAATGCCTGATTCTTCTGCACTCATATTTACTGAATTTTCATCATCATTACTCCAGTCTTCAGTGTCACATGATCCTTCAGAGATCATTCTGAAATACTGATTTGCTGCTCAAGAAACATTTCTGATTATTATCAATGTTATCAATAACAATATTATCAAAAACAGTTGTGCTTCATATGGTTTTGGATTCCTTTTTCAGAATTATTAGTTAAAAATAATAGCATTTATTTTAAATAAAAATACTTTGTAAGATTGTAAATGTCTTCACTGTCACTTTTGATCAATTTAATGCACCCTTGCTGAATAGTAGCATCAATCAATTAATCAATTTTACTGGCCCTAAACATTTAAACATTTGTGTATGTTATTTCTTATAATATATGACATTCCAGATTACATCATTTGTAAATATTAATTGTTGATAAAGTTTGAGATACATTAGCTATATCCTTAAAACCCCATTTAATGAAAAAGAAAGATTGTCTTTGCCTTTATTAATAATTTTCTATTCTCCATATATCTGGATGAGCACAAAAAAAACTTCTGTCCAAAATGCGAGTCTGTGGAGATTCTGAACAGATGCTGTGGTGTTTGTTATCTGACTGTCATCTGTGGAAAATCTTTCAGAAACATGTGGAATAACAGTCCTGCACCTGCGTCTGCAAACACTGAACCTGCAAGAGCAGACATGTTAGCGATCTGCCAGAGATGAAGCTGCGCTGCTGGAGAACAGAGTTCACAATCACAGTCATCTGACATGAACGTCAGTCTGTATCAGTGATCACATGACACTCTCCTGTCAATCACACCTGAAATATTTCTGAAATAAAGCAGAGACAAACAGCAGGTATCATAATGCAGATGGCGCCCCCTAGTGATTCAGTGACAACTTTAAAGTGTTTCTGAAAGTGTGTAAACCTGCAGTAAAGATGTATGATCTATTCAGACCCACAATGCATCACTTCAGGCGTGTGTTTCCGGTCTGGAAGTCTCTGCAGTGCAGCTCTGGCTGTTTGTGGACGTCTGGGCGTCAGTATTTCAGAATGTATTATTGGTTTATGTTGATTGTCTGAGTGTTGATGATTCTCAGTAGCTTCTGACCTGAATCAGGAGAATGTACTGCAGTCAGAAATGCGTTTGTTAAAGTAATAGTTCACCCATAATCTGATTTAACAGGAAATGATTGGACACACCATTGCGCTCTATTAGTGGAGGTCACAGGACTGCTGGAGGGTCTGTGAGGTTTGTGGATGATTCTCATGATGTTCTCAGTCCCATGAGTCTCCTCTGATGCTTTCACTTTACTGACGTCTGCATTCTGAGCTCTGAGTCTCCTGGTGCGGATCTGCGTGATCCTCCGGCCTGCAGGGGGAGCTGCTGCTGCTCTGGGTGGAGGAGAGGGAGTCATCGAACAGCCTGATGAAGAGCTGAGTCTCAGCATCTCTGGAGATTCTGTCAGAAAGAAGCACATGATGAAGAGGCTCATGAGCATCATTTATATACGAGAGAAATAACCTGACGCACCTGCTGAGGGAGACTGAAAGGACGAATCAGGAGAGCTTGTGTCTCTGGTGATGTCATCACTGCTGAAACTATGGCTGTGTCTGCCTTCATCTTCATCCTCGCTGTGGTGGATCTTCATCACCTGTGGCTGCTGCTGCTTCTCAATAATGGACAGACGACTGTCAGAAGAAAAGCACATTTTAACACAAGTGTGTGTGTGTGTGTGTGTGTGTGTGTGTGTTTGAGGAGGTTCAGTACTTGTTGTGTTCAATCCTCCATCTTCTGAGTTCAGTAAAAACATCCCTGTGATCTCGACTGCTCGACTCTTCATGCTCATACGTGCGTTCAGGAATGAAACTGCGAGTGCTGAGACGGGTTTGAGAGACACAGTTTTGGAGCTGGAGAGATGGAAACAATTGTTTTCATGGGGTGATAATGCATATAATATGCATACATAATTATATTGGTGTTTAGTATATGAATCAATGTAATGAGATTCACCTTTATTTTCTGTCTTTGTGCTCGAGCGGCCTGTAGTGGATTCCCACAGAGAACTCGACCAACACCTGTGCAAACGTCACCGTATACATATTGCTTTCCAACACACAGCAGAAACCAGTAAATATGTGATATTATACAGTACTTAATATTGTAGTTACTGTAGCATAAATACAAAATCACATTTAACAGTTTATGAGTGTCAATAGGGCTGCACAATTTGGGTTTAAAAAAACCTAATTTGATTTATCTGATGAAAATTACAACTGCTATTTAAAATATGTTATTATTGTTATTATTAGTAGTAGTAGCAATATACATTTATGTATTATTACTTATTATAACAATAACTGTTGTTTAAAATATAATAATCATATTATTATTAAAAATAATAATATAAAATAATATTATAATATTAACAACAATAAAAATATTTAAAAAATAAGAAACATTACTGTTAAATTATTAATTTATTCATAAACCTAACATTAACTCCATGTCTGCTGTGATTGTTTGCTGCATAATTTGACATTTCTATATAAATACAAGTATACTACTACTACTAGGGGTGTGACGAGACACTTATTCCACGAGACAAGATCGAGACACGAGACTGGGTTCAAGAGAACAAGATTTTTAAACTTTTCTTAAAAAATCCTAAATTATGAAATACATAGGGAAAAGTAGTATTTTATTCAGCTGAAAAACACAAAATGCATGTGCATTTTGATATGAACTTGTACTTTATGAAGTTAAACTTCTATTTTAATGAATTATATGCAGTAATAAACATGTAAACTAATTCTGGTTCTGGATACATTGAAAATCACAATTAAAAAAAAAAATAGAGATCACGATTCGCTCACGATTCTAAAGAAAAGAAAGATAAGATTAATCTAAACAAAATAACGTAAGTTACTAGTGGTTCTGAAAAAATGTTCATTGCTTAAAAATATATATATTGGAACAACTGTAAAAAATGAAGAATTAATAAAGACTTGTTTCACTACTGGAATCTCCTGAATAAATGATTCAATGATAAAGACCAGTCGGATCCTCCCAAAACATTTTGCTGTGTTTACATTAGTTGCACGATTAATCCTTAAAAGATCTCGATTCAAACACCCACGCAATCTTATTCCTGAATGACAACGATTTAGCTATGACTATTAGGACTGTTTCACATCGCGAGTGTCAGTGGAGTGTGAGAAGCAGGTTTTGTCGCTGCCCATGTTAATAAATCAGAGGGGCGGCCATCATTATGCTTCCGATGTGAACGCTGTCATTCACTGATATGGGCGCGACAAAACGCCCTGCTCACGCTCCACTGAAGCTTACGATGTGAAACAGGTGTTAAAGACAATCAAATCTGCATTCATACTGCTACTGATCCAGAAACAGCAACAAACAGTGTTTAACCACATTATAATCATTATTTCTGTGTTACAGACATTTAAATAACAGAAGTACTGGAATAAAAGTTTATAGTTTGGGTAAAAGCACTTATTGTCTACAGTAGAGATCAAAACGAAAGTATCTTAAAGGGGTCATCGGATGCCCATTTTCCACAAGTTGATATGATTCTTTAGGGTCTTAATGAAAAGTCTATAATATACTTTGATTAAAAATTCTCAATGGTTGTGTAAAACAACACCCTTTTTACCTTGTCAAAATGAGCTCTGCAAAAATCATCTCATTCTAGTCGAGGCTGCTTTAAATGCAAATGAGCTCTGCTCGCCCCGCCCCTCTCTTCTCTCTGTGGAGTGACGAGCCTGTTTACTTTAGCCGCATTTAGCCGCGTTTAGCTGCTAAACTTGCTAACTAGCACTTTATTAGGAAAGACGATCGCAAAGATTCATGAAAAAACCCTCATACTCACTTCTGCTGTAAGTGAAGCTGGATCATGAATGATTCACACAAACATAGACGGATATATGTAGAGGCGCATTCCCTTCACAAACAAACGTAATCTACTGCATCTTCAGCAGCTCAGATGTCGGGAGTAAATGACGACCACTATGTTCATGATTACATCCAGCAACACAACACCTCAATCGCTCAATCGGAGATATTGTTGTCTAACTTACATCCCTGCTCCAGCATCAAAACAAAGAGGGCAGACTGTTACAGCTGATCTGAGGTAAAACGCTCATGTCAATCAACTATTGTAGGAGCGGCCGCTGTCGGTGTGACACCATAACAACAGGTATCTGAGAATGGCTCGATTTGAAAAAGGGGATATTATTTTTACAGATTAATTAAAAACCGCTGCATGGATTTTTATCATTATAGGGTAGATTTGTACATACACTGCCAACACACATTAATGTTCAAACTACATGTAAAAGTGAACTTAGCATCCGATGACCCCTTTAACACGTATGTATTGTAACGCTTATCCTCTTCCGCCAGGAGGTGGCGACAACTGCCCGTTTAAAAAAATATGTCATTGAATCATTCATTCAGGAGATTCCAATAGTAAAAAAAGTCTTAATGAATTGAGACACTGACTCCTTCATTTAATTATTACTATTTTTAAAATTTTGTTTAAATGAACATGTTTTTAAAAGACTTAAGCAATGAACAGTTTGTCAGAACCACTATTAAATTATGTTATTTTGTTTAGTTTTCTAATCATTTTTCTCCAGAATCGTGAGAGAATCATGGTCTCCAATTTATTAAAAATAACTGGGATCCTCAAGTTATACAGAATTGTGCAGCTTTTGTTTAAATGTTGTTTATTACTGCATATAATGCATTAAAATGGAAGTTTCATTTCATTAAGTTCAAAATGCACCTCCATTTTTTTTGCACTTTCTTTTTCAGTTGAATAAAAGACTATTTTCTGTATATATTTCATCATTGAGGATTTCTTTAACAAAGTTTCAAAAATCTTGTCTTGTCTCGTGAACCATGCAGTAATCGCAACACCCTGGCGGAAGTGGATAAGTGTTACAAAACTTACAAGTGTTAAAGGAGAAGTCCAAAACAAAGATTCCAAAACAAAGATTCAGATATAATGTGCTCACCCCCTTGTCATCCAAGATGTTTATGTCTTTCTTTCTTCAGTCGTAAAGAAATTGTGTTTTTTGAGGAAAACATTTCAGGATTTTTCTCCATATAATGGACTGATATGGTGCCCCGATTTTGAACTTCCAAAATGCAGTTGAAATGCGACTTCAAGCGATCCCAATGCCGTTGTAAATGATCCCAGCCGAGGAAGATGGGTCTTATCTAGCGAAATTCCTTTTTTTCTCTTACGCTCATCTTGCCTTTCTCTCCTTGAACTCTGTGTATTCTGGCTCAAGACAGTTAGGGTATGTTAAAAAACTCCAGTCGTATTTTCTCCCTCAACTTCAAAAATCATTTAAAAATCATTGTGATTGGGGTAAGTAAATTATACGTGAATCTTTGTTTCAGAAGTGGACTTTTCCTTTAAGATACTTTCGTTTTGATTGCTACTGTACACAACACGTGTTTATACCCAAACTATAAACTTCTATCAGTTTGAGTGCAGGAGTTTTACCGTTCGTCAGATCACTGGCCTCGTGGTTCAAGACGGCGATGTTGGAGCCGTTTGATCCTGGTCTTGATCCGGTGCAGGAAGTGAGAGGTCTGGTGCTGTCCGGACGGCTGAAGAGACTCCTGGAGGAGATTCTCAGATCTCCAGGTGGCGCTGAAGCAGGTCTGACGCGGCTCACACTGACAGATCTCTCTTCTGATGGAGAGACTCGTTCTTAAACACATGGAGCGCTGCTGAAACACTCTTCAGAATCTGCTGTTTGTCTTTACCTGTGTCTGTGTCTGTGAGATCCAGTCTGTCACTGACTGAAGCGTCTTTGATGGATTCTCTGAGAACAGTCCAGTCCTCCAGTGAAGTTCTGCAGCATTGAGGTTCATCCTCTTCAGCAGGAACGTCATCGAGAAGGATCAGCTGAGGGATCAGATCACGCACCGCAGACCTGTAGTTGTAGTCTGAGACCTGCAGCACAAACCACATGTCAGGAATTTGTGTATTTTGTGTTTGTTTTTTTTTTGAGATTTTAAATGTTTTTGAAAGAAGTCTCAGCAAGGCTGCATTTATTTGATCAAAAATACAGTAAAAACAGTAATATTTTGAAATATTTTTACTATTTAAAATAACTGTTTTCTGTTTTTTTAAAAATGTAATTTATTTTTGTGATCAAAGCTGTATTTTCAGCATCATTACTCCAGTCTTCAGTGTCACATGATCCTTCAGAAATCACTCTAATATGCTGATTTGCTGAAGAAATACTTACTATTATCAATGCTTAATATTTTTGTGGAAACCATGATATACTTTTTCAGTATTTTTTGATGAATAGAAAGTTAATAAAACAGATTTTATTTGAAATATATATCTTTTGTAACATTTTAAATGTGTTTATTCTCACTTTTGATCAATTTAATGTGTCCCTGCTGCATAAAAGTGTTTTTTTCCACCAAAAGACTCCAAAGTTTTGAATGGTTATATATCAGTTAAATATCACTTGTTGCTGTGAAAGGAAATGCAAAGCACTGTTTTGATCCACAGTAAAGGAAGTGAGTGAAAAACAGATAGAAAGCAAATGAGGGTGTCCTTCATTTAGCACTTCATGAATATTCACAGCAGTTTGTTCACTCACTGAACACTCGCCCTAGATTTGTGATTCCTGACACAGTTTGACTGAAAACAAACTCAAAGCAATGAGGGGAACACAATTTAATTAAAAGTTTAATTGAATGTAAAAATATTCATCAAATAATGCTAAAATAAAATATTAATATAAACCGTGGATATTAGAAATAATAGAAATATTTTTTAAAAAAAGAAGAAAAATAAATTTGAATTTTAGAAAATTAGAAATGTAGCCTTGGCAACTAACTGAAATAAAATAAGTACTAAAATTAAATTTAAAATTATCTGGAAACTGAAAATATAATAACTTTGTTCAAAATAATAATGACTAAAAACAAACTAAAAGCAATGAGGGAAACACAAATTAATTAAGTTTAAATGAATGTAAAAATATCTGTGAATTAAAGCTAAAATAAAATATGAATATACATATTAGATATTAGAAATAATAGAAAAACTTAAAAAAGAAAAACAGAAAAAATTAATTTTGAATTTTAGAAAATTAGAAATGTTGCCTTGGCAACTAACTGAAAAAAAGTACTAAAATTAAATTAAAAACTAATAGAGAAAGAAAAAAACTAAAATTTAAATAAAAACTGAAAATATTCAAATTAAAAGCTCATTAATAATGACTGATAATGTCTTAAACTGAAAGCAATGAAGGGAATACAATTTAATTTATTTTTTATTTTTTTTTAATATTCGTGAAATAAAGCTAAAGAAAAACTAGAAAAAATTACAATTTCAAACTGAAAAAAGTATTAAAATTAAATTAAAAACTAAAACTAATATTTAAAAAAAAAACTAAAATTAAAATAAAAACTAAAATATTAAAATTGAAAGCTCATTTAAAATAATAATAAACACTACAAAAGTATATAAATATTACAACACTGTTCTATATTGGTCTACAGTCATTTTATAGTATTTATAAAATGCTTGCAAATATATAGTACATTGATGTATAGTATATTATTAAATATAATTTAATAAATAAGAAAGACATAATGTTACGAGCCGGGTTTGACTCTCGTCATCTAGCCTCTTCTTTCTATGTCATCTCTCTCTCTCTCTCTCTCCCTCTCTCTCCCCCAGCTGTCTGCTATCGCAATCTGGGTTCGCGCTGATTGCTACGGCACCTGACCCTCACTATGCCCTGATTACCCTCTCTATTTCTACCTGTTTGTTTCTGGGCTTTACTGCCAGATTATTACTCACTATGTCTGAACGCCGTCTCTCTGAGATCCTCTAACCTGTTGCAAGATAAGTTTAGTCGTGTCAAGTCAAGTCTAGTCCCGTCGTGTTTATTGTCCGGTCCTGTCGTATTGCAAGTAACGGTCTAGAGTCTTCTGTGTCTGCCCAGTCATCCTGTTTTGCGCCTTCGGCGACTCACCCTTCCCGGGACGCCCACCGCTGACTCACTCGTTCCTGCTGAGGAATTCCCCCTTGCTGCGCTGCCGGAGTCTGCGCGCTCCTGCTGATTCTGAGACTTTTCGTTCCTGTATTTTCCTGTTCTGCGCTACAGAAGTGGAAGTAGACGGCAGACAGCTTGTGTTAATATTATTACTGTCGTTGCCAAGAACGAATAAAGACTTCTGTTTGCTTTTCCCGGCCTTCGCCTCTGGGTCCTTCACTCTTCTCGTAACAGAATAATCTGGCCATATCATGGATCTAGCGAAGGAGACCCCCATTTGCTCCGCTGTCGAACTTCAGGGTGCCATGCTGGGGCAACACCAGGAGGAGCTCTCCGCCGCCAGGTATGCCGTGGAGGGGTTGTCAGCCCAAGTGAACTGAACTGACCAACCAGCTGCAGTCCCTGCGCTTTGAACCAACCGTCATACCATCCCGATTTCATTCGAAGCCTCGGATTAACAATCCTCCCTGCTACTCAGGTCAGCCCACACAATGCCGTGCTTTTCTTACCCAATGTGAAGTGGTTTTTTTCTCTACAGCCTGCCACCTATGCGGCGGATCGCGCTAAGGTCGCTTTCGTCATTTCTCTCCTTTCTGGACGAGCTCGTGACTGGGGAGCGGCAGTGTGGGAGATGGAGGCTGTTTTTTGTGAACATTTTTCTCTCTTTAAGGAGGAGATGATAAAGGTGTTCGACCGCTCTGTCTTTGGCCAGGAGGCTTCTCGTCTGCTCTCGTCTCTTCGCCAGGGAAAGCGGTCCGCGGCTGACTACGCGATTGAATTTCGCACCCTTGCCGCCACTTGCGAGTGGAATGAGCTGGCTCTCGCGGCGCGTTTCCTGGAGGGTTTGACGGAGGAGGTCAGGGAGGAGATTCTCTCTCGCGATGTGCCGTCTAGTCTGGATCAGATGGTGGAGTTGGCCATCCGCCTTGACAAGCGTTTTGAGGGGCGCCGCCACGCTCGTGTACCTGTCCCGACTCTCCAGCCCATCTTAACCTCTTCTTCCTCAGCGGCGCCGAGGACCGATCCTGAGCCAATGCAACTGGGCAGCCTTTGCATCTCTGGGGCCGAGCG
The DNA here is from genome assembly GCA_012976165.1 of Labeo catla. Taxonomy (NCBI): domain Eukaryota; kingdom Metazoa; phylum Chordata; class Actinopteri; order Cypriniformes; family Cyprinidae; genus Labeo; species Labeo catla. The sequence goes on along the minus strand of VONZ01000023.1, from coordinate 1,085,926 downwards.
CCAACGCAGAATTCATCACAGGCTGTGTCTCTACTGTGGCGCTGAGGGACACTTCGCTATCCAGTGTCCAGTAAAAGACAGAGCTCGTAGATCGGGGAGTACGGGCGAGTGTGACTACCTTTTCCCCAGCTAATTCTCCTCGCACCACCTTTCCAGCTTTGTTGTTTTTCGAAGGATCTACCCGTTCCTGCTCTGCCCTCATTGACTCGGGGGCCGAGGGCAATTTCATTGATGAGGATTGGGCTCTCCAGCACGGAGTCCCCCTTCAAGAACTGGTGGATCCCCTCCCTGTTTTCGCTCTGGATGGAAGCGACTTGTCTAAGATCCTCCGTGTCACCATCCCGGTTAGTCTTACCATTTCTGGCAACCATCAAGAGACTATTACCTTTTTAGTTTTTCGCTCCCCTCTTACCCCTGTTGTTTTGGGCCACCCATGGTTAACTCAGCATAATCCTCAGATAAATTGGGTTAAGGGAACCATTCTGTCTTGGGATTTGTCGTGTCATGTCAAGTGTCTTGTCTCGGCTGTACCTGCTGTGTCTTTTGTTTCTGAATTTCAGGAGGAGCTTGATGACCTTTCTGGTGTCTCGAGGGAGTATCACGATCTGCGAGCAGTGTTCAGCCGGTCCCGGGCCGCTTCTCTCCCTCCTCACCGACCATACGATTGCAGTATTGATCTCATTCCTGGTAGCACGCCTCCGCGAGGTAAACTGTATTCCCTGTCCAACCCTGAACGTGAAGCGCTAGAAAAATATCTCTCCGAATCGCTAGCCGCTGGCACGTTCCCTCTTCGTCTCCCGCCGGCGCGGGGTTCTTTTTTGTGGCCAAGAAAGATGGCTCTTTGCGTCCCTGCATTGATTATCGGGGCTTGAACGACATAACTATCAAGAACCGTTACCCATTGCCACTTATGTCAGCCTTTGAGATTTTGCAGGGAGCAAAGATCTTTACTAAGCTAGACCTCCGTAACGCTTACCATCTAGTGCGCATAAAGGAGGGAGACGAATGGAAAACGGCTTTCAATACCCCGCTCGGTCACTTCGAATACCGGGTTCTTCCCTTCGGTTTGGCTAACGCGCCCTCTGTCTTTCAAGCGCTCGTAAATGATGTCCTGAGGGATATGCTTAATATTTTCGTCTTTGTCTATTTGGACGACATACTGATTTTCTCGTCTTCCGTCTCTGATCATGTCCAGCATGTGCGTTGTGTATTACAACGTCTGCTGGAGAATCGCCTCTTTGTAAAGGCTGAGAAATGTGTCTTTCATGCCAAGTCGGTAACCTTTTTGGGTCATGTCGTGTCTGCCGATAGCATTAGTATGGATTTAGCGAAGGTGCGTGCCGTGATCGATTGGCCCATTCCTGATTCCCGTACTGCCCTCCAGAGATTTCTGGGATTTGCACATTTTTACCGGCGCTTTATACGAAACTTCAGTCAAGTAGCCGCTCCCCTGACCGCCCTCACCTCAACTCAGACTCGTTTTGTCTGGTCTGAGTCGGCCCAGGAGGCTTTCGATAAGCTTAAGAAATTATTCTCCACCGCACCTATCTTGATTACCCCCGACACCACACGTCAGTTTATTGTCGAAGTCGACGCGTCAAATGTCGGAGTGGGCGCCGTGTTGTCCCAACGTTCTCCGCTGGACAACCGGGTTCATCCATGCGCATTTTTCTCCCATCGTCTCTTGCCAGCCGAGCGCAATTATGATGTTGGCAACCGCGAACTCCTGGCCATCCGTTTAGCACTCGGTGAATGGCGACACTGGCTTGAAGGTGCGGCTCTCCCATTCTTAGTCTGGACAGATCATCGCAACCTCGCCTATATCCGCTCGGCGAAGAGATTAAACGCCAGACAGGCACGCTGGGCCTTATTTTTCGACTGGTTCAATTTTACCATTTCTTATAGACCCGGTTCCAAGAACACTAAACCCGACGCGCTCTCCCGTCAGTTCGAATCGCCAGATGACCCCCCACCCTTAGAGTCTATCCTGCCTAAGGGCCGTGTGGTTGGGGCAGTGGTCTGGGGAATCGAGCAACAGGTCAAAAGAGCTCTCTCTCACGTCACTATCCCTCGCGGTTGCCCGGAGGGCAAGTTATTCGTCCCCGAGTCCGCGCGTTCAGCGGTACTTCGTTGGAGTCATGCTTCTCGGTTAGCCGTTCACCCCGGAGTAAGGGGTACCCTGACCTCAGTCCGCCAACGTTTTTGGTGGCCTGCCATCGTCCATGATGTACGCCGCTACGTTGCCTCGTGTCCAGTCTGTGCTCAGTCTAAGTCTAGTAATTCTCCTCCTGCCGGTCTGCTCCGCCCCCTATCCATTCCGTCCCGTCCGTGGTCGCACATCGCGCTAGATTTCGTCTCAGGGCTGCCATCCTCTGCAGGCAATACGGTAATTCTTACTGTTATTGACGAAAGCAGCCCATTTTATTCCTCTACCTAAACTCCCGTCTGCTAAAGAGACCGCACTTACAGTTTTTGACCACGTCTTTAAGATTCACGGTTTACCCTCCGATATCGTCTCTGACAGAGGTCCACAATTTATCTCCCAATTTTGGAGGGAATTCTGCCGACAGATTGGGGCTACGGTCAGTCTGTCGTCAGGCTTTCACCCACAAACTAATGGTCAAGCCGAACGCGTCAATCAAATTCTCGGGCGCCTGCTCCGTACTCTTGCAGCCCATAACCCCGCCTCTTGGTGCGAGAATCTTCGATGGGCCGAATATGCTTATAACTCCTTGCCGTCATCCGCTACTGGCCTCTCCCCCTTTCATGCGTGTCTCGGTTATCAACCTCCGGTGTTCTCCTCTCAGGAGGTAGAGGCTTCCGTACCCTCCGTCCAAGCCCTAATTAGTCGTTGTCGGCGTACTTGGAGGAAGGTGCGGCAGGCTTTATGTCAAACTAGAAAGCGCACTCGCCGTGCCGCCAACCGCCACCGTTCCCGAGCCCCTCGTTATGTCTGTGGACAGAGAGTCTGGTTGTCCACTCATAATTTGCCTCTTCAGCCGCCGTTGCGCAAACTTGCACCCAAGTTTATCGGTCCATTTTCTATTGTCAAGGTCCTCAATCCGGTAGCGGTACGTCTAAGACTTCCCAATTATTTACGTCGAGTTCACCCGGTTTTCCACGTCTCTTGTATCAAACCTGTCATCTGCCCTCCCTCCCGTCCTTCCCCTCCCTCCCCCCCGTCATTGTCGAGAACCCCTCTGTCTTTAAGGTCAAGAAGTTATTGGCTGTCCGCCCTCGGGGAAGGGGCTTTCAGTATTTGGTCGATTGGGAGGGATACGGTCCGGAGGAGAGAAGCTGGATTCCGGCCCAGGACATCCTGGACCGCTCGCTCATCGATGATTTCCTTCGCTCGCGTCAGTCCTCGGCCTTGGGAGCGCCCGGAGGCGCTCCTCGGGGGAGGGGTACTGTTACGAGCCGGGTTTGACTCTCGTCATCTAGCCTCTTCTTTCTATGTCATCTCTCTCTCTCCCTCTCTCTCCCCCAGCTGTCTGCTATCGCAATCTGGGTTCGCGCTGATTGCTACGGCACCTGACCCTCACTCTGCCCTGATTACCCTCTCTATTTCTACCTGTTTGTTTCTGGGCTTTACTGCCAGATTATTACTCACTATGTCTGAACGCCGTCTCTCTGAGATCCTCTAACCTGTTGCAAGATAAGTTTAGTCGTGTCAAGTCAAGTCTAGTCCCGTCGTGTTTATTGTCCGGTCCTGTCGTATTGCAAGTAACTGTCTAGAGTCTTCTGTGTCTGCCCAGTCATCCTGTTTTGCGCCTTCGGCGACTCACCCTTCCCGGGACGCCCACCGCTGGCTCACTCGTTCCTGCTGAGGAATTCCCCCTTGCTACGCTGCCGGAGTCTGCGCGCTCCTGCTGATTCTGAGACTTTTCGTTCCTGTATTTTCCTGTTCTGCGCTACAGAAGTGGAAGTAGACGGCAGACAGCTTGTGTTAATATTATTACTGTCGTTGCCAAGAACGAATAAAGACTTCTGTTTGCTTTTCCCGGCCTTCGCCTCTGGGTCCTTCACTCTTCTCGTAACACATAATAGATAAAAATTATTTAATGATATTTAAATAAATAAACAATAGCAAATAACATTACTGACTTATTTTGTTCTGCCAAAATGTAAGACCTAATGACCAAAATATAGTATAGCCCAGCTTTAACTTTAGCTAACGTTCTAACAAGGTTGTCTCAAAGTTATGAACAAACGTAATTCCAGTAACATTAACAGAATGTTTGATTAGTGTTATCCGATATTTAATGTTATTCAACATTATTTATACAGTGTTCATTACCTGTTTTTTCTAAAACAGTTTAGTTGGACGTTCGTCTAACGTATTTAAACATTGCTACTTAACTTGTTTCAGACCGTTTAGAAAAAATTCAAAAGTAACGCTTGCAAAATAATAAAACTGAACATTCTATTACTATACATTGAAAAAAAAATTAAAACATTTAAAACTGGATGATTTGAATTCGGAGAACATTTAGAAATAATGTTCATACTTAATGGGTACATTAGCAAACATTCATTTTTGTTATCTAGTAGAGCACTAGCACCAACATTCACATCAATTATTGTCCATTTCAGTTCTCTAATATCAAACATACTGTTGTGTCATTTCTGTAATGGATGAGGTGGGGCAGCATTACATTTAAGTGCTCAAAAACAAGTCATTGTGATATAATGGGCTATATGGAAACATCATTATCTGTCTGGGATCATTAATTGCTCAACCACACAGAGAAGCTGAGCTTCATCACTCTCATTCTTATTTTCATAAAAATAATACAATTTATATACTTTTTAATGCCAAATGCTCGTCTTGTCTTACTCTGCCTGGACTGTTTTTGTTCCGGTTCATGACAGTTAGGGTATGTTGGAAATCTCCCATCTCATGTTCTCCCTCAACTCCAAAATTGTCCTATATCGCTGTTTTACCTTTTTTATTAAGGTTGTTTGATCGTCTTTGCTTGTTCACTTTGCAAAGATTGTGTCGGTACTTCTGCAGCGATGTAGGATGATTTTGAAGTTGAGTGAGAAAATACGATCTGAGTTTTTCGACATACCCTAACTATCCTGAGCCAGAATACACAGAGTTCAGGGAGAGAAAGGCAAGACGAGCATTTGAGATTAAAAAGTATTTAAATTGTATTTTTTTAATGGAAACAACCGATTGTTACACTAGATAAGACCCTTCTTCCTCGGCTGGGATCGTTTACAACCGCATTTGGGATCGTTTGAAGCCGCATTTAAACTACATTTTGGAAGTTCAAAATCAGGGCACCATATCAGTCCATTATATGGAGAAAAATGCTGAAATGTTTTCCTCAAAAAACATAATTTCTTTACGACTGAAGAAAGAAAGACATGAACATCTTGGATGACAAGGGGATGAGTACATTACATGTGAATCTTTGTTTTGGAAGTGGACTTCTCTTTTAAACCCTTGACGTACCTCAGAGGCTCCTGGAGCAGGATGGGTGCACACAGGGTTTCCTTCCAGTGAAAGCGTCCTGAGCTTCACACAGCGGCCCAAATACCACAACTGAGCCATATCATCAACCTCGTTTTCCTCCAGATCCAGAAGCTCCAGATCTTCCAGCAAACTGACTGGACTCAGGTCTGAAATGCTGTTGAATGCCACATACAGCTCCTGAACAAAAAGACCATTTATGTGTCATTCACTTCATTCAGTGGCTTAAAATACAAACATACTGTAGTTCATAATAAATAATAATTTGTTGGATTTTAAAATACTTGCTATTAAAATGACATATTTTTCAATACCTTTAAAGAAGAAAGAGCAGAAATTCCCTCCAGGTCGGTCAGACCACATCGAGCCAGATATAAAACCTGCAGGTGGGAAAGGCCGGTTCCGAGATCCCTGAGAAAATACTGACAATAATAAGCCATCATCGCCTTCCTCTTCCTCTGTCTATATTATTATATTTCAATGCATGTTGATCTTCTGTGAAATAAAGGGTTCTGTATTCTTTTATAAATTCTATTTGTTCATGTTTTTTGAGGATGAGCGCCTGTAACACAAGCTGTCCATGTAGGACACCTGCCTACTTTGACTTTCATTAATTTGTATGAACTACATTTATGATATTTTTGTCATTTTTAAGCTTGATATCAAAGACCTTGTCCACTTTCATTACATAATTCATTATATATTCTGCTGTGGTCCGCAAAAGAAAATGATACAGGGTTTGGAACAAATAAATGATCTCATATTTTCATTTCTGTCTGAACTGTTCCTTTATGGATGTAATAAAGCATCTTGTGTAGGTAAACGCAGATCTTACCGCACAGATGAGATCAAACTGTTGTTCATTTTCAGCTGTGCAAGGTTAGGCAAGTAGATTCCTGTGAGACAAGAGGACAGAAAACACAAATATTCTTCACATTGCACAGATGTTGATGTATTTATTCTTACTCTCTCAGTCATAATCCAAACGACATCGCAGTCACTTCACATCACATTTTGGAGCATTACTGTTTCTCACAATGTGAAAGTCAACGTTTTTATGACAAGTGAACATTTGGCTCCTCCAAAGTAAATTAATAAACAGTTAATTTAACAAAATCTCACCAAAGTTGTCCAAAATGTCCTGTCGCATATCAACGCACATCTCCAGTGACGTCACTTCGTGTAAATCGTCTGATCCAGAAAGGATTTTCTGGATCAATAAATACACAAATAGTTAAAACAATCAGCCTAAAGTACAGGTGTTTTTTTCACTCCTGTTTCACTGTACACGTGTTTCACGTTTAATGTTTAGTCTGATCATTAAGCTCGTACCAGTTTCTCAGGTGAAAGACTCTGATCGATCATCAGCTCTTCAGGATCAGCAGCCGGTTTGGGGTTTAATAAACCGGATCCACTAAACTCAGTCACGATGGAGAGAGCTGTGCCTGGTCTCTTCTTTATCAATGTTTCACTCGACATCTGTAACCTTTATCGCACAACCCTGCAATAAAAATTAACCGTTTTGGAGAAAACAGCAAATTAAAAAAAATCAGTAAGTACGTTAACGTTACGCTGTTCAAATGAAATATTATATATTTACATTGTGTCTTCGTACAGTTTCATTACTGCCTTACCTTTTGAGCCAAAATAACGTGATATTAGCGTGACAGTTCAGCGTTTGTTTTTTGCCTCACTGGATATCAAGCGGGAAAGTTTGCATAGCAACGAAATCTACTTCCTGGATACTGAATACGGAGCCACTTGGGATTTGTAGTCCATTACTATACACATTGTATATAAATGGTATGTAATGTATACATTGTTATAAAACTGTCTGTAGTACATGACTGTTGCATTTATACTTACATTAGGACGTACATGTGTAAAGAAATAATTAAGTGAAAGTTTAAATCTTACACAATTGTGACTATTTAGTTTATTTCTTGACTCAGTAAGAGAGAAATTTTGAGTTATAATGATGCTTTATTATTCTTATGTGATTATTGTGTGTTTAATTGGTGTGGCACCCTGAATAGTCCACTGGGGAAACACAATGTAACAGTCTCTCCCTAGAAACTATATATATTCCCTAAACAATCACATAAGCAACATCAGCAGAAAGACTAAAAGCCTGGTCAAGACACTCACTAAAATTTGCTAACAGAATTTGATGATAGGATAATGATGTGATCGTAGCAGAGCTGCCAAATTACTTGAATGTAGTGCTGTCAAACGATTAATCGTGATTAATCACATCCAAAAGAAAAGTTTTTGTTTACAAAATATTATATATTATATAAATACACATACACACGGTATATATTTTGAACATATTTACATGTATATACATTTATATGTTTGTATTCTTATATTTTATGTTATATATAAATATTTTTAATATATATAAACATAACTTATTTTTCTTAAATATATACATGCGTGTGTTTGTATTTATATATACATAATAAATATACACAGTATACACACATATATTATGTAAACAAAAACTTTTATTTTGGATGCATTTAATCACGATTAATCATTTGACAATACTACTTCAATGTTTTCAAAACTCACCTGAATGTACTAAATGAACAAATAAATTAAAAAAAAAAAACCTATGGCTGCCAAACGATTAATCGTGATTAATCGCATACAAAATAAATGTTTGTGTTTACCTAATATATGTATGTGTACTGTGTATATTTATTATATATATATAAATACACATATGCCTGTATATATTTAAGAAAAATGTTATATTTATACACAAAATATTTATATGTACATATAATCTAAATTATATGTAAATTAAGGCTGTCAAACGATTAATCACATCCAAAATAAAAGTTTATGCTTACATATTATATTTGTGTGCACTGTATTTTTTATTACGTATTTATAAACACACACACATACATGTATATATTTTAAAAAATATGTATGTATATTTATATTTTATATAATTGTGATTATATATACATTTTAATATTTTATATATAAATCTAAAATATTTTCCTTAATATATACATGCATTTGTGAGTATTTGTATATACATAATAAAAATACACAGTACACACACATTTAATCTGTAAACAGAAACATATTTTGGATGTGATTAATCACGATTAATCATTTGGCAGCCCTAATGTAAATATATATACATATAAATATTTTTAAATTACATACATGTCAGTGTGTGTATTTATATATACATAATTAATATACACAGTACACACACATATTTTATGTAAACACAAACTTTAATTTTGCATGCGATTAATCATTTGTCAGCCCTAAAAAAAGAAAGAAAAAAGAACATTTCTTTTTGATTGTTTTTCATATGAGTTAGGGTTAACTACTAATAACAGAAAACAGTGATTAGTTTTTTGTTTTTAATTATGCATTTTGCTTATTTATTTAGTTAATTAGTAGTTAATTAGTAACAAAAAATAATACAGTACGTTTGAATTGCTGTGTGCAAGGCAGAGGATCTGTATTCTGGCGGGTGTGGATTGCACTAATCCGATTGGTTGTTGTATTTTTGGAGGCGGGACAAAGCCTTGTGATTGGCTGCGTTCTCTGTCGATCAGCCTCTCAGGCACCAAACAAGCCACTTTCTCTGGAATCGGCGAAAGACGCCGAGCAACGTCACCAGGATCTGCTTAATATTCATGAGCTGAGCCTTTGCCATAGTAGGATTGGCGATTGAGCTGGCGGGGCGGCGCTGTGTGTCGTGTGGGGCTGGGCGTAGGCTGTACTGCGCACACACATACACACTCACACACATATACACACTACAGCGGAGCACATTGTTCATACTGGACTGTCTGCTACATCTAATGCAATCCAGGAAAATCTCGAAATAAATCAGACCTCCTGGAGAGTGACTGTATCCGGGGAATCAGAGGTGAAGTGACTATTTTTTGTTATTTTAAGGATAAATCGTTTGATTGCAATGTAATATTGTGAGGTGACCAAGTGTACCGACTCATAGTGGCAAGTATTGTTTACCTAAAACACATTTTTATTTACTTACACACACAGTTGGTTGATATTTATGGTGATTATTAGTGCGTTTTTATAATTGCATGGAGAATGTTTACATATGCGTGGACGATCAGTCATCGATGGTCTAACGTTATAACATAGATTCCAGTACTATTTTTTAATTTCTGTAATCTGCGTTTAATTTTAAACTAACGATAAAAATAAACATTGAAAAATCATTTCATGTAATTAGTTTAGATTTTATTCACCCGTCACAGTGAAACCTGTTAAAGCATCTAAACACTGAATCAGATCAGTTTACACTGAATCAGACTCTAGTAATCGATCAAACTGACCATTGCTTCTTTTCCCGCCAGCTTGCCGTTACCGGAAAAGATTTCACGTCTAGCACTGAATGTAAACACGTTGTCTGTTTTCTAATTTGTTAAGTTTTAGTGGCATCCATGTGACAGTTACGAGCCTCTCTGTATAAACTCGGGTGACGCCCCATAGTACCGGACGAACAATTGCAAATTCTACTATGACGAAGACGAGCTTATGAATATTACGTAGTCTATCCCAAATTTGCGTCGCAGCGTTCCAATGGCGAAGGAGCGTTTGCTGCATACCAATTAGTTTCCGCTGACGTCGCTTGGTAGCGCGCCAATGGCTAAGCTCTGCTTATGAATATTAATACGCCTCAACATAGTAGGATTCGTAATTTTTGGACGATGAAGAGCAGTGCGGAAGTTTAATACTCTGTTTTAACGCAAGTCAGTCAAGTTAAGATCGCTTATGTACAAAAGATTGATATTTTATGGCACCTATAGTAGATTCCTAGAGTGTTTTGTGGATTTTCAATGTTTACAAAATGAAAGTAACCGTTCTTCAGAAGCCTTATAGACTGTTTACTGTTATTTAATATGATGTGAGTAGGTAGGTAATATTATACGATTGAATTTCATCGAATAATAGTCGATTCATCTGTATTTATAAGCTCTTTTAACTGTGAGGGGTACACTAAATTGACATTATGCAACTGTAATAACTATTATGTTACTTTATGACTTTGAATCTTAAATATGAATCAGAACCTCTGGAAAACTGATTTAAGCAGGTCTAAGATGCTTTCTGGTCCCAGTCAGGTGTGTTTGCTGGTTTTAAAGGGGTTTTGGGCTGGTCAGGTTGAGAAACAAGCTAGCCTAGTCAAAGACCTGCCAGGTTAAACAAGTTAAAACCATATTAAACCAACTCAGACCAGCAATTTTTAAAAATTCTTAACTGAAGAAAAAAATTAAAAATATAAATATTAGATGAAAAAACGTTTTAAAAATATTTAATGTAAATTAAACTAAAATTAAAAAAAAAAGTTTAAAGTACAAAATAAAAATAAAACTAAATGGAGAAAAAAAAAATAACAAAAAATAAAATAAAAATGACAATTACATACCAAAAGATATATGGATACATTCATATTTTTGTTGACATTTTCTCCATACCGCGCAGCAATGCATTCGGACAAGCATTGTCTTGAAGTGTCTGCAGTGAAGGGCAGCACATTTAGGCTAGACAGATGTAATGATCTGGTCAGCGCTGGTTATTTTGGGGGATGATGTCAGTCGCTCGCTCAGCCTGGATCTGTTATGGTTCCTCAGTGTTCAATTCCTTCGTCTCCCATGTGAGATTCCTTTTACTGTCTCAACCGGAGTGGAAATCACTTAGGCCTGCTTCTGTAGGGTTGCGGCTCAGGGAAAATTGATACTTCTGATTCTGTTGAGACCATTTACTTGTGCCCTAACATAATGTTTAGCAATGTATGATTTTAAATTACTCCAACTTTGAGGATCATAGTGATTAGGCAAATCAGTTGCATTCCAAATCCAAAATATTTGATGCATGTCGGCGTCGGTAAAACGCAGAGCTGATAGTGTCAGTAAGTTTATCCTGAGCTTCCAAAGGGACTCTAGGGTTTCATATTGCCCGCTCATGGTGACAGGGTGTGTGTATGCGGCTCTAAAGCTTTGGCAGATCCCAGAGCCGATGTCTTAGCTCTTGCTTTCAGCTCTGCCTGTAGTTTTTCAATGATAAATCACATCGCTTGCTGACAAGAGGAACGTTGTTGCTTTCCTAAGCAGTCACACTTACCGTATTCACCTGCCAGATGATTAAACAGGCAAAAAAATTCCCTAGACTTCCACTGAAGGAGGGGCTGAGTTATTACTAGAGACTGGAATATCAGTTTAGCTACTCTGGTGATGCACCAAAATGAATTATTTACAGAAACACGGAAATTGAAATTAGGTATAATTTAGGCGAAAACCAAAAATAAAGTTTCAGTACTAAGTTTGAATGAACCGTTTACCGAAGTTTGAACCGTTGTGCCTTTGGTCCTTTATAAATCTAAATCAAAACCTGCAGGTTTAAGCAGGTCTAAGTGGTTTTCTGGTCTCGCAGGCAAACCTGTTTGCTGGTTTTAAAGGGGTTTTGGTCTGCTCAGTTTGGGAGATCAGCTAGACTAGCCAAAGACCTGACAGGCTGAACCAGTTAAGACCATCTTAAACCAGTAAAGGCCAGAGTTGAGTATCATTGACTAAAACTATTACAGATCATTTGCTGTAATTGAAATAAAATAACAATAATCACACACATGCATCACGGAAACGTCTATTTGACGTCTGCATTTACGTCTGGAAGACATATTTTTTGCACAAGTGTTTGCTCATCTGCAATACGTCTATTGGATGTTTCCTATCAGATGACGATTAGACGCATATTAGATGTCTTTAAGATGTTTTAGGATGTATGTAAAACTGACATCTTACAGGCATCTGTCAGATATTTGTACACAGCAGATGCTTTCCAGATCAAGTGATCTTTAACAGACATCTTGCAGACATACATGTGCTATCTGGGATGGTACATGAATAATTGTTGTTCATAAATGCAAAAAAATGCATAAATGCTTTTGTATTACATCAGGGTTGAATTTGGGAATATTTATAATTCACTTAGCTAAAAATACTGAATTATGTTAAACTTTGACTACATAAGTTTTAAATATTAATTTTTATTAGACAAAGTTTTTATTTTTACATTTATTAATAATAATTGATAAACATGGAAGCTCAAATGTGTGACTTTCAGGATTTAACATAGTTGATGCACCATTTTCATATTTAATACTAAATGAACTATACATGATATTGTTACAAAATTAGATATAAATTCGGCAACTAAGCGAAGAATATTAATAAAAATTCAAGTGTTTATTTAGGCAAAAATCGAAAGTGATTTGGAATGCACTGAAATTTCGGCCACCAAAAATTATCGGCTGAAAATGGCATTTTCGGTTTTTGCCCAAACGAGAAAAATAAAAAAAAGTAGCAATTATTGAGTTAAATTAAAAAGTCTTGCCAAATTATTTTAAATTATTTAATAAAATAACAAATAATTATTAAAAAGCATTTTCGGTTTTGTTTTTTTACCAAGTGCATGCAGAGTTTTCATTTTCAGCCCAGAATTTTTATTTGGTTCATCCCTAGTTTTGTTAATTAAATTTAACTAATTGAACTCAGCATGCTGGTCAGGGTTTGTGTTACAGATGATGAAACAGTCACAGTAAAGTTTGTTGGCAATGAGCCACCTCTTGATATTTTATGAACAAATTTGACAAATTGCATCTCTAGTATCATTTTTGGAAACAGTGTGTTCACACTGCTGACATGTTTACTTGCTAGTTTATCCACGTTGTGTTTTTGAAATAGATGCTGACTGAGTTAAAACATGCCTTCGGAGAATCTGTTTAGGTCAATGAATTCAAACCCTAAAAATATTCATTCCAAAATCATTATGTTGGCAATTTACTGACCTACTATTTAAGCTGCTGCTTCTTCTTAAGTTCCTTGCACATTGAATCGTAAATTTTCATATATGTTTGTTTCGTATTCATTAAAATTTGCCACACACAGAATGTCATGGTAGCTCAGAATTGTCAAAACACCTCTCAAAATGCTTGCTACAAATGCAAAAAACAGAGAAAATTGAACCCGTTCCGACATTTGTGATGGATGAAAGTTTGGAGGCAGTGTGTAAATGTGATTGGCACAATTCAGACAAGAATTTCAGTGCGCAAGGACCTTAAGATGAAATTTTAAACAATCCCCTCCTAGAGTTTTCAAGCTGCAACCACCAAACTCATGTTCTGGTCTGACTCGAGTTGCTATCTTTTTTCAAACTGATGTGACTTATGGTTTTGATCAAAACTACAAAAAAATCCCATAGACTTTCATTAAGGGAGGTCAAAACGTTGTACAATAACACCTGTAGAGTATTTAAACTGTTTTTTAATAGCAAACATTAATGGCTATCCTGCGGCATGCTAAACCATGCTATTAACATGCCAAAACAGGTTAGCTGTATCCTAATTCACACTTGCAACATTAAAACATTTTAAAAAGCATGTTAAAACAGGTTAGAAAGTTGGCGCTGATAACCTTGTCAGGTAGCCACTGAGCTACGGGTGTCACAAGTTCGAATCCCAGCTCAAGGACCATTCCCGATCCTGCCCCCCTCTCTCTTTCCACTTCGCTTCCTGTGAGATCTGTCCTGTCATAATAAAGGAAAAAATCCAAAAATAAATCTTAAAAAAAAAAAAAAATTAGCAATGTGTTAAATCATGCTAGCAACTTGGAAAACATATTAGAAATTAGCTAAATCAAAAAAAAAAAAACCTGAAAAAAACATGGTGTGTGTTAAATCATGCTATTTAAACTGTCTTTCGATAGCACAGCTTAACGACTATCCTGGGACAACATGCTAAGACAGGCTAGCAGTGTGCTGAAACATGCTCACAATGTTCTAATTCACACTAGCAGTGTTAGGAACGTGTTAATTCATGCTTAAAACGTGTTAGCAACGTGTTAACAGCGTGTTGTTATGTTTTAACAACATGATAAAATGTGTTAACAACACGTTACAACATGCTAACAGTGCATTAAATCATGTTAGCAATGTGTTAAATAATGCTAGCAACAATTTAAAATATGGTAGCAACATGTAAACTAACAGTGCATTAAATCATGTTAGCAATGGCTGCGTCCGAAAGCTCTAAAATGCTGCCTTTGGAGGCAGCATTCCAAGGCAGGAAGGCATCAAGGCACGTCCGAATTCTAATTCTGCTTCACTTCCTGTCTCTGGAGGTACCTTCTTCTGATGGAATTTTCAAGGCAGCATAGATGTATCCTTCGCTGCCTTCGATTTGTGAATCCTGTGCGTGTGCATCATATAGGCTAAATAAATAAAGATATTCTGGTGAAATTAGACTTGTTACTTTATATAATAGATGAGATCTTGACCATGATATTCTTTATGAATTGTAATAGTGTAAAAAACATAATAAATAATATTGTTTGTAATAATAGTATTTAATAAAATGTTAAAAGGGTTCAAATGAGTAGTGAATAAGAATAATATTTACAATATACTACCAATAATAACGAAACATCGACTAATAACAATGACCTCTTCTGCAATATTACTTGCATCAGTGCTTTTATTTTTTTAAGCAAAAAGTAACTGCCAGTCGTCTTCTCCAACGCACAGACCTTCGGTGGGTAATGACATTGAGGTCTTTATGTATTATTAAAGCATTTATATATAACTGTATAAGATCGTTTTTCTACAAAATCTACAACTTAACTGTTGGGTAACCTAGCAACGGCGTCACGTTCTGCTGCCTCTGAAGTCTGTCCGAAACTGTTTCTAGAGTTGCCTTAGCAGCCTTCAAAGTCACTGCCTCATAAGGCAGCAAAGCACCAAGTCAGCTGACTAGGCTTTCGGACACAGCCAATGTGTTAAATAATGTTAGCAACAATTTAAAGCATGCTAACAACATGTAAACTTGTTAGCAATGTGATACATCATGTTAGCAACGTGTTAAAACATACTAGCAGCAGACTAAATATAAAAGCAAAGTGCTAAACCATGGTAGCAGAATGCCAAATAATGTTAGCAGTGTGTTTAAATGTGAGCAGAGTGTTAAAGGGGTCATCGGATGCCCATTTTCCACAAGTTGATATGATTCTTTAGGGTCTTAATGAAAAGTCTCTAATATACTTTGATTAAAAATTCTATTGTGAAACAACACCCTTTTTACCTTGCCAAAATCAGCTCTGCAAAAATCATCTCATTCTAAGGGGTTGTTCCTTTAAATGCAAATGAGCTCTGCTCACCCCGCCCCTCTCTTCTCTCTGTGGAAAGACGGCATCTGAGAATGGCTCGATTTGAAAAAGGGGATATTATTTTTACAGATTAATTAAAAACCACTGCATGGATTTTTATCATTATAGGGTAGATTTGTACATACACTGCCAACACACATTAATGTTCAAACAACATGAAAAAGTGAACTTAGCATCCGATGACCCCTTTAAATTCCTGTTAGCAACTTGCTTAAACATTTTAGCAACGTGCTAGAATATGCTGATATCATTTTATTGACTTTGCGTAGAATCTTCAAGCTTTTTAAAGTTATTTCCAACTTTTAAACAAGGCTTTGCCAAGCCAGCATCAAAGTTTGTTTACAAACTCATACTCAACTAGTTGTGTTTGCTGTTTCAGCTGAATATTTTCAGTTGCTGAAACTTCATTGCATCTCTACTTTAGTTAGTTATAGGTTGGAAAGTAACCGCAACTGCATAGCAACACCCTGGAAACACATTAAAGACAGTGTTTCACTATGGGACACCCAATGGTTGTCTGAGGATTGATGGTTTATTCTTAAACAGTTCAGGACTGTGGGGGCTCATTAGGACCCTTCTGAAGCCCCACGGCACTTTGGCGCTAATTATGAGTCTTGGAGAGAGCGGGATGGGGATTCCCTGATGGGACCGGCAGTCTGGTCTCCACTGATCCAGTGTTCATCCCAAACAACATGTTGCACTGACAGAAGGTCCTAATCAAACTTTTATTGCCCTCTGTGTGTGTGTGTGTGTGTGTGTGTACTTGCGTGTGGCCTGCGGTCCCCACAATGTTAAAAAATGATTAAAAATAGTAAATGATGTTTATCTGAAAGTGTAACAGTGCAAACATGTGAGGGCTAGGTTTAGGGTTAGGGTTGGGTTAGGGGATAGAAAATATCGTTTGGTCAGTATGAAATCTATAGAAGTCTATGGAAAGTCCCCACAATTCACAAAAACAAACGTGTGTGTGTTACTCATTCATCCTCCCCTCGCTGTGCCCTACTTTAGTTAGAGGGTTTATTCAAATGATGGCCTAAATTTGGACAAACTTTGTTCATCCGTGTTAAATTGAAACTGAAAGTGGCACTGTCACTCACCTCAGGGTTTGCTTAACTACATATAAACATCAGCAAGACTTTATGTACTTCCCTGAGAATGACTAATGGATTTTAACCATGATTAAACATGACGAATCACATCCAAAAAAAAAATGTTTACGTAATATACGAGTCTGTTGTTTATATTTATGTATATATAAATACATCACATACAGCATATATTTTAAAAATATGTACATGTACATATTTATATTAATATAATAGATATTATATATAAATATATGTAATATATAAACAACATTTTTCACAAATATATACATGTGTGTGTATATATATATATATATATATATATATATATATATATATATATATATGTATGTATGTATGTATGTATGTATATGTATATATATATATATATATATGTGTGTGTGTGTGTGTGTGTGTGTATTTACAGAATAATAAATATACACAGCACACACATATATTATGTAAACAAAAACTTTTATTTTGGATGCAATTCATTGTTTGACAGGGCTAGAATTAAGACATATTTACTTCCTTAATACCAAATGACTTGCGTCTTACTGTGCTCAAGTTATAAGTGCAAGTGTAATCTTTCATGGAAATGTAATCAAATGTAATAAAATGTAATAATAAAACTAATTTTCTTGTGAAACAAAAGCACAAAGGCATGGCAAAATAATAATAATAATCAATAATATTATACTTTCCACATTCCAGTCAAATCCTGATGTCCTAAAATCCCACCCAGTGATATTTTAGTATCAAGATTTTTATATTTTTTTTATTAATATTTAATGTGTGTGTGTGTGTGTGCACCTGGTATTTATCATGTTATGGGGACCAAATGTCCCCACAAGGATAGTAATACCAGTAAATTTTGACCTTGTGGGGACATTTGTGAGGTCCCCATGAGGAAACAGGCTTATAAATCATGCAGAATGAGTTTTTTTGAGAAAGTAAAAGTGTGCATAGTCTCCTGTGAGGGCTAGGTTTAGGTGTAGGGTGATAGAAAATAGGGTTTGTACAGTATAAAAACCATTACGCCTATGGAATGTCCCCATAAAACATGTAAACACAACGTGTGTGTGTGTGTGTTTAAGCTTTTCTGATTTCACACTGATTTTGGTCAAAGTTTTAGTAATTATATTATGTGTTTTTGTCATATTTATTATTTTTGCTGTCTTTAAATGTCTATATAGTTTTCATTTATTATTTTTTTAAATTTCTGTTTTATTTTAGTACTTAAACTTAAACTAAATTAACTAAATAAAAATGTTGCCTTGGAAATTAGTTGAAATAAAATAAGGTATTTTTTATTTATTTTATTTATATGTATTTTATTTAATTTCAGTTAACATTTCTTTTATTTCAAGTTTTTATTATTATTTTTTTTTATACCTTTTCCAGGTTTTTCTGTTTCACTCGAAAATGTCACATTACTAAAGGTGAATTTCATGAATGCGGTTTCACATATTAAAAACTAGTTTTCGTCATGTTAAAAAAATGACTGTTACTATTTTTTTTTAAATATATATATATATATATATATATATATATATATATATATATATATATTTTTTTTAAGTTCTGGTTAGCCAAACAATATTAGGGATATTTCAGGCAAAAATGACAGTTCTGTTATCGTTTACTCATCCTCATGTTGTTCCAAACTCAACCCAGAAAAACGATGTGAACAATGTGAGTAAATTATAACAAAATTTATTTTTGGATTAGTTTAGTTGTGCTTTTGCTTAATGTTATTTATTAAATTAAGCAAAATTTCTTCTTTCATTATTAACACTAAAAATGTCATATGGTGTAATCATCAAATATATAAAAATTCATAGAATCACTTGAATAAACTTTGTGTGTGTGTGTGTGTGTGTGTGTGTGTGTGTTAAATTTCTGAATTAGTTTGTTTTGATATTTTGGGGGGTATAAAGTCAAAAGCATCAGGGTGGTACAACTGTCCTACTGTCCACCATATCGGTATCGGGCAATAAATGTTAATTTTACTGTTGTCGTTATCGTCCCAATAAGCAAATTTGGGCAATATATTAAGTGTTTGGGACATGGCTTTTAATGGTGAGACTTTTTTTTTTGTTTCAGGCTTGTAAAAATTATATAACATTTGGATTTAGATATATCACCCAACATATCAGTTATTGGCTTTTAAATATAAAGATCATTAGTTATTGGTATTGGCCAAAGTGCATCCCTAAAAAAACCTTTATTATAAAAAATTCATTTTTTGAAAATTATGGTTTAAAATGATTGTGTAAAAATGTTAGTGTGTTGCATTTTAAAAACGCAGTGATGCACAAAACTCAGTTTGTACAGCTAGAAGCATCTGCGTTCATGTACTTGCATTTTTCAAGCCTAATTAGTGAACTTTGCTATTACCTTTCTAAGTTATCGTAGTTACTATATGATTTTCTCATGGTGGATGATAAAACAGGTGAAAAATCCCTTAGATTTTCATTGAAGTCCATATCTGGAGACCAGAATGGGTGGACTTGAGTGTGGGCTAAGTTTAATTTTTTTAGCAACCACCTAGCAGTGGCCTTTCAGTGTAAAAATGTAAATATGTAGTTATTATTTACAACATTTCTTTCTTCTATTGCAGTTACCCCAATGTTTTGTTTGGCCTTCAAGGATTTAAGGCAGTTGTACATACAAGTATCTGTCATGTATGAACTCCCTGCCCTTTGCCTTTAATAGCTCAATCGTTTGTGTGAGAGCGTGTGTTGAGAGTGTGTGTGGAGTTACTCATTAATCGTCTAACACTCACAGATACACTGCGGTGGACTGTCATAAGTTTCAGTCTCCATAGTACCAAGAAACTTAATCATTAACAGTGCAGACGCACCTCTGATGATACTGAGCTGCGCTTACAGCCAGATGACGACAAATAGATATCTAATAATAAAACTCCACACCCTGGGACTAATATAGTCTGTCTGGTAATGTGCTGTCCTGGATGCCCACCACTGTTAAAGCATCTCAAAGTGAACATTGTAGTGCGTTATGTGATATGTAGCAGGGTCTGTGGCAAATTAGTGTGTCCACAATAAAGAAAATGCAAAATCTTAAAAAAGTGTAAAAAAAAAATTAAGCACATGCAAAGTTTTTAGACTCTTTGTATTCATGTTGTGTTTTATATGGTTTAGCAAAATTTCATACAATTTTCAAGAAAAGTTTAAATTTAGCACTAATAACACTAAAAATGTCATATGTTGCAACCATCAAATATATAACAATTCATACACAGAATGACATGAATAAACTTTTTACATGTTTATAGTTTTTTTATGAATTAAAATTGATTTTGATATTTTGTGGGGGCACAAAGTTAAAAATGTCAGGGTGGTATGACGGCCTTAATATAATAATGAAGAAAAAAGCCTTATTAAAAGATTGAATTTCTTGAAAATTATGGTAGCTTGGTATATTTTGTAATTAATATTTCTGAGAAAAAAACCCTCCACTGTTTGTTATTAATTTTTTTTTTTTTTTTCACTGAATGAAAGTCATGTGGTATGACCAACATGCAGAAAAAGAAATTAAAATTTGATAGGTTGATGTGGTAAGTCTCAAAGTTCAAATTAAAAAACAAACAAAAAAGAGTTTAGTTCACAGAGTGAAATGTCATGTGGTGTGACTCTCCAAAATATTGATTGATTAACGATATTTATTTTTGGGGCGTGCAAAGTAAAAAATGTCAGGGTGGTGTGACTGTTTCAATATAACAGTGAAGAAAAAGAATTATTAAAAGAATTAATTTCTTGAAAATGATGATAGCTTGGTATTTTCTGTAATTAATATTTCTTAGAATAAAAAAGTCCACTGTTTGTTATTATTTTTTTTTTTCACTGAATGAAAGTCATGTGGTGCTACCAACATGCAGAAAAAGCCTTCACTGTTTATTATGAATATTTTTATTTTATTTTTTTATTTATTTTTTTACTGAATGAAAGTCATGTGGTATGTCCATGCAAAAAAGAAATTAAAAATTTGATAGGTTGGTGCAGTAAGTCTCAAAATTCAAAAGATCAGAAATTTTAAAATAAGAGGTTAGTTCACAGTGTGAAATGTCATGTGGTGTGACTATCCAAAATACTGATTGATTCAACGATATTTGCTAAAAATAAAAATACAAATGAAAAACAGACTTGTTTTTTTTTTTTGTTTTTTTTTAGTTAGGTTAATTCAGGTTGTAAAATGCCATACTTAATGAACATGAGGACATTTATGAAAAATCTTGAAAAAATTTTTTTAATAATTTTGAAAATAATAGAACTATGTGTCTATTTATTTAGTTATTTATAATTAATTGATATCAGAACTTTGCTGAAGGTATTTAGATGAAAAATTGTCATCATTTACTCACCCTCATGTAATTATTTCTTCTGCGGAGCATAAAAGAACATATTTTAAGAAATGTTTTTGTTTCACATTAATATTATTTGCATTGACCTTCAAAGAAGAAAAGTCATACAGGTTTGGACAGGTTTGAGGGTGAGTAATTGGATCATCACTTCAAGAGTTTCATCTTCCAAAATAAATTAATTTTGTCTGTTTCTTATTGATTTGTTCTCTGGTTTTAGTTAAATCATGGCCACACTGTACTAATTTGGTTCCCTTGTTTAGATAAAAGGTTGTGTGAATGAGGGCTTAATTTGTGGCCACAACTTCTTTTTTATAAATAAAGTCAAATTAGGCAATACTAGACACTGACATGAATTTCTCAGGAGCTGCCTTTTTCTTTGGAAATCCAGTTGAAACCACAGAACCTCACGGTCAGGAAAACAACATCAACCACCTGAAACCAGCAACAACCAGCCTATGACAATAAAGCCAGTGAGGGGCAGTAGCTGGATCACATTCGGAGTTAATGTTGTTATAGACCATGTTGAAACTTGAACCGAAACCCACAAAATGATCAGTTATCAGATAAAAGCTTGGTGCGCTGCAAGTTCTGGTCTTATTTCAAGTGCCAGAATGCTTTTCATATTTTATAGTTTATCTTCCTTGCAGTTCTGTGCGAGTTTGTTCACTGAATACTAAACGAAACATGAAAGAGCATTCCAGATTCCTTTAGGATAAAATTCTCCAGGACTCTTGGTCTTGGTGGACTAAGGGGGAGTTTACATGACACCATTTTCAATGAAAACTGAGAACTTTTGGACGTTCTTTTACACAAAAACAGCGAAAATTAACCACAAAATAATTGTCGTAAAGGTTTTGGAGCCTTTAAACAAACTTTTGAAAACAATTTTTCTACTCCACAAACAATGTAAGCTTTTGTAAATCCAACACTATCTCATGACCAATTTGTACATTTTTTACGAGGCTAATTCGTATGAATTCGTACGACCTCACTCGTACGATTTTGTACGATTTGTCTAGACCCCAGTGTCTAGGGGCGGGGTTAGGGGTAGGTTATAAAATACGTACAATTTAGCAAAATTTGTACCAGTGAGGTTGTACGAATTGGTATGAATTAGCAACCACGTGAAAAAAAATATGTACAACTTGCCATAAGACTGGGTTTGTGATACTGTTTGCGAATGTTCATTGGAACATGGTTGCGTAAAACATCAACTAGTTGAACTATGTCGGTAAATTGCAATTCAGGAAATTCTAAAAAGGAATATTTCGCAAAACTGCAATAGAAACAGTTTTTCACTTTTACAAGTCACCTGGTGTGCATAAAAGTCACATGATTATTCTTTAATGTACTAGAACCTCCAAGAAACACCTCACACATGGCCACTCTCACGTATAAGGGGCTTTTGCCATTAATGCTCTGATAACCCCTTATTTAAACTGCAGATGTCTGTGGCGCATTACGGCTCCGACACGGCCACCGGAGCTGATCATGGCCACTCTAGTCAATGCTTGTGTTTATACCACATTTCAGAAGCAGCTCTCCACTCTGCTTTGCTAAAGATACACACCTATGTCTCCTTCGATTAAAAATAATAGGTAGTGCGGTGCACATCCGTGACTTATCGCAAGAGGAAAACAGTTATGTTTTAGTCGCATAACATTGATTATTGGAAACAGTAATTTAGCAATTTTTTTGTCAACATTTATAGAATATCACAAAAGTTAATTTGTGAAAATAATGATGCACAATCATATTACATGTTCAGTCAACAGGAATGCATATGTGCACAGATGCCTAATATTTCTGTACAAAGCGACATCGCCAACTATTGGTCTGGCATGCATTATACAGCGTTTTTAGTCATTTTCGTGGATTGTTTTGATAATGTTATCTGTACATGAAACTTTTTAGTTTTTAGTATATCGTTATCAAGTAAACATACCTTAACATGCTCCTGGAGACTGTGACACACCATGCTGAGCTGTAGTTCTAACCACACAAGTTTGCAATGCTGTTTGCGAATGTTCATTGGAACTGTGGTTGCGAAAAACATCAAATAGTTGAACTATGTCGGTAACTTACGACCATAGTTGGCTAATGATGCTTTTAAACGCATCCCAGGGTATAACCCCTTATTTACACTGCAGATGTCTGGGGCGCATTGCGGCTCCAACACAGCCACCGGAGCTGATCATGGCCACTTTAATCAATGCTTGTGTTTATACCACATTCCAGAAGCAGCTCTCCACTCTGCTTTGCTAGAGATACCTGCCTACATCTCCTTCAATTAAAAATAATGGGTAGTGCGGTGGCACTATATATATGTATACCAACATCTGTGACTTATCGCAGGAGTAAAAAAAATTACGTTTTAGTCACGTAACATTCATTAATGATTTTGCAAATGTTTTTTTGGTCAACATTTATACAATATAGCAAAAGTTAATTTGTGAAAACAGTGATGTCATACGCATGCATATTACATGTTCAGTCAACAGGAATGCACGTCAATTTTGCGAAATCTGTATATCGCAAAAAAGTTTTCATGCTTGCGTGAGGTGGAATATTGCACAAAACTACAATGGAAACATTTACAGATCACTTGCTGTATGTAAAAGTTACATGATCATTCTTTAATGTACTAAATAATGTACAGCATATGTAATGGCTATATAGAAGATAGATAGAGATAGATATTTATAGAAGATTGCAAAATTTGTCTGCTTTCGTTGCTGCTAGTCCTTGATGTCGGTTTGCTGTATCTGATCTTTAATATGGATGAATAACTACAGAAAGACACCAGCTTGTAATAATTTGTAGGCTTTAGTTGAAATGTAAAGTTTTTAGTCATACAGTCAAAGATTTGGAAGTGAGACAGTGAGACTTTGGACTTCTTGTATGTTCATTTTCAAATCAAAATCAAAATTCTCCAGGACTCTTGGTCTTGGTGGACTAAGGGGGAGTTTACATGACACCATTTTCAATGAAAACTGAGAACTTTTGGACGTTCTTTTACACAAAAACAGCGAAAATTAACCACAAAATAATTGTCGTAAAGGTTTTGGAGCCTTTAAACAAACTTTTGAAAACAATTTTTCTACTCCACAAACAATGTAAGCTTTTGTAAATCCAACACTATCTCATGACCAATTTGTACATTTTTTACGAGGCTAATTCGTATGAATTTGTACGACCTCACTCGTACGATTTTGTACGATTTGTCTAGACCCCAGTGTCTAGGGGCGGGGTTAGGGGTAGGTTATAAAATACGTACAATTTAGCAAAATTTGTACCAGTGAGGTTGTACGAATTGGTATGAATTAGCAACCACGTGAAAAAAAAATATGTACAACTTGCCATAAGACTGGGTTTGTGATACTGTTTGCGAATGTTCATTGGAACATGGTTGCGTAAAACATCAACTAGTTGAACTATGTCGGTAAATTGCAATTCAGGAAATTCTAAAAAGGAATATTTCGCAAAACTGCAATAGAAACAGTTTTTCACTTTTACAAGTCACCTGGTGTGCATAAAAGTCACATGATTATTCTTTAATGTACTAGAACCTCCAAGAAACACCTCACACATGGCCACTCTCACGTATAAGGGGCTTTTGCCATTAATGCTCTGATAACCCCTTATTTAAACTGCAGATGTCTGTGGCGCATTACGGCTCCGACACGGCCACCGGAGCTGATCATGGCCACTCTAGTCACATTTCAGAAGCAGCTCTCCACTCTGCTTTGCTAAAGATACACACCTATGTCTCCTTCGATTAAAAATAATAGGTAGTGCGGTGCACATCCGTGACTTATCGCAAGAGGAAAACAGTTATGTTTTAGTCGCATAACATTGATTATTGGAAACAGTAATTTAGCAATTTTTTTGTCAACATTTATAGAATATCACAAAAGTTAATTTGTGAAAATAATGATGCACAATCATATTACATGTTCAGTCAACAGGAATGCATATGTGCACAGATGCCTAATATTTCTGTACAAAGCGACATCGCCAACTATTGGTCTGGCATGCATTATACAGCGTTTTTAGTCATTTTCGTGGATTGTTTTGATAATGTTATCTGTACATGAAACTTTTTAGTTTTTAGTATATCGTTATCAAGTAAACATACCTTAACATGCTCCTGGAGACTGTGACACACCATGCTGAGCTGTAGTTCTAACCACACAAGTTTGCAATGCTGTTTGCGAATGTTCATTGGAACTGTGGTTGCGAAAAACATCAAATAGTTGAACTATGTCGGTAACTTACGACCATAGTTGGCTAATGATGCTTTTAAACGCATCCCAGGGTATAACCCCTTATTTACACTGCAGATGTCTGGGGCGCATTGCGGCTCCAACACAGCCACCGGAGCTGATCATGGCCACTTTAATCAATGCTTGTGTTTATACCACATTCCAGAAGCAGCTCTCCACTCTGCTTTGCTAGAGATACCTGCCTACATCTCCTTCAATTAAAAATAATGGGTAGTGCGGTGGCACTATATATATGTATACCAACATCTGTGACTTATCGCAAGAGTAAAAAAAATTACGTTTTAGTCACGTAACATTCATTAATGATTTTGCAAATGTTTTTTTGGTCAACATTTATACAATATAGCAAAAGTTAATTTGTGAAAACAGTGATGTCATACGCATGCATATTACATGTTCAGTCAACAGGAATGCACGTCAATTTTGCGAAATCTGTATATCGCAAAAAAGTTTTCATGCTTGCGTGAGGTGGAATATTGCACAAAACTACAATGGAAACATTTACAGATCACTTGCTGTATGTAAAAGTTACATGATCATTCTTTAATGTACTAAATAATGTACAGCATATGTAATGGCTATATAGAAGATAGATAGAGATAGATATTTATAGAAGATTGCAAAATTTGTCTGCTTTCGTTGCTGCTAGTCCTTGATGTCGGTTTGCTGTATCTGATCTTTAATATGGATGAATAACTACAGAAAGACACCAGCTTGTAATAATTTGTAGGCTTTAGTTGAAATGTAAAGTTTTTAGTCATACAGTCAAAGATTTGGAAGTGAGACAGTGAGACTTTGGACTTCTTGTATGTTCATTTCAACAAAGCACTGCTGACAAACATTATGTCCTATGAATCCTAAACATATCTTCAGACCTGAAGAGGATCTTTGCTGTGTCTATAACAGAAATCAGTGAATTTGGATGCAGTGGGAGGTTTTTGTCTGTATTGATGGTGCTGCTGGTTTCTCCTCAGGTGTGGTGAGAGGTTGAAGAGGAGTGAAGGGATGACTGAATATAAGCTGGTGGTGGTGGGCGCTGGAGGCGTGGGCAAGAGCGCTCTCACCATCCAACTCATCCAGAACCACTTTGTGGATGAATACGACCCCACTATAGAGGTAACGTGTGTGTGTGTGTGTGTGTGTGAGCATTGAGTGATCTCATCCAGTAATATATACAGTATCAGCTATATATAAAATATCATCAGCTCATTGTGGTTGAAATCAATACATAATCAATAACTGTACTGTACTTTTTGTGTTTTTACCCTGTTAGCTTTTTGCCAGTTTTCATTTACTGCTCTTTAATATGCTGACAGTAATTTTACAGGAACTGTAAAAATATCATACAATAGTATAGTGGTCTGTCATATATCATTAAAAAGGTCAGCAAAGCTATAGCAGCAGTTAGAGTATGTTGTCAATACAATGGGAGTCAATGGGGTCCAATGTTGTTTGGACCCCAGTGTTCTCCAAAATATATATTTTTATTCTAGCCAAATTATTGTATTAGATTATTAGCTACGCATTGTGTCGTCATCATGTTTTTTCCATTTTATGACTGATAGCAGCCAGGGTTAATGTGCAATACTGCCACCTACTGTGTTGGAGTATCAACTACTGCAGGATTATTGCGGATAATCATACAATTATTATTGTATGTGTAATATTAACATGACATCAATATTTTACCTTTTAGATATCATCAATATTGCAATACCCCTAAATTCGCAATGTCATGCTTTCTCGTAGGGTCGTCAAATATTCGAAAACTCTTTATGATAGGGTTTCATTCGTTGCCATTACTGAATTACATTAGTTAAAGGAATAGTTCACCCAAAAATTAAAATTCTGTCATTAATTACTTACCCTCATGTTGTTCCAAAACTGTAAGACCTTGAACCCAAATCAAGATATTTTTGATGAAATCCAGAATTTTTATTTTTGGGTGAACTGTCCCTTTATTCAAAACTAACAATAAAAACTAATTCTAAAACATTTATTAATCTTCATTTCAATTTTTCACCGAAATTATTCGGCCAAAAATGGCAAAAAAAGCTCTTTTGGTTTTCAGTGTTCGGTGTCCTGTAGGTTATAATGTCTACTAAAATGTTAAAAATGTTTAGTGATAAGTAAATATTTTAAAAGTGTTGTTTTGTTGTTTCTTCTTTGAAAAGCACATTTTTCCTATTTAATTTATGCAATGGTGACAAAATTGGCAAAATACATGGGAGAAAAAAAAAAAAAAAAAAAACATATTTGGTAATCCACCTTCGGTCCAGTGTTTCATTTGTTCAGTTTCGGCTTCAGCCAAGAATTTTCATTTCGATGCATCCCTATCATCATTTGTTAATATTATTTACTGGACCTGAGCTTTTATGAACTAGCAATGAACAGCTGTATATGTATTAACTTTTGTAGTAACATTAATAAAGAATTTTAATTAATAAATACTGTTAAAAATTGTATTGCTCATTGTTAGTTAATGCATTAATTAATGCTAATTGCTAAATGCTAATAATGGAGCCTTATTGTAATGTTTACCAGAATTGCAGCAATAAATATAAAGCTGATCTCTTTAAAAATTATAAACACAACACTATTTTTTGCCTCCATTTTTCATGAGCTGAACTCAAAGATCTAAGAATAATTTTTCTATGTACACAAAAGGCCTATTTCTCTTATATATTGTTCACAAATCTGTCTAAATCTGTGTTAGTGAGCACTTCTCCTTTGCCGAGATAATCCATCCACCTCACAGGTGTGGCATATCAAGATGCTGAATAGACAGCATGATTATTGCACAGGTGTGCCTTAGGCTGGCCACAATAAGAAGCCACTCTAAAATGTGCAGTTTTACTGTATTGTGGGGGTCCGAAAACCAGTCAGTATCTGGTGTGACCACCATTTGCCTCACACAGTGCAACACATCTCCTTCGCATAGAGTTCATCAGGTTGTTGATTGTGGTCTGTGGAATGTTGGTTCACTCCTCTTCAATGGCTGTGCGAAGTTGCTGGATATTGGCAGGAACTGGAACACGCTGTCGTATACGCCGATCCAGAGCATCCCAAACATGCTCAATGGGTGACATGTCTCGTGAGTATGCTGGCCATGCAAGAAATGGGATGTTTTCAGCTTCCAGGAATTGTGTACAGATCCTTGCAACATGGGGTCGTGCATTATCATTTTGCAACATGAGATGATGGTGGCGAATGAATGGCACAACAATGGGCTTCAAAATCTTGTCACGGTATCTCTGTGCATTCAAAATGCCATCAATAAAATGTACCCATGTTCGTTGTCCATAACATACGCCTGCCCATACCATAACGCCACCGCCAACATGGGCCACTCGATCCACAACGTTGACGTCAGCAAACCGTTCACCCACACAACACCATACACGCTGTCTGCCATCTGCCCTGTACAGTGAAAACCGGGATTCATCCATGAAGAGAACACCTCTCCAAAGTGCAAGACGCAATCGAATGTGAGCATTTGCCCACTCAAGTCAGTTACGACGACGAACTGCAGTCAGGTCGAAACCCCAATTAGGACGATGAGCATGCAGATGAGCTTCCCTGAGACGTTTCTGACAGTTTGTGCAGAAATTCTTTGGTTATGCAAACCGATTGTTGCAGCAGCTGTCCAGGTGGCTGGTCTCAGACGATCTTGGAGGTGAAGATGCTGGATGTGGAGGTCCTGGGGTGGTGTGGTTACACGTGGTCTGCGGTTGTGAGGCCGGTTGGATGCACTGCCAAATTCTCTGAAGCACCTTTGGAGACAGCTTATGGTAGAGAAATGAACATTCAATTCACAGGCAACAGCTCTGGTGGACATTCCTGCAGTCAGCATGCCAATTACACGCTCCCTCAAAACTTGCGACATCTGTGGCGTTGTGCTGTGTGATAAAACATTTTAGAGTGGCCTTTTATTGTGGCCAGCCTAAGGCACACCTGTGCAATAATCATGCCGTCTAATCAGCATCTTGATATGCCACACCTGTGAGGTGGATGGATTATCTCGGCAAAGGAGAAGTGCTCACTAGCTCAGATTTAGACAGATTTGTGAACAATATTTGAGAGAAATAGGCCTTTTGTGTACATAGAAAAAGTCTTATATCTTTGAGTTCAGCTCATGAAAAATAGGGGCAAAAACAAAAATGTTGCGTTTATAATTTTGGTCAGTGTACTTTCTTTATTTAATAAAAGCAATGCAATGTAGCCTCATTTAGGTAAATGTTGGCTACAATCAAAGGAATATTTCACCCAAAAATGAAATCTTGCTGAATATTTACTTATCCTCAAGTCTGCCAAAATGTAGATGAGTTTGTTTCTTCATCAGATTTGGAGAAATGTAGCATTACATCACATGCTCACCAATGGATGTGAATGGGTGCCGTCAGAATGAGAGTCCAAACAGCTGATAAAAACCTCACCAAAAACCACAAGTAATCCACACCACACCAGTCCATCAATAAATGTCTTATGAAGTAAAAACCTGCAATCCATCAAGGCGTTTATAACTTCAAACCATTTTTTACCCTCTAAAATACAAGTCCTCTATCCATAATATTGCTTTCTCCAGTAAAAAAAAAAAAAAATCATTTTATCTGGATCAGGAGAGAAATATGCACAGATCAAGCACTGTTTACAAGCAAAAAACAGCTCTAAACAAATACGTGGGTGAATTTCGATGTGAGAAGACAACATGGGATGGACTTCTTAACTTAGCTTCTTAAGGAAGCGCTATGATGGATTATGGACTCATATTTTGGCCAGAAGTGACAGTTTAAAGTTAAAACACTGTAATGATGGATTTATTTAGGCTTTTGGCTTCACAAGACATTATTGATGGACTGGAATGGTGTGGATTACTGTTTTTATCAGCTGTTTGGACTCTCATTCTGATGGCACCCATTAACTACAGAGCATCCATTGGTGAGCAAGTCATGCGATGCTAAATTTCTCCAAATCTAATGAAGAAACAAACTCAGCTAAATCACGGATTGCCTGAGGGTGAGTAAATATTAATTTTAATTTTAGGGCAAACTATTCATTTAATGTTAGCTGATGCATTAGCTAACGGAAATCTCATGCTTGATTTGATTCTGATTCATCTCTAGCCTACTGATATTGTACATTATGCTTTATATGAATCAGTGATTCCTCTCCTCTATATCTGACATCATCACTGATGCAAATAAAATCTCACCATTCATTCATTTAGTCTGTTTCTCAGCACACTCAGTGTCAAATAAACCGCAGGAGTTTCCCCTCGGGCTGCGTTTGCTCTCAGCGTGAGGGATGTGTGTGTGTGTACGTGCTTCCACACGTCCCTCACGCTCTCTCTGTCCTGTTTTCCCGCCACGCCTGTCTCTGGACAAACAATGTCCTTTTTATGGCTGAATTGCTGTGCGCTAACACACATGAGCACAGCGTTTATTTGTCTGGTGGGACACAACTCAACCATCTCCACTGTTTCAGTCCCTGCCATTTTGTCCCGAAAGTCCTTTATTCAGCACGTTTTTACAAAAGTCCTCAAATCATGTTCATGTGTGTCAAACAACCAAAGCTTATTGGCTGCTGAGTAAGAAGTAAATGAGAAATGTCTTACTGATGAAAGCAGACTTGAGTTTAGTGTTGATTTGGCTGGGCGTCTTTGTGCAGGACTCCTACAGGAAGCAGGTGGTGATTGACGGAGAGACGTGTCTCCTGGACATCTTGGACACTGCAGGTCAGGAAGAGTACAGCGCTATGAGGGACCAGTACATGAGGACAGGCGAGGGCTTCCTCTGTGTGTTTGCCATCAATAACACCAAGTCCTTTGAGGACATTCATCAATACAGGTGTGTTTGAAGATCAGCTGTCAGGCTGAAAAGGCCTTCAAAATATATTTTCAATGTCCTCACATTTCTTTCATTTTATGTGGAGACAAGAAAATGGACGTCAGAAGACATTTGGGTTGAACAATTTGCTGGGGTACCTTTAAGACTTCAATATGTAAATAACTTCTGTTATTATTGGCTAACCTTTTCGCATTTTCAGTTTTCACATTTTTAGAGGTCAAATGTCCTCACAGAAATCTCTTTTGTATACCAAGCAGCTTTCTTTTGGTCATTGTGACGAATTTGTGTAACAAATTAAAACATTTTATAGAGATTTCACACTATCCAAAATGCAACCTGTCAAAAAGACGTTCAGGTTGTATCAAAAGACAAAAATAAAAAATTATATTTCTGCTAAAGAAAATGAAGCCTATTTTTGGACCATTTGTCACATTATTTTCTTGACAAAAAACACCAGTTTTTAATACCATAATGCACACATGGTTAAAAGTATTAAAAGTAAAGTACTCATAAATCATGGTAATATTTCTTGTACTGCTTTGAGTTACACTAATTTAGAAAAATGTATTTTAGGTAATTAATATATTTTATTATTATTATTATTAATTTTATATAATGTATCATATATTAATATATTTATTTTATATCACATTATTAGAATTAAAGTTATAAAATTAAAAAGTATAACATTAAAAAAAATAATAATAGTGTGCATGGATAAATAATTAATAATAAATACCGCAATATTCCAAAAAAATAAGTATGGTCAGTTTTGATTTCTTGATGACTTTAATGTTATCTATCTATCTGTCTATCTATGTGTCTGTCGATCTATCTATTTGGCGACTATGAAATTTTTTTTTTTTTCCATATTTCCCAAAATTCCATTTTTTCCCCCGTCTTTATTTTTCTGGACTCCATTTTAATAGTTAAATTAAAGTTTATTAATTAAAAAGCATGTGTTAAAATCAGGAAACTTATCCAATTCAACAGCAATTTATTAAAAAATTAACAAAAATGTACATTTTAGGGCACTATGAAATACATGTATTTATTTATTTATTTGGCAACTATGAAATCCGTTTTGTTTTGTTTTTTCCCCAAATTTCCCCAAATTCATTTTTTCCCGCTTTTATTTTTCTGGACTCAATTTTAATGGTTAAATTAAAGTTTATTAATCAAAAAGCATGTGTTAAAATCAGGAAATTTATACAATTCAACAGCAGTTTATTAAAAGTTTAACAAAAATGTAAATTTTAGGGCACTATGAAATGCATTATTTATTTATTTATTTGTTTGTTTGGTTGTTTGTTTGTTTGGCGACTATGAAATCTGTTTAGTTTTTTTTTCCCCAAATTCTTTTTTTTTCCCGTTTTTATTTTTCTGGACTCCATTTTAATGGTTAAATTAAAGTTTATTAATCAAAAGGCATGGTTTGAAATCAAGAAACTTGTACAATTTAACAGCAATTTATTAAAAGTTTAACAAAGATAAAAAAAAATGTATGGCCCTATGAAATACGTTTATTTATTTATTTAGCGACTATTAAATTTGTTTTATTTTTTTCCAAATTTCTACAAATTCCGTTTCAAACAAACAAATTGCTGCACAACAGGTGCACTGTTGAAACAAGTCAGAAAAATTGATTAATCTTTAAAAAATATGGTTTTAATAATATTTTTTTTTAATAGTAGTAGTAGTATTACATTAAGATGTACATTATACTGTACAACCGTAATATAGCTGTCACAATTTGTTCAAGTTTAATCAAACTTTTATTTTTATAAGATTTTTCTTTGTGTGTTATATGACAACAGTTTTTCTCAAATTAACCAGCCAGAAAGTGGTCATAAAGTGAACATGAAGGATTCATGCTTTTTGCAGCTTTAATATTCACACACACACACACTATTTCATGTGGCAGTCTGATTTAAATGAACTTACGTACTTCCAATGTAATCATCCAAATTCTCTGACATTCCATGCTACACTAAATTCCATTTTTACGATTAGATTCCGTGATTCTGTCTGTTTTCATAGGGAAATTATAGGGTCTCCTCATCATCTATCTGTCTGTGTTTTGATTTTGGTGTGAAATATGAACTAGATTTGTGTGTGTGTGTGTGTGTGTGTGTGTGTGTGTGTGTTACCAAGGCCAAGAGCCAAAGCTGACGTGTTAAACTGCAATTCACACAAAGTAGCGTAATGCCGCCTTACGTGAGCATCAACCCTGTGACCTCCGTGATCACGTTAGCATCGATTCTGATTCCCACTAGCACCTCTTAGTGTTATTTATCAGCACGTTTGACATCACTTCAGAAACGCAACATGGATTACGCCATCGGATCCTTAAACTGCATCTTTGACGGAGCATCCGTCGCAAAATATTCAGTAGTTGCACTTGACAGGACGGCAGAAAGTGAGATGGAGTATGATGGTGCAGTGCCAGTGAAATCGATCCCAACTCAATTAGACTAAAGGAGAGCGAGAGCGAGAGCGAGAGCGCTTTCAAGGACATGAAAGGAGAAAAGAAAAGGAGCATAACTGGATTACATCAATCCGTTTGTTGTTTGTGGGTAATGGGGTCTAGATAATGGATTTTTAATATATGAAGTACAGTACAACATGGGGAATAGTAATGCACTGTTTAATATCAGACACGGATGGCAGTTGATAACAATCAGTTTGCATTATATACACTATCAGTCAAAAGTCTGTGACAGTTACTGTTTTTTAATGTTTTTGAAAGAAGTCTAATAATTACATGTAATCTGGATTACGTAATCAGATTCCAAAAATCAAGTCCTAGTAATTAAATTAAATTATCCTCTTTTTCATCTTTTAAAATGCCCTTTCTAAAATAGCCTGCTGCTTATTTACACTCAAAATCTTCAAGTTTTGTTGATATTCACACAAAGATCAGTCATTATTAAGGTGGTGACACAGCATTGTACACTGATATACAAAAAAGTGTTTCAACATCTCATAAACTACCGTTAAACACACTGATTTTTATTTGAATGATCGCCGTGTAGGTTATTTAAAGGATTACTCCACCCCAAAATGAAAATTTTGTCATTAATCACTTACCCTATGTCGTTCCAAACCCGTAAAAGCTTCGTTCGTCTTCGGAGCACAATTTAAGATATTTTGGATGAAAAATATCTGTCCCATTGACTGCCAGGTAAACACCACTGTCAAGACCCAAAAACGTATGAAAGACGTCGTCAGAATAGTTCATCTGCCATCAGTGGTCCAACCATAATTTTACGAAGGTACGAGAATACTTTTTTTTTTAAGTGAGAATACAACATTAACGACTTTATTCAACAATTCGTCTCCTCCGCGTCACCGTAGCGCCATTTTGGATTATCCCCTGTACGCAAACAGCGTACACTGTTCTCTGTCAGCTGCGTCACGCGGATACGTTTTTTCCGTTTATTTACGCTTTGATTCGAACGTAAACAGCGTATTCGCGTGACGCAGCTGACAGAGAACAGCGTACGCTGTTTGCGTACAGAGGATACTGTCCAAAATGGCGCTACGGTGACGCAGATGAGACGAATTGTTGAATAAAGTCGTTATTTTTATTTTTACCTGGCAGTCAATGGAAAAGATATTTTTTATCCTAAATTGTGTTCCGAAGACGAACGAAGCTTTTACGGGTTTGGAACGACATGGAGGTAAGTGATTAATGCCAAAATTGTCATTTTGGGGTGGAGTAACCCTTTAACCATGTATTTACATGTCTTTGGAAGGCTTTTGTCTCTCAAACACATTAAAATGCACAAATTCACAAACTTGTTTTGTCATCTGACCTTCTTTCACCTAATACTTATTTGAAGTACCCCTGATATTTTAAAATAAATATATAAAATATATTTAAAAAAAAAAAATAATTAAATAATTAAGTATCACCTTAGCATGTTCATAGGTTCTCTGACGTTGATTAATGGTCACTATATATATATCTATATATATAGGTGCGTATATGTATATGTGTATATATATATATATATATATATATATATATATATATAGTTTTAATATTTTCTTTTTTATTGATTTTAAAATTATTTATTTTAATTTAACATTTTTATAATTTAATTAATTATTAGCTTTTCATTAAACTCATAAACCCCTACAGTTCCTTCACAAGCACCAGTTTGGGAAACCTTAATGTTTAATGCACATCATGTTGTTAATAACAACAAATGTAATTTTTTATTTATTTATTTATTTATTTTTTACCCTTTATAGTTTTTATGCCAATATGCTACAAGATTATCCTTTTTAAATCAATGTGATAAACAGGTCAAAAGTAATCTAAAAGTAGTCTGATTATATTACCTAGAATTTTTTGTGTCATCTGATCTTCTTTCACCTATTATATTTACTGGAAGCACCCCTGAGATTTTAAAATAAATATATAAAATACATATAAAAAATAAATAAATATTTTAATAATTAAGTATTACATTTGCATGTTCATTGGTTCTCTGACATTGGTTAATGGTCACAAAAATGTTCTAGTTATTTTGTTTTAGTATTTTATTTTATTTTTTTATTTATTTTTTGGATTAATTGATTTTAAAATTATTTATGTTAGTTTAACATTTTTATGATTTAATTAATGGTTATCCTGTTTAAATCAATGTGATAAATGAGTTAGGTCAAAAGTAATCTAAAAGTAATCTGATTATATTACCTAATTTTTTTTTGGGTCATCTGACCTTCTTTCACCTAATATATTTACTTGAAGTACCCCTGAGATTTTAAATAAATATATAAAATATATATATAATAAATAAATATTTTATTAGTTAAGTATTACATTTGCATGTTCGTTGGTTCTCTGACATTGATTAATGGTCAAAAAAATATATATTTATTTTGTTTTAGTATTTTCTTTTCTCTTTTTTTTTTGATTGATTTTAAATTTATTTATTTAATTTAACATTTTTATGATTTCATTAAAGATTATCCTGTTTAAATCAATGTGATGAATGAGTTAGGTCAAAAGTAATCTGAAAGTAGTCTGATTATATTACCTGAAATGTCTAATGTAATGGATTACATTACTTACTACAATTCAGATTTTGATTGAAAAGTAACAAGACACGGATTTACTTGTTCACCCAAGACTTGCAATGTGTGCTGGCAAAGTAAATAGAGTACATTTTGAGTTCATGTTTCTCTACATTTTGTTTCCGATCAAACGTCCGCCCACAGCCTGGTTGTGTTTGACTGTGACATTTTGTCTTGGCTCTCAGGGAACAGATCAAACGGGTAAAGGACTCGGATGACGTGCCCATGGTTCTGGTGGGCAACAAATGCGACCTCCCGGCCCGGACGGTGGACACACGGCAAGCACAGGAGCTCGCCCGCAGCTACGGGATCCCCTTCATCGAGACCTCAGCCAAAACACGACAGGTGAGTCACAGAGAGGACAAAGAATAAATAAATAAATAAATGGTTATTTATTTATTGTTTGTTTGTTTGTCCAGCAAAACCAGTCAGACTGTGTCCAATGTCAGAATGTCTTAAAGTAAAGTCATCTGAGCATTGTGTCCAAAATAATTGACCCACCTACAATATAGTATTTATGACAAGGTTTATTTCAAATCTTTTGTTTTTTGCTTTGCTTGGTTTGCTTTGTTTTATTTAGTTTTGTTTAGTTTTAATTTTTAGCTTTGCTCTCTGTTTTTACCTTAGCTTTGTTTTATTTTGTTTCGTTTTTGTTGTTTTCTGCTTTGTTTTTTTTGTTCTGGTTAGTTCTTTTGCTTTGTTTTGCTTTTGTTTGCTTTGTTTTTTTTTGTTTTGTTTTGTTTTTAGCTCTCCTTTGTTTCGACTGTTTTGTTTTTTGCTTTATTTTGTGTTTTTTGCATTGTTTTGTTTGTTGCTCTGTTGTTGTTTTTTGTTTTTAGCTGTGCTTTTTTGCTTTGCTTTCAGTTTTTTTGTTTTTAACTGTTTTATTTAGTTTTGTTTTTGCTGCTTTTTGTTCTGTTTTGTTTTTAGCTTTACTTTGTGTTTTGTTTTGGTCTTTTGTTTTGTTTTTGTTTTGTTTTTTACTTTGCTTTTTGTTTTTTTGTTTTTAGCTCTGCTTTGTTTTTTGCTTCCTTTTTGTTTTTTAGCTTTGCTTTTTGTTTTTGGCTTTATTTTGCACTTTCTGCATTGTTTTGTTTGTTGCTTTGTTTAGTTTTTTAGTTTTATTTAGTTTTGTGTTTTTAGCTTAGCTTTTTTTCCTTTGCTTTGCATTCTGTTTTTACCTTTGTTTCATTTAGTTTAGTTTTGTTTTTAGTTTTTTGCTGTGTGTTTTGTTTTGTTTTTTAGCTTTGCTTTTTGTTTTGTTTTTGGCTTTATTTTGATCTTTTTGCATTGATTTGTTTGTTGCTTTTAGTTTTTTTTGTGTGTGTGTTTTGTTTTTAGCTTAGCTTTTTTTTTAGCATTGTTTTGCTTTCTGTTTTTTACCTTTTTTTTATTTAGTTTAGTTTTGTTTTCTTTTGCTGTTTGTTCTGTTTTGTTTTTAGCTTTGCTTTGTTTTTGCTGCGTTTCGTTTTTTAGCTTTGCTTTTTGTTTTGTTTTTGGCTTTATTTTGCTCTTTTTGCATTGTTTTGTTTGTTGCTTTTAGTTTTTTGTTTTATTTTGTTTTGGTTTTTTTAGCTTTGTGTGTATTTTGTTTTTTGTTTAGCTTTTTTAGCGTTGTTTTGCTTTCTGTTATTAGCTTTATTTTATTTAGTTTAGTTTTGTTTTTTGCTGTTTTTTTCTGTTTTGTTTTTAGCTTTGCTTTCTTTTGTTTTGTGCAGAAAATGTAACTTGTACAAGCTCCTTTAAAAAAATCTCATCCCAAAAATAAAAATACTCTCATGATTTACTCATAAAGTAATCCATACTAATATTCCCATCCTTCTGAAGTCCATCACAGCGTGAAAAATTCACCAAACTTTAGGTGATTATTCCGTGAAAATCTCTGATGCAGATACAGTGTTTACAGACACCAGTCACCAGTTATGCTAAAGTCTGTTGTTTGTGTGTATTATAACAAATCACAACACAAAAGAAGTAGTAGCATTATTATTTAAAATAATAATAATAATACTGTTTTTTTTATTGTTGTTGTTGTCTTTTGATAGAAACAAAGCTTTTTGAAACTTTGAAGCAGTTGAAGTAATTGCTTTGCAAAATGATTCACTTTTTTACTCAAAACACCATATCCTGGTGCATAAAAACATTGTTTTACAAACCAATTGCAAATGTTTGATTGAAAATGTAATGTATTAAATGCAATTAACAAATCATCAAATATCATTAAATATGAAGTGTCTGTA
Organism: Labeo catla; assembly: GCA_012976165.1. Lineage (NCBI taxonomy): Eukaryota > Metazoa > Chordata > Actinopteri > Cypriniformes > Cyprinidae > Labeo > Labeo catla. The sequence continues at coordinate 1,047,286 of VONZ01000023.1, read as the reverse complement.
TGTGTTATTAATTTGCAAGGCATGTTTTGTTTGTTTTATGGAGGGCTAAACAGGCCAATAAGCAATATAACTACTATTCTTCCTTTTAATATATTACATAAATGTCTAAAAATTTATGAAACTGACCTGTGATCAGGTAAACATCATAGACGCTGGTTATTGGGTGCACAGAGGTCATCACCTCCACTGCACCAAACCACTGAAACTGTGAAACATTTCAAAACAGTTTTGATGTAACGAAGCCTCATTTACTGAAATCACATGACTGACTTTTACACGCTGTGAATTACTGGTTCGAAAAAAAAAAAAGATTCACAAAGGTTTCGAAGCTTCATGAAGCAACATTTCAAAAGGGCTCATCACTACAGCAAAATAGTATGGCAAAGAACCACATTTTCTTATTTTTTATTTTTAAGATATAACATAATATAGTATAATATAAGGATTCTAAATAATAATAATTATTAATAATAATGTTTTGGTTCATTGAGGTAGTATATAATTATATTTTATGTTTTTTAAATTATTAATTACTTTAGAATTATTATTTTTTTGTATTTTCTGTTATATTTTAAGTTTAATTTTAGTTAGATTATTTATTAGGTGAATTTTTGTTTTTTACTTTTTCAGGTAACATTTATTATATGTCAGATCATGCACATTTTTAATTAACTATTTTAGAATTATTAAATTGTTTTATTTATTTTTTTGTATTTTCTGTTTTATTTTAATTTAATTTTATTTCGATTATTTTAGTTTTTACTGAAGTCTGTATAGTTTTTAGTATTTTTATTTATTTATTTATTTTTCAGTTTTAGTGAAATTAAAATGAGAAATGTTATTTTGGCAACATTTTATTTTAGGTAACGTATTATATGTCAAATCATGCACATTTTAAATTATTAACTATTTTAGAATTATTATATTATTTTTATTTTTTCAGTTTTGTTTTAGTTAGATTATTTTAGTTTTTGGTCTATATAGATTTATTATTTTTATTTATTTTTCAGTTTTAGTAAAATGAAAATGAGAAATGTTATTTTGGCAACTAGGTGAAATAAATGTGTTTAATTTTTTTTTTTACATTTTATTTCAGGTATTGTATTATTTGTCAAATAATGCACATTTTTAATTAATAATTATTTTACAATTATTAAATTATTTTTTGTATTTTCTGTTTTATTTTAAGTTTAATTTTAGTTAGATTATTTTAGTTTTTAGTGAAGTATATATAGTTTTTATTATTTTTATTTATTTATTTATTTTTCATAGTGAAATTAAAATGAGAAATGTTATTTTGGCAACTAGGTATTTTTTTTTTTTTTACATTTTATTTCAGGTAACACGTATTATATGTCAAATCAAGCATTATTTTAGAATTATTTAATTATTTCATTTATTTTTTTGTATTTTCTGTTTTATTTTAGTTTAATTTTAGTTGGATCATTTTAGTTTTTAGTGAGGTCTATATAGTTTTTATTATTTTAATTAATTAATTTATTTATTTATGTTTCACTTTTAGTAAAAATGAAAATGAGGTGAAATAAAATAAGTTTCATTCATTTATTTTACATTTTATTTCAGGTAACATTTATTATATTTAAAATCGTGCAAATTTGTAATTATTTTAATTTTATTTTTTCAATTATTTTCTAGTTGAAGTTCTAGTTAACTATAATAAATCTACCTCAAAATAAGACAATATTTTAGTATGTGTGTAGGAGATCAGATTTTACTTGGTGTAAATAGAAAGCTTCATTTTTAATTTTGCAGTTTGTAGCTTTGAAGGACATCATACATAATGAATCTATATTTGGGCTTTCTGCATCTAGAGTTAGTCTCAAGGGTTTTATAAGTTTAGTGGTTCTGGGAGATTCTTTGGATTTACAGTATTTAGTTCAGTATTTAGTCTCCTCACGGCCACCTACGCACACACACAGGGTGTGTTGTATAACACTGCAGGGAATGACTCACTGCTGCTTTGTGTTTTGTCCATCTGACGAAAACTGCGAGAAAAAGAGCAAGACCACACACTTACCATCACATTACTCCAGCATGCATGTCATTTTTTTTTACGTGTTTCATCACTAGCTGCAGGTTTCCATGTAGTGCTGTGCATAAAAGTGTTATTCAGCCCTAGATCTCATCTAGTTACTGATCTGTGAGATGTGTGTGAGTTTCTGACCAATCACAGCTTCTGAATCTCTCCAGAGCCTCAGCATTGGTCAGTGTTTCTCGTCATGTGTGCAGGGTGTGGAGGACGCGTTTTACACGCTGGTGCGAGAGATCCGTCAGCACAAGATGAGGAAGCTGAACCCGCCGGACGAGAGCGGACAGGACTGCATGAGCTGCCGCTGCGTCGTGTCGTGATCCAGGTACTAAAATACACATGATGCTAGGACACAATAAACATAAGGCAACATGAATGACTGAAAACAAACTGTGGAACACAAGCGTTTCAGTGTGTGAATGAGTCAGTGATCTCTCATCATACAAAATCATCACTAGCAATCACAGAATTGCTGAGAAATGCCACTTGAAAAGCCAGCACTTGTGAGAGAGAAATATCAGACTTATGTGTTTAATTACGTTTGCTAAAGCAAGTGCTACTGTTACCGTTATTGTCACTTTTTTTTATTTAAAAATATTTTAGAAAACAACACTTTTTATCTTTAAAGTACATGATTGATGTACACCACCATTCAAAAATACTTTTTTTTTTTTTTAAGTTTTCTACTTTAATGTATGTTAAAATATAATTTATTGCTGTGAAGCAAAGCTGAATTTTCAGCATCATTACTCCAGTCTTCAGTGTCACATGATGCTTCAGAAATCAGTGTAATATTCTGATTTGTGTTCAGGAAACATTTAAGTTCAAAAGAACAGCATTTTTTTGTAACATGATAAGTGTCTTTACAGTCATTCTTGATCCATTTAATGATATAGCTATAAAATGAATAGCTAAAAATATTAATGATATTATTGTATTTATGTGTTATTATTTATAAATATTTATCTATTATTATTATTATTATTATTATGTATAGACATTGGGAATAATGCTTTTCCTCCTTTTTTGTCTTTAGCTGATATCATGACTGTTTAATAAAAATGAACAAAAAATAATAAATAATAATTCAGCATCTGTTGTTTTCTTAAAACTTAAATAAAAAAAAGTATTTTATTTTAAAATTCAACTATTATGTTAATTATAATCATTATTTTTTGCAAGACGTAAACTTGAAATTTGGAGAAAAAAGACAGAATTGCAAGACGTAAACTCGAAATACGGAGAAAAAAATCTGAGAAAAAAGTCGATATTTGCGAGGCATAAACTTTACGTTCGGAGAAAAAAGTCAGAATTACGAGACGTAAACTCGAAATTTGGAGAAAAAAGACTAAATTGCGAGACGCAAACTCGAAATACGGAGAAAAAATTCTGAGAAAAAAGTCTGAATTGCAAAACATTAACTTTAAATTCTGTGAAAAAAGTCAGAATTACGAGACGTAAACTCAAAATTCTGAGAAAAAAAGTTCGGAAAAAGTCGGAATTGCAAGAAACTTAAAATTCTGAGGAAAAAAGACGGAATTGCAAAACATAAACTTAAAATTCAAAGAAAAAAGACTAAATTGCGAGACGCAAACTCGAAATACAGAGAAAAAATTCGGAGAAAAAAGTTGGAAATTTTAGAGACGTATACTCAATTTGGAGAAAAAAGTCGGAATTGCGAGAAACTCAAATTTTGGAGAAAAAAGTCAGAATTGCGAAACATTAACTTTAAATTCTGAGAAAAAAGTCAGAATTACGAGACGTGAACTTAAAATTCTGAGAAAAAGTCGGAATAGTGAGACAAACTCAAAATACAGAATTGCGAGAAGTAAATGTGAAATTTGGACAAAAAGTTGGAATTGCGAGACGTAAATTCGAAATTCTGAGAAAAAAGTCTGAATTGCAAGACGTAAACTCCAAATTTGGAGAAAAAAATTCAGAATTGCAAGATTAAACTCGAAAGTCGGAATTTCAAGTTCACGTCTCACAATTTTTAAACTCAATTTTCAAAAAAGTCAAATTTTTTATTCAGTGGCGGAAACAGGCTTCTGTACAGTACTGAAAAAAAGTCAGGCACATTATGGTTTTTTTTTTTTTGGTTGTTTTTTTTTTGCCATTATGTTAATGAAAATTGGCTGCAGAATGCCACACTTTTTATTGGTACAAAATTGCATAACACATTTTCTTTTGATTTTGCCGTGAAATATGACAGACATGTTTCAGTTTGCTCACCAACATCTTCACCTCTGTAATAAGCACTTCCTGTTTTCTCATCCTCAGCTGACGGGCACGTGTTGGGAGAAGTTTACCCACGGCTCCGTGCGGCAGACTGGACCAGAGAGGGAAGACGTAGCGTCTCATCTGAAAGCGACTGTTAACGAAAGCGAGCGAGGCCTCCTGCGTAACGAACATTTGCGACAGGAAGCGGTCTTGCGTTGACCACCGGGTGACCTCTCTGGATGTCCACGTCTGCCTGATAAACACCACTAATGACTTACTCTTTCTCTTGTTTATTTGTAACCCCAGTCTGCTAATGCTGGGCGCCTCTGTGGATTTCTGCTAAATTATTGTTCTTGAAGTCTCAACACTGGTCTTAAATGGACTCGGCACGTCACATGACCTCAACGTCACACGCAAACCTTCCTCAGCTCTGACGGACAGACTGGACACTAGTGACCTCATCCCACGACCCCCGTCCCGCCTCAACCGCACCTCACGGAAAGCATATATATGTACATGTCTGTCGGAAAAAGCGGAAACTCTGTAGAAATAATCAGGAGGAGTGTTTTTTTTTTTTTTTTTGCTTAACGTGCAGGTTGTTTTAACATAACGTTTGTGGAAATCAAACGGGAGCATTAGTTCTGTGTGCTGGTAAATGTGTATGTTATGAACGAACATTACCATTAGAAAATTAAACAGGCTGACTGAATTTTCAAAAATAAAAACTCTTGAATTGTTTGAAGACGATTGTGTTTGTTTTGAAAGTCTGTCTGTGGAAATCCTATGATATTTAACAGTTACCAATAAATGTCAATAAATAAATAAATAAATAAAAACTTAAGTGGGGGAGATAACAGCACCCCCATGTGGCTGTTTAGTGGATGGTTAATGTATTATTTAATAATTAATAATATGGGCATTAAAATAAACATTGTCAAGATTTTTTTTGAGTATCTTATGCTTACAAATACAGTAAAAACAGTAATATTATAAAATATTACAATTTAAAATAAGTGTTTTCTATGTGAATATATGTGTATATATACTGGTATAGATGTAATAATATATGTAAAACAATATAAATAATATAGAATATATGTATGTAAAATGTAATTTATTCCTGTGAAGCAAAGCTGAATTTTCAGCATCATTATATTAACATTTCTGATTATTAATATTTAAATTTTTTAACTAATATTTTTAAAAATTATGCATTAATCAAAAGTAAAAACATTTATAATGTTACAAAGCTTATATTTAATCATTGCTGTTCTTTTGAACTTTATTTTTATGAAAGAATAGTTTTTTCAGCACTCATAATAATAATAATAACCATTATTAATAACAAAACACTAATAATCATTGATAAACTGATCAGCAAATCTGCATATTATAATGATTTCTGAAGGATCATGTGACACTGAAGACTGGAATAAGGATGCTGAAAATTCAGCTTTGATCACAGAAATAAATTGCATTTTAAAATGTTTATATATTGGGTAATAATTCTGGTTAATGCGTGACTGTAAATAATTGCCCACTTGACTTCATGGGAAAACACCTGAAAAATCCCTGCAAATGTGCAACTGTGAAACAAACATTTGTTTTACAAATAAAATGAAATTATAATAAAATGAAATCAAATCAAATTTGAACATAAGCCATTTTAAAAATACCAGATGTATATGAGGGATTAACCATTTAGTAGTGGGCGATATACCGGTTCACACAATTAATTGGTAAAAATTTGTCAAACGCTGGAGATTTTCGACTATGGTCTCTATCGCGGTTACATACTCACGTTACATTGCTGTGCTCATCGTCACAAAAACGTATCGTTTGCATGCCTTTTTTAATATTGCGGTTTAAAAACGTGATTTTAAGCCGTTGAAAAGCAATCAGCAGAAACTCCTTTTACTATATGTGCGTGAGAGGCGTGCGCACGTGATGACGGTGTTTCTAGAGCGTGGGAGTACGGAGTTAGTTTTGCTGCTTTACAGTCCTTGAATGGTTAAATACACACACTTGTACAGTGCCTGGCCTTGCTCATTTTTTTTCACGTTTTAAGTTGCTGCCTTATGTTAAAGTGCTTTAAATTACTTTTTTCCACATCAATCTACACACCGTACACCATAATGACAAAGTCAAAACAGAATTGTCACAACTTTGTAAATTTATAAAAATAAATAAATAAATAAATAAGTACATTGCATAAGTATTCATGCCCTCAATATGGTAATTAGTTAAAGCACCTTTACAGCCTTAAGTCTTTTTAGGTATGATCGGGTATGATGTGGTAAGCTCTGCACATCAACATTTGGCAATAGAGGGTATGCATTGACGTCACTTTCCTGCCTGGACACGCCCCCTCAGCCGGACTGAGTGGCACAATAGCCTTTAGCGTGAATGGATTTAATAGGGAAGATGCAAAAACGAGAATAAAAAAAACGATAATCAGTTTAAACTAAAGGTTGTTAAGCTTGATATAATGTTCCTAACAACTAAATAAATATCCAGTGGTCAATGGATATTGATGCAGCCAGGAATCGTGTTTTCTAACGCTTGTCTGATTTTGACGCTGGGGAAAATAAATAAAGCAAATTTGCCTGTGAACTCATTTTGTAAATACAAAATAGGTTGGTCTGAACCCCGGTGATCACTTATATCAATGTTATATATACAGTATCGTCATATATCGTCCAGCTAAAAAACGTATATAGTTTTTGTCAGTGTTTATTTAAAAACATCCAGTTATGCAGAATTTAAGATGGTATATTTAGCTGATGACGTGTCAATACGATACAATAATACAATACATATGATATGACTTTACTGCACAATTCAACATAAACATAAAATGATAACTGCAAATCCGTGTTTCGCTGCCTGGAGACCATTTGATTCTTTGAATTGCAGCGATTAATTTGCTTCTCTTTTCAGTAGCTTTCAGCAGTCTGTAAAAATATATGTCCGGTTTCTTGTCAAATCTCTTTTTACAGTCAATCGGAAAGCTCGTTCTGGTTTTACAGGTGTTTTGTGTGTTCTGTCACAGCATTCGCGTTGAAACCAATGCTGCCACTCAGTGGGCGGAGCCGCAGCCATTCCAGCTGACGGTGACGTCACATGCATACCCTCTGTTGACCATTTGCACGGATTACTTCCTTGTTTTAGACAAGCCAGCTCAGTCATTTCCGGTCAACTGTACTGTATCGTAATAGGAATTAGAGGTCTTCACGGGTTAAAAAATTCGTACCCGAACCCGAAGAGACCCGTAAATTTGTTGCACGGAACCGACCTGGACCCTATTTAATTTGAAAGTGGGACCCGAATCCGTGCAGACCCGAGAAATGCCTTAAATTTACTACCCGGACCGACGCGGACCGATGGTTATTCGTAAATTGGACCCGAACCCAGCTGGGAAGACAGAGACCCGACTGCACCCGGTCGGCACATATTACAAAGCAAAATGCTAACAAGTCAATACACAAGTTGCGAAAAAACTTTTTGGCTTACCTACTGTTAGTAGCCCAGACTGTGATCAATCCTCCTTGACACTAACATTTTCGTCCATGTTAGGCTGTTCCTCTCTCTTGCCAAGTGAAAGAATCTTCTTAATTTATATATTATTGCAGCTTGGAGCAGTTTTTTTTTTTTTTTAAAAAGTGCACAGAACAAGAAGTGCGTTACACTTTACTGCGTGAGCAGTGGTGTAGTGGTGTCTGGAGAAGTATACTCTTAATTTATTCAAGGTATTGTTTTCGTTATAATGTACTGATTCAAATTAGTAATCAACAATTAATTATCATGTTACCACTCTGAGTTACATGCTCTCGTGCATGCAGGCGGCATTTGCTGTCACGAAGCAGGACGAAGCGGGCGCAATCATATTTCAAAGGAAGCCGGCGCCACGGTCTTGCTTTTATTGAGCATTTGCCTTTATTCATGTGCAATTGGATAAGATATTATGTGGTCGACTGTCATGATTTTGGCTAAAGCAAGACACTACTGAATGATGCGCATCAGAGTGGATTTAGAAGTGGATACACAAAGCCGACTTCACTGCACCATCGTGCGTGTTCAATAACAGGTGCGTCTCTTCTTCAGTAAAAGAAAACAATGCAAAACATATGCTTAAAGCTCCACCTAGTTAATCTTATGAAGCTTAAAGGAGGAATTCACATGAGACAGCTTGATACCGTCCGCTTGCAGTACTAGCGTTAACTTCGCGTCATTTTTTTTCCCCACCTTATTTCCCGCTCACACTTTTCTCGTCCCAAATTTTACAAGTTGCAAGTTACAAAACACACGCAAAGTGCTGACCGACACTGATCACTGGCGGGTGCGGTGTCCTCCGATCGATTCGGGTATTACACACAAATGTTAAACAGACCCGGGACCCGAGGTAATAGATTGGGACCCGACCCGGACCCGACTGACTCATTTAAAATATAGACCCGAATCCGTACGGGTCCCTGGTCGGGTCCCGGGTCCTCGGGTCTCGGGTCCTCCGTGAAGACCTCTAATAGGAATGTCCTTTGCTGGTTTTCTCTACATAATCTGTTCACAATTAGAAGAAAAGTTTTGTTTAAAGGACCAAACGTCCATGTATGCCGTTTCAAGAATGACAAACGCGAGTGTAAAAAATTACACGAGTAAATCCAGAGTAACAAAATTACAGAAGTAACAAGGTTGTGTTGTGTTGGTTGAATATAGGCTATTTAATAGCTTTTAGAGTTCAAGATAAAACTGTTATTAAATGTATGTAAAAAGATGCAGTTATTAAATTAAATTTCAAATATTTCAAATTTATATTGATTCATATTGCATTATTTAATTCTTATACAATTAATATTTAACTTATTTATTTATATTTGTAGTGAACTATATATACGTATTTAAATAATTCACCCTTATACCCTTATATTCACCCCATGTGTCTGAGCTTGCTTATTTATGTATTTTTATGACTTGCTGCACTTGCTATACTATATACTTTAGTGCGGTAAAAGTACTAAAATTTGTTATACTAATAATTTTATAATAAATCGAAAAGCAAGACGTGAAAAACTATGGGAGTTAAAATGGCAGCTGCAGCCAATGAGTGAACCTCTACTGCCATCCTCTGGTAATTTAATGTCATTTTCAACTTAAAAAGTCGTTGTTTTCCGTTTTTCATGTCGTATTTATGAATGAAAAGTGAATCTTTGAAGTGAATTTTACTGCACAGCTGTAGAGTTGAAAAATAATAAAGGCTTTAAAATATTACAGGATTTTAAAAATGTGTTCATGACTATGAAGGCAAGTTATTAATTATCAAGAATACTATTAAGATGTCGTTGAAGAGAAGCATCTCCAGCTTTATGATAGTGTTTAGCTGTCAACATTTAAATGTACAACTACTTTAAATTATATGTTGTTAAATAATATTAAACTGAATGTTCATGCCGCTATCATTATTTACGATGTTGCAATTATTGTTTTTCTCAGTTTCTGATAAGAACGAGGCAAGAGAGTAGCCTCAAGAGTCTCCACCTATATATAACATATATAAAATGAGCTACCCTGGAAATTTACGAGCTGTTTTTTTATTATGCAGAAGTTTTAAAAAACGCTCTGTGCATATGGTCAATTATCTGCTATTCTTCTCTTCACCTCTTAAGCTCTGTCAGCTTGGATGGGGGCTTGCAGACATTTTCAGGTTTCTCCAGAAATATTTGGGCCACTCAAGGACATTCACAGAGTTGTCTATAGGCCACTCTTCACTGAAAAAAATGATTCTGACCCCTTGTAAATGTTACATGTTTTTATCTGGTTAATTTCACTGATTTTAATGTGTTATTTAATCCTACTTATTTTTTATTATTAATTTTCAAATTCACTGCCCTTGTTTAAAACAAGTTAATTTCATTCAATTAAAAGTAATTAGAAAAAAATAAGTTTCATTTAATTTCCATATACACTCAAAAAAATATTTCAGCCCTAAACTTAATTCAATTACATACATCAGTTCCATGCATTTAGATTACATAGTTTTAATTTAAACAAATCAATTAAACTTAATGTAATTCAAATACATCAGTCTTACGTAAATGAAACAGGTAAAGTTTATGTAACATTTCCCAGTGTTAAACAAACCCTGCTCAGTGTTCATGTGTTTCCACACTACAGAGTGTTCAAGTAGCATTGACACAGTGTTGGAGTTAAGGAGATAATTATGTCATGATTGACCAATAATGATGAACACCTGCTGTTTACAAGCAGAATCACAGAAGGAAAGAGAAACACAAGAATCAGACACAGCCAAAGATAAAATGAACTTTAATATAATAAATTTAATATACATTAAATCTCTGATTAAACAACTCCACAAACATTACAGTTTGGCTTGATTTCTGTCATATATCTACAAATATTATTTTAGAACATCTAAACAGAGGTTTAGATGTTTTATATATATATATATATATATATATTATGTTTCAATTGACCTCACCATCATGGCGATCAGGGTTTACTTTAGTTGGACTCTTGACTTTTGATTTTTTATTTTTTTTTGGCTGCTATAATTATGTGTATGAAGCACATCTATTACAGCAAAATAACAAAGCCAAAAAGAAGTCTGATTAGGTGTTTTTGGTTAATTTTTTATTTGTGGGGAAATCACTAACATCCAGTGGCCTGATGCACTGATCTCATGCAGTGGTTAGTCTATTATTTTCATAATGTTTACAACAAGTGTATGAACTATTATGGATGTTTATCTTATACACTAAACCTTGAAATCTACGGTGTCCCTTTGACACACACAGACATCAAGAATCAGCATTTGAATCTCAACAATGGTGACATTCAACAGCTGCATGCTGGGTAACAGCAGATTATAAAACTCACCCATGACTCCCAGCATGCAGCTGTTGAATATCACCATTGTTGAGATTCATATGCTGATTCTTGATGTCTGTGTGTGTCCAAGTAATCCTGGCGATCTTAAAGTAGTAATAGTAAGAGTTCATACAACTATTGTAAATATCATGAAACTAAGAGGTAAACCATAGAACGATATCAGCAAATCAGACCACTGGATGATGATTACACCATCAATAATAATTAACCAAGAACATTTAATAAGGCCCTCCCCTTGTTTTTTTTTGGCGCTATAACAAATGTGCTCTGTAAACACAATTACAGCAACCAAAGAACAAAAAAATTATATTAAGAAAGTGAAGGCTCAAGAGCCCAACTAAAGTAAACCCTGTTCGCCATGATGGTGAGGTCAAATGAAACTTTTTTTTTTTTAATAAAACATCTAAACCTCTGTTTAGATGTTCTCAAATAATATTTGTGGATATATGACAGAAATCAAGTCAAACTGTAATGTTGTTTGTGGAAAAGAGATTAATAAACTCAATGTATAAAATATAAGTACAACCAATTTATAAAATATAAGTAAACTCAACTTATAAAATATAAATTCTCTCAACTTAAAAAATATATCTGGATTTAGATAAATTTATTTCGTGCAACCCCTTGACGTAATAAAATTAAGTAAATTCAACATAACATTTTTTTCAGTGTTGCTGTGTGCTTAGTTGCTGGAAGGTGAACCTTCTGCCCAGTTTGAGGTTCTGAATGCTCTGGACTGGGTTTTCATTAAGGCTGTCTCAATATTTTGGTGCACTGAGCTTTTATTCGACTTTGCTGAGCCCCACCGCATGAGGCTGCTACCAGTACACTTTGCTGTTGGGATGCTACTCTGCAGGTGATGAGCAGTGCTTGGTTTCCTCCAAACATGATGCTTGGAACTGAGGTTCATCAGACCAGAAAATCTTGTTTCTCACAGTCTGATAGTTCTTTAGGTGCTTTGTTGCAAATTCCAAGTGTGTTTTCATGTCTCCTCACTGAGGAGAGGATTGAGGTTGGCCACACCGCCATAAAGACCGGATCGGTGGAGTGTTGCAGTGATGTTTGTCCTTCTGTAAGTTTCTCTCATCTGCATATATGAGCTCAACTAGTGTGACCATCAGCTTATTGGTCACCAGTCTAAACAAGGCCCTTCTCCATCAATTGCTCAGTTAGGCCAGGAGGCCAGCTCTAGGAAGAGTCCTGGTTGTTTCAAACACCTTGCATTATGGATAACAGAGGCTACATGCTTCTGTGAACCTTCAATGCAGCAGAATTGTTTTCTGAACTCTTCCCCGGATGTGTGGCTTGACGCAATCTTGTTTCTGAGCTCTACAGGTAGTTTTTTTGACCTCAAGGTTTGGTTTATGCTTGATATGCATTTTCAGCTGTTAGACCTTTTTATTGAGAGGTGTGCCCCATTCCAAACCATACCCATTCAATTAAATTTGCCACAGGTTAACTCCACTCAAAGTGTAGTAACATCTACAAGCGATATGAATGCTACTGAGCTAAAGTTCAACTGTCCCAGATAAGGGTATGGATACTTATGCAATGAAATAATTTCAGTTTTTTATTTCTAAAAAATTTGCAAAGTTGTTACAAACCTGTTTTGTGTTTTGTCATTATGGTGTATGGAGTGTAGTTTGATGTGGGAAAAAAGTAATTTAAAGCAGTTAAACATAAGGCTGCAAAATTACAAAATGTGAAAAAAATGAAGGGTGAATATTTTCACAAGGCACTGTATGTGGCAAAATGCCCATCTTTGCAAGTATGATCGTAAACACAGTAATTAGGTCTTAAGTGAAAGCAAACCGCTGAGAAAGAAAAAACAGGTGTGACGGTATATTGGATTCAGGCAGCTCTTAAAGTGACAGCAGTCTAATATTCCTGCTGTCTGTCATTCATGTTAATCAAACAACAAAAGAGAGAAAATCTCTCATTGCTCTTCACTAAATCCCTTTTGTAACTTTAATAAGAACAAATCTGTATTTAATTTACACAGTGAAGAATATGCATGCAGTTCCTTACTTCATGTACAATGTATGCAGCTTTTCTTATTTATTTGTTCTACTGTAGTTTTTTTTTCTATTGGTTGTAATTAATTTCTTGTTCTTATTTAATCACTGTTTATTTTCAGTGAGCTTGAGTTATCTCGTATTAACTCATTTTATATATTAGTTTTAGTTTGTTTTGAATTGATTAGACAACTACAGGGATAAAAACGATAGTTTTCTTTTGTTTTATTTATAACAGTATGAACAATTAACTTAAATTTGATATATCTACAAAGTAGTTTTAGAGAGAAAGAGAGGAGATTATTTACTGATTTACCTCTCAGAATAGCAATTTAATGCTATATACAGTTGAAGTCAAAAGTTTTCATACACCTTACAGAATCTGCAAAACGTTAATTTTTGACCAAAATAAGAGGGATCATATAAAATGCATGTTTTTTTTGTTTTTTTTTATTTAGTACTGACCTGAATAAGACATTTCACATAAAAGATGTTTACATACAGTCCGCAAAAGAAAGTAATAGTTGAATTTATAAAAATGACCCTGTTTAAAAGTTTACATACACTTGATTCTTAATACTTTGTTGTTACCTGAATGATCCACAGCTGGTTTTTTAGTTGTTCAGTTTGTCCTGAACAGTTAAACTGTCTGCATTTCTTCAGAAAAAATCCTTCAGATCCCACAAATTCTTTGTTTTTTCAGCACTTTTGTGAATTTGAACCCTTTCCAACAATGACTGTATGATTTTGAGATCCATCTTTTCACACTGAGGACAACTGAGGGACTCATATGCAACTATTGCAGAAGGTTCAAACACTCACTGATGCTTTAGAAGGAAAAACAATGCATTAAGAGCCAGTGTGATATGTAAACATCTTTTATGTTAAATATTGTATTCAGGTCAGTACTAAATAAAAAACATAAAGCATTCTGTATGATCCCTCTTATTTTGGTAAAATAATTAACATTTTGCAGATTCTGCAAGGTGTATGTAAACATTTGACTACAACTGTAAGTAAAATAGGAAAAAAAACAAAAAGCTCTTTGTTGAGTTTTATGTTTAAGACAGCAGGTTTGTTTGTCAGGTGTGTTTGTGTGACATCAGCCATTGACCTGAATAAATGTTTTATTCCACACTTCTTGTCCCACAGACTGACAATAATGTTTATGTGCTGTTTATTTGTTCTGAATGACCTTTAGCTTACAGATCACAGTTCATCACAGTGAATCTCGCTATTGGCTGTTTGTGACAATAACATGGTTTATTGGGCTGAAGCGAGGACTCTTATGAACTTCACAAACTTCCCGTTGTGAGAAACACTGTACAGTCTTCAGGAGCGAAACAACACTTCTTCTGGCTCTGTTTGTTTGATTTGAAGTCATGACACTGACAGTCCGTGATCTGAGGAGGACCTTACCTAAGGTACAACTCTGAGGATTTCTTATGTAAACATTATACAATTTGTCTCTCATAAGTGTTACTTACATATTCAGTGGCATTATGATGAGTCATTATGATGTGTGCTGATGAAGACGTGTGTTTGTGTGTGTGTTTTTAGACGTATAATCACAGGAGAGAGGTCTTGTCAGAGATCTCTACAGTTTTGTCTCAGCATCAGTACCTTCAGCCAGTGCTGGAGAAATTCGGTGAGCAATTCACTTCAGTTCATTTGTAGAGAGCTTTTCACAACACATCTATAATAAGTTTACTTATTATGTTTTATTTAGCTGTTATACATTAAATACAGTGTTGGGAAGGTTACTTTAGAAATGTAATAGGTCACAGATTACAATTTAGGGTGCTTTCACACCTGTAGATCGATTGCTTTATTCCGAAACAGGGATTAAAATTATTACAATGTTGCTTTTTGTTCTTGGTGCCGTTAGCTTTCACACAGCAAAGTTTCTAAACGGACCAAATGTGTTAATACAAGTCACGCGCGAAAAACAATCTAATAGGTAGAACAATTCCATATGAGCCGATTTGCCACTATCGGGCCGAACCGTTCTCTTTGCTTAACCGTTCCATTCCGTGCCGATCGGATATGGTTTCATTTTCCACTGTTGTGCTGATAAACCGGAACTCTTTGGGATGTAAACACAAATGCACCAGTCGTTGCCTTGGTAACGCAATTGTAATATAAACAGGAATATTGACGATGATCAGATATTAGGGACTTCAAGCAACAGCTTCCAGTGGAACGGCTACGATGACCGGAAGTAAGCTGTTACACCGCGAACGTAAAACTCATTAAGCAACCATAAACAAGAAGGCGCAACGCGGCATTCAGTCATTTATTTAAGTACAAATGATGGATTATCTTAAATTTAAAACATATTAACACAGATTAAATTAAAGACTAATGGTAGAATCGTATACTGATGGAATTACAGTGGTATGTACTATAAAACGTAACATTTATCTGCCTAATCTGTCACGTTATAAAGACTACGGCAAACCAGCTGTTCTCCCGTAGTAGACGGTTACAGTAGAACGTCAAGAAGTTGCAGTTAAAGTCGTGACTGCGCAATATGACATCGGAATGCCGTTGCCGTTCCATAGCTGCTTAAAGTCCCTATTTCTGTTTTTGGGACTACTTCGTTAACTAACAGAAAAAATGGACACAACTCTTGGCGCAAAAAATAAAATAAACCGAGGACAGGTATAAAGTTGCTGAGGGGATATGCATGCCAACGGAGACCGACGCAGAAGGTAAAACCTGTCTAAAAAATACCACATTTATTGACAGTATTAATGCATGAGCTATGAACGCAGCGTAACAGCTGTTTACTTGGCTGTTTGATCAAATAGCGCGCCTTCGCTTAGCACACACACTCTATCAGCACGCTGCCCTACAAAGACTAAAGACCTTGAAAATGAGAAAAATGACTTTAAAGTTTTTTTATTTGTCCAGCCAAATTAATTATAGGTAGGACACTGGAAATTTGGCAATTAGATGTTTTAGCAATGAAAATTATCTACATTAAAAAATTGTGAGCTCAAACTTTTTTCCCCTATTTCGAAGTTAGCGTACTCTGCCTTCTGCAGTGTCTGCAAAAAGTGAGAAGTCACACCAAGGCAAAATGCGGTAACTTCCTCTGTGTATCACTAGAGGGAGCCTGAGTACCACTACTGGTACTCGTACCACAGTTTGCTATGCTCAGTAACGTAAGAGAACGCTAGACGTAGCATAATAGTTTTTATACTGACTTGAATGAAATAGCCTAACCTAAAAGAACGACTTGTGGATTGATGTGAATGCCTGCAAGCAGGAATGGCCAGAATGCTTGTGGACTGATTTTATCGGGTTACAAGAAAAGGTAGGATATGGATTTAATTGCAAACTGTTCCTAGCCTACTGTTCCTGTTCCTGGAGCTGTCTGGCCGATCGCCATCTATCCAGTTCGTTTGTCTAATGCTTCAGTGACAGATCAGATGTATGAAAGTATACAAGTTACACCCTAATTAAAATGCGGGAGACTTTAATGGACAGTAAAACAAAGGCAAAACACCACATAACTCAGAGTCAGCATTGTAAATTTATACTGATGCGTGGCTAAACAAAGGCAGAACGCCCTAACTCAATTTGAGTGTTCCAAAAGTCAAAGAGCGGTAACTGGTGTTATAAGGTGCTCTGCCTTGGTTTCTCCAGGGTGTTTTGAAGTTATGGTTAAGACAGTTCATTATTTTCTTGGAAAAACAACTAAATTGACTCGAGATACTTATACACATGATAAAGGATGTCTTGAATGTCCCAAAAATATCAATAACTAGTTAAGTTAAGGAATAACTAAGGAAGTTAAGGTCTTTTGCCTTTGCAGGTCAGCCTGGTTTGGCACGGTTGTCTAACCGTGCCGATAATTCCGGGCCGAGAACGGTTTGTAATCGTGCCGTGCCATACCAGGCTCAGGTGGAAACACATCTGTAGCTGTCGTTATATTAATTCATAATTTTGAGCAGGTGTCCAGGATTCGTCGGGAAAACATTTTTAAATACACCTTCTACAAAGAGAGCAATAATACGGCATTATAAAATGAAAATACGAGCTTTGATTTTGAATGGCGAAGATGTGCCCACATACAAACATTCACGGGTTCATTTTAAGCGTATTAGCATAACAACAACGCTACTGCTGTTCACGGAACTGTAATTACCCATTATACCCATTATATATTATATTATAATGTGATATAGCCTGGTTTGTCAGTCCGTTGGATCGGATAGCTTTCTCACTACAACCGAACCGCTCCAGAGTTCGTTTTCAATCGAGTGGAGACCGTGGAGATCTCGGACCGATTGTTTTGGTGCGGATCCGAGCGCGATTGCCGTGTTCACATATGCCCAAACGAACCGAGCTAAGGAGGGAAACACGCCAGGTTCCGAAACAAAATGCACCCTTAGGGTGTTTTCACACCTGCCTCATTTAATTCGGTTGAATCGCACTAGAGTTCATTACAGTACATTACAATTACAGTTTCATGAACAGCAGTAGCTTTATATTGTTTTGCTAATACCACTTAAAATGAACCCGTGTCTGTCTGCGTCATTCAAAATCAAAGAGCGCCTTTTCATTTTATAATGCCGTCTTATTGCTCTGTTTGTAGTAGGTGTGTTTTAAAAATGTTTTCCTGACGATGGACTCCTGCTCAAAATTATAAATTACAATTACAATTACAAAAAAAAATAACAATAAGCCCGCAAAGCTGTTGTTGTTCCATCCTGATGAGCGGAAGCTTAAAGTTTAAAAGTTTCTGTAAACGAATTAGTGACATTACAGTTTAGTAGCCTAGTGTTTGATTAGATGTATATTTTATGTAAATATAATCATTTCATTTACGAATCGTGGTTATGATTCAGTGAATTAAACATAACATATGTATATATGCAATACATACACACTAGGATATTACAGGGGGATATTTACTTACATTTTAAAATGTTATACACAAATAATACAATTAGTGCTGTGCAACGATTAATCGCGATTAATCGCATACAAAATAAAAGTTTTTGTTTGCATAATATATGTGTGTGTACTGTGTATATTTATTATATGTAAGGGTGTAATGGTACGTGTGTATATAACTTTTTAAAAAATAAAATGAATATTTATTTGCGACAGTTATGCTAACAACAATAAAAAGATTAAAACAGCGACATCTGCTGACGGACACCGTGTTGCATTGCGTTATCATAGGAACGTGCCTGCTGAAGATAATGAGGAAATCACGTCGCCCAGTTTGCCAAATGCATTCATAATGACACGCACGTGGCCTGCTCACTCCAAAGTCTAAACTCCAAGGGCTCTGCCCCTCGAAGGGAGCAGGGCATAAGGATGATCACTTCCATTTGGAATTTTCCCCTTGACGGTTCGGTACGATACACGTACTGTTACACCTCTATATGTATATAAATGCACATGCATGGATATATTTAAGAAAAAATATAATTTATATATTAAATATGTTTATGTATAATATTAATATTAATATAATATTAATTATATCAATAAAAAATATATATTTTCAAAATATATACTGTATGTGTTTGTATTTATATATACATAGTAAATATACACAGTACACACAAATATATTATGTAAACAAAAACTTTTATTTTGGATGTGATTAATCGCGATTAATCATTGCACAGCAATAAATACAATGCTATGGAGATTTAAATAAAGAAATAAATAAATACACATAATTATATAATCATTAATACAATGTTTTCAATCAAAAAAATAATTAAACAATATGAGAAGTATTTTAATACGTAATACTTTTAGGTTGACAATAAAGAGTATGAATTTGATGTAATTAATAAATAACTTCACAGTAACCTAATGTTATATATATATATATACATACAAAGTAAAAAGTAATATAAGTAAATCACATTTTAGTACTGTTTAATGATATTAAAATAATTTTATATTTTATAATTTTATATTAGGAAAGTTTACTGTGCTAGAAAGGAATACTGATCATTTTTGTAAGTGTATGTTTAAAAATATGTACATAGTACATAGAAATTACTTATTTCTTTAAGAAAATCTCTTTGTAATTTTCTTGTATTTTCCTCAGTCTTTAATGACGGGACAGCTAAGATGTTGATCAATTTGACTGGAACTATTGAAGTCATTTATGATGGTAAGTTACACCTTAGAGACACCAGCACTGTTATTTCAGGGTAAAAAAGGAGATTATTATTACATATGTATAAGATTGCAGCAAACAAAACACCTATACGTGTTCTGCTTTAGGCAAACGCTACAATATTCCAGTGAGTTTGTGGCTGAAGGAAAGTTATCCACGCACTGCGCCCATCTGCTATCTGAAACCCACGTCGGAGATGGTGATCGTGTCCAGCAGACACGTCAACAGCAATGGAGAGATCACGATGCCTTACCTGGACGAGTGGAGACATGTAAGACAACAGACTCAACATCCTACAATAGTTTTGACCTCCAATAATACAAATAACTTACAATTTTTATCTGTTTTTATGAAATTATTTGCTTGTTGTGCGGGGTTTTACAGACGCAGTGTGACCTGCACAGCTTGATTCAGGTTATTATGGCCATGTTTAGTGAAGTTCCTCCTCTGCGTATGCGTCTTTACCCAGAAGATTGTGAGTATAGTTTCCTTATTCGTACTCATAAACTCTTCATATCTGAGTAGAGCAGCTTCACTCCTGAATTCTTTCATCTGTCCTAAATACTTTAAGCAAACAGATAAACAGGCAGTTTAGATCTAGTTCAGGTGATTTGAAATATCATAAAGTGTTCAAAGGTTGATGTGAGGTTATGTTTTGATTAACTGGAAATGATCATTCTGTACAGCAATAGGATAATATAACATGGCATTTCAGTGACTAAGTTATACGGCTGCTGTATTGTTTTGCAGTTTCAAAGTGTATCTGTTCTTCATTTAGGTAAAATTACAATTGTTGTTTCTTTACAGCAGGTTCTGCTTATCAGAGTTGCTTATATGAGGAAATCTCACATGTGAAGCTGGATGATGATCTTCCTTTCTCTGAACATAATGAAACCATCTGTTAGCTTGCTAGATGTATTTGCAATGTGATTTCTCAGCAGCTTGTACATATTTTGTTGTTAAAGAAGACATTTGCATGAGACTGTAAACTTTTGTATAAAAAATAATAATACTGAATGTTAAATTTGAGCAGAATGAATGTAAATACTGAAATTTTATGTGCATTTACTTACATTTTATGTGAATATACAGGTTTTTGTAACAATGTTAATGTTTTGACCTCTGTCATATAAAA
The DNA here is from genome assembly GCA_012976165.1 of Labeo catla. NCBI lineage: Eukaryota > Metazoa > Chordata > Actinopteri > Cypriniformes > Cyprinidae > Labeo > Labeo catla. The sequence continues at coordinate 1,026,803 of VONZ01000023.1, read as the reverse complement.
ACAACTTCATAAGTATTGACAAATAACCAGTAAATAGTTTTTTGAAGAAACGCATATATTTATGTAGTGTGAAGTCTGATCTTTAAGAGTCACTAATTTAGTCAATTCTTTCATTGCTTTTTTACATTTTTACTGAACTGTACCATAAATTTGTCCTATGGTGTAACATAGCAAAAATTAAGAAAAAAATATCTTAATAATATACAAATAGCATGAGAGAAATGTATCTTCATTGTTAGAGACTTCTTTTTATATAGTGTTATTAATTAAATATGAAATTTTAATTAACATTATTTTTCCTTATAACAAGATAAAATTTGCTGTCATCCATTCAAAACTGCTTAAAATTATACCATTTTAAGATGAGTGATATTTATATCTCCCTTATTGCAATACTTAACTGTTTATATATATATATAAATATATATATATATAGACAATTTCGCTAGATTTAAACATACTGTTCCCGATTCACTTCCTGTTTCTTTTTTTTTTTTACTTTACACAAACATCACAAAAAATTACAACCAACATAACATTTGACTGGATGAAAATGTTACATTAGCACCTTTAAGATGTATGTGTATATGTGAAATAAAAAAAAAAACAGGAAGTGCTTCTGGACCAGTGTTGTTTACATCTAGCGAAATGGTCTATATATATATATATATATATATATATATATATTGAGATAAAAACAAATCTGTGGTTCTTTTATGTGTGTCACACCATAGGACATTATGTCACACTAAAGAACAGAATTTGGTAGTTATTGGAAGTAAGTATATCTATTTAATTTTGAACATGTCAAAAGAGAAAGTTTAATTAATTTAATATAAGCAATATCAACTTATTTTTTAAACAAAACAAAATAATTTTCATCAACAAAATTCAGTCTCTTAGTCAATCAGTATGTTACTGAAACTCCCTGTTAATTTTCTGTCTGTATTTTGGGTGTTCTCTCTCTCCCACAAATTTTTCTCCCTCAGTTCTTTCTGTCTCAAAAACAAAGTATCACATTTTATACTTATTTTCATGACACTTTATAATAGTACAAGTTTTCTGCAAAAACATCAGAAAATAGATTAATTAATGTAATTATTGCATGTAAGAACAGTGAAAATTATCAAAAAAAAAAAATACAAAGGAGTTAAACAAATCTTATTTAATTATTTAAAATGCTGTTAAAAGAGACCTTTTCCTCTGGTGTGACATTTTTTGTCCTGTGGTGTGGAAGTTCAGGCGTCACACCGGTGGATATTTTCTGTCACACCATAGGACATTTCAGCCTTTTGTGTCAATTAATGACCTTGCAATTCCAAGCTAACCTGTCACTAGTGGTTTGCAAGACACATTTGAATAATTTTCCAAGATTATGTAGTTTAACATACTGTTTTTAATGAAAAAAATATAATTCAGGGGTGTCACACCAAAGGACAACAAAACGTAACACTTGTAATGGTTCTAAAAAATACATATTTGAACAATTTTAAGACAAAGATTTACCATGTGCACATGTCATTGCCTTGACAGGGGGGTTTAGTAACATGATCATGAATGGGGTCCTTCAACGAATAAAAGTTTTTTTTCTGGAATTGGACAATTTAAAATCAGGATACGGTGTCACACCAGAGGACATGGTTTTCAGAGATAAATGTCTCATGTTTCAACACTTTCAGAAATATATAGATGAAACATGATTGCCATTTACTAAAATAGACATTTTTTATGCTTTTATTTTTCTAATTTATAAAAGTTGTAATTTATTGGACCGTGCTTGAGACAGTCGCACCATAGGACGATTTTGACGTTTGGCTCAAAAATGTAAAAAATCGACTAACACTGCAGCTTTTTTAACAACAGTTCCATGTAGGACAAAGAAATGTTACGATTTCCTACATTTTAAATAATGCTAATATTTATTATATTCATCTTGTGGGACAGTAAAAATGCCATGTCACGTAAACAACCCATAAACAGTTGGATATTACAATCACAACATTTTCATTTAAATATATATATAATATATATGTATGTATGTATATATAAACTTCTTAAAAACGAGGATACTTTAAAGTTGTACTTCTAAAGTTGTAAAATGCAACGTGTTGTTTTTGTGTGTGGACCGTTATGCATTTGACCATAATTTAATTCTATATTTAAAACAATGTGAACCAAGACCAAATGTATTGTATTATAATAAATTATGAATGATAAATTATTAATTAAATATGTTAACAGAAACCACTTGTCTGACTTTTATTTTGAAAAACCCAACACACTCCTACCGGAAGTGAAACTTCTTCACTGTAGTGACGATCGCATCGTTCGTCTTGTTTATCTTCTTCGCGATGAATGCTAGTCGATTTGACCTATATTTATTGAATTTTCGTTAAAGAACTATAATTAGAGCTATACTAATAAGCTATTAAGGTGTTTGTGTCGGACAGCAGGCGACAATACGAGCGTTTTCGGGTTTGTCGTGGTGTTTTGGCCTGAGTTGAGACACACTCGTATATTCACATTTCACACGTTTACATTTATTTGTCAGGAGTTTAAGTGTGTTTATTTATATTTGTGTAGTAAATCATGGCTGTTGTCAACGAAGGAGCTCTTAAAAAGATGCTGAAGGTTAGTATCCTGCTTTTTGGTGTTTAATCTTTTCATCTGAATAGTTACTTAAATTGAACGGGGAAGAATATGATGGGTGTTTGTTTATTATATTATTGTCTCAAATTGAAAAATAATCGCATATATCCTGTATTAAGTATGTTATTTGTCTGTGTTTACGTAAGATGTACTAAGATTATTGTCATGTAAGATTTAGGTGGTGTTTTGAAGTCAAAATAGTTGTGTTAATAACTTAAAATAACTTTCCTTAATAACATTAGCAAATATTAGTACACATATAGCGCTAAACAGATCATTATTGAATGTACATTTAAATTATTTGATATGTCATCTTGATTAAATATATTTTCAAGCAACTGTGATAAGACTTGAAGACATAAGGAATTATAAATACAAATGTTAGAATATTAAGAATATTATTTACATAAAGAAATTCGTTTTAAGCATCAAGATTTTTGTATATTCTCATTGTTGATATAAAATAATTGTAAATGATAAAGTATATACCATGTATTAAGAATGCACAGTGCTTTTTTAGAGTTACTTATATGGTATTATGTTATTTATTAATATTTTGAAATATTTTTATTGTCAGTTTTCATTGTAATTTTAGTCATCTGTTGCATGTTTTTGCCATTTTTGCAATTTTCTTTTTAACTTTTTATTTAGCTTTTTTGTTTTAGTTTTTATTTTTTTCCATAACTTTAGGACTTCAACTTATTTTTTTAGTTAGCTGCAAAGTCAAAAATGCAAATTTTGTTTAGGTTCAGTTTATTTACTGTATTAGGCAGGTTATTTGTCTGTATTTACACAAGATAGTTGTATTTATACTAAAATATTTGCCATACTCGATTTGGATGATTTCGTATCTTGTTTCACCTTTTGAAAGTCCAAATAAATATATTATTATTTTATAATACTTTGATAACATAAAACACACTTTTTTATTATTTATTTATTATTTTTTTCTGCATATTTAACAGATCATTATTGAATGCACATTTAAATTATTTATAAATGTCATGCTGATTCAATACATTTCATTGTGATAAGGCTTTGTAATAGAGACATAATAGTTTGTTTGGTTATTCATATGTGTATTATTTTTATATTTCAGCAATACAAATACAGAGATCTCACTGTCCGAGAGATAACAAATGTCATCTCTCAGTACAAAGACCTCAAACCTGTTATGGATGCATATGGTAAGATTCTGTGATTTGTAGATCTCTGGAAACATAATTCTTTTTTCAACCATTTCCCATGAATAACTGATGTTTCTTTCATAGTGTTTAATGACGGATCATCCAGAGACTTGATGAGCCTCACGGGAACTGTTCCAGTTAGTTATAGAGGTGAGTTAGAGAATTGTTTGTAGTGTAAAGACGAAGACAACATTATAGCTTATATAACCATGCGTGTTTTTCCGGTTTCAGGGAATGTGTATAATATCCCCGTGTGCTTGTGGCTGCTGGATACGTATCCCTACAATCCTCCCATATGTTTTGTGAAGCCCACCAGTGCGATGATGATCAAGACCGGCAAACACATCGACGCCAACGGCAAGATCTACCTGCCGTACCTGCACGAGTGGAAACATGTACGACCAAATCCGTCGCATGAAATTATTTCATTCTACTATCAGTATTTTTCCTCATGTCTCATAGAATAAAAAGATATTTTTTTATGTTATGTAAATACACTTTTAACAGTGATTAAACATGTCAGATGTCTCACTCATCTTTTATTTTATTTCACCCATTAGCCTCAGTCAGATCTGTACGGGCTCATCCAGGTCATGATTGTGGTGTTTGGTGAGGAACCGCCCGTTTTCTCCAGACCCACCACACAACCTCCTTACCAGGCTTTCCAAGCAGCCGGACCCCCGAACCGTAAGAACAGCCTTTTCTCCTCAAGCCCTGCATTCATGAGCCAATCTCACAATACAGTTGAATTTCCCAAGAGATGTGGACAGTTTAAAATAAGAATTTGAGAATAAGAAATTATATTATTTTTATAAAGAAAATGAAGCTTGCATTTTAGCATCAATATTTTTATTTATTTATGTTTGTTTATTTTCTCATTCCTGTTATTGAAATGATAAATTAATTGTATGGTGCAATTTTAGTATTACTTATATTTTGAATTAGCTTTTATTTTTAGGTTTTCAGTTTTCATTTTAATTTTACTTTAAATTTGACTCATTTTGTTTTGTGTTTATGTCATTTTGTTATGGCTTTTGTCAATTGTTTATATTTTCTATTTAACTTTCAACTTAAAATTTCAGTTAGATTCATTTAAATTGAAGTTTCAGTTTTTTTTTTCATTAAATATTTTTATTTTATTCAGTTACTGAAAATTTTTAATACATTAATTTTAGTTAATTATTTACATCTTATTTGTTTTTAATATTTGGGGAATTATCATTAAATAACATCAGTGCAAATATCTTAGTAGACTTTTAAAAGTTTATTTATGCTATTATATATAATTTCTTGCTTTTTCTTTTGGTTTTGGCAATAGGTTTTTTTTACCTGGATTCATATCCTTATAGGATGCATTGTTGTAAAGCATAGATAGATTAATTTGTTATGAAGATGTTATGCCAGGGCTCTACAGTGCGACTGAAAAGTACTGTGTGTGAACGAGAAAAAATATTTGGGAGCACCATGTGCGACTGACCCGATCAGCATACTTGTGTTTGCGCTGAGGGGAGCTTCAAAGGTTTCTACGTGTTTTTGCAACGTTGAGTAATGTATCATAGACATCTCATGAATCCTTTCATAAACAAAGTGTAGAGAGAGTGTAAATAAGAGATTGATTGTGCAGTGTAGAGAGCTTTGTTGGTTATAATGGAACTTTGTGAGATTGTGAAGAGCTAAGATGAGTGACAGCTTTTATTAAATTTTTAAGGGAGTTTGTAAATGAGATGTTGATTTAATACAGTTAGATAAACAAGAAGTTAATATTAAGTGACTTACATTGTTTGATAAAACACTATTGCCTGATTTTGCTCTATTTCATCGTCAAAAATAGTTTGAAACAAGTCACAACTGAGCCGGTTCGCACCTCCATTCAAACTCAGCTGTGTTTCTTTTATGAATGAACAAGCTTTTTTAAACGAATCTAGTGAGTCAATGATTCAATTTCCTATTCATAAAGACAGTTTAGTTATTCCAGGATAAATCAGTCGTTCAAACGAATCGAATGAGTGATTCAGCAATTAAATGAGTGATTTGCCGCCACCTACTGGCAGTCTTAGTTTCTTCTCAATTTATCTTTTCGGTCATTTAAATCATCTTTTCGGTTATTTAAATTATTATTAAATCATGCCACCTCTGAGCCTACAAGCCACTTTTTTGTTGTTCTGTGCCGCCTTTGTAGTACAAATTAATTTTGTTCATACAGATTTTATTTGATTGGTAACTTAATATATCTAGTAAAAAATTTGACATAAAAGATGACATACCTTTGAAGCTAGAAAAATGGCATTACAAATGTAAAAACAAAATTCCCCTTTAATTCACTTTAAGCAGTCAAATATCACCTTGTGATGGAAAGGGTAATTTTTGATAAGATTTTATTATTGATTAGAAGGAGCTCCTAAAGTTTCGACTGTGCTGCTACATTTTTTAAGTAAAAAAAAAAAAAAAATTTTGCTCATTTGTATAATGAGCTTTACATGATCACTTAACCATTCCCAGTTGTCAAAGTAATGCCTGTTTTGAACAGCAGATGTCTCCCTTCACCAGCAGTTCATTTATAAATGTTTGTTTTTTGTCCTGCCCTTCTTCCAGAGTCCTATATGCCAGGAATGCCAGCAGTATCTCCCTACGGGCCCAACCCAAACCCATGGTAATGACTCCTTCAGTCTGACCAAAGATTACATGCAACAGTCTGATTAACATTTAATAAACCTGTTCAAATCATTTGTATTTTTTGAGCGCTCATGTTATGAAAACACTTTATGTAAAAACCTGTGTTGTAATTGCAGAGCGTGATTAATTAGTTATGTAATGATTTGTGTCCGCTTCAGTGGTTACCCAGGTTACCCTTACCCAGGAGGCAATGCCTATCCTGCCACAGGCGGTCCAGCACATTACACTTCCCAGACTCCCGTCACGACTGTGGGTGAGTTGGCATGTTTGCCTTTGGCTCAGTTTTATAGTTGCACTACCTCATATACAATTAAACCATAAATAGTAGTCATCCTAGAATAGTCTTTAAATCTGACTCTGGGTTGATCTGAATTGGCACCACCAAATCTGAATCAGATATAAACTGAACTAGATTCTCAGTTCATTTGAACTGGCAACATTCAGTCAGAATCTGTGTTAATCTGAATTGGCAACACTGAATTTGAATCAGAGTTAAACCACATGGCTAGCATTCATTTTAAATCTGCATTAATCTGAATTGGTAGCATTTACGTTTTTAATTAACTGAGTTAGAATCAGATTAAATAATGCAGAGTTTATATTTCCTGCGGTTAATATGAATATTAATATGAATTAACAGCACTCTAAGTTGATCTGATTTGGCAACACTGAATATGAATCGCAGTTAAACTGAACTTGTAGCATTCATTTTGAATTTGAAATAATTAGAATTAAGAAGACTTAAAGTTTATCTAAATCGAATTCATTCGGACATCAGAATCAATGCAGTTGTTAGCATTCAATCTGAATTTAAGAATCTGAGCTGAACAGAAATGGTAGCAATCAGTTTGAATCTAAAATCATTTGAATTGGCAATGTTCAGATTGAACCTGAGTTGATCTAAGTTAGTAGCATTTAATCTGAATTTATATTAGCAACATCCTGTCTGAATCTGAGTTCATTTAAATTTGCTGCATTCAATATGAATCAGAGCTGAATTGAATTAAATTTGGTAGCATTCAGTTGAATCTGAATTCATTTGAATTGGAAACATTTAGCTTGAATCTATATTAATATGAATTTATAACAGCTACTCTGTATTTAAATGATCATCTTTCTACTTAAATGTGTTGATCTGAACTGGCAGTACCTAATCAGAGCTGAACTGAAATGGTAGCAATCAGATTGAATCTGAATTCATTTGAATTGGCAACATTCAGTTTGAACCTGAGTTGATCTATATTAGTAGCATTTATTCTGAATTTATATTAGTAACATTCTGTCTGAACCTCAGTTCATTTAAATTTGCTCCATTTAATATGAATCACAGCTGAATTGAATTGGTAATCTGAATTCATTTTAATTGGCAACGTTCAGTCTGAACTTGATCTGAACTGCAGCAATGAATCAGAATCAGAGCTGGACTGAAATGGTACCAATCAGTTTGAATATGAATTAATTTGAATTGGCAACATTCAGTTTAAGCCTGAGTTTATTTAAATTAGTAGCTTTAATCTGAATTTATATTAGCAACATTCTGTCTGAATCTGAGTTCTTTTAACTTTGCTGCGTTCATTTGAATTGGTAACATTCAGCCTGAATCTGTGTTAATATTAATTTATAACGGCTACTCTGTATTTGAATGATCATCATTCTGTATAAATGTGTTGATCTGAACTGGCAATACTGAATCAGAGCTGAACTGAAATGGTAGCAATCAGATTGAATCTGAATTCATTTGAATTGGCAACATTCAGCCTGAATCTGTGTTGATCTACAGTAGTCAACATTTGAAGTGGATCAAAACCTTTCATCAAAAGTTGTCCTAAAACCAAAACAATACCTGCTCTTGTCTTAGGATAACTTTATATATATATATATATATATATATATTAGTAGCATTTAATCTGAATTTATATTAGTAACATTCTGTCTGAATCTGAGCTCATTTAAATTTGCTCCATTCAATTTGAATCAGAGCTGAATTAAACTGGTGGCACTGAATATAAATCTGAATTAATTTGAATTGACAACATTCAGTCTGAATCTGTGTAAATATGAATTTATAACAACTACTCTGAATTTAAATGAGCAACTTTCAGTATGAATTTCACTTGATCTGAACTGCAACACTGAATCAGAATCATGGACTGAAATGGTACCAGTCAGTTTCAATCTGAATTAATTCGAATTGGCAACATTCAGTTTGAACCTGAGTTTATCTAAATTAGTAGCATTTAATCTGAATTTATGTAAGCAACATTCTGTCTGAATCTGAGTTCATTTATATTTACTGCATTCAATATGAATCAGAGCTGAATTGAATTTGTAGCATTGAGTCTGAACATGAATTCATTTGAATTAGCAACATTTAATCTGAATCTGTGTTAATATAAATGCATAACTACTCTGAATTTAAATGAGCAGCATTCAGTATGAAAATGACTTGATCTGAACTGCCAACACTGAATCAGAATCAGAGCTGAACTGAATTGGTAGAATTCAATTTTAAATCTGAATTTATTTAAATTGGCTACAACCAATCTGAATGCAACATTCAATATGAATGAGTTAATCTAAATTAGCAAACATGTCTAAATGTGTGTTAATCTAAATTAGCAAACATCTCATAATACACAACATTGAATTTGAATCAGATCTAAACTCATTTGGCAGCATTCAGTTTGAAACTGAATTAATTAGAATTGACAGCATTTATTCTGAGTCTGGGATAATATGAATTAGTGAACTTTACTCTGAATCTGAATAAGTAGCATTCAGTCTTCATGCGAGTTCATGCATCTGGTGTCTTTTAAAATGAAGTTAATCTGGATTAATAACATTCAGTTTGAACTGGAGTTAATCTGAATTGGTAACACATACAGAATGCTCATACTATAAGCAGTCATTCTTTAACTAGACTTTTACTCAGGTGTCAAGAGTGTATTGCGGTCTTCAGACTCTAGATCTAAAATAAGAAACCATATTGGACAAGACACGGATTGCCCTAAATGACAAGACACGAAGTGTGAATGTCAGCTTCATAAAAGTGCACTCTAAAACGCACTTCACCCTTCATATCCACCCGTCTGTCTCTGCTCTGCCATGACCCTGACCTCTGGTCTTCAGTCTGGCCTTGTGCCTGCCGTACAGTGACCTCGTTGGACTGCTCTGAAAGGTTGGGTCTGTAACTAGATTCTGAGCTGCTAAAGGTCAAAGGACTTCGTCTAGTTCATCCCATTTGACAGAGAGGGTGCTGGGTATATTTAGAGTGGCAGGAGAGGGAAGAGGATCTCAGTCCTGGGGAACGTTCATCCTTAGGTTTGAACCATGACATTAACTACAGTGCTATGCAGAACGTGTGAGTCTGCAATCACTCTGAGTGTCTCTGTACAGCCAAGATGATATGAACACGTTTCAGTCGAGCGGTTCACAGACAGCAGACATTCTCTAGGGGACAAATTACATAATATGGGGAAAAATTGTTAAAACACAGTTAAAACATAAAACATTTTATGTTTTATTAGTGGCCAGTCTTTTTTATTTTTAGGTTTTTTAGTTTCTCAATAGTGAAGGCAAAGTTGTTGGCTAGTATAATGTAAAATAAATATATTTATGCTATCACAATTAATCGCATCCAAAATAAAAGTTTTGTGTTTACATAATATGTGTGTGTACTGTGTATATTTATATGTATATATAAATATACACACTTACATGTATATGTAAGAAATATTTAGATTTATATTCATAACTGTTACTGTAGCCATGATCCACATTTATATAATTAATTGCTTTAGAAACTGTATGTTATTACGTGTGTGTGTGTGTGTGTGTGTGTATAAATATTACATATATTTCTTAAATATGTACATGTAAATGTATATGTGCACACATTTATTATGTAAACACAAACATTTATTGCGGATGCGATTAATCGGTTTGACAGCGAAATGTTCACAGAATTGTTGCAAAATGGCTGGGTGATAATAAAAATGCATATTAAAATTTCGTAGACATATTGAGTGTGAATGTTGATTTTTGTATATTTGCGCTAAAATAATTAAAAATTTATTTATTTATTTTTTTCAACCAGAACCATAATTTTTACTGAAAAAAAAAAAAACATTTGTAAAAGAGTGAAGAAAAAATTACTTATTTTAAATACATATATTACATACTTATACATTTAAATATATTTTAAATACTTCATTACATTAAAAAATTTTAGAATATATATATATATATATGTATATGTGTGTGTGTGTGTGTGTGTGTGTATTCATATAGATTTTATATACTTCAATGCATAAAAACATTTTAAAATATCTATTTTTAATATTATGTTTTCTTTTTAAATTGCATAATTTATAAAGTTATTAAAATCATCACGGCTGAGTGAAGAATGATATTTAATAACTTAATATGCACTATTATAACAATGCATAGTAAACAAAAACAGCGGTATTTCTCAACATATTTTTTTAAAATATTAATATATTTAAATATATGTATATTTATATATTTAAATATATTTTATATACTTTTAAAACATTTTAAAAATATTGTTTTTTTTTATATTAAGTTGTTGTTTTTTTATTACCTAATTTATAAAATTATTGAAATCAAGCTTCAATGAAGAGCGATATCTAATTATTTATATACACTATTATAACAATGCATAGTAAACAAAAACAGCAATATTTCTTCCATGCATATATTTAATAAAACATTTAAAGGAACACTCCACTTTTTTTTGAAAATAGGCTCATTTTCGTAATATCATTGCGCCTGCTGCACCCATAGTACGGCACTAAAGTTCCTTGATTATTACGCCGGAATGAGAATATAGTTCCTAGCTATATCGGTCTAGAAAATCATAACTTTTCATTTTCCGTCACTCTTAGTACATGAAGTAACTACAGAAGAGTCAAGTTTTAAATGGAAAAAATATCAAAAGTCTTTGGTCATTTTGAGCAAGATGCTAAATGTCTAATCTATGCTAAGCTATGCTAAAAGTGCTACTGCCAGACCCGGAGATCGGCTGAATGGATTAGAAAACGGTAAAACTCAACTGTTAAACTCTAGGGAATTTGGAAAATGAGCCTATTTTCAAAAAAAGTGGAGTGTTCCTTTAATACATACAACATTTAATACATAGAAATGCCAATTAGGGACATCCAGGAACATTTCGTAGTGCTGATATAATGAATCAAAGTTGAATTGTTTAATTTCAACCAAATTGACAGTGACGCAAAATATGATTCAAACTTAACAACCAAATTTTGCCATTTTTGCCACCAAATTTGGCAAAAGTTTCAGGTTAGTGGCATGTAATAATGCCTTATTATTTTGTTATTACTGTTGTAAGTACATGTATAATTCATAACAAGGACCCTGCAAAATAAAGTGTTAAAAATTTATTTGTGGGACAAGAGTCACAAAACATAGAGGGATTGTGAAACTAGTCTAATGACACATTCCTTAGGAAACAAAGTATATAAATAAAACAAAATGCATTATTTACAATGTTTCTTAGAACTGATATCATAAAATAAACATTTAGCAGATGCTTTCATCCAAACCGACTTAACTGTGGTTTCAGTGTATTCATTTTATTAGTTCATGCATTCCTTGGGAATTAAACTCACGACCTTGGTGTTGCTGGCGTCATACTCTGTTTGAACTACAGGAGTGCCAAAATTTACTCAAAAATGTGAAAATGTGCATTGTTAGTGCACTGTGTAACTTTTTGCTTCTAATTCCCCAAATGAAATCACTGGCAATAAATTTGTCTCTGTCTTCTCCGTCCAGGTCCAAGTCGTGATGGTACCATCGGCGAAGACACCATCCGAGCGTCGCTGATCTCAGCCGTGAGCGATAAACTGCGCTGGAGGATGAAGGAGGAAATGGACAGAGCGCAAGCCGAGCTGGACGCCCTGAAGAGGACAGAGGAAGACCTGAAGAAAGGACACCAGAAGCTGGAAGACATGGTGTCCCGCCTGGACCAAGAAGTGGTAAGAATGTTTACAATTACTCTATAAGTTGTTCTTCCCAAATTCTGCATTGAGACATTTTGTGGCACCTTCAGGCTGAGGTGGACAGAAACATCGAGCTCCTCAAGAAGAAGGACGAGGAACTGAGCGAAGCTCTGGAGAAGATGGAGAACCAGTCGGAAAACAACGACATTGACGACGTGATCATCCCAACAGCACCGCTCTACAAACAGATCCTGAACCTGTACGCGGAGGAGAACGCCATTGAGGACACCATCTTTTACCTGGGAGAAGCCCTGCGTAGAGGAGTCATTGACCTGGAGGTCTTCCTCAAGGTTCGTTCAACCGTCTAAATCTCTTTTTTCAAAAAACAATGGCATTTATTGTCTTACATTTGACTGTTTTTGTTTGACATTCCTGTTTGTCTCGTTTTTTTTGTCCTCAGCATGTGCGTCTGCTGTCCCGAAAACAGTTCCAGCTGCGAGCGCTCATGCAGAAAGCACGAAAGACTGCTGGACTCAGTGACCTTTACTGACCTCGCGTTCCTGATCACATGACCCAGACTCTGTGGTATGTCAGTGGGAGTTCAGCTGTTTATGATATTTACTTCTGTGAGAATTTTAGCTACTGTACCTGACTTTATTTTCTGGATTTGGAAAAGGCAACGTACGAAACGGGTACGATATTTGAATGCTAAAACTAGAGCTGAGCATTAGAAGTAAATGAGATGTCATAGACTTTACGTTCCTTCTTTCATTTGAGCTTTTGGGTCTTTGGCTTTATATACTACTGTTATTAACCGTACAGAGTGATAACTTTTAAAATGTGACGTCTGCAGGAAGTATGTGAGGAAAGTGCTCTCAAATGTGGATAGCAAATCCTGTTTTCATTCAGGCACTGTTACAAAGTGTTGTCATACTCCATAACTGTGTGAATCTCACAGGAAAATTCACCTCTAAATAAATAAAATATATATTTTATGCATAAAAAAATGAGGACTGTTAAGATTTTTTTTACATTGTGTAAAATATTAAGTATATTTAAGTAAAAATGTGGAAAAAATTAAATTTACTCCTAAAATTTCAATTGTCAATACTGTAATACAGTAATAAAATTAATTTTTATAACTTAATTATTTTTCTTTACAATGAGAATTTAAGGAAAATGTACTTAATATCACAATGTAAAAAATCTTTACGCAAGTATATTTAAGTAAAAATTTGGAAAAAATAAGTAAATTTACTCCTAAAGTTTCAATACAGTACTAATTTTTTTTTTTTTTTTTTTAAAAGAATTTTCTTTACAAGGAGAATTTGAGGGAACATGTACTTAATATTACAATGCAAAAATATTTATGCAAGTTTTCTTTATGCAAAATATTACATATTAACCCTTTCTCTTATTTTGGTGTGAAATATGACATTTCTTGACCGTTTCTGTGAGATTCATAAAAAAAAATGTAAGATGCATAAAAAAAATCAGGAGAATTAAGATTTTTTACGTTGTGTAAAAAGTACTGAAATTTAGTAAAAAACAATAAAAAATAAATACATTTAAGTACTTTTATCCTCTCAAATTTCTCATTAACATAATAAAAAGTACTGTAATACAGTAATAAAACTGTGATATTATACCTAATATCACAATGCAAAAAGATCTTTATGCAAGTTTTCTTTATGCAAAATATTACTTATTATTCCTTTTTCCTCATTTTGGTGTGAAATTACATTTTAAAAAAGATGTAAGATTCATTAAAAATTAGGACTTTTTTTACATTGTGTAAAATTCTAAGCACTCTTAAGTAAAAATTTGGTATATACATAAAAATATGTATATATGGAAATACATTTAAAAAAAATTTCCCCTTAAATTTTTCATTGACATAATCAAAAAAGTACTGTAATACAGTAATAAAAATAATCATATCCAAACATCTTGGATTTTTTTTTTTTCAATTAAAACCAGCATAAATAAAATTCAGTAAACAAATTAGATATTTAAAATGTATTTTGTAATTTAAATAGTTTTTTTTTTTTCTTTACAATGAGAATTTGAGAGGAAAATATGCTTTAATGTCACAATGTAAAACATTTTTATGCAAGTTTTCTTTGTGCAAAATATTACTTATTCCTTTCTCTTGATTTTTTTGGGGTGAAATATGACATTTCTTGACAGTTTCTGTGAGATTCATTAAAAAAAGATGTAAGATGCATAAAAAATTAGTACTATTAAGATCTTTTATATTGTGTAAAATATTAAGTACTTTTAAGTAAAAATTTGGTAAAAAATGTAATACATTTAAGTAGTTTTATCCCTTCACATTTCTCATTAACATAATCAAAATAGTTCTGTAATACAGTAATAAAAATAATCCTATCCAAACATTTTTGAAAACCAGCATGAATTAAATTCAGTAAAACAAATCAGATATTTGAAATGTATTTTATAATGAGAATTTGAGGGAAAATGCTTAATATCACAATGCAAAAAAAATCTTAATGCGAGTTTTCTTTATGCAGAATATTATTTATCATTCCTTCGATTTTGAAATATGTGTGAAATATAACATTTCTTGACATTTTCTGTGAGATTCACCCAAGTAATGGAGAACTGTGACCACTTATGGTTCCTTATTTCAATTTTATTACATTTATTTTGCTGAATTTTTATTTATCTCATTGCAGTTGGGAACTATTAACTGTTCCAGAGTTATTGTAATGTTGTTACAACTGTATATCATTTCGCTGTACACAAAGTTTGGTTTGTGACTAATAATGCTGAAAACTATAAACTGTTGTACTGTACATTGAAAATTAACAATTCTTACCTGTTGCATTTTAGTTGTTTTAATGCACTTTTGGGATGTGAATTAGATTATCTTAGTAAAGCTTTACTCCCTTATCTGCTTATATTTGTTCTTATTTGTACTGTAGATTATGTCGGGCAGATCAATAAAAGAACATGTTCTTGAATCGTGATCGATTTGTGAATGATCAGCACTTGCGTAATTTTTTTTATATCAGTGCGCGTGATACATAAATGGCAGGTGCCAATGTGCTAACCTGTATGACCTTGAGGTTTTGAAGTCTAGATGGGCCTGATATGGATGCTGTATAACTTCATGCACCTGAAATGCTCTAGTGAACTCTTAACCCTTTGAGCGGTACGGTTCCACATATGGGATTTAGAACGTTCGGTGACGTTACGCAACTGCCAAATTCAAACTGCGTCTTCGCGCGTTGGCTGGCGCTGCGCTTGTCATATAATCACAATTATGCAGTGTTTTCAACCACATAACGTTTGTATTAGGTTTCAGACATTTAAATACACATAAGTACTAATAAAACAATACATTTAGAGTTTGTAAAATACACACGGATGTCTATGGAAGCAGTTATAACAGTCCATTCAAGTATAATTTGCCGACGTGTTTGATTCATATTAGATACACATAGTGTAAGTAACGATATAATTCACTCCATACCTTTCCCAGTTCACCAGCCACTTACCTGCATGTATTTCGGGAGAAACTGGTGAATTTACGTGTTGTAAATCCGGCTGACAGGACTCTCTGAACGGCAGCGCGAACAAACATGGTGGCGCCATGTTTCATGTGTCATTTATAAAGGTTTGAAAACGGCAAAATACACTCACTTACACGTATTCGTGGATCGGAATAGCAGATAGTTTTAGACATGGTAAGCAAGTGTGTGAATATTTTGAATAAAAAAAGGAAAAACGAAATAAAAGCGATACGTCTGTCATATAGTATATAGTGGCTGCGTTGTGTCACGTTACAATCATGACGTGTCGCCATGGAGACAGTAACGGTCGCCTTTCACTCACTCTGTGGGGTCAGATAGAATATTTGAAACTCACCAGTGAAAGGGTTAACAGTCAATTTAGACAACATGGTCCATTAACCCAGTTTGTTTCTGTACAGCTGTTATTTCTATTCATCTTTTACAACAAAGAGACAGATAGGCAGCTTTTGTAGTTAGTCACAATGTTTATTCAGTCACGGGCTGTGTCTCAATTCTACAATCACACGCTTCAAGTAACAGCTATAACCGTTGCGGTGTACCACCACTCAGCTGGGAGTGTGTCCTTGCTCTAATAACCCAACACCGACAGAAATAAAAATGCACTAACAAACAGCATTTTGTTTCCAGCAGATAGGTAAGGTGTACACTTACACAAATTACAAGTAGATGGATTATCTAAACAAACTTTCAACACCTCAATATGATTTTATGTCATACCATAATTTACAATGAATTCGAGAACATATTAAGCCATTGTAAAAGATTTCATCCAGAGATATATATGTAAAAGTGCTTTTTCCGGTAGACAATCAGTGCACTTGTGATTGAAAAAGTCACGCAAAGTCATTAACTTGAATTATGGAGTGTGTTTACTTCCTCAATCTTGTAACAATGCTAAAATGCCTTAAACGTTGTATTTGGATTCTGTCATGTTATTAAATGGAACACAATTATTAAACATACACGGGAAGAATTCATTTAAATAATTCGTAAAGCCATTCTTATGCAAATTGTTGCATTCAATTCAATCAACAATTCTCAAAAAAAAAAAATCAAAACTTTTTTGATTCATTGAGTACATCAAATTCATTGATTAAACCATTCTTAAGTTAACTGTTGCATTTCATGTAGAAACGGAAAACCACTGCGTTAGATTGAACGTGACAATTCAAAATTGTTCATGAATCCGTTCTTGCGTTAGTGGTCACATTTAATGTAACAAATGTAAAGCAGTTCCAATTTCAAGTGTTGCAATGTGACAATTCAACAGTTGTTAACAGTCGCATTTAATGTAAAAATTCGAAATTATTCATAAAACCATTCTAAGGTAAAACCTTTGCATTAAATTCAGTGCAGACATTTAAAATCATTTCATAAACCATTCTTAAGTTAACTGTCGTTAACATTATTTAATGAAAAAATTTAAAATGATTTAATGAACAATTCTTTTAAAACATTCTACATTAAATTGTTGGATCAAATTCAATGCAAAAATTTTAAATCATTCGAGTCAACCGACGCATTTAACAAAAATTTTAAATAGTTTGTAAAGCCATTCTAAGGTAAAATGCTTGCATTAATTTCAGTGTGACAATTCAAAATTGTTCACAACTTAGAATCATTTGCCAAACCATTTTTAAGTCAACTGTCACATTTAATGTAAAAATTTAAAATGGTTTTATGAACAATTCTTTTAAAACAGTTCCAAGTTAAATTGTTGGATCAAATTTAATGCGAAAATTTAATTGTCGCATTTAATTTAGAAATTCTAAATTGTACGTAAAACAGCTCTAAGGTAGTTCACTGCATTCAAACCAAATTCCCGAAAGGACAACTTTCCAGGTTTCTGATTTTTAAACTTTTATAGTTTTGTAAACACACCATGGTATTTCATGAAACTGATATTTTGTAAAATTTTGGTTTTACGTGTTGGTCTTGTTGAAATGATCAATTGCGTGACAGGACGTAAGTACGGAATGCTAGCTGACCTCAGAACGGAATAAAATAAGACTCAAATTGCACATCATCTTGTTCGCAAGTGCTTCTTTCTTGAATATACAATAGTACGCACATAGACACAAACTTTTACAAAGGCTGATGATCTTTGTCAAGAGAACAGGAATAATCGATTTCTCCTCTGTAGCTAAAATAAGGAGCATTACAATCTGAAGGTCCGAGACTGGCGTGGAGATATCTGATGGTTACAGGCAGTGAGGTTTACGAGGTCAGGAGAGATAGGCAGGACTCAGAGGTTTGCAATTTGTGACACTGGCTACATTTTGGAGGAGACCGCGGTTCACAGGGTCAGCTCCTTCTGAACGCCCCACAGGGTCTCGGCGCTCTTCACCAGCTGTTTCTCCTCGTCTGGCTTGAGGGTCATGTGGACAACATCTGTCAGACCGCTGTTACCCAGGATGCAAGGCACGCTGAGGAAGACTTCATCATTCACACCATGCATTCCCTGTGAATATGCAACAAGTGTCAGATAATGGTGCTCTGTAGACTTTCAATAGTTCTTTTAAAAACTTAGCAAGCTAAACACCTAGCCAACAATTTTAGACATCATAGGCTTTTCCAAATTACATTATTCTTCATTATTAGATACCTCATCGCACTGCATGTAACTTGCGAGGATAATTCAATCCCAGAATGCACTGCGACAAACTCCGAGAAGCACTTCATCCAAAATGGCGGACAGATGAATTCAGAAATTCAGAAAGTGTAATGAAATCTTACTAGGTTTGAAAACTCAACCTGCAATGGCTTCAGATAGTTTGCTAATAGCATGTTGCTACGCTAATGACGTAGATGCATGCTGCCTTAAATGTATTCAGTACTGATGCATCATAAGATAAATGAGTTACATGTACTTACATGTGCACCTGATATGTGTGCGTTTGTGCGTGCTTTGTTAGCTTAGCAACATGCTAACTTAAGATCCAACTGTTAAGATACTGGAACCAACTATAAACGTTAAGTCAGTTCTTCTTTGTGCTTTAAGTTTGAGTTTGTGTTGCATATGGAGCCACTGTCCATTAAGAGCTTCCCAAATCCCTTACTTGGACTTACACCAGGATGTTGCCATAAAAGGTAGTTGCCTATGTAATCATTAGATGGCGGTTTTGGAATGGAGTTTATCATTATACATAGGCCTATTTATGTTTTGACTCTCAGTGCTAGAAAAATAGTTCACAGTATTTGGCTAATGAAGATGGCTGGACGTTGAGAAATAAACAAGAGAATCTCACCTTGACCAAAGTTGAAACTGGATGACACTTGCGTAGGTTCTTCAAAATGCTCTCACACAGGTCAGCTACAGACATACCAATAGCCCAGGAAGTGTAGCCCTTCAGCTTAATAACCTCATACGCACTGCCAATACAAACAAGATTTATGTTAAACACATATCAATAACCACGAGTCCAGACTAAATACATTTACACAAGGACTTAATTTATAGGTTTTCTAATGGCAATACAGAGTACTCGTTTATTGCAGATCATATACAAACAAAGAGAAATTACTCTTAACACTTGGCCTCTCTCTCTAAAACCTTTCTATATGTCATTCTGAGACAATTATGAGTATGCTAAACCACTGTATGTACAATTTATTCACCTGTCAACCACCATCTTGTGGACGCTCTTCCAGTCTTCCTTGTCTTTTTCTGTTCCCATGTCAGGGTTCAGACCCTGGAGAGACACTCCAGCCACGTTGACTCCGCTCCACACAGGTACTACAAAAGAAAGATGTTTACTTTTTATGAAGAAATGATTGGTGTTCATTGTGCTCTTGAGGCACATCTGTGCTCCCAATCATCTTTGCAGTCCTTACCGCTAGAGTCTCCATGTTCTCCAACGACCCAACCGTGGCAGCTAGATGGGTGAATGCCCAGCTTCTCTCCCATCAGGTAACGGAAACGAGCAGAGTCCAGGTTTGTGCCGCTGCCGATGACACGGTTCCTGGGCAAACCGCTCAGCTTCCAGGCCACGTAGGTCAAGATGTCAACTGAAGAGAAGACAATATTGGTTTAAGGTCTCAGAGGGTACAAGACATCAACTCAAACCTTCAAGTGTTCAGCCATAGTGTTGGTCAGGCAGTGACATACCTGGGTTTGAGACGACCAGAAGGATGCAGTTGGGGCTGTACTTGATGATGTTGGGGATGATGAACTTGAAGATGTTGACATTCCTCTGGACGAGGTTCAGGCGGCTCTCGCCCTCCTGCTGACGGGCTCCAGCGGTCACAACGACCACTCTGGAGTTTGCGGTCACACTGTAGTCTGGAAATGACATGGAATGATCAATTTTGGAAAAATCTTATCTGATCTTCTCCCCTGGTTTCTAAATTACTGTCAAACACTCTCTCAAGGGCTGATAAGTCCAAGCTTATGTAGATCGTAGAAACAATCAGTGGCACCAATGGTCTCTACAATCGAATTATGCTTACGATGCAATTGGAAAATGCGCCCAAAAGACTGAGTAATTGCAAATTTGTTTAGACCGGGATGCCCAATACTATACCCGGAAGATCTACCTCCCTGCAAAGTTCAGCTCCAACCCTGATTAAACACAACTGAACAAGCTAATAAGATCTTCGGGAGCACTTGATAATTACAGAAAGGTGTGTTGGATGAGGGTTGGAGTTGAACTTTGCAGGTAGGAAGATCTCCAGGAATAGGATTAGTCACCCCAGGTTCAGACACTAGGTCTTCAACCCTGCTCCTGGGGACCCACTGTCCGGCTTCAGCTCACATAGCCTCTGATTTTTCAAGCAATCCTAAAGGCTGTGATTAGCTGGTTTAGGTGTTTGATTACAGTTGTAGCTGAACTCTGCTGTACAGTTGGTCCCAGGAGCAGAGTTGAAGACCTAGGGCAGGGGTCCTCAACTCTGAACCTCAAGAGCCACTTTCCTGCAGAGATTAGCTCCAACCTGAATTAAACACCTATCTGCAATATTGTAGTAGTCCTGATGAAGACCTTGATTAGTCTAGTTAGGTGTGTTTGATTAGGGTTGTAGCTGAACTCTGCTGGACAGTTGGTCCAAGGAGGAGAGTTGAAGACCTAGGACAGGGGTCCTCAATTCTGAACCTCAAGATCCACTTTTCTATGAAGATTAGCTCCAACCTGGATTAAACACACCTACCTGCAACTTTCTAGAAATCCTAAAGACACTGCTTAGCCTGTTTAGGTGTGTTTGATCAGGGTTGGAGCTGGACTCTGCTGGACAGTTGGTCTCAGGAGCAGAGTTGAAGACTCAGGACAGGGGTCCTTAGCTCTGAACCTCAAGATCCACTTTCCTACCGAGATTAACTCCAACCTGGATTAAACACACCTACCTGCAACTTTGTAATAATCCTGAAGACCCTGATTAGCCCGTTTATGTGTGTTTGATTAGGGCTAGAGCTAAACTCTGCAGGAAAGTAGATCTTGAGGTCCAGAGTCGAGGACTCCTGACCTGAGATTTGATACAAGAACTCCTTTGCCTATTTACACTGGTAAAAAATGAATTGATGTCTCTAATTAAAGTTTTTTTTTTTTTTAAACAAATTGTTGGTGGATCTTTTCTTTCTTCAGGTGGAAAGGAAAAAAACAAGACAAATAAGATTTAAGCCCCATTATACAACAGGACCAGAGCGTTGATTTTGATCTTCATCTGATCAGACCTTTCACCTGCAATTTGTTTCATTTTGTTCTAGGTGTGAATAGACATTTATTTGTAGATTTGCTTCAACATTATTTCTCAAGAGTCAAAGTTTATGAAATCATTGTGTTAAGGCGTGACAGCAACAGGAAGGTCAGCCAGTATCAAGCCATCTTTGAATATGGGAACCAACTGTGAATGTTTATCAAGCATTTTATGCATTTCACATCATGAGCGCTTGTGGGAGTTGTTGTGCATGAAGAGTCGTTCAGATTAGTTACTCTGTACATAATAGGTCAAAACAGTTAAAATGGCACCCAATAGTTGTACATGTCCAATCTGTTAGCTCTGTTAGCAATCTGTATGCAAGATCTACTGAAACCTACTGGGAATGTTAATCAAGTCTTATGTTTTACATGATGAGCATTAGTCGGACCATCATTGGCGGCTTTTTAGACGACTGAGCATGTTACATTGATGGTGAAACCTGTTGCTAAGAGAGATCACTCTGACTGGCTGTTCAGTTTAACAAACGAGTGTACGCTAGTATAAGAAAAACGGACGTCTCATCTCATCTCATCTCATCTTTGGTTTGAAAATGGTAAGCAAGAGCAGCTACATCAACAGTCTTAACTTTTCCGGATTTTATTTTGAAATGATAAATACAAACTGCTGCCACCCGCTGGTCTGGAGAGTTATGTTCTCTCACGTAGGCAGAGAATGTAAATGCTAGTTGGCCATAGGCTGAAGTTTTACAACTTTCAGCTTTGTAGTGTGTTCAAGCGCAACATTTTGACCCAGACATCACTGATATGTTATCACCAAATTAGCACCAATCAGACTGTCTGCTCCTTGTCACCCATAAATTGTCACCTTTTCCCACTCACATTCTGGCTTAATGGTAGATTATGAAATCTGACCTTTATCCGCCACTATCTTGTGCGTCTTGAGAAAGAGGCTTCCATGCTGCAAGTCCATAGCCTCTCCTTTCAGCTTATCTTCCATCACGTCTACCAGGGCAAGTTCATCAGTCAGATCCTGGACAAACACATGCACTGACATCAACACTCCTCTACTGATAATACACACCTCTCCAACTCTTAATGGCCAGACCCTCATAAATGTTGATTTTGGGGGTCAGTTGTATTACCTAGTCACCTCAACTTGTTTAATTCATAGTAAAGTTGAAGCTACACTATACCCTGGACCACAAAACCAGTCTTAAGTCGCTGGGGTATATTTGTAGCAATAGACAAAAATACACTGTATGGGTCAAAATGATCCATTTTTCTTTTGTGCCAAAAATCATTAGGATATTAAGTAACAATGATGTTCCATGAAGATATTTTGTACATTTTCTACCATAAATACATCAAAACTTAATTTTTGATTAATAATATGCATTGCTAAGAACTTCATTTGGACAACTTTAAAGGCGATTTTCTCAGCATTTTGATTTTTTTTTGCACACTCAGATTCCAGATTTTCAAATAGTTGTATCTCAGCGAAATATTGTTATAACAAACCATACATCAATGTAGAGCTTATTTATTCAGCTTTCAGATAATGTGAATTGTCAAAAAAAAAATTGATCCTTATGACTGGTTTTGTGGTCCAGGGTCACAAGTGTGATGCAAACTCTTGGAATTTGCTTGGTCTCCAGATAATGGGATCATGTTTAATCTTGGCGGGGGTTCAAGGCCTTCCTGCTCATTCAGAAATCGCTCAACGTTCAAAGGTCAGGAAAGGTGTTATTTCCTTGAGCCACAGCAATTTCACCCCCAGTGAGAATTCCATTCCATATTTTTTGTTTAGAGGTTACGGAAAAAAAAAAGGGGACACAACATGGCATTTGATTTCATTTGGACCTACACAAACTGTCCAAATTCTTACCAGTTGTTAAAATGTTATTAAAATCCCCATTTTTGGCACTTTTTTTTTTTTAAACCTCATTTAACTTTTATTAAAACTAACATTTCAATACGAGTGATACAAGACAGGAAATAATAGGGGAATTGGGTTGGAAAATGTTGCGAGCCAGATTCAAACCCACACTGACTGCTCACAACAGAATTGTGGTTCATTGAGCATTTGTAGTAACCATAAGGCACATTTCTATCCTTTATCATTACAACAATGAACATTTTGTCATTTAGATCATTTAAAAAAGATCTAATTTTACTCTACTTTAAAATTAATTATTAATTTCTAAATTTTAAAGTAATCTGTCATTTAAATATTTTAAAAAAGGCCCAATTTAACAAAAAAAAAAAAAAAAAAAAAAAAGATTAATACCTCAATTTATTTTTATAATAATTCTGCATTTTTTTAATAATTAAATAAATATTAAATTATTAATTATCAACTAGTCATGTGCATAAATGAAAACTTTATAATATTTATGAGTAATATTCAATGAGCATTTGTAGTAAACAAGGCACATTTCGGTCCTTTTGCATTACAACAATGAAAATTTGGTCCTTTACAAATGTCTTATTTAACATAATTCATTTTAAAATAAATTATTAATTTCTCAACTAATTTTAAAATAAATCTATGATTTAAATACTTTAAAAAGACCCAATTTTACTCATAAATCATAAATAGATTCATAAATATGTCATTTAGGTCATTTATCATATCTAGATAATTTAAAAAGGTTACTTTATTAAAAAAAACAACAACACCACCACCACATTGATAATATATAATAATTTTATAATAATTCCTTAAATTATTTTATAATTAAATAACAATAATTAACTTTTTTTAATTAGTCATTTGCATACTTTAAAACTTCTAATTTGCCTTAGTTTATTTAAAAAAAGTATTAAAAGTAAAATGTAAATAATAACAATAATAATAATAATAATATAAATTTTTATTATTTTTTATAATAATATATATATATATATATATATATATATATATATATATATATATAAATTAATTATAAATAATATTTTTTTCTTTTAAAATGAATTCTTAGACATTTTAAATGGCGAAGCATGAATGTTGTTGGATGTAATGGCTGTTTTTTCAGTGCAGTGACTCACTGACCTTGAGGAGGATGCTGATGGCGGCAGCCATTCCAACCATTCCTACACCCACCACTGTCACCTTGTTGTTGGGCCCTGCGGGCTCCTCCTTGCTCACATGAGCGATGAGCTTCTCCTTTGTAGAGGCCATCTTCAACTGCAGAAGACAAAATCTCATCAGCTAAGATGCATTTTAAACATCATTAATTTGCTTTCAGTATCAATGCCCTTCAAGTAGTAAAAGACTATGGGTAATTTGAACTGCTTGTAATTAGACAGCATTCTGAAACAACTGCGCCGACGGATCATTTACATGACACTGAGGGGTCCACTAAGGAACGGAGCTATTTTATCCTCATGTCAAGTGCAGAGAGGGAAAAGGTTAAAGGTGTAAGAGCAAAGCGCTATTTTCATCCCTCACGTCCTCCAGCCTCCGCAGCGCTGTGTGTGCAGACGCACGTAGAAGAAGGGATCTGCAGAACGGTGCAAAGCGGATCAAGAAACCACCTTAAGAGCCTCTCACTGATGATTTAAACCTCTCATTCATCACATGCACTAAAAACACAAGCACTTTAGAGACAGTCCCTAACGTCTGTAGTCATTTATCATCACTGGAAAACTAAACATGTCAATGAATTATTTTTATACTTGAGAGACATTGTAAAACATGCATTATTTTCATTCAGTTTAGTAAGTTGATGTTTAAAATAACAAACTAAACATTAACAACTATATAGACAAATGTAATAAAAAAAAGAATAATTAAATTAAGTAAAAACGAATTTAGAAAGTTCTATAAAACTATAACAGTATCTTAAATATATACTAAAACATTTCGATTCTCATTACTTAGTAACAGAAATAAAAATCATTTTCCCGGTAGAGGCCGGTGTTGAGTTGACGCAACTGTTCGAATCATTTCGAGGTCATGATTGGGGAAATTTTTACACATGCCGAATGAAATATTGAGTCATCTTGCGCTTAATTTGTTCAAAAAGGGATTTTTAGCTACTCAAACCACCGAACGTCCCTAAATGCACCCATTGAAACCACAAGTACCAGAATCCCTTGCAGATGAGGAAGCAAGAAGTGCATCAGCAGCATCTGTCCATGCTGAGGATTTCTTGAAGCACGTAGGCTTCAGGTGACTCACAAACATTAATGATGCTCTAACATCTACCAACATGATTCACATACTCCAACTTACATTAAAACACTCGCACATAATCACTGCACGATAAAGAAATGCGTTTGCTTGAACGTCAGTACCTGATTATAACCTTTATTTTGAAGCAAGCAGCAACAGGTCGTGTTTGAATGCCAAAAAAGTGAAAAACGCGTGTAAATTGAGTGTAAACAATTGTAAATTGCTGCATTTACGATGTGCTTTGATGATTACGTAACGCAACACAACCACAATGTTGCTTTCAGCAGGAATGAATGATTACCTTCCAGCATCCTGTTTTCTTTTCACATTACAGTAAGCATGTGGCTAAATACACAATCTAATTATGGTAAGAGTGCCATATATAAATTAAGAAAACATTTTATTACACATACAATAAAGAAAACACCACCCAAAAAGCATATTCTGCGTTTCAAGACTATAGCTTTTTGTGACGTGTTTTAAATGATTAACTAGTGCCAGCTTGTGTCTTACCTGTATGTAGTTGTAATTTTACAGTGGTAATCGGTGTGGACTGGAATGTCGCGCTGTGTCGTTTATCCGCACTGGTGCTGTGAGGAAGGGGCTGCGAGTCTTATAAAGCGCGTAACGCCCTCACTCTACATGCGTCATTTACATATGAATAATGTGGGCGTGGTTAAGCGTCTCGTGGTGGAAGTCACGTCCATCTGGGGAAGCGTCAAGGAAGCGGATGTGGCTCAGCGGGTCACGTGCGACGGTTTCGTTCCTCTAGCGAGCGTTTCTTAACCTGCATGTTTGATTACATCACAAATGAGAAATATATTTAAGGATGGAAAATTACCACTGCATGTTCAATGCAAGAATTCTTGATATTTTATTATTCATTTGTTTGTAAACAGAATAAACCCAGCTAACAAACATGTGTTCTAAGAACGTTAAGCTAACGCTCTGATAAGTTACAAAAACGCTATTATGAATGTTTTCTGAACGTTCGAAACGCCCAGTTTTAAAAATGTTTGGAAACGTGTTTTCTTTTTTTTTGGTTGTGCGAATATTACATCATTTACATCATCATTATGATGTTGCATGTTACTTTTGAATGTTCTATGAACATTATGAAACAAATAAAACTTAAAAAACGTTCTATAAACGATGTATAGACTAAATAAGGTGCTAACATTTTGAGAATATTATATAAGACCAGAGAACATTTATCAAGTGTTCTATTCACTTCGATGGAAGAACGTTTTTTTACAACTTTGAGAAAACCTTGGCCAAAGTCATAATGCTCGTTGTTAGCTATAGTTATAGTTACATCATGTGAGTAATTAATAGTATGTCATTGTAACCTGTAGCTTTCTTTTTCGCATTGTTTTAGGCTATGTATTTCTCTCAAAGTATCGCAGGCTGTTGAACCATGAATCTAATTTTTGAGTGTAAAATTGCACTTGAAAACATTATTTTAAATACATCTTAAACAATAAAAATATAGGACGAATAAGTAAAATATGTAACATTAATGAATGCTAAATAATAAAATATATATGTTTAGTACCAAATTATTGTAAATTACGTCTATTCAGTGCTTTTCTGTCAGCTATCTTTACTGAAAAGACAAATTGTCAACGGTTGTACCACTGACTGCAAGATATACACAAACAAACACCAAACCTCACAATGACAATGCATAAGCATATATATATATTAATAAAAAAACGATTTCGCAAGAGGATACTGTGAATATTTCTCCTCTGTAATTAAAGTGTACTTCAAAAATAATGAGCATCAGATGCAAAGGAGAATGTGCTGTGTCATGGTTAGCTGGCATGAGGGTTTCACCAAAACACACTGCCTAAGGAAAAGGATGCACAGGAAAAGTATTAGTGTCAGTAGATAATGTGGTGCAGTACTGTAAAAATAGAGTATCTTTGTGTGTGTGTGTGTGTGTGCGTGCGTGAGTGTGCGTTTAATAAAGAATGCATTTTTATAATTATCTTATGCATGATGACAATTGAAACGTTAACCATCTGTTTTAGACTAAATAATTTGTGAAAAGTTGCCTTTAGGTCAACAGGTTAGCAGGGTACGACTGATTGTTAGGTTGTAAAAATAGCGATATGTGCCGTTTTTAATATGTTTTGTAATAGAACTGCACCATCTTGTGGTGAGAAAAGCTCATTTCATCCAGAGTTGATTATGTGTGATGCAGGCTATATTCATAAAGAGTTTTCTGTTTTACAGTTTAGAGATTAGTCATGCAGTTAATGATTGTTCAGTTACGAGATTTCCAAAGGGGAAGTCATTTAGTAGCACTAGTGCTATTTATCCTGGTGTGGCAGGTCAGGACAGGTTACATGGTATTGCATAATGCAAAAAAAAAAAAAAACCCTCTAAGGAATGTTAATGTATTTTGCCATTCCCAATGGACTTTCTGGATTAACAATGTGAAATATTTTTACTATTTAAAGTAACTGCTTTCTATTTGAATATATCATAAAAATTTATTCCTGTGATCAAAGCTAAATTTTCAGCATCATTACTCCAGTCTTCAATGTCACATGATCCTTCAGAAATCAGTATAATATTCTGATTTGCTTTTCAAGAAACATTTATTGTAATTATTATTAATTAACAATATTTGCAACAATATTTATTGTTAATTATCAATATTTAAAACAGCTGAGTGTTTTTTCCCCCCAGGATTATTTAAAGGGGTCATCGGATGCTAAATTCACTTTTATATGTTGTTTGACCATTAATGTGTGTTGGCAGTGTATGTACAAATCTACCCCATAATGATAAAAATCCATGCAGTGGTTTTTAATTAATCTGGAAAAATAATATCCCCTTTTTCAAATTGAGCCGTTCTCAGATGCCTGTCCTTGTGGCGTTACATCGACAGAGGCCGCTCCCACGATAGTTGATTGACATTAGTGTCTTACCTCAGATCAGCTGTAACAGTCCGACCTCTTTGTTTCGATGCTGGAGCAGGGATGTAAGTTAGACAAGAATATCTCAAATTGAGCAATTGAGGTATTCTGTTGCTTAATAATGAACATAGTGGTCGTCATTTACTCCCGACATCTGAGCTGCTGAAGATGCAGTAGATTACATTTGTTTGTGAAGGGAATGCGCCTCCCGATCTACATATATCCGTCTATGTTCACGCGAATCATTCATGATCCAGCTTCACTTACAGCAGAAGTGAGTATAAGGGTTTTTTTATGAATCTTTGCGATCGCCTTTCCTAATAATGTGCTAGTTAGCAAGTTTAGCAGCTGAATGCAGCTAAATGCGGCTAAAGTAAACAGGCTTGTCACTCCACAGAGAGAAGAGAGGGGCGGGGCGAGCAGAGCTCATTTGCATTTAAAGCAGCCTCGACCAGAATGAGATGATTTTTGCAGAGCTGATTTTGTCAAGGTAAAAAGGGTGTTGTTTTACAAAACCATTGAGAATTTTTAACCAAAGTATATTATAGACTTTTCATTAAGACCCTAAAGAATCATATCAACTTGTGGAAAATGGGCATCTGATGACCCCTTTAATGAATGGTGAAAAATGAAAGATCCAACGATGAGCATTTATCTATCTTCTTCTATCTTTTGTACTGTAGTTTTAAAGTGTCAAATATGTAAAATATTAAATCAAAAATTCTATCTACAATTTTATTTGAACAAATTTATCTCAGTAAAAGAGGTTCACAGTAACACAGATCCGCAAAAATGACTGAAAATGCTGTACTATCATGCCAGGCCAGTAGCTGGCCAGTAGCACTATGCACCTATGCACATACACATTCCTATAGAATAAACAAATAATACGTATCTGCACTACATCACTGTTTTCACAAATTTGTGTGTTTGAGACAAAAATCACTTTTTAAAAAATTAAATTTACAGCACTTTGAAACGTTTTTCAAAAATTTGCATATTCAGGCCGCCAAAACACTATTGCTGTGTAAATGAACGGGGCAAAATATATGAAGCTATATGTTTTTATTGCTGTTTTTTTTATGTTAAATGTGAAGACAGGTTGGATGCCACAGACTTTTTTTTGTATTTTTTATTTTTATTTTTTTATTATATACAGTAGTCAACATTTGAAGTGGACCAAAAGTTTCATCAAAGTTGTCCAAAACAACCAAAACAATACCCATTCTTGTCTTAGGACAACTTTGATGAACTGTTTTTTGATCCACTTCAAATGTTGACTACTGTATATATATATATATAATTATTATTATTATTATTATTTATAAATTTATTAATTTAAAGCATTCTATAGATATATTTATCATGTCTGTGAGTCATATTGTCACAAGTCTGGTCCTGATCTTCGGTCCTCTCGCCACCAGAGGTCGCCTTGCCATTACACAGACTGTTGCACTACACCCCGTACTACCTTTCCTATGCTCCACCTCACTCACCGCGCTCACAGCTGCAGCCAATCACGAACAGCATAAATACGAGGCCCTTCCCACTATTCTGGGCCAATTATTGTACAGTGTTTTGCGCTTGGCCTTTCCTAGTTTCCGTGTCTAGTTATTCCTTGTGATCTAGTTTTGTCATTTGTGTCTTGACCCTAGCATTGTTTGATTCTTGCCCGTCGTGGATTGACCCTTTGTCTCGTCGTCACGGATTCTGTTCACCCCTCGTATGGACTCAAGCCTGCCTGTTTGGATTACCCGTTTTCCTTTCCCCTTGGATTACATTCGTCGTTGATCGACCCATGCAGGGCTCTGTCGTTTCAATTAAAATTTCCCCCTCGGCTCGGCAAACAAAAAACTTTTCTGTTTTTAGTACATTGTTGTCATGTAAATGTACCCTAAATTAAGTGTGAAACATGTCTGTACCTGGAATTAAAAGCAAAAAAAAAAAAATCCCTAAAAAAAGAGAAAAAAAAAATAAAATAAAATAAATAAATAAATAAAATAAATAAATAATAAACAAATTTAAAACAATACTGTTAGTTTTGAATCCTGAGCTGTTTTGCTATAGAAAAAGTTGTATACAGCAAGTTTAATAATGGCATTTGCTCTGCTAACTCAAGAGAAACGATTTCATTTATTTCCCCACTGTTTACTCTCAATCCATCATGAAACATTTGTTCATGTCTTCGGGGTGATCTGCCACAACACGGTTATTGCACAGAGTTTTGAGACTTTTCTCGGCCGATGGCAACACAACAGTCGTATGGACTTGGTTGAAGTGAGCAAATAATCACATCACAGCTTACAGCAAGTCTCATTTCGATCTCCAAACTATGTTGGACCACACAGGTGCTACTCACACCGACATTTGTCATTAAATGTTGCGGTTCCATGTGACACAACATCCCACCAGCCTTTTTTTATTCTATGCGTGAACTTTCCCCATCCCTCCTCAAGCAAGGCAAACTTTTCCTTCTCTCCTTGTCTTTCAGATGTGCAAAGCTCACAGCGGCTCATCATGTAATCTCCTCATAACTACAGCATTTCCAGTGAGGTTATTTTAAAGCCTAATTAACCCCAATTAGACACTGATAAAAACTATCAGGCTCCACAGAGATGCACCAGTGGTAAGTCAGCATGGTAGGGACTGTAATCTTCGTGTCATCAGCTATTATGGCACCACAGGGAAAGCAAATATCCCCAGGGGTTTAAACCCTTATCATACTTATTTTTTCAGTCAGTTATGAAATCAGTAGTTAGTCCTCAGGCTGAAATGAGGTGTAAATGAAAGAAAAGTTTGATTATCAATCTTAATTGTTGCCCTTTATGTCACAATGTGAGATAAACTGACTCATATTTTTGTGTGAACAGAAAAAAAATCATTTTTAATTAATTATAGCTCTATTGGACAGGGTCTAAAGTACAGCAACCCCTGCAAACACACAAAGTTGAAGGTTTTTTGTTAAATTTATTATTTATTTATTTATTGGGGACAATCATAAAATAACCTATACAGAACATTTCACTTCTGTATAACAATGGTTATTTTAGGGCAAAGTTCTGGGGCCTCATTTATCAACAGTGCATAGAAAAGTTTCTATATTTTGTCTGTATGTTTAAACACATTCCTATATGTAAGTTGGTAGATCCCACACTTTGCGTGAAACTGTTCTTATGCACTCATTATGCACACATCTGTGCGTATGCACTGTTGATAAATGAGGGCCCTGGAAACTGAGAAAGAAAATTCTATCTCAATAAAGAAAGTTTCCTTCTGAAGATTGGGGAGCCTCCTGTTTACTCTGAATACTGAAGCCTGATTTGTTCACGTTTGTGTAACTGCATGAACAAATGGCATTTAACCCACCCAAACAGTTGGAGCTGACTGTTTATATAAGCCAAGGTGGTCCCAGGTCACACTCCCTCATAAGTATGGTGAGACGCTGTCTCCTATGGGCAATTAGGCACATTGCATCTCCAGGAGAACGGAGATTCTCATTGCCCAACTTATTTCTTGGAGGAGCGAGATGCTCTGGCCCACAACTGGCCCAGTGCTCTGTATACCTTACCTTCAACTGCCCTGCTCCCTCAGGTCATCAGGCAAAATCAGATGCTCTGTCCTCCTGGTGGCCAGATGTGGTTTCCCGAGTTGATTCAGCTGCTGATGGCAGCCCCTTGGCCAGTCCTGCTGAGGAAGGACTTCTTCTCCCAAGGAAGACTCACGATCTGGCATCTCCAGCCTGAGTTGTGGAACCTCCATATTTGGGAATTTGGGGATCAACCACTCACTTGACTGATGCTAAAGCCAAAAGGACAGCAGTCTTAAGTGACAGGAGTCATAAGTTGGCCGACTGGAGCAGCTCAAAGGGGGTCAATGCAGCTCAAATGTGAGTTACAGTCTTGGCCAGTCCTGCTGAGGAAGGACTTCCTCTCCCATGCAAGAGGCACGATCTGGCATCTCCAGCCTGAGTTGTGGAAACTCCATATTTGGTCCCTCGTCAGGAGTCTTCACAGCTCCCTGAGACAGTAACTAACACCATTTTGGAGGCTAGAGCCCTGTCTACGAGATGCATCTACACCCTTAAGCGGTCTCTATTTTCTGACCGGTGTGCAGTCCAGAATGAAGACCCATCCTCATGTGACATGCCATTCATTCTTACCTTTCTGCAAAAGCTGCTGGATAAGGGCTGTGTCCCTCAATGATCAAAGTATATGTGGCAGCTATTGCGGCAAATCCCGCTCTCCTGACTGGCCCGTCAGTTGGCACAAATGACTTTGTCATTAAATTCCTGAGGAAAGCTTGAAGATTGAATCCGCTTCTTCCTAATACTGTGCCAGTCTGGGACTTATCTACGGTCCTCAGGCTCCTTCGAGGTACCCCCTTTGAGCTGCTCATGTCGGCCAACTTATCACCCCGTCACTTAAGACTGCCCTCCTTTTGGCTTTATCGCAGGGATAGGCAACGTCGGTCCTGGAGTGCCAATGTCCTGCAGAGATTTGGTTCCAACCCTGAAGAAAACCCCTCACCTGCCTGTAGCCCTAGTAATCCTGAAGACTTAGCTTGTTCAGGTGTGTTTGATTAGAGTTGATACTAAACTCTGCAGGTCATTGGCACTCCAGAACTGACGTTGCTTATCCCTGCTTTAGCGTCAGTCAAGTGAGTGTGTGATCTGCAAGCACTTTCATTTAGCACTTCCTGTCTTGAGTTTTGGCTTTATTTCTTGAAGGAGTGAGATGCTCTGGCCCACAATTGGCCCAGTCCTTGTCTGTATGCCTTTACTTTAATTGCCCTGCTCACTCAGGTCATCAGGGGAATCAGGGAATTCCTTCTGGTGTTCCCACTCTGGAGGAACCAGACATGTCTTCTCGAGTTGATTCAGCCCCTTGGCCAATCCTGCTGAGGAAGGACTTCCTCTCCCAAGGAAGACCCACGATCTGGCATCTCCAGCCTGAGTTGTGGAACCTCCATATTTGGTCCCTCGACAGTCTTTACAGCTTCCCATGACTGTAACTAACATCATTTTGTCTAAGAGATGCCTCCAAGCCCTTAAGTAGCTCTATTTTCCGACCAGTGTTTAGTCCAGAGTAAAGACCCATCCTCATGTGACATCATCTATGCTAACCTTTCTGCAAGAGCTGCTGGATAAGAGCTGCACCCCTTGATGCTCAAAGTATATATAGCGGCCATTGCAACAAATCATGCTCTCGTGACTGGCCAGTCAGTCAGCATTAAAAACCTTGTTGTTAAATTCCTGAGGCATGGTCCCTCCTTTGAGCTGCTCCAGTCAGCCAACTTATGACCCCTGTCACTTAAGACTGCCCTCCTTTTGGCTTTAGCGTCAGTCAAGTGAGTGGGTGATCTGCAAGCACTTTCATTCAGCACTTCCTGCCTTGAGTTTTGGCTTTATTTCTCGAAGAAGCAAGATGCTCTGGCCCATGATTGGCACTGTGCTCACCTGTATGCCTACCTTTCAACTGCCCTGCTCCCTCAGGTCATCAGGGGAATCAGGGAAGTCCTCACGGTGGCCCCACTCTGGAGCAACCAGACATTCCCCAAGTTAATTCATCTGATCATCAGAGGCATGAT
Organism: Labeo catla; assembly: GCA_012976165.1. NCBI lineage: Eukaryota > Metazoa > Chordata > Actinopteri > Cypriniformes > Cyprinidae > Labeo > Labeo catla. Next base: position 992,409 of record VONZ01000023.1, on the reverse strand, counting down.
CTGTCATCCCCAGCCTGAGTTGTGGAGCCTCCATATTTCTTCCCTCGACAGGAGTCTTTACAGCTCCCCGTGATGGTAACTAACACCATTTTGGAGGCTAGAGCCCCATCTAAGTCCGGAATAAAGACCTGTCCTCATGTGACATGTCATCCATTCTAACCTTTCTGCAAGAGCTGCTGGATAAGGGCTGCATCCCTCAGTGCTCAAAGTATATGTGGCAGCCATTGCAGCAAATCACGCTCTCATGACCGGCCAGTTAGCTGGCAAAAACGTCCTTGTCGTTAAATTCCTGAGGGACACTTGGAGATTGAAACTGCTTCTTCCTCATACTGTGCCAGTATGGGACTTATCCACAGTCCTCAGGGCCCTACGTGGTCCCACCTTTTAGCCGCTCCAGTCACCCAACTTATGACCCCTGTCATTTAACGCTGCCCTCCTTTTGGCTTTAGCGTCAGCCAAGCAAGTGGGCGCTCTCATTCATTCAGTGTTTCCTTGAGTTTTGGCCAAGACAAACCAAGACATGGGTATACACCCACTCATAGGTGCTCTCCACTCAGAGCACAAGTCATCACCCTTCTAACTCTTCCTAATTCAGAGGATGAGCAGAGTCCTAATTTACTCTGCTTGGTTCAGGCCCTTAGAGTTTACCTAGAGCACTCCACCCCCTTTTGGCAATCAGAACAGCTCCTTGTATGCTTCAGAAGCTGTTTGAAGGGTTGCCAGTTATGAAGCAGAGACTGTCTTGCTGGATAGTAGATGCTATAGCCCTGGCTTATGGCACAGTGGACTTACTGTGTCCTATTGGAAATGGCCTCCTCCTGGGTTTGGTCCAGTGGAGTTTCAATTGGTGATATCTGTGAAGCAGCCAGTTGGTCAGTTAGCAGTAATCTACGTTCACTAGATTTTATAACCTGGACGTCCCTGCTCTTCAGGCACGGATCTTGTCCGCCTAATCTCCCTCATCCCCTTGCAAGTGGAAAAGGTCTTAGTTGTGCAGACCCTGGCCTCAGGACTTGGGTCTCATGATTGGCTCATGCTTCTTAGGCAGCCTCATTGCGGGTGCTTCGGCACTGGGCTTACAGAACTACTTCTTTCTGCAATTATTTATAGCACAGTGCTATTAGATGCGCTCCCCAAAGTGTTTCACACAACATAAGAGACTGTTTTTGAAAGGGAATGCTCCAGTTACTAATGTAACCTTGGTTCCCTGAGATAACGGGAAGGAGCGTTGTGTAGACTGCCATGCTATAAAGCTGTATACTAGTCGATGACTGTCGCTATCAGGCAGTCGGCTCTGCCCGTTTTGGTGGGCTGAAATGCCATTTGTTCATGCAGCTACACGGACATGAACAAGTCAAGGTATTCAAAGTAAACAGGAGTATCCCTAAAGCATTTAATGCAACGCTTGCTTCTGTAGTCTCAAGGAACCAAGGTTACGTTTTCTCTAACAAAAAACTCTAAAAACTAACTCTGTGTTTTGGGAATATTCTAGGAACCAGAAAACAACTTTCCCATTACGTCCTGAAAATCAAATATTTACTGGGAGAAGGGCTAAAAATTCTGGGATCGATTCTGATTCTAGGTTCTGATTCATTTAGCTGCCGTCTGTTTAAAAATCTACATTCAGAGTTGTTTGGAGGACATGAGTGATTGATTTTTTTGAGCAATTCTGTTGAGTAAATCGTTCAAAGCCTGACTCATACTACTCAAAACACTAACATACCCTACAAAAAGAGTCATCAACAAATTAAACTTGCATGATTCTTTTTGTGAATCCAATCAAAAGATTTGAGTCACTGACAAGTCAGAATCCTTCACTATTAAAGTCTAATTCATGTCACGACCAGACATGTCTGGCACTTCAGTAAAGCCGATTCCCCTAAGTGGATTTTATTGATGCTCTCAAGTCCCAACAACTTGGAATCGATTCTTTTTGGTCATGATTCCCTGCCCTAACTATCAGTAAATGCATTATTTACTGGTTTGGAATTAAACACATATGTACTATTTACCGCACACTTTAATCTTTTGAAAATTTTGTGTAACGTGTACTTTTAAAGTAGTTTTTAACAATGCTATCATTTATATTTTATTAATATTTAATGTCTTGATTCTTTATATGTATATAAGAACATACGTAAGAAATTAAGTGAGTGTAACATCAGCTCTAAAAAATAAGCTTATCCATCACTCATACACAGTGATAGGTTGGGATTCACCCCTCCTAGGGAACACAATTTAACGTACAGTAGAAAGCGAGACCTTGCGACCCTATCATTAAGAGAGGAATCAGGGTTAATTGAGGTGGTTAGAGCGATAGTGTTTCTCTCTAAGGGGTGAGATAGTAAACCACACCAGTGCCCCGTCTCCGTCACTGACACATGTGGGTGGTAAAGGTCAAGTGTGTAAAGGCCTGTATCTCTGTCTGGCCTTTCCTCTTATTTTTCTCCACCTTCCTCATCCCTCTGATCATCTCCTTCTCCTCCTCCTCTGTGACCTTCTCTCCATCCCACCATCTTTTTCATTTAAACTCCATTTCACAGATGACAGACGCCCATGTGCAGTGGGACAGCTGGTGAGGCGGGAGGCTGGACCGACTGTTTTAACTCTAATCAGATTTTATGACTCTCGGGGGGAAAATGTTAGTGACCCCCTGCCAACGTGACATTCTCTCTGATGTCAGGGGGTGTGTGGATCTTTATATGGACACTAGGAGTGTAGCTGTGTGTGTAGTTGATCATTTGAAGGACTCTCACATGAAAGTACTGTGGTAGTACCCTGGTACATCAGTGGTATCAGATGGTAATGGCGTTGTATATGCTGTGGTACTACAATAACCATGGTATTAACATGGTATTCTAAAGTACCTTTAAGAATACAAAAGAAGGTTTTATCAAAGTACTCTTTTGTAAGTATATTCTACTGCCACAGACATATAAAAAACTGTGATATTACTGTGGTACACATACAATGGTATTATTGTAATCTATGTATATAGTATTATATAGTATTACCATGGTGCCATTTTCAAAAACTATAGTTTTGCTGTGGCTGAGAAAACATGGTATTAATGTATAAAAATTCAGCTATGGTGCATGTGCAAAAAACATGGTATTACCATGGTAAATGTCCCCAAAAAACCCTAAACAAAACAAAAACATTAAAATTACTTTTAATCATGTGTCGAAATGGTATTACCATGGTAATATCATGGCACCTTTTCCAGAAACCAAAATTTACTGTGGTACATATCTAAAAATATGGTATTAATGTCCAAATGTTTAATTATATTATTATGGTGCATATGCAAAAAAAAAACAAAAAACATTGTATTGCCATGGTAAATATCCAAATAACAAGGTACTATGCAGGTAAAAAAAAAAAACTTTAAAACATGTCGAAATGTCAAAAATATGGTATTAATATCTAAATGTCCAGTTATATTACTACGGTGCATATACAAAAAAACATTGTATTATCATGGTAAATATCCAAAAACAACATGGTTTTACCATGGTAAATAAAAAACATTACATTTTATTGCAATAAATGTCCAAAAAAATAATAATAATAGTTTAAAATAATAATAATAATAAAAAACCATGCCATTAATTTGTTACTTCGAATACGTGTATATATATATATATATATATATATATATATATTTGTGAAATACTTGTGAAATACTAAATGATATTACAATTCAATTCAATTTAATTAAATCAAACAGCACAGTATTGTCTTGGTAACATTCAAAAAAATATCATAATTTTACCATGGTACATGTCCAAAAATCAGGATCAACACACATGGTATAATACTTGTGTAAAATACCATGGTACTACCATGTTTTTTATATGTACCATGCTAGCACCATGGTATTTTTGTAAGAATGGTGGAGTACCAAGTATATGTTTCAAACATTTCTGTACCATGGAAGGCCATATGTCAAAGTACCGTACACAATATAAAGTTTATGTTTTTGTATAATTTATATAGTAAAACAGTAAAAAGTATTTTTTTAAATATATGACATTAATAAAATAAATTCTTCAGTTCCATGGTATTACCATGTGATTCCTCTCCATTTAATGGTACCACCAAAGTACTGTACTGTATAAGTATTGGGACATTGGTAAAAACCTGGTGTGTTTTGTGTAGTGTTTTAAGTCTGTGGTGTGTGAAGAGCCGTGTTAGGTTAGGATGGGTCACAGACAGCCATTACCCGCACGGCCCAGCAAGAGTCTGTTCAAACCACTGCTTTCAATCAATCTCTGTGTGCGCGTGGAGCGAATCCGACGCAGCAGGAATAGAGACATCTGCAGAAATACATCTGCCATAATCACTCCCGCTCTGTGGTCTGACCGCCCCGTACTTACAGCGGCTGTCGTCGACTTCCCCCCTCTCATCCATCTTTTCTTCTCCTTCATCGACCCCCTTTCTCCACACAGGAAACCTTCACTTCATGTAAAACGAAAAACCTGAGAATCACAATTGCTATGAGAGCTCAAATTCACTTTTTATGAGAGCTTAAACCAGCTTAATCCTAGGTGTATCTGACTTTCTTCTTTTAGGCGAATACAATCCGGGTTATATTACAAAATGTCCTGTTCTAAGCTATATAATGGCAGTGAATGGGTGGTGAGATTTTGAAGCCCAATAAAGTGCATCCATCCATCATAAAAAGTGCTCCACACAGCTCTGTGGGTTAATAAATGCCTTCTGAAGTGAATCAATGCATTTGCGTAAAAAATATTTTCATATTTAAAACTTTATAAACCGTAATCTCAAGCTTTCAGCTAACTGTCATACGCACGTTCAAGAGAGTACATGAATGGTAGCTTAAATTATGGGACTTGTTGGAGAGAACAAGCTACTTTTACTTGCTAACAGACTAGCCTACAAAGCACATGTGCTAGCTGCAAGTTTTTTTTCCCTTTTCAAGTTTATCACAGACTTTATTATACACATAAAAACAGAATTTAAAAAAATATCTCATAGGAAAATCCTGAGGGAAACCATGGTTAGAAAATGCTAATTCTGTTTTTTAGCACTAGCTACAAACTGAACAACTCCACTCTGATCATAGCCTTTGTAGTTTCGGCAGCAAGATAAGCGATTACAGCATTTAAACTACCTTTTAACTTTCTTTTGATCCAGTCAAATGATGTTCAAATGCACCCAGAGATGATTATGAATAATCATTCTCCATTCAGAGATGAACAGCGTGTGCAGTGTTATGAGAAAACCCTTCAATTTGATCACAGTTTGAAGTGTAAGACACTAAAATGTCTTCCTGAAGGCTGTCAATGGGCTTTATCACTTACATACTGCTCAGGACTGAACCCAAGAGCAATTAATATCAAATTCTTCCTTTCAAACGAGCCGCGCGAAAAGACCAAACAAGGGCATTACGCCATAGATGGCACTTCACGCTATACTGAAACGCCACACATTCATTTCCTTTTCAAGACACTGGGAAACATATGCAAAGAGAGGAGCTGTCAATCAGCGACGAGAGCCAATCAGAATTCAGATGTTGTTAGGAAGGCGGGACTCAGCGTAGTGGTTTGAGATGTGATTAGTGACTAATTATATGACTCCAGTTGATTTCATCGCAGTGTTTTCCAGTTGTTTTCCTCAGTGTAGCACACAACCTGTAATTATTTAGACACAGCAAAGCTAATTATCTGAACCACCCCCAAATTCTCAGTTTGACTGGAAACAATGCTAGTGTTTTAACGTTAGCATCCCAAGACAATAGCCTTTCCTACTATAAATTAGGCCAAAAACAGTATTTGAAAGAGTACTAGAGTCCGAATTCACAGTGAAACGTACACAGAGAGGCTTCACTACGCTGAATTAACAGCTTTTAAGAGGAAACAGCTTATCATTTAATAAATCGACAACCTATCGGCTAATTTTCAACATGTTTTACTCTAAACAGTAAAAATTTACACAGAAAAAAACGCTAGCGCCCTGGTGAAGAAACCAGCATATGCTGGTAGGTATGTTTTGATGCTGGGATGCTGGTTAGGTAGGTTTTCATGCTGGTTTAAGCTGGTCCTTTGCTGGTTTATGCTGGTCCTTAGCTGGTTCATGCTGGTCCTTGACCAGCAACATGACCAGCAAAAACCAGCAAAGGACCAGCTTAAACCAGCATGAAAACCTACCTAACCAGCATCCCAGCATCAAAACATACCTACCAGCATATGCTGGTTTTTTCACCAGGGGAAGCTCTAGTACCTACTCAGAATAAAAAAAAAAACGTTATTTTAAATACAGTTACTTATTAGTCACAGTGTTTGTGCTACGAACATGAATTTTACCTCAAATTGTGCAGCTTGTTGAACAGATTTGTTAGCATTTTCATATTTTAAGGTAAAAATAGCCGGTATCTACATAGCAACCACTCAGAATAGCCTAGTAGCCACATAGCAACACACTAAAACACTCAGAGTCAATTAAAACGCTAAAACAAACAGTAGCAAACACGTTAGCATTGTTAGCACCGGCAAACACGCTTACATTTTTTCTTTCAGAAAAAGTATAAATCTAGTTTCTTGATATACTTAAAGTCTATAGCATGAATCAAGTCCAAAACGAATCACAATGCTTTGTTTTGGACTATGAGAAAGTACTATGCTAATACCATGTATTTTTTTTAACATGATATACAGCGCTAATATCATTATTCATGGACATGTAAAATGTCAAATCCATGGTATTTTTATAAGTAACTTGAGATAGCATGTAAATAACGTGTTACATGAATCTGGTATTCATTCATGACCATTGTACCATGGTATTACCACCTTTTACCATGGTACGACTACTTTATTTTCTAATTAGAAAGTATACAGGTACATACCTGGGTTGTTGAAGTGATGTTTTCATACACAAACTCGATATTTGCGACCAAAAGTAAAACGCAATGAGCATTAAATGCCCAGAAGGTGGCGGTATGAGGTTGCGTTTACACATTTGTCCATACAAAGACAGAATGCGTGTTTGTTTGTGTCTTCTGCGCTGTATATTCAAGCTGGTGAGTGTTTGTGTGATGGTATGTGTTGCTACAAGGCACAATAAAGCTGCAGCGAAGCCAGAGAATGTTTCGCGGTCTGTACGATCAATCATTCTCCCAGGGCACGGAGCTGAAACATATCAGGTGTCATATTTGCGCCCATTTGGAGCCGTCCGTTCAGCCTTTGCCTCTACAAACACACTGTCACACGCACAAATTCAGTTAAACCTGACCCAACAATGGATAATAAACAAACCTGCGGCTAAATTGACATGGCACATAAATCAGTTTCTGTTCACTAATCTAATAACATGACATGAAAAGGAACAAGCTCTGAAGCTCCGGCTGCGGTTGAGTTCCTTCAGCACTAGTGAAACATGAGCCCACGCTCTTTACGATATGGGAAATACCAGAACAACAAATATAATGATCTTTTGCGAGTGAGACACTTCCTAAAATATAAAGGCCACTAAACATGACAAAGAACTATTTTAACGGTGTGTGTAAAGCACTGAGTGTGATATAAAGATGTGTTATTTGTTACATTAAATTATTGGGTTTTATTTGTCATTGTTTTCAAGCTACAACAAATTTATTTTCTTTTCCCACCCAATAAAGAAAATATATTATTTTTTTGTAAAGCATTTTTCATAATAAATATTGTTGCAAAGTTTTAAAGCAGCATTTAGGAAAATGACTATACAACAACAACAACAATAAATAAATAAATAAATAAATGTATTTATTAATTTAAAATACTCATTACAACAACAACATTACAACATATAGTGCATCTATTTAAATGAGTATATATATATAATTAGTAATACACAACAACAACAATAATAATAATGATGATATTTATAATAACAATGATAATAATTAATAATAACATATTTTATATTATAATATATTATAATAATATATCAAATATAATAACATATTATTTATATTATAATTTAAATATATAGAAAAATAATATTATATATAAAACAATTTTATTTATTTAATAATAATAATAATAACAATATTTACAATAACATTAATAATATTTAATAATATATGTATATATAATTTATATTATGAGTTGAAGACTATATAAATATATTAACATTTTGTTATTATTATTAATATTATTGTTTTTATAATTATTACTATTATTATTATTATTATTATTATTATCATTTATTAATTTATTTATTAAATAATAATAATCGTAATAATACAACAATAATATTTATATATAATAATAATAATATTAAATAATAATAACATTTTAAATTATAATATATAATAATATATAATATATATTAACAGATTTATATTATAATTTAAATTATATATATATATATATATATATATATATATAATAAAAATAATAATAAAATAATATTTAATCATATATATAATATATCATTTATATTATGGGTTTATATTATTATAACATTTTGTTGTTGTTATTATTAAATATTATTATTGTTATTATGATTATTATTAAATTATTAAATAAATGTATTTATTTATTAACAACAGCAAGCTAGAAATACATAAATGTGTAAATTTATATTGACATTTATTAAAATAGAAAAATTAAATGTAGTAATTAATTCAAAATCCTATATACATTAAATTAAATTATATTATATGAGTTTAAAAATCACAAATGAAACACACACACACACACATACAGTTATATATAGCTTTTGTCTTTGTAATTTTCATTTTGTATTACTTATATTCTCTCAGTTTTTTCACGAATCCCAGGTTAGAAAACACTTGCCTTAGATCATTTCATGCTGCGTTTAAAATATAATTTGAGCACAACAAAATGATCTCTGGAAAACAAACGTCAGAAATATGAAGTGTGAACATTGTCTGTAATGTTCCTGTTTATCGTCTCTGGCATCACAGGTATGTATTTCATCATTCTCAGTTTTCTTTTCTTCCTTAAATGATCCTATCTGAGTTCACCGCAGGCACCAGTGACAGTAAACTTCTGATTTCTACAGCACTTTCATTTAGAAACAGAGAACCACCCTACAATTCTCCTTCCTTCTGCCCGTGTTTTCATGCTGTTTTTAGATGCTGTTTGCTCGTTTCTCCTCTATTATCCTCTATTTTTTATTGTTTGGAAAAATTGATCTTTAAAAGTTGGAGAAGCTTTGAAAAGAAATACAACTTGTTAAGGATGTTGAAGACAGCAAACACAAATGTTGCTGGTGAAATTGCACTTAATTCAGATTCTGAAAGTGCAAAATCTTTCATGCATCTATAAACTAAAATCTATAGGCAAATAAACAATAAATAGATTCATTTAAGTCATTTAACGTCTTTTTAAGTCTGGTTCATCCCAGCAGTGAGCATGAGAGATGCAGCAGAAGAGGCTCTCAGCATCTCTGTTGACTCCAGCACTTAAATGCTTACAGATGGGCTATAATGGGCTTCCCTGTTTGCCGCTGATCCTTCAATTAATCACACTCTGCTTCTGCTCACGCTGATCCTGGACCAGCTTCCTCTACATGAATCCAAGCCTCGGAACATCCAATAAGCTTTGCAACTGATCTAAGATCAGTGTGAGGAGATGAAAAGCAGTTTTACATCAAACTGTGTTAGCTCTACGAGTCAATCAGATGTTCTTATGCTGTGTTGGAAATGTCTGGTTCATTCCAGCGAATCATTTAATCTTAAATGGTTCTATGGTAGATGAAGAGATGGACAGTTTGATTCATTGAAGTGAACAAGTGATTCATTCTATTTTATCTCTTGATCCTAAATGGTTCATTCTAGTGAATCAGTTTGTCCTAAACGGTTCTTTATCCTTATGTAAAGCTAGAAAGTCTGATTCATTCTACTGAATCATTCATCTTAAATGGTTGTGGAGCTTGAAACTCCATTTTATTGTGTTGAATCAGTTCATCCTAAAATGGTTCTTTAGCTGGAATTGTGAAATTCCATTTCATTCTGTTGAATCAGTTCATCCCAAATGGTTCTTTGTCTCATGTAGATCTGTCATTTCAGTTCATTCTACTGAATCTGTTTGACCTAAATGATTCTCTTTCTTGTAGATTTAGAAAGCCTGATTCATTCCAGTGAAATGAGTCATCATGAATGGTTGTCTTTCTCAAATCTAGAGTTGAAAATTCTGATTCATTCTACTGAATTGGTTCACCTTGAACTGTTCTTCTTTTATGTAGAGTTGGAAATTTTGATTTATTCTAGTGAAATAGTTCATCATGAATTGTTCTCTCTCTCACATGTAGATTTGAGAAGTCCACAGCATTCTAGTGAATCAGTTCATCCTAAATGGTCCTCACTTTAATAGTGTATGTATCGTTGGAACTTCTGATTCATTCTAGTGATTTGGTTCATCGTAAATGATTCTTTCTTTCATGTAGAGTTGGAAAGTTTGATTCATTCTATTGAATCAGTTCAACCTAAACCATTCACTTTATGGTCAAAAGTTCATTCTAGTGAATCAGTTTGTCCTAAACGGTTCTTTATTCTTATGTAAAGCTAGAAAGTCTGATTCATTCTACTGAATCATTCATCTTAAATGGTCGTGGAGCTTGAAACTCCATTTTATTGTTTTGAATCAGTTCATCCTAAAATGGTTCTTTGTCTCATGTAGAGCTGTAATTTCAGTTCATGCTGTTGAATCTATTTGACCTAAACGATTCTCTTTCATGTAGATTGAGAATGTCCAAATTCATTCTATTGAATCTGTTCTTTCTTATAAATTCTCTCTCATTCCTTTTACTAAATCATTAATTTTTATGTTGTGTCAATCAATGTTTCAAATGTGGAGTTTGAAATTCCATTTCATTCTGTTGAATCAGTTCATCCCAAATGGTTCTTTGTCTCATGTAGAGCTGTAATTTCAATTCATTCTATTGAATCTGTTTTACCTAAATGATTCTCTTTCTTGTAGATTTAGAAAGCCTGATTCATTCCAGCGAAATGAGTCATCATGAATGGTTGTCTTTCTCAAATCTAGAGTTGAAAATTCTGATTCATTCTGCTGAATTGGTTCATCTTGAACTGTTCTTCTTTTATGTAGAGTTGGAAAATTTGATTCATTCTAGTGAAATAGTTCATCATGAATTGTTCTCTCTCTCACATGTAGATTTGAGAAGTCCACAGCATTCTTGTGAATCAGTTCATCCTAAATGGTCCTCACTTTAATAGTGTATGTATCGTTGGAACTTCTGATTCATTCTAGTGATTTGGTTCATCGTAAATGATTCTTTCTTTCATGTAGAGTTGGAAAGTTTGATTCATTCTATTGAATCAGTTCAACCTAAACCATTCTCTTTACGGTTGAAAGTTCACTCTAGTGAATCAGTTTGTCCTAAACGGTTCTTTATCCTTATGTAAAGCTAGAAAGTCTGATTCATTCTACTGAATCATTCATCTTAAATGGTTGTGGAGCTTGAAACTCCATTTTATTGTGTTGAATGAGTTTATCCTAAAATGGTTCTTTAGCTGGAATTGTGATTCATTCTGTTGAATCTGTTTGACCTAAAAAATTATTTTTCTTGTAGAGCTGGAAAGCCTGATTCATTCCAGTGAAACAGTTCATCATGAACTGTTGTAGATTCATATTTCAAATTCTAGTGTTGAAAAGTCTGATTCATTCTACTGAATTGGTTCATCTTAAATGGTTCTTTCTTTCACGTATAGTTGGAAAGTGATTCATTCTGGTTAAATAGTTCATTATGAATTGTTCTGATTCACTAGAATGAATCAGGCATTCCAAGAAATGGTTCTTGGAATCTCTGATTCATTCTAGTGAATCAGTTAATCTTAAACAACTCTTTCTTTCACGTAGAGTTTGAAAGTGTGATTCATTCTATTGAATTGGTTCAATTTAAACCATTCTCTTTCTAGTAGAATTGGACAGTCCAATTCATTTTAGTGAATCACTTCATCCTAAACCATCCTCTTAGTCTTGTGTGGAGTTAGAAAGTCCAACTTTTTAGTACATTTGTTTGTCCAAAGGTTGTTTTTTCTCATTTGTTGAGTTGGAAAACGTATTCTGTTGAACTGGTTCATCCTAAATGGTTCTCATGCTAATAAGGTAGTGTTGGAATGTCTGATTCATTCTAATGAATTCTGTCTCTCGAATCTAGAGTTGAAATGTCTGAATCTCTATCTCTCATATGTAGAGTTGTGAAGTCCAAACCATTTTAGCGAATGGGTTCATCCTAAATGGTTCTTGGAATGTCTGATTCATTCTAGTGAATCAGTTAATCTTAAACAGTTACTTCTTTCATGTAAAGTTGGAACATTTGATTCATTCTACTGAATCAGTTCAACGTTCTCTTTCTAGTAAAACTGGAAAGTTAAATTCATTCAAGTGAATCGAGTCATCCTAAACAGTCCTCTCGCTCTTGTGTAGAGTAAAAGGGGTCATCGGATGCCCATTTTTCACAAGTTGATATGATTCTTTAGGGTCTTAATGAAAAGTCTCTAATATACTTTGATTCAAAATTCTCAATGGTTGTGTAAAACAACACCCTTTTTACCTTGACAAAATCAGCTCTGCAAAAATCATCTCATTCTAAGGGGTTGTTCCTTTAAATGCAAATGAGCTCTGCTCACCCCGCCTCTCTCTTCTCTCTGTGGAATAACGCGCTTGTTTATTTTAGCCGCATTTAGCCGCGAAACTTCCTAACTACCACGTTATAAGGAAAGGCGATCGCAAAGATTCATAAAAAAACGCTTATACTGCTGTATGTGAAGCTGGTTCATGAATGATTCGCGCAAACATAGACGGATATATGTAGATCGGGAGGCGTATTCCATTCACAAACAAACATAATCCACTGCATCTTCAGCGGCTCAGATGTCGGGAGTAAATGACGACCACTATGTTCATTATTACATCCAGCAACACAACACCTCAATCGCTCAATCGGAGATATTCTTGTCTAACTTACATCCCTGCTCCAGCATCAAAACATGGAAAGTTACTGGACTGTGACAGCTGGTCTGAGGTAAGATGCTCATGTCAATCAACTATCGTGGGAGCGGCATCTGTGGGTGTTACGGCACAACGACAGGCATCTGAGAACGGCTCGATTTGAAAAAGGGGATATTATTTTTACAGATTGATTAAAAACCACTGCATGCATTTTTATCATTATAGGGTAGATTTGTACATACACTGCCAACACACATTAATGTTCAAACAACATGAAAAAGTGAACTTAGCATCCGATGACCCCTTTAAAATGTCCCATTTGTTAGTAAACTGGTTCATCCAAAAGTTGTTTCTCTCATGCGTGGAGTTGGGAAGTTAGATTCATTTTATAGAATTGATTCATTCTAAATGGTTCTTTCTTAATGAACCATTTATTTTAAACTGTTCTCTTACTTATATGTAGGTTTGGAAAGTCTGATTCATTCCTCTATGACTGTTTTAGCATGAACCCATTAAACTAAATGAATTGTACTTTCCAAATCTGTGTATAAGAGACAGAACAGTTTAGAATGAACCAATTTACTGAAATGAATCAGACTGTTAAAGTCTCAATCTAGAAAGAGATGCATATGGAGGAAGGTGTGGGAAGCCTTTGCATTTGCAGCATCAGATCCGGGTCAGCACAGACGCTGGTGTTGATTTTAGTGAATCAATTCATTCTAAAGGGTTCCATTCATTCTAGTGACTCAAAAAAAAAAAAAAAAAACAGTGAATGCTTTTATTTTGTATTCTGTTGTGGTATTCTGTGGCTCATTTGTATTGTATTGTATTCTCTCCCTCTGTAGAGTTGGAAAGTCTGATTCATTGTAGTGAATCAGTTCATCCTGAACAGTTTTCATTCTTCTAGGCTATGCAGATTTGAAAAGTACAATTTGTGTAGCTAAATCTCAAACAAATGCTTTTATTTTGTATTCTGTTGTGGTATTCCGTTGTTCATTTGTATTGTATTCTCTAAATGGTTCTTCCTCTCATACGTAGAGATGAAAATCTGATTCATTGTAGTGAATCGGTTCATCCTAAACAGTCCGACATGAAGAGTTCAACAGTCTGATTCATTCTAGTGAATCAGAAAAATCAACAAATGCTTTTATTTTGTATTTTGTTGTTCATTTGTATTGTATTGTATCTCTCTCACTTTGGAAAGTCTGATTCATTATAGTGAATCAGTTCATCCTAAACAGTTTTCTTATAAGCTATGCAGATTTGGAAAGTACAATTCATGTAGCTAAATCTGTCCGTCTTAAACGGTTCTTCCTCAACGCTCAAGAGTTCAACAGTCTGATTCATTCTAGTGAATCAGATCATCCTAAATGGCATTAGATTGAGACTTTAACGGTCTGATTCATTTCAGTAAATTGGTTCATTCTAAACGGTTCTGTCTCTTATACACAGATTTGGAAAGTACAATTCATTTAGTTTAATCTGTTCATGCTAAAACAGTCATAGAGGAAGAATTCATTTTAGTGATTCATTTTAGTGAATCAATTCATTCTAAATGGTTCAATTCATTCTAGTGAATAAAAAAAAAGCTTTTATTTTGTATTCTGTTGCTCATTTGTATTGTATTGTATCTCTCTCACTTTGGAAAGTCTGATTCATTGTAGTGAATCAGTTCATCCTAAACAGTTTTCTTATAGGCTATGCAGATTTGGAAAGTACAATTCATGTAGCTAAATCTGTCCGTCTTAAACGCTTCTTCCTCTCATACGTAGAGATGAAAATCTGATTCATTCTAGTGAATCAGTTCGTCCTAAACAGTCCGAGATGAAGAGTTCAACAGTCTGATTCAGTGAATCAGTTCGTTCTAAACGGTTCAGTTCATTCGAATCAATTAGAAAAATCAACAAGTGTTCTTAGTTTGTATTCTGTTGTGGTATTCTTTTGTTTACATCCCACAGATGCAATAAATGAAAGTTTTTATAAAGTTTAACATTTTAAACGATTCTCCCCGGTAAGTTTCAAACTAGTTTCCCAATATTTCAATATCAAATAAACTGCAATTTATGGCAGCAACCTCCAAAAACAGCACATATCACATCAGCTGCGAGTGATAGCGAATATTTGTAAGTTAGTTTGTATTACAAACAACAGGAATCTCATCTCATCATCATAAACGTCTGAAATTGTAGACAGATTAGCGCAGGCTTGTAAGACCTTTAGCGGATGCTCCCGTGTAGCATCATGCTAAATCATTTCCTGCCCTTCACATCTACAAACGCTTTCCTCCGATTCACCCCTCTATCTGATATGTACATCTGCATGTCATTAGCATAAATCTGTATAATATTCCCGTCTCGCCTGGTTGCTCACACACGGACGACGGGGCAATGGTAAATCAAAGGTACAGAGGACGCTATTTACCGAGTTTATTTGGTTTGCGGTCGTCAGCATGTAAACAGTAAATGGCGCGGCCGCTCGCTGCGCCTCCTGATTAATTTCACAGTCGTTGTGATGCAGGGGAGCGAGAGACTCACTGGCAACCTTGATTAGACACAACGTGTACAGATGTTCCTCAATGCTTCAAAGGGAGATCCTCACTGAGAGCTGTTATTGTGGACGGGGATGTGAGAGTCGGGTGCTGCTGACTCTGATGCTTTGCTGGATCTGTTTCTGGATCAGCTCCTCTTGTTGCTCTTGGAACAACATTTCTGTCACACAAACAGCTATTGCTGTCCTAACCCACAGTATAAACTGCTTCTGAAATATGAAAGCTTATGCAGTAATTAGGAAACTGTATTTTGGGATAATTTTATGCTATGTTTATTTTGGAGCTTGAAAGTTTTGGACACCATTAACTTTATTAATATAGACAGAAACATCTGATTTCCATATTGATCTTACAGAGAAACGGAACTATTTAATGAGGTGATGAGAGAAATGTGAGCTGTACAAAAATGTACAATTTTTAGAAAAAACAAAAACAAAAAGTTAACTAAAATTAAAACTTAAAAATAATTTTCGGTAAAAAAAAAAAAAAATAAAATAAAAATATAAGATGGAAACCTAAAAAAAAAACTTCCATGAAAACTGGAAATGTTATAGAAATTATAGACAAAAATATAGATTATAGATTATAGTGTAGATTATATTTATAGATTAATTTTATGCTACCTTAAATTTTTATGTAATGAAATGAGGATCAGTGTTGCTATTGTTAACTAAAACTAAAACTATTAAAATCATGTTCAGTAGCTGAAACAAATAATAAAATAAAATTATAAAAATAAAAACATTAGATGAAAACCTTAAAAAGGAAACTTCCATGAAAACTGAAAATTTTATAGATATTATAGACAGAAATATAGATTATAGTTTAGATTATATTTATAGATTAATGTTATGCTTCTTTCACTTTAAAAACAAAATTAAAATCTATTAAAAATCATGTTTGGGAACTGAACTAAAATAAAATAAAATAAAATAAAAAAATTGATAAAAACCTAAAAAAAAAAAAAAAATTCCATGACAACTGGAAATGTTATAGAAATTATAGACAGAAATTATAGTGCAGATTATATGTATAGATTCATTTTATATGTTTTTTTTTCTTGTAATAAAATGAGTATTCTTGCTATTGTTAACTAAAACTATTAAAAATCATGTACAGTAACTGAAATAAAATAAAATTATTAAAAGATAAAAACATTAGATGAAAACCTTAAAAAAAACCCTCCATGAAAACTGAAAATATAATACAAATTATGCTACCGTCACTTTTTTTTAAATCATTTTTTAAAACTCATGTTTGCTATAAATAATTAATTAAATTAAATTAAATTAAATTAAATATTAGATTAAAATTTTATGGAAATTCTACAGAAATGTAGATGATAGATTATAGTGTAGATTATATTTATAGATTAATTTTATGATATGTCATGTTTTTTAATGAAAGTTTTATGTAATGAAATGAAGATCAGTGTTGCTATTGTTAACTAAAAGTAAAAATATTAAAATCATGTTCAGTAACTGAAATAAAAGAAAATAATGAAATAAAATAAAATAAAATAAAATAAATATTAGATGAAAATTCCATGAATTAAAAAATAAATTGCTAAATAAAATTTAATAGTATAGAAAAAAAGCTAAAACTGTGAATCAAATGAAATGAACTTTTAGAAATAAAGCATGAAATAAAGCAAGAAATTAAGCTCCAAAACCAATTGTACTGTCACTGTGGCTTGTGTGATTATTTTTTTATTTATTTTATTTTATTATTATTATTTTTTTAGATTGTATGAAATTGTACAAATAAGAATTAACCACCAATTTGCCAAAATGTAAAATATTTATGAATTTCTGAGATTATTTTGTGAGTTCTGCAGAAGTCAAAAAAACAAAAAAAACAAACAAACATGAGTTTGTAAAGACATGAAGATCAGTGTTACTGTAAATTAAAACTGAAAAAAGAAAAGAAAAACTGTTTTCTGTGATTGAAATAAAACTGAATAAAATAAAATATAAATATTACGTATTAAATTTACACAACACAAATTTACACAAACTTAAATTAAATTTAGAAATGTTTGCCTTGGCAACTAACTGAAATAATTTTGAGTTGAAGTGCTAAAATTACTTGACTGAAATTACAGTAAATCAAAGCTACATAGACACATAAAAATGACAAAAACAACAACTTTACTAAAACCTAAACTAATTCCTATAACAGTATGTAAATAATACTAAAATAGGATGAGTCAATAACAGATTTTTCATTATTCCTTTAACCCAAACCCTCAGACCTGACTGGTTGATAGCGAATGTTGTTTCAGGAAGATCAACTTGATGAAATCATAAGCTGTGCTTGATACCACATATATTTGTGAAGCGTAGTCTGAATTTACTATCCCATGAGGCCACATGTATGGAGTTGCGAACAGCAATGAAGTGACTCTGTAGGTCATGTGACAGTTTGTGTTGAGTTTGTAATGTTATATGAACCAATATGAACCTGAAGAGCATCAAGTTCTCTCCTGAGGACGATCACCAGGAACTGAATTTGCTCCTGATATTCAGTTTCAAGCGTAACTGTTGTTAACGTGTGTCTCAGATTTCACAGTCCAGATGAAGTGTCTTGAAGTGTGTAGAGGTGTGTTGTATCTCCAGTGGGAGTGTAATGCAGGGCTGTGAAGAGTCAGGTCTTCTCATAGGGTGCTTCACACTCAGGCGTGTCATTGGCTGCTGCTCTCACCCTCACACTGTTCTGAGATCAGCAGGATGTGAAATAAAGCTTCAGGTCAACACACTCTGCTCAGTGAACACAGTGCTGGTCATTGAATAGTCTCAGCCTCAGACGTCCGTCGGCTGAACATCTGATGCATACGACACACAAACGTGGAAACACTTTAGAAGTTTTGAATTCGATGTCGGATTGGTTGAATTATACAGGATTTCTGAGAGATGTGTGTGTCATGTTTTTTAACGTTATCCCTGGAAACAAACATGCCATGATGCCAAACCCCCTCACCGAAGAAGAAAGCCGTCATGTTTACAGCTGTGGCGATGAGTGCTTATCAGGATCAGCTAAACGCTGGACTTTTGTGAAATATAGAGGGTTCGCGGCACAAAATCTTTTAAAATACATTTAAGAGTTTTACACACCAGTCTGTTATTGTGGGGATATTTCCGGTACAACAAATGTGATTGGTTACTTTACCTGTCAGTCATAGGGCATCTTGGGCGGGCCTTGGCAATTCAAACTGATGTACACATGTTACATGAGTGAGATCATAGCGGAAAAATAACATTAAAAAGACTTTGCTGGTTCAATAGGACCTGGATTTTTGATTTGATTTTATTTTATTTTATTTTATGTTATTTTACTTTATTTTATTCAAGTCACCAGTTGTAGAAAATATAAAACTAAAACTAATAAAATAATTTTTGTTAATTTAATCAGCATTTAAATTTGGAAATTTAAAAGTTAATTAATTTAAAAATGAAATAGGAAATTTTGCTTTGGCAACTAAATTTAATATGCTCAAGTATTTATTTTATTTTATTTTATTATTTTATTTTATTTTATTTTATTTTATTTTATGTATTCGAGTCACCAGTTGTAGAAAATATTAAACTAAAACTAATAAAATACTTTTTGGTAATTTAATCTGCATTTAAATTTGGTCATTTAAAACTTGATTAATTTAAAAATTAAATAGGAAATTTTGCTTTGCAACTAAATTAAATATGCTCAAATATTTTATTTTATTTTATTTTATTTATTCTAGTCACCAGTTGTAGAAAATATAAAACTAAAACTAATAAAATAATTTTTGGTCATATAATAGTAAATTTAAATGTACTATTATATGAAATTGTTAAAAGAAATCATTGTAAGGTCATATATAATTTGTTCTTATGCTTTTATATAATATAATAATGCATATTATATAATATACTAACTTATATTTTTATATTTAGATATAAATATATAAAAATGAAAGAAGTTTGTGTAATATTCACAGAAATTAATTGATCATTAATATAGGCCTACAGATAGTCAGTGCAGGAATAGATTTAATTTTTTTTATTAGATTTATTTATTTATTAACAGAATTCCTCATTTATGTGTTTAAAATGTAAAAATATTTGATCTAAGATCAATTAAATAAAAAAAAATACAATTATATCAATTCATATAAAAATGGCACATAATCGCGATGATTTTACGATCATTTGATTGCTGTCAGAGAACAGTTAACGGTCAGAGCCCATCAGCTGTTGACTGACGGTGGTTGCGGCACACGTTGCTTGGCGAGCTTCTCCGTCAATCAAAATTAAGCGCTGCGGATCAGCCTCCACACGCCAAATTACCAATCCTACTACGACAAAGGCCCGCCTCATTAATATGTATTAGGGTCTGCTGGCGTCACACGCCCGTCCTCCAATGGCGAAGCTTAGCTTCTTCAGTAAATTCCATGAACATTAAATCAACTTGCCAAATGTAAAACATGATAGTACGTTAATGCTAAAATCAATAAATATAGTATATATATTTAAATAATTTATGAATAAATATTTATTTAAAATATGTGGAAAACACATCAACCCAACTGCAATTATTATTATTTATATCGCATGATATACATTTATTTAATATTACGATTATTAAAATAGTACCTTTTATTAGTTTTTGTAAGTGTTCAAAAACTGGCTGTTTAATATTAATTCAATCCCGCTGACGCCGCTCGCTGACTACCCAATGGCTCCGCGCAGCTCATGAATATGAATATGCGCCTTCGCCGTAGTAGAGTCGGTGGATTCGCAGACCGGCCACTCCACAGAGAGCAGCCGCACAGGCGGACACAAGCTGTGCAGGTCCCCGCAATGCCAGTCGGATCTTAAGCCGCCCGGTTCACCCCGTGAAAAGGAAAGGAGAGGACACACTAAAAGAGCCCTTTTCCCACCTCAGCCACAGACTATCGGTCCGAAACGGGCAGGAGAAACAAAAGCAGACATCGTTAAATTGGAGTAAAGCGCGTCCTCCGGTGCAGCGCAGCTATAAGAGGATTGCCGTATCCCAAGAACTGCAACGCCGCGTGAAGTGTGTTCAGACGGGGAAAAATGTCATTGTCTGGGAAAGAAAATAGCACTACCCCTCATGCCAATTACGTGGGACCGTACCGCTTAGAAAAGACCCTCGGGAAAGGACAGACAGGTTTGTGCTTTCAGGCATTTCAGCTGTATTATGCATTGCGTTATAATGTCAATCCAGGCTGATATTGTGCGTTTTCTTACTATACTGTGATGTGCAAATTGTGTCATTGATTTGTTTCGGTGTTCACTAAGATTGTAACAAATTGTCTCTGCAACCTTCAGCAGCTCGGGTGTGTTGCTTGCAGCATTGGGATCTGAATGCGCGCTTATGAACTTGTCCGCTTGACTTTTACATGATGCACTGATGCATTTATGCAGAACAACCTGCCCGAAAGCTTGAACTTTTCTAAGAATAGCTGCAGGCAGGGTCTCAGCACCATTCACACCTTCAGTTTTACATTAGCATGTGGTTATAGGGTTTACAGGTGCATGATGGCAATATCTGAAAGTGATCAGTTCACAATTTACTGCCATAGTTGGTTTTGACGTTAGATTGCTTTATTTATTTAATATATTCCAGATATAGCTATATTGCATAGTTGAGATTTTTGCAAATTTAGTATTAAATGCTAAACAAATATTACATAATATTTATTATTTAATAGTAAATGTTTAATATCTATATTTGTTTGTGTTTTATATATTTTTCAAATACATACAGTAATTTTTAAAAATGTTTTTGTATAACACTGTATGCATAAACAGGGCATGTTTTGTAAATGTGAAGTGAGCATGTGTCGGGGTGGCAGTAGGAACCACCGAATCACTGCAAGGAGAAAGTGATGCAACACTTTATTGCTGTTTCGGCCCATCTGCCATCCCCGAATATTACAATACCGCTGATTTTCTCACAACCTCTCCACCAGAAGATGCTTAGCGCATGTTTTCGGAAAGATGATTGTGCTGATTTTTGGGCTGACTGTCTATTCCTGTTAGATAAGAAGTGATATCCGAAGGATGATTGGTTTGTGTTTTATGTGTGGTTTGTTTGCTTTAATAATTGACCGTGGTGGTTTGATCAGTGGCGTTTTTGGTAGAGTTATTCTGCTGTTACTGGAAACATGAGATTAAAGTTCAGGTCCTCTGTGTTTTATTGCATTTGTTGTTTTAATTTATTGATCTTTTCAATTCAGTAACAAGCATTTAGACACTTTAGCTACTTTAAGAATCACTGCTTTGGATATAAAACACAAAGGAGTTTTCACAAGCAACATATTTTTAAACTATAAAATGATTGCTTGACTGTGAAAAATGAAGATTAGAAAGTATTTGACTCTTTGTGGTTGAACTTGAAGAGAACTGCCTTCATACGTCCGCTTAAAATGACCAAGCTCATTGAAAGACATTACAATTATGGCTCAGTAAAGTGAAGTTAGTTCTTGTTAATATTAGTTAAGCACAATAGTGAACTAATAAAAAAAGAAAAGGTAAGGTAAAGTAAGAGGGGGAAAAAGTGGATCTAAGCAAACATGAACTAAGAATGAGCAGTTCATTTACAAAGATAAGTAAAAACTGTAATAAATATTTTGCTCATTTATCCTTAGTTAATGATAGTTAATGCATTAAAGCAACAGTTCACCCAAAATGACAGTTTGCTGAAATTTATTCACCTGCAGGACATCCAAGATGCAGATCAGTTTGTTTCTTCATCAGATTTGGAGAAATGTAGCATTGCAGCATGCTCACCAATGGATGTGAATGGGTGCCGTCAGAATGAGAGTCCAAACAGCTGATAAAAACGTCACAAGTAACCCACACCACTCCAGTCCATCAGTTAAAGTCTTGAGGAGGCAAAAACGTCATGTTTGTAAGAAACAAATCCATCATTAAGATGTTTTACCTTCAAACTGTTGCTTCAGTGTCTATCAATAATATTGCTTCCTTCTGTAAAAAGTTACAAAAGCGAAAAATGCACAATTTACAAGCAAAAACAGTCTAAAACAGCTCTGAATAAATATGTGAGTGAATTTGGATGTGCGAGGATGACAGAAGATTGACTTTTTTCACTGGAGGAAGCATTATTATGGATTATAGACTATATTTTGGTTGTAAGTGATGGTTTGAAGTAAAAAAAAAAAAAAAAATTATTCATGTGTTTCTTACAAACACACAGATTCTCATGATGTTAACTGATAGACTGGAGTGGTGTGGATTATCGTGATGTTTTTATCAGCTGTTTGGACTCTCATTCTGATGGCACCCACTCACATCAATTGGTGAGCAAGTGATGAGTTTAGCTCCAACCCTGGCTAAACTCACCTATCTGTGATTTTTTTCCAGTGATCCTGAAGACATTGATTAGCATGCTCAGGTGCGTTTGATTAGGGTTTGAGCTAAACTCTGCAGAAAAGTGGATTTAGCAAGCCAGATTTGAGGGTCCTGCATTAAAGGAACAGTTCACCCAAAGATGGAAATTTGGTGACAATTTATTCACCCTCACCTCAGGACATCCAAGATGTAGATGAGTCTGTTTCTTCATCAGATTTGGAGAAATGAAGCATTACATCAGTTGTTCACCAATTGATGTAAATGGGTGCCGTCAGAATGAGAGTCCAAACAGCTGATAAAAACATCACAAGTAACCCACACCACTCCAGTCCATCAGTTAAAGTCTTGTGAAGGCAAAAACGTCATGTTTGTAAGAAACAAATCAATCATTAAGATGTTTTACCTTCAAATGGTTGCTGTCTATAATCAATAATATTGCTTACTTCTGTAAAAGGTTGTCTTGTCTGAATTAAAAGCGAAATATGCACAGTTTACAAGCAACAATAGTCTAAAACAGCTCTGAATAAATATGTGAGTGGATTTGGATGTGCAGGGATGACAGAAGATTGACTTTTTCACTGGAGGAAGCGTTATTATGGATTATAGACTATATTTTGGTTGTAGGTGATGGTTTGAAGTTAAAAAAACGATTCAATTATTCATGTGTTTCTTACAAACACACAGCTTCTCGTGATGTTAACTGATGGACTGAAGTGGTGTGGATTACTTGTGGATTTTTGTGATGTTTTTATCAGCTGTTTGGACTCTCATTCTGACGGCACCCATTCACATCCATTGGTGAGCAAGTGATGAGTTAAGCTCCAGCCCTGATCAAACTGACCTACCTGTGATTTTTCTAATGATCCTGAATACATTGATTAGCATGCTCAGGTGTGTCTGATTAGGGTTAGAGCTAAACTCTGCAGGAAAGTGGATCTCGTGAGCCCAATTTGAAGATCCCTGCATTAAAGCAACAGTTCACCCATAGATGGAAATTTGGTGAAAATGTATTCACCCTCAGGCCATCCAAGATGTAGATGAGTTTGTTTCTTCATCAGATTTGGAGAAATGTATCATTACATCACTTGCTCCCCAATGGATGTAAATGGGTGCCGTCAGAATGAAAGTCCAAACAGCTGATAAAAACATCACAATAATCCACAAGTAATCCACACCACTCCAGTCCAGTAGTTAGCATTCTGTAAAGCCAAAAACGTCATGTTTGTAAGAAACAAATCCATCATTAAGACAATTTACTTTCAAACTGATACTTAAGTCCATAATCCATAATATTGCTTCCTCCAGTAAAAAAGTAAGCAATCGATAGAAGTTAAAAATGTCTTAATTATTAGTTTTTTTCTTATAAACACGGTTTTTCACTGCACAAGACTAGATTATCATGATGTTTTTATCAGCTGTTTGAACTCTCATTCTGACAGCACCCATTCGTGTCCATTGGTGAGCAAGTGATGAGTTTGTGATTTTTCTAATGATCCTGAAGACATTTATTAGCATGCTCAGGTGTGTTTGATTAGGGTTGGAGCTAAACTCATCACTTGCTCACCAATGGATGTGAATGGGTGCCGTCAGAATGAGAAGCCAAACAGCTAATAAAAACATCACAATAATTCACAAGTAATCCACACCACTCCAGTCCATCAATTAACATCTTGTGAGTGAAAAACCTCATGTTTGTAAGAAACTAATCCAATATTAAGACATTATACTTTCAAACTGTTGTTTCCGGCTAAAATACGAGTTCATGATCCATAATTTTGCTTTCACAAGTAAAAAAAGTTGTCTTGTCTGAATCAGGAGTGAAATATGCACAGATTTACAAGCAAGTCCAAAACCGCTCTAAACAAATATGAGAGTGAATTTCGATGTGAGAGGACAACAGAAGCGTTATTATGGATTATAGACTATATTTTGGCTGGAAGCGATGGTTTTAAGTTAAAAAAATTTTAATGATGAATTTGTTTCTTACAAACACAGTTTTTCACATTACAAGACTTTAATTGATGGACTGTAGTGGTGTGGATTACTTGTAGATTATCATGATATTTTTATCAGATGTTTGGACTGCATTCTGACGGCACCCATTCGCGTCCATTGGTGAGCAAGTGATCAGTTTGTAATTTTCTGTGATGAACCTGTGATTTTTCTAATGATCCTGAAGACATTGATTAGCATGCTCAAATGTGTTTGATTAGGGTTTGAGTTAAGCTCATCACTTGCTCACCAATGGATGTGAATGGGTGCCGTCAGAATGAGAAGCCTACACAGCTGATAAAAACATCACAATAATCCACAAGTAATCCACACCACTTCAGTCCAGTTAACAGCTTGTGAAGTGAAAAACCTCATGTTTGTAAGAAACTAATCCATAATTAAGACATTATACTTTCAAACTGTCATTTCCGGCTAAAATAGGAGTTCATAATCCATAATATTGCTTCTTCCAGTAAAAAAGTTGTCTCGTCTGAATTAGCAGCAAAATACGCACAGATTTACAAGCAAAAACAGTCCAAAACAGCACTAAACAGATATGCAAGTGAATTTTGCTGTAAGATGACAACAGGAGATGGACTTTTTTACTGGAATAGGTGTTATTATGGATTATAGACTATAGCCCGGTTTCACAGACAGGGCTTAGCTTAAGCCAGGACTAGGCCATACTTCAATTAGGATTATAAAGTAATTTCTATAAACATGCCTTAGAAAACACATTACTGCTGTGCATCTTGAGACAAAACAAGGGTACTGACATATTTCAAGATCAATCAGTGTAAGTTTCTTTCAGCTGAAACAGCTCAGACTTACATTTTAGTCTGGGACTAGTCTTAAGCCTTGTCTGTGAAACCAGGGGTATATTTTGGCCAGAAGCAATGGTTTGAGAAGTTAAAAAACATCTTAATGATTCATTTGTTTCTTACAAACATGTTTTTTCACTTCACAAGACTTTAACTGATGAACTGGAGTGGTGTGGATTACTTGCTTATTTTTATCAGCTGTTTGGATATCTGATGGCACCCATTCACATCCATTGGTGAGCAATTTATGAGTTTAGTTCCAACCCTGATCAAACTCACCTACCTGTGATTTTCTAATGATCCTGAAGACATTGATTAGCATACTCAGGTGAGTTTGATCAGGCTTAGAGCTAAACTCATCACTTTCTCACCAATGGATGTGAATGGATGCCGTCAGAATGAGAGTTCAAACAGCTAATAAAAAAACATCACAACAATCCACAAGTAATCCACACCACTCCAGTCCATCGATCAACATCTTTTGAAGCCAAAAACGTCATGTTTGTAAGAAATAAATTCATTATTAAGGCATTTTATCTTCAAACTATCACTTTTGGCTAAAATACGAGCTCATAAACCATAATATTGCTTCCTCCAGTAAAAAAAAAATTGTCTAGTCTGAATCAGGAGTGAAATATGCACAGATTTACAAGCAAGTCCAAAACAGCTCTCAACAAATATGAGAGTGAATTTTGATGTGAGAGGACAACAGAAGCGTTATTATGGATTATAGACTATATTTTGGCTGGAAGCGATGGTTTTAAGTTAAAAAAATTTTAATGATGAATTTGTTTCTTACAAACACAGTTTTTCACATTACAAGACTTTAATTGATGGACTGTAGTGGTGTGGATTACTTGTAGATTATCATGATATTTTTATCAGATGTTTGGACTGCATTCTGACGGCACCCATTCGCGTCCATTGGTGAGCAAGTGATCAGTTTGTAATTTTCTGTGATGAACCTGTGATTTTTCTAATGATCCTGAAGACATTGATTAGCATGCTCAAATGTGTTTGATTAGGGTTTGAGTTAAGCTCATCACTTGCTCACCAATGGATGTGAATGGGTGCCGTCAGAATGAGAAGCCTACACAGCTGATAAAAACATCACAATAATCCACAAGTAATCCACACCACTTCAGTCCAGTTAACAGCTTGTGAAGTGAAAAACCTCATGTTTGTAAGAAACTAATCCATAATTAAGACATTATACTTTCAAACTGTCATTTCCGGCTAAAATAGGAGTTCATAATCCATAATATTGCTTCTTCCAGTAAAAAAGTTGTCTCGTCTGAATTAGCAGCAAAATACGCACAGATTTACAAGCAAAAACAGTCCAAAACAGCACTAAACAGATATGCAAGTGAATTTTGCTGTAAGATGACAACAGGAGATGGACTTTTTTACTGGAATAGGTGTTATTATGGATTATAGACTATAGCCCGGTTTCACAGACAGGGCTTAGCTTAAGCCAGGACTAGGCCATACTTCAATTAGGATTATAAAGTAATTTCTATAAACATGCCTTAGAAAACACATTACTGCTGTGCATCTTGAGACAAAACAAGGGTACTGACATATTTCAAGATCAATCAGTGTAAGTTTCTTTCAGCTGAAACAGCTCAGACTTACATTTTAGTCTGGGACTAGTCTTAAGCCTTGTCTGTGAAACCAGGGGTATATTTTGGCCAGAAGCAATGGTTTGAGAAGTTAAAAAACATCTTAATGATTCATTTGTTTCTTACAAACATGTTTTTTCACTTCACAAGACTTTAACTGATGAACTGGAGTGGTGTGGATTACTTGCTTATTTTTATCAGCTGTTTGGATATCTGATGGCACCCATTCACATCCATTGGTGAGCAATTTATGAGTTTAGTTCCAACCCTGATCAAACTCACCTACCTGTGATTTTCTAATGATCCTGAAGACATTGATTAGCATACTCAGGTGAGTTTGATCAGGCTTAGAGCTAAACTCATCACTTTCTCACCAATGGATGTGAATGGATGCCGTCAGAATGAGAGTTCAAACAGCTAATAAAAAAACATCACAACAATCCACAAGTAATCCACACCACTCCAGTCCATCGATCAACATCTTTTGAAGCCAAAAACGTCATGTTTGTAAGAAATAAATTCATTATTAAGGCATTTTATCTTCAAACTATCACTTTTGGCTAAAATACGAGCTCATAAACCATAATATTGCTTCCTCCAGTAAAAAAAAAATTGTCTAGTCTGAATCAGGAGTGAAATATGCACAGATTTACAAGCAAGTCCAAAACAGCTCTCAACAAATATGAGAGTGAATTTTGATGTGAGAGGACAACAGAAGCGTTATTATGGATTATAGACTATATTTTGGCCAGAAGCGATGGTTTTAAGTTAAAAATGATAAATTTGTTTCTTACAAACACACAGTTTTTCACTTCAGAAGACTTTAACTGATGGATTGGATTGGTGTGGATTATTTGTGGATTATCGTGATGTTTTTATCAACTGTTTGGACTCTCATTCTGACGGCACCCATTCACATCCACTGGTGAGCAAGTGATGCAAAGCTACATCTACATCTTAAATGCCCTGAGGATGAAGTATTCCTTTAAATAATAGCAATTTTGTTATACTACGATGACATTCAGGACTTTGAAAGTATCCGAACATCTTTCATCCACTGTAAACCGATCTCTGTTTCATTGAATTCCCAGGCGGCAGCTGAAATGCGTAATCCGCGCACGTGCACAGCCTACAGGAATCAGCTTGTTCCTCATAGATCACACAGTAGTATGTCAACTACCGCTTTCCTTTGTGTTGGTCTGCGTGTCTGCCACCTGTCTGCCTAATCAGATCAGCACGGTACTATTATGGCTTTTTTCCTCAGATATTTGACGGTGAAGCTTAGTCCTGTTTAACTCACTATCCAGGTACCAGTCTGAAGACGAACGGCCAGTGATTGTTGGCCTCCTGATGGCAGCTCTGTGCGTTATTTATAGTGTAAAGCGGAAGGCCAGGACTGATCTAGGCGTCCTGTGCAATGCCATATTCATTATGTGATTAGGACCCGACACAAACACACGTGTGTTTGTAATCCCTCATGGTAAGTCTCTGGCTCACACAAGCTTTCACGTGGACCGGAGACTCGCAGGACCACGCGTAGAAACTGAGGGAGGGAGGGAGGGAGGAGGTGAAGTCAAGCCAAATTTTTGAAGTGAGATGAGCCTCTGGTTTCTTGTTGCTAGGGAGTTCCTCTGTCTGAGTTAAAAATGCTGGGTTAAGATTGTGGCGGCTGCAGCTTCTAATTGCATAAAGAGTATCATTTCATATCTGCTGCTGCTGGGTAAAGACTGGGGGAGGCATCGTGTGACTTGCTGCAATGATGCAGCTCCATTACAAGTTTTACATTTCCACTTCCCTTCACTGATCTAATACAGGACGCTTGCAGAAGGTTTATGGAAGATCTTATCAAAAGCCCATATATGAATGAATGGACAGTGAAAATGGACATGCTCAATTTGTGTCTGTGAACATTTTTCAGTCATTCAGAATGTTGCATGTATGTATGTATGTATGTATGTATGTGTATATATATATATATATATATATATATACTTTACAGTATTTAATTTATATGACACTACCAGTCAAAAGTTTTTTTTTAAGGATTTTTAATGTTTTTTTAAGAAGTCTCTTCTGCTCACCAAGCCTGCATTTATTTGATTCAGAGTACAGCAAAAACAGTAAAAAATTTGAAATATTTTTTACAATTTAAAACAACTGTTTTCTATTTGAATATATTTTAAAATGTAATTTATTCTTATGATTTCAAAGTTTAACTTTTAGCATCATTAGTCCAATCACATGATCCTTCAGAAATCACTCTAATATTCTGATTTGCTGATCAAAAAACATTTATATTAATAATAATAATAATAATAATAATATTGATACTACTACTACTAATAATATTTTTTAATTATTATTATTATTATGTATATAATAATAATAATAATAATAATAATAATAATAATTATTATTATTATTATTATTATTATGTTGAAAACACCTGAGTAGATTTTTTTTTTTTCAGGTTTCTTTGATGAATATAAAGTTCATAAGAACAGCATTTATTTTAATAGAAATCTTTTATAACATGATAAATGTATTTATCATCAATTCTGATCAACTTCCCTGAAAAAAGTGTTAAATATTGATGATGATGATAATAATAATAATAATAAATGTTTCTTGAACAGCAAATCAGCATATTAGAATGATTTCTGAAGTTCTGAAGGATCATGTGACACTGAAGACTGGAGTAATGATGCTGAAAATGTTTTTTTTAATCACAATAATAAATTTCATTTTATAATATTCAAATAGAAAACAGTTATTTTAAATAGTAAAAATATCTCAAACTCTCTTTACTGTTTTTGCTGTACTTTGGATCAAATAAATGCAGCCTTGGTGAGCAGAAGAGACTTTAAAAAAACATTAAAAATCTTACTGTGCAAAAACTTTTGACTGGTAGTGTGTTTTTTGGATTTCTGAAAAAAAGAAAAAAAAAAAAAGTTAAACATTTTGCATAGCATTTTGAGAACTCTCTTCAAACATTTCTAATCATTCAGGACATTGCGAATATCTTAAACGCCCATATTTTATTTGTAAGATGTGTAACTTTTTTTTTTTTTGGTAACACATTTTGCTTTTAATATCTAATAATTTGTTTAAATATATTTAAATTATTTTACAATCTTTTATATAAAGCTTTGTTTAATATAAAAATATAAATTTGTAATTAATCTTTTTTATTTTATATTTGTGTGTTTTTTTTAAATAATTTATTTAAATATTTAAATTAATTTACAATATTTTATATATGTTTTGTTTAATATAAAAATATAAATTTGTAATTAAACTTTTTTTTTATTTTATATTTGTGTATATGTTTTTTTGTTTTTTTTTGCATTTGCATTTGCTAATATTTAGGGTGCTACAGTTTCTGCCTTTGTGTGTTATTGGTACTTTAAGTACAAAAAACACAACGCTATCTCATGACTAATTCATACGTGTGGCTCACTCGATTTGTCTAGACCGCAGCGATGGGTAGGTTTAGGGGCGGGGTTAGGGGTCGGTCATTTGTGTGAATTCATACGAATTACAAACACGAATTTAAATACTCATAAAACACGTATGATATAGCCAAAAAATTATGAATTTGTACAAGTGAGGTTGTACAAATTTGTATGAATTAGCCCCCTCGTAAAATATGAGATTGGGTTGACAGAAGACAGATTAGGTTAATTCTGGTAGGAAACAAAGTCTCAGCTTTCAGATTTGGTCTTTTTTTTGTAATTTTATTGTTTGTAAATTCAAACAATAAATAACATTTTGTGGCTCTTTGTGTCATGACAGATTACTGTAGTGCCTTAGTTCAAGCGGCACATGAACTGATCATCTCTTCCTCTTTTACTAGTTGTAGCACAAAATAAACATGAACGTCAGAAGGTATTTTAGGGCCCTATGAAATCCGTTTTATTTTTTTTCCCAAATTCTGTTTTATTTTTTCCCTAATTCCGTTTTTCCGGTTTTAATTTTTCTCAACTCCTTTTTAAAGGTTACATTAAATTTTATTAATCAAAGAGCGTGTCTAATTAATTAAAATCATGAAACTTATACAATTTCACATCAGTTTAATAAAGGTTTACCAAAAAATGACATGTTTAGGGCCCTATGAAATGTTTTATTTTTTCTCACCATGTTTTATTGTTATCAAATTGTGTGTTTTAGCATGTCTAATTATTTGAATGCATACTTAATTTATTCAAATTTATTCTTAAAATAGCCTTATGAAAGGTTTTTTTTAACCTCAGAAATTCTGTGTTGGGTATTTAAAATGTTCTGGTTATCAAATAAAGGCATAAAACATTCATTTTATTATCTTTTAATTATTGAAAATTAAGCTTTTTTGGCAAACAAAGGGGAATTTACTATTTAAAATTTAAAACAATGAAGAAATGTTGTGTGATTGTAGCCTAAAAAAATAATGTTTGTTTCATTTTAGTAGTTGTAGTAATAGTAGTAACATATATCTGACACAATGTCTTCAAGTTAAATCGGACTTTTATTTTGACGGGTTGCCGTGTCTACCTTTACATTTCTGTGTATATGATATAACGCTAGTTTTTCTAAAATGGACCGGTCAAATGCTCATGAAGTGACTGTCAGCAGATATTGTTCGTGTATTTATGTCCTCATTTAGTGAGACGACAGACGCTGAAATCAAAATCCGTGTATCATTCGTCCATTCGTTTTTTGATTTAATATTGAAAGAAGACACATGAGAAAACGGCTCCTTTTTCGTTTTTTCATTCTTTCCAGAAAAACGAAAAACAAGAATTCAGCTTGATTTTTCGTTCAGGGGTGGAAAAATGAATAAACGGCTTGAATATTCGATTTCTACAAGTGGGCAGAACGAAACACCCCTTTCTGCTGATTGGTCAGCCGAAGATTAAACCACGCCCCGTCAGATCTTCTGCAGTTTAACGCAGAATAATAATCCTCCGCTGCTGCAGTTGTAAGGATAATTCACGCGTTTATTGTAATTTCATTTAATCTTTTTCTCACGAAACAACCACACTAACGATGGCTCGACACTACCCTTACCGGGGCAGACCCTAGACAGGGCTTTCTTCTATGTATACATAAATTTACTCACGCTTTGCATTAGTTGGCAGGGTTTGATGGCAGTCCTTTTGATGGCAGCCTACCCTGGTCGCCCAATAAGTTAAATAAATAAATTTAGTTGTACATTAAATATTTTAAACACTAATACAAAAAGGAAAGAATAGGCATTGACTCTGGTGAAAGCCTAACGTTCACACAAGAACTATCAAGAACTATCTGACAACAGGTCACTGCACTGCAGTGTCATTGTACATAAACACTATTAACATTTACTTTACCTCACTTCATGGCAAATCCGTAAATGAATGGTATTCAGAAAACAAACAAGAATAAATAATATAAGTAGCCATTTAAAATAAAAATATGCTAACCTATTTAAAATAGTGCCATTACAAACAACATTTATGTTAAACACCGAAAGGCATTTATTTAATTCCAAAGTTTCCATAGCCTCTTTGCGATTTACCTGCTAAAATATTTTTGTAAAGAAGGCTTCTTCAATCGGGTCCCAATTTGCAAGCAAAATAACAGTCAGCAACTATACAAGTTACATTTAGCCTATAGGCTATTGTACAACAGACACATTTAATTAAGCGTAATAACTTTTTTATATGTTTGGTTGACGATGCTTTACTTTGATAATGAACAGTGCATTGGTACGTTGTGTGAGCGCGCGAGGCGCCAGCGCCATCACTTGAATTTCTTTCCTCAGCAGCGGAAATAACTTTATACTCTGTCATTTACAGTCATACAGACAGGAGCAGGACATCATTCGAAATGGAAAAAAAATGTCTTTTTATTTGTGTAAATTCAAAATGACAGCAAAATGCATCCCTTTGAACAATAAAGAAAACAATAGAATGCGATGCTTTCCTCCCTGGTGAAAAAACGGCATATGCTGGTAGGTATGTTTTGGTGCTGGTTTAAGCTGGTCCTTTGCTGGTTCATGCTGGTCCTTGACCAGCAACATGACCAGCAAAAACCAGCAAAGGACCAGCTTAAACCAGCATCAAAACCTACCTAACCAGCATCCCAGCATCAAAACATACCTACCAGCATATGCTGGTTTTTTCACCAGGGCTTGAACTTCTTTCTGGCGTATGCCACAAACACGAACCATAACACAGCTGACGCGTGTACTTTTAACATGATACATTTAGGTTAGTTGACTTTAAATGCATTATTAATTTTTATTATTATTGAAGTTACTTTGGAATAAATCACAGCATGTTTCATGATTAAAAAAAAAAAAACGTGGCGCGGAAGAACTGACAGTGGCACGGTTGATCTTCGGCTGACCAATCAGCAGAAAGGGGTGTTTCGTTCCGCCCACTTGTAGAAATCGAATATTCAAGCCGTTTATTCATTTTTCCACCCCTGAACGAAAAACGAAAAATCAAGCTGAATTCTTGTTTTTCGTTTTTCCGGAAAAAATGAAAAAAACGGAAAAGAAGCCATTTTCTCATGTTTCTTCTTTCAATATTAAATCAAAAAACGAATGGACGAATGATACACGGATTAGTGCGTGTAGTAAACAAACTCGTCTGCTCCATTCATTAAAACAGAGACACGCAGAACATACAGGATTCACATTTAAATGGTATTTTTGCTGCGTAATATTTACATATACTAGTCCATTTTGCGGTTTGATTTAAGTGTAATGACCTACTTTTGATTAATTTATTCAAACTTTGACACATTCCGTGACATTTCGCGTTATTCAGTAAATTCCGTTTTTATGACTGGATTCCGCGATTCCGTCCGCGTTTTTCGCATCACGGAAATCATAGGGCCCTAGTGTTTTATTTAAACAGCAGAAAGACATCGAGACACACTATTTTCAAGTTCAAGTCCACCTGTCTCGTTTGTTTGTTGGACAAAACGGCAGGTTCTGCGTTATGATTGGTCAGATCACCTGTCAATCAAACTCCCAGCG
Source organism: Labeo catla (assembly GCA_012976165.1). Classification (NCBI taxonomy): domain Eukaryota; kingdom Metazoa; phylum Chordata; class Actinopteri; order Cypriniformes; family Cyprinidae; genus Labeo; species Labeo catla. The sequence continues at coordinate 958,100 of VONZ01000023.1, read as the reverse complement.
AAGGGTCAGTTGGAAAGTGTCCATTTTTGGTTGCCACGTTTTGGTCACAGATGTCATGACAGCGTGCTCGCTTTTGTTGTCATTGCTGTGTTTTTAACGGTTTCCACATTAGCGAGGCACAATAAGGCAATCAAGGTGTTTGTTCTGCTTATCATCGAACTCTGAGCTGCTGTGAACTCTTCCGATCTGACAGAGTAATTGTGCTTTCAGCGTCCTCCTTTGTGTATTTTTAGGGCTTTATAATAAGAAATAGCATGCTTGATAGAGGTTTTCCAGTTTTTCTTGTATACAGTTCATGTAGTAATATTAAGTTATTCAGTGTGACGGGTCAAATGTCGTCTCACTGTCTGAGTCGATGCCACAGCACATGTTTTATGTAGTTGGTCTTTACACAAATCTTGCTTGTTTTGCCCGTAGCAAAGTCTGTGTGAGTCTCCTGAGTCATTTATTCATTACGTGAACATTACACCCGGCCATCGGCTGCAAGACGGACAACTATCAGACATTTGCAGCTTTTATGATGGTTATAACCATTTCTTTAGTTGACAAATTGACATTTTGAATCTCTTAAGGACTGAAACAGACTTCAAGCATCACGACCCAGAGCGGCTGGTTGTTGATATTGATTTTTGGCCTTTCACCTCCTTTTTAAACAAAGTACGCAAAGGTCTGTTGGCTTTTAATTTTCTTTGTACGTTTTGATTTTCATTGTATTTTCTTATTATTTGAGCTCTCATTATTGCATATTCCAGTTTAAGTGTAACAATCAGCAGTGCTTTAGTTTTTTTTTTGTAGTCTGGTCTCATCTGTGTTGCTGCTAGGCACGAGTGAACCAGCGAGTGTTTACTCATCTTGTGTGCAAGTGTGTTATGAACACATGCGAGTGTTATACGCATACAATATATTATTAAAACAATGTGCATTTTAGCTGGTGCTGAACAAATAATAACACTGTTGGTGTATTTAGGTCAGACAACATGGAAGACTGCAGACGGTGTACTTTTAAAGCTTATTTATACTGCTGACTGTACTTTTTAAGCAGGATACCACAGGTAAATAGGGTAAAATGGTAACTAATACCGTAGATGTCATTATACTTGCCAAGTTGATTAATCACAGTACTTTCAGACAATTGTTCCCCTTCAGTCGTTTCACTACGACGTTACATATGGGAACTCGCCTGAGTGACCAATCACCTCTGAGCTTTACAGAAAAGGCCAATGAAATTGGCGAGTGGAGTTTGCGTGCAACGCCACTCCCCCGTACATACGGGTATATAAGATGGCGGCGCGCATCCACTCATTCAGATTTTCGCTTCAGAGCCTCACCGCCTGCGAGCTATTTCACAAGCTGAAGACAGAAGAGAAGCAAGCCTCTCCCGACACCTGCAAGAAACGCCGTGTCAGATCCTGCGAGCCGGCCGCCGACACAGAACGGAACGTGCTGGCTTCTCGCATTTCCAGCGAGCCTGAGCGCACGGTTGTGCCGCGTCCTCCCTGGGCGAACCGGGATCTAAGAGAGCAATTTCCTTACGGTCGTTGAGAGCCATTGTCCCGGTATGGCTTTCCGACCGTGCGTTTCTGGGTGCGGTAGTTTCCTCACCTCCGTTGACGGTCATGATCGCTGTCTCACGTGCCTGGGCCGAGAGCACGTAGAGGCAGCGTTTGTGGATGGTTCGTGCGTTCATTGCGAACGCATGTCCATGGCCACGTTGAGGTCCCGCCTCTCGTTCGCGAGACGGCTCCCCTCGTCGTCTTCCCGAGGTAGTTCGGCGAGCCGTAAAGGCTTTACGGCTGCTTCGGCGAGGCGCTTGGGGGACCTCCAGGTGACGGTGCAGAATGTCCCGCCGGCTGATACCCCGCGGGCTTCCGCTCCACCGCGTGGTCCCGTGGTGATGCCCAAACAGACCGCTCCCCCGTCTAAAAGCGGGCCCAGCGTCTCTTTTGGTGCTCCCCCGGAGGAAGAGATGTCTATCTCAGCATCAGAGGGTGAACGGTCGGCAGATGAGGCGGGCACTTCGGCGGAGCAGCGCCACTGCTCCGTCTGAGGCGGACGCCGAACTGTCGGCCATGCTCCTCCGGGCCGCCAAGGGGATCGGGCTGGAGGTCCCGAAGGTGCCTCCTCCCGATCCTTCGAGGCTGGATGATTGGTTTCTGGGGACGAGGTCTGCGGCGCCGCCGCGCTCGCCCCCAGTCCCTTTCTTCCCGGAGGTGCACGATGAGCTGGTTAAGGCGTGGCGGGCCCCTCATTCGGCTCGTTCACGCCTTACCTCCTCAGCCCTCGCTACCCTTGATGGCGGGGCGGCCAGGGGGTACGAGGGGGTCCCTCAGGTTGAGCGTGCGGTTGCGGTGCATTTATGCCCGCAAGACGCCGCCACCTGGCGGGGCTCTCCGCGCCTCCCGTCCAAAGCCTGTAGGCTTTCGTCGGCTCTGACCGGCAAAGCCTACAGTGCTGCGGCCCAGGCCGCCACCGCCCTGCACGCCATGGCCACCCTGCAGGTCTATCAGGCCAAGGCGTTAAAAGAACTGCACAAGGGTAGTCCTGACCAAGCGGTTTTGCAGGAGCTGCGTGCGGCGACCGACTTCGCCCTCCGGGCGACTAAAGTCACGGCGCGGTCCCTTGGTCAGGTGATGTCCACACTCGTGGTCCAGGAACGCCACCTCTGGCTGAACCTGGCGCAGATGGCAGATGTCGACAAAGCACGCTTTCTCGAACGCTCCTGTCTCCCAGGCCGGCCTCTTCGGCGACACTGTCGAGGACTTTGCCCAGCAGTTCTCGGCAGTCCAGAAGCAGACTGAGGCGATCAGTCACATCTTGCCCCGGCGTGCGACTCCCACGAAGTCCCCGGGTGCCCAGCCTCAGCCTGCTCGTCGCCGAGGGCGCCCCCCTGCGGCCCCCAAGAAGCAAGACCTACCTGCTCCGTCTCCGGCTGAGGCCCATGATGCGCGCCTCGCCGCCAGACGTCGTGGCCGCCGCAGGGGAGCGGCGCCGCCCGCTGCTCAGGAGCCCCCTCATACACCTAAGACCCGCAGGTCTGCGCGGCGCTCCTGACACGGGCAGCCTGGAGATGATGGAAGCTGCTCTTCGGGGGACGACAACATCTGCCCCCCCGCCCCCGGTGGAGGGCCGGGGCCGTCTGTGCGCTCAGCTGCCGTCGACCTACGGGTCGGCGGTACCCACCCACTCACAGAAAGAGCAATTTTCCACATCTCTGGGCCAAGTGCCCCGAGTTCTGTTCCTGTCAGACAAGATGTCTCCTCGGGTTCGGACTCGGAGCCAACATTCGCCAGCGCGGGAACCTGGGAGGAAGGTAAGTGCTGCTCAGAGCGGCCAGACTGCTCTCCAGGACGTTCATCCTTCTGGGACCAGTCCCCTTCCCCTTCCCGCAGGCCGCCCCACCGCGGTCACGTCGGTCAACGCTCCGCTGATCCCACTGGTGACCAGGCTCGCAGCCTGGCTAGAGCTGCCCAGCCCGTCCCGGTGGTTGATCCGGACGGTACGTCTCGGCTACGCGATTCAGTTCGCCAGGCGCCCGCCCAAATTCAGAGGCGTCCTTTTCACCTCTGTCCACTCGGACACGGATGCCTCTGTCCTGCGTGCGGAGATTGCTGTCTTACTGGCGAAAGACGCAATCGAGCCTGTCCCTCCAGCCGAGATGAGGTCGGGGTTCTACAGCCCTTACTTCATCGTGCCCAAGAAGAGCGGTGGGTTACGACCAATCCTGGATCTTCGAGTTTTGAATCGGTCCCTTCTCAGGCTGCCGTTCAAAATGCTCACTTCGAGGCGTATCCTTTCGTGCGTTCGACACCAGGATTGGTTTGCGGCCATAGACCTGAAGGACGCGTACTTTCACGTCTCGATTTTGCCTCGACACAGACCCTTTCTACGGTTTGCTTTCGAGGGTCGAGCGTATCAGTACAAGGTGCTCCCATTTGGCCTGTCCCTGTCCCCCCGCGTCTTTACGAAGGTCGCCGAGGGTGCCCTGACTCCGCTATGGCGGAAGGGCGTTCGCATCCTCAACTATCTCGACGACTGGCTCATCATGGCTCACTCGCGAGATCTGTTGTGCGAACACAGGGACCTGGTGCTTCAGCACCTCAGCCATCTGGGCCTTCGGGTCAACCGAGAGAAGAGCAAACTCTCCCCAGTGCAGAGGATCTCTTTTCTCGGTATGGAGCTGGACTCGGTCAATATGACAGCCTGCCTCACCAACGAGCGCACGCAGTCAGTGCTGAACTGCCTGAAATCATTCAGGCACAAAACAGCGGTCCCTCTCAAAACATTTCAGAGGCTCCTGGGGCATATGGCAGCTGCAGCCGCGGTAACGCCGCTGGGCTTGCTTCATATGAGACCGCTTCAGCGCTGGCTACACGATCGAGTCCCGAGATGGGCATGGCACCGTGGCACACTCCGGATTGGCGTTTCCCCGCAGTGTCGCCGCCTATTCAGCCCGTGGTCAGACCCTGCCTTCCTACGGGCCGGAGTCCCCTTAGGACAGGTCTCCAGGCATGTTGTGGTTTACACAGATGCCTCCACCACGGTTGGGGTGCTGTATGCAACGGGCAAGCAGCCTCGGGCTCCTGGACAGGACCTCGACTGCTTTGGCACATCAACTGCCTGGAGTTGCTAGCAGTGCTTCTCGCGCTGCGTCGGTTTCTTCCGATGCTCCGCCACAAGCACGTGCTTGTCCGCACGGACAACACTGCGACCGTAGCGTACATCAACCGCCAGGGTGGTCTACGCTCCCGTCGTATGTCGCAACTCGCCCGCCATCTGCTCCTGTGGAGTCAGACGCGGCTGAAATCGCTGCGCGCCGTTCATATACCAGGGGAGCTCAACCGTGCAGCCGACCAGCTCTCACGGCAGCCCACCCACCCTGGAGAATGGCGACTCCACCCCCAGACAGTCCAGCTGATTTGGAGTCGATTCGGCAAGGCCCAGATAGATCTGTTTGCCTCCCCGGAATCCTCCCACTGCCAGCTCTACTACTCCCTCAACGACGCTCCCAACAGCCTCGGCAGGGACGCACTGGCACACAGCTGGCCTCCGGGGCCCAAGTACGCCTTTCCCCCAGTGAGCCTCCTTGCACAGACCCTGTGCAAGATCAGGGAGGACGGGGAGCAGGTTCTGCTGGTTGCGCCATACTGGCCCACCCGGACCTGGTTCGTCGACCTCACGCTCCTCGCGACAGCCCCTCCCTGGAAGATTCCCCTGAGGAAGGACCTTCTTTCTCAGGGGATGGGCACGATTTGGCACCCGCGTCCCGATCTATGGAACCTGCACGTGTGGCTTCTGGACGGGACACGGTAGACCTCGCCGGCCTTCCACAGGCCGTGATAGAAACTATCACTCAGTCTAGAGCCCCCTCCACGAGGCAGGCCTACGCACTGAGGTGGGGTCTCTTTGTTGACTGGTGTGCCTCCCGTGGGGAGGACCCACAGAGATGTCCGATCGCAGTAGTGCTTTCCTTCCTGCAAGAGAAGTTGGAGCGTAGGCTGTCTCCTTCAACTCTCAAAGTGTATGTCGCGGCCATCGCGGCATATCACGATGCAGTCGATGGAACATCCATCGGGAAGCATCAACTGGTCGTGAGGTTCCTCAGAGGTGCGAGAAGGGTTAATCCCCCTAGACCGCACCTTGTACCCTCTTGGGATCTCTCCGTCGCCCTTCGGGGCCTGCGGGGACCTCCCTTCGAGCAGCTGGTTTCAGTCGAGCTTAAATTCCTGTCGCTTAAGACAGCGCTCCTGACCGCGCTCGCCTCCATCAAGAGGGTCGGGGACCTACAAGCCTTCTCTGTCAACGAAGCGTGCCGGGAGTTCGGGCCGGCTGATTCTCACGTTATCCTGAGACCCCGGCCCGGTTACGTGCCCAAGGTTCCCACCACACCCTTCCGGGATCAGGTGGTGAACCTGCAAGCTCTGCCCCCGGAGGAGGCAGACCCGGCCTTAGCGTTGCTGTGTCCCGTTCGTGCCTTACGGGTTTACGTGGACCGCACCCGGAGCTTCAGACGCTCCGAGCAGCTCTTTGTTTGCTTCGGAGGACAGCAGAAGGGAAATGCTGTCTCCAAGCAGAGGTTGGCCCATTGGGTGGTAGATGCCATCTCCCTGGCCTACGAAAGCCAGGGGGAGCCGTGCCCCCTAGGAGTTCGAGCTCACTCCACTCGAAGTGTTGCCTCCTCCTATGCGCTGGCGCACGGCGCCTCGCTAGCAGACATCTGCAGAGCTGCGGGCTGGGCGACACCTAACACCTTCGCGAGATTCTATAATCTCCGCGTCGAGCCCGTGTCCTCCCGTGTGTTAAGGTAACATCAGGTAATTTGCGGGAGGCCGGCAGGTGTCGGCTTGCTGCGCCATTCCCACGGGATCCGTGCGCTATCTCCCAGTATGTTCCCTCCGGCGAACCCTGGGTCCTCCATGCCCCGCAGTCAGGACTAGATGCGGAGTAGTCCGCGACTGTGCTCCGACTGGGTCTCCTTCGCCCAGAAGGTTGTGGCAACATGTCTCAGTATTTCTCCACAGTCAGCCAGAAGGCTGTGTTTTCCCTCATACATCTATAACAGATTAGATGTATTCAATTTCTTTATTCCACATGCCTAAACCACATGTGCTCCGCCCCCCCCAACCCATGCTTCAGTACATCTGGCACCCCTATGGGGCCCCTCTACTGGTCCCTAGGGCGTTGGGAAGGTTACGTAGTGACTCCACTTTCCGACACGTCCGCCTGTCGGCACTTGGTGTCTTGCGTAACGCAGCCTCAGGGTTGTGGCCTTTTCCATGGGTCTGTTCCCATATGTAACGTCGTAGTGAAACGACTGAAGGGGAACGTCTAGGTTACGTACGTAACCCTCGTTCCCTGAAGGAGGGAACGGAGACGTTACATCCCCTGCCACAACCCTAGGCTGCGCTGACGCCGGGCTGCGGCTCGGCTCCTCAGCAAAAACCTGAATGAGTGGATGCGCGACCGCCATCTTATATACCCGTATGTACGGGGGAGTGGCGTTGCACGCAAACTCCACTCGCCAATTTCATTGGCCTTTTCTGTAAAGCTCAGAGGTGATTGGTCACTCAGGCGAGTTCCCATATGTAACGTCTCCGTTCCCTCCTTCAGGGAACGAGGGTTACGTACGTAACCTAGACGTTTTGCTGCTTGATATTGCAAACTGGTGTGTCTTACCATATTATTTTAACGTATTATCTTAATTATGAACACACTGGTTTGTAGTGCAAACTGTTTTACTGTGTACTGCACTTCGATATTCTTCTCGTTATTTCCCTATGGCGGATTATGAACCGGACGTCTAACACATTACCAGAAAACAGCTTACTTCCGCATTGAAAAATAAGGTGGATAGAACACTGTTGTCAAAGACGCCATTTAAAGCTAAACACAGACATTTAACTGGACATAGTATGGATGAAAACTGTCATTTTCTACTCCCTGTTCGGATCTGTAAGGCCATCCCACTATCTAACAACGATTTCATTGAATAACAGTGCTTACCGCTGGGTGACAAGTTCTTGTAATATGCAGAGAACATTTTGAAAATAACATCTAATCTTTTTAAATTCTCTAGCAGTAAAGGCTATCTCTCCTGGGTTTTCTGCAACCATTATGCACGCGCATCCCAATTGTTTACATACATATAATTGGTCAAAACTTTCTGTCCAGTTGTGACGAGTCGACTGCCTCCCCCCTTATTGTCAGCTGCACCCCGTCGGTAATCGCCGCCCTTCACCAGGCTCCCGACGGGAGTGGGCGTGTGGGAGGAGGAGGGGCGCCGAAACATCCAGGTCTGGCGGCGTGTGATGAGGCACACCTGATGTGAATGAAGCCTCATCACCGCCGCTGTTAAAATGCTGAGCGCGCCTCTCCTCAGGAGACCGGTCTCTTCCCCGTGCATGCACGCTGGTGTCCTCGTGGGTCCAGGAAGGGGTGAAGAGGGAACCAGCGCCGCAGGACGAGTTGCCGGACCCCGCGGGTCCGGATGAGGACCGCACCCGTAACGGCTGACGGGCCAGGATGCCGGGCCGTGTTATCCCCCAGAAGCGCCGCGTAGGTGGAGGAGGACGATGCCGCTAGAGAAGCCGCCGCCCCTCGCACCCCGGACCTGAGCGGGGAGCGCGTGCGGCCGCCGGACTCCGCCCCTTACCTGGACCCTTCCCTTTTGGAACACTACCCCTCCTTCACGGAACCCCGTCACTTCGAGGACACCAGATCCCCCTTTTGTTTTGGACACTTTTTCCCCCTTTTTGGACACTTTGTTTTATTGTTTAATAAAAGCCTCTCCGAGGCCTGACGTCACGCCCACTGTGTCTGTCGCTTTGCTCCGCCCCCGTGACAAGTGGTGGAGAATGCGGGCATGGGCGGAGCTTAGGCAGCGCAGTGGGAATCACCTGGTGACGTCATCCCCTCTCGCTCGCAAAAGAAGTCAATGGAGATTCGGACCCGGAGGACGGAGAGACGACGGTGACGGCCTCCCAGCCGCTAAAGGGGTAAGTGACTTGTTTCATTTAATATCACTTACCCTGCGGTTGGTTGAGGCTGTCGACTAAATTCCGGTTTCTCTGTCCCCGGTCCGGTGGCGTGGCGAGAGGGAGTCGCCCGGAGAGGAATCCCCGCCCACTCCGACCGCTGGAGCCTGGTTGAGGAAGGTAGCACTCCTGCGTGGGCGGCGACCGGATGACGGGGATGTCGCTTGGGGGGGGGAATGTGACGAGTCGGCTGCCTCCCCCCTTATTGTCAGCTGCACCCCGTCGGTAATCGCCGCCCTTCACCAGGCTCCCGACGGGAGTGGGCGTGTGGGAGGAGGAGGGGCGCTGAAACATCCAGGTCTGGCGGCGTGTGATGAGGCACACCTGATGTGAATGAAGCCTCATCACCGCCGCTGTTAAAATGCCGAGCGCGCCTCTCCTCAGGAGACCGGTCTCTTCCCCGTGCATGCACGCTGGTGTCCTCGTGGGTCCAGGAAGGGGTGAAGAGGGAACCAGCGCCGCAGGACGAGTTGCCGGACCCCGCGGGTCCGGATGAGGACCGCACCCGTAACGGCTGACGGGCCAGGATGCCGGGCCGTGTTATCCCCCAGAAGCGCCGCGTAGGTGGAGGAGGACGATGCCGCTAGAGAAGCCGCCGCCCCTCGCACCCCGGACCTGAGCGGGGAGCGCGTGCGGCCGCCGGACTCCGCCCCTTACCTGGACCCTTCCCTTTTGGAACACTACCCCTCCTTCACGGAACCCCGTCACTTCGAGGACACCAGATCCCCCTTTTATTTTGGACACTTTTCCCCCTTTTTGGACACGTTGTTTTATTGTTTAATAAAAGCCTCTCCGAGGCCTGACGTCACGCCCACTGTGTCTGTCGCTTTGCTCCGCCCCCGTGACACCAATCAAATGCTGTCTAGAATCCGAAGCGCGCCGCCTTCTACGCTATAAACAAACACTGAGGCTGCGGCTGAAACCGGTCATATTTTCTGTACGGCGAATGGCACGTAGTGCACTGTATAGGGGATAGGGAACGATTCAGACAGTGTAAATATGCTTTCCACTGGGGTAAAAGAAGTCTGGTTTCGTGCTGTTTAACACGAACCCCACAGCGCACACAGTCTGCTCCGGTCCAGAGACGCCATAGCACGGAGCGGATCACATGCCTGAGTCGATCGGCGCTAACCGCAAGACGTATGGAACGCATACAGCTATATTTTATAGCGATATGAATGAGATTAGAAGGTTGGACAAACAGTATTGACGAGTAAAAGAGGTAATCAATTAGACTTTGGCTGTCAAATGCGGCTTTAGTGAGCTCAACGGCTCTGGCCCAAGTTGTGCTATAAACGAAACGCTACTGGCTATTTAAAAAGGGGGGCGGGACTGCTTGATATGTCCTTGATATGTTATTGATATGTCCCTTTATATGTTATTTTCTCTGTGATTTGTGTGTGAATATATCTTGCTCTTCAATCTTTGTATTCATAATTGAATTATAATTTATACGTATTCATATTTTCAGTAAGGTAAACATGAATGATTTTTGGACTGCTTGTTCTTTATATACATTTTCATGTAAAAGCAGCAGTATTTCAGTGGCATTCACTTCATAGGCAGCAAAGAACACAAATATAATATCTGCCTTTGCCGGTATAATATCTGCCTTTGCCGGATTGCCGGTCCACTATACGAGGAGCGGTTTGTCCATCTTCACAGCTTTTTTTATGATCCCTTCCCTGACTGCAACCGCCTACTCCCGTCTACTTTAAAGGTGAGGAGCTTGACATCTCAAATGAGCCTAGTCTCTTTTCTTTTGAGGAAAAAAGACTCAAAAGCCCCTCTCCCTCGGGTTTCCAGTATTCGGTTTTAAAACACACAGTGCAGTGGACTTATACACATATACCCATTACGCTGACATGGAAATTCTGCAGAATATACTCGCAATCACTGAAAAGGGGAATTATAGCTATTTTTTCCCCAAATAGCTATGACATGAAATGACAGTCTTTTGTTGATTTCTGAAAAATACATTTATAGTCCACAGTGTATGGGCAATTATTGTCTTTCCACAAATTGCTGTAGACTAATCCATTTACTGTCATTTACTGCCTTGAAGCAATGTCAAACTATTGTATTTTTTGGAGACGTGGCTTATGAACCAAAGGCTATTAGGTTCAGCAACTAATACAGTTCGGGATTTTTTCTTTGCTCCTTTAATATAACATTTTTCATAATGACAGGTATTTACCCTTACGTGAAAAATGTACTAATGGTGGTTATGCACAACAAATTTACAGGTCTCATTGTTAAATATAGAGCTGTTTTATTCAAGATGCCTTCAAAGAACTGATGTCCATCATATGCAGTTTAATATCTAGATTTTTTTTTTCTCCTCACCAACATTCTGATATTAAAGTACAATGCAACAGCTACAATAAAAACAATTAGCTTGACCTGCATCAATTCACACTGCTGTTAACACTTTCTCTAACAGTCGGCTGTGATGATACCTGTTTTTCCACTATTTATATGGTTCTCCAGTACAACAAGATGGTTTCGTCTGATTGACATGTTGGTAAGTATACGCTTAGCTGATTGCTATTTGTTGACTCTTTAATATTCTTCTGTGCATTTGTCTACTTAAATACATAAGTAAGCTATGGAAAGTATGAATAGAGATAACAGAATAACCTGTCAAAACAATAGCATCTGTCAGAAGCGTTCATACTGTATTTCAGTTCATTTTTTATGCAGTCTTCTATACTTCTATATATGCTGCTTGTAATTAAATACATTTTACATTTACTCGTGCACACCGATTGACTCGTATGAAAACATGATTTTATGATCCATTTTCTGCACACGTTCTGTGTGTCATCCAGCCATTTTAATAAAAAAAATTGGCTTTTGCCCTGTTAATTTTTGCATTCACACAAATCTCTCCTGTGATGGAAGGATAGTGTTGTAGATGTGTCATAGAGTCTGTATTATCCCACTTATCTGTGTGACATTTCAGGGATGAAAGAGACCCTGCAGTAGACTTTAATAACAGAAGGATATATCTGCTTCAACAGCCCTGCCTCAATCAGAAATGCAGACCAATTTGTCTTTTTTTTTCAGGGCTCTGGTTGTTGGGTCGAGTCCTGTGAGCTAAGATGTGAAATAAACATGAATTCAATGATTTAGTTTGCTAATGAGGCAGAGGACATGCACAAGGCCTTGCTGTGCTAGTAAGACTTTGTCTACGGTAAAATCAATTTGATAGGTTGAATTCAAACTAATGCCAAGGTTGATTTGTATGAGCAAATATTCTGGGTAAGTAGCAATTTTGTCTTTTTTATGAAATTAAAAGTCAAAAGTGGATGCTTTTTCTTTTATATATGCAAACAAGGTTTTCAATAAGCAGATGTAAATTCTGTGGAAACCAGACTGAGATGTTGGCAGGGACACAGTGCTCTTGACTTATTCCAAGGGCATCTTGAACTTTCTTTTCTGTTTACTTTCTGAGGTTAGTGACAAGAAAGTGTGTTACATTAGCTGGAGTAAAATCTAATTTACTCTTTTAATAACAGATGGCTGCGTTTTGATGGCTCATACAATACAGTGTGCTGTAACCTTAGCAAGGTTTGGTGTCTGAAATGTGTAGCTGTGGAAGAATCAAATATTTTCATAAATGCACTAATCAATCAATATATTGGTTGCTATGGAACTTATGAAACAAGATCTAAACATGGTCAGAAACACCCCAAGGTATGTTTGACAGACTTTCCCACATTGTACTCTTAATTTTTTTGTTATCATTTTAGTGTTTAGGTACGATAGCATCTATTCGGCTTGTTGCTTGTGACCCCACTGGGTGGTAAGGCTGGGAAAAAGAGATTAAAATCAAGAAATCATCGATTATCATCTCTATGAAACAATATTGATTCTTCTAGAATGAATTACTCTAGCCTGTTTTCAGTACGGTTGGCTATCGTTTGAAATGTATCAATTCCAATTTTGCTTATCGATTACGATTCTTAACAATTCCTAGTTCCCCTTCAGTCGTTTCACTACGACGTTACATATGGGAACTCGCTTGAGAGTCCAGTCATCTCTGAGCCTTATTCAAAAGGCCATTGAACATTGGCGAGTGGTATTTGCATGCCGAGCCACTCCCCCGTACATACGGGTATATAAGATGGTGGCATGCAACCACTCATTCAGATTTTCGCTTCGGAGCCTCGTCTACGAGCTAAACAAACAAACAAAAAAAAAAAGAGTTCCTGATAAGAGTTGCGCTCTCTCCGCTGGCGTGCTGCCAAAGACTAAAAGAGCTGTTCTAAAAGAGCGTTTGGCAGCCGCCAGCGAGATCCTGCGGGCTGCCGTTCTAACGGCAATCAAAGAGCCTTTGCATTCCAGCGAGCCCCGTTTGAGTGCACAGTTGTGCCGTAGTTCCTCCCTGGGTAAACCAGGATCTAAAAGAGCAAATTTCTCATGGCTGTGGAAGGCATTTTCCCGGTATGTCTTTCCGGCCGTGCGCTTCCGGATGTGGTAGTTTCCTCGCCTCGCTGGACGGACATAATCAATGCCTCACGTGCCTGGGCCGAGAGCACGCTGAGGCAGCGTTCACGGATGGTTCATGCGTTCATTGCGAACGCATGACCATGGCCACGTTAAAGTCCCGCCGCTCGTTCGCGAGTAGGCTCCCCTCGTTGTTTTCCCGCGGCAAGTCGTTGAGCCGTCAAGGTTTTTCAGCTACCGCGGTGAGGCACTTGGGGGACATACAGGTGACTGTGCAGAATGCTCCGCCGGCCAGCAAAGCCCCGCGGACTTCTGCACCACCGCGTGGTCCCGTCGAGTTGCCAAAGCAGTTTGCTTCCCCGCACGCCGGGCCGAGCGTCTCCTTTGGCGCTCCACAGGAGGTTGAGATGTCTGCTGCAGCATCAGAGGGAGAGTCGGAGGGTGAAGCGGACGTCTCGGCGGGTCAGCGCCCCTCTGCAGTCGCCGCCCCGTCTGAGGCGGACGCCGAACTGTCAGCTATGCTCCTCTGAGCCGCCAAGGAGATCGGTCTGGAGGTGCCCAAAACACCTCCGGCCGATCCTTCGAGGCTGGACGATTGGTTTCGAGGCTGGACGATTGGCTCCCCCCCAGTGCCTTTCTTCCCGGAGGTGCATGAGGAGCTGGTGAGGAGCTGGTGAGGACATGGCGGGCCCCTTACTCGTCTCGTCCGCGCCCCAGCTCCTCTCCCCTCGCCACCCTCGACAGTGGGGCAGCCAGGGGTTATGTGGCGGTCCCCCAGGTTGAGCGCGCGGTCGCGGTGCACTTATGCCCGCGGGGCGCTGCCACCTGGCGGGATCGGCCCCAGCTCCCCTCCAGGGCGTGCAAGCTTTCGTCCGCTCTCGCGGGCAGGGCTTACCACGTCATGGTGACCCTGCAGGTCTACCAAGCCCAGGCGTTAAAACATCTGCACGAGGGTGGCCCTGACCAAGGGGCTATGCAGGAACTCCGTGCCGCCACCGACTTCGCCCTCTGGGCGACGAAGGTGACGGCACGTTCCCTTGGCCAGGTGATGTCCACAGTTGTGGTCCAGGAGTGACACCTATGGCTGACCCTGGCCCAGATGGCAGACGTCGACAAAGCTCGCTTTCTCGACGCTCCCATCTCCCAGGGCGGCCTATTCGGCGACACCGTCGAGGACTTTGCCCAGCAGTTCTCGGCGGTCCAGAAGCAGACGGAGGCGATAAAGCATATCCTCCCCCGTCGTGACAGTGCCACCACGTCCGCGGGGCCTCAACCTCCGCCTGCCCGTTGCCGAGGGCGCCCCCCTGCGGCCCCTAAAACACCAGCTCCGTCCCCTGCCGAGGTACACGATGCCAGACTGGCAGCCCAACGTCGAGCTGGCCGCGGGAGAGCGGCGCCGCCCGCGCTTCAGGGACCGGCCAGGAACACCCGCAGGAGAGCTGCGAAGCGTCCCTGACGCGGGCAACCCAGAGGTGGAGGAGATTGCTCTTTGGGGGACGACAACATCTACGTCCCCACTCCCGGTGGAGGGCCGGCAGCTGCTGTGCGCTCAAATGCTGCCGTTGGCCTACGGGTCGACGGTACCCACAATTTCACAGAAAGAGTCAATTTCCTCACCTCTGGGGTCCCGAGCCCGAGTTCCCTTCTTGAGCGATGCCTTGCCTCCTCGGATCCGGACTCGGAGGTCGATATTGCCAGCGCGGGAACCAGGGAAGAAGGTAAGCGCTGCCCAGTGCAGTCAGACTTTTCTCCAGGACGTTCTTCCTTCTGGGATCAGTCCCCTTCTCCCCCCAGGCTGCCCCACCGCGGTCACGTCGGTCAACGCTCCTTTGATTCCCCTGGCGCCCAGGCTGGGAGCTTGGCTTCAGCTTCCCAGCCCCTCGCAGTGGTTGATTCGGATGGTACGTCTCGGCTATGCGATTCAGTTCGCCAGGCGTCCACCCAGGTACAGAGGCGTTCTATCCACTACTGTCCATTCGGACACACATGCCGCTGTCCTGCGTGCGGAGGTTGCAGTCCTACTGGCGAAGGATGCAATCGAGCCTGTTCCTCCAGCCGAGATGAAGTCAGGGTTCTACAGTCCCTACTTCATCGTGCCCAAGAAGAGCGGTGGGCTAAGACCCATTCTGGATCTTCGAGCGCTGAATCGGTCCCTTCTCAGGCTGCCGTTCAAGATGCTCACGACGAAACGCAGAGGTGCGAGAAGGGTTAATCCTCCCAGAACGCACCTCGTACCCTCTTGGGATCTCTCCATCGCTCTCCAGGGTCTACGGGAGGTCCCATTCGAGCCAGTAGAGCTAAAATATCTGTCACTTAAGACGCCGCTCCTGACTACACTGGCCTCCATCAAGAGGGTAGGGGACCTACAAGCCTTCTCTGTCAACGAAGCGTGCCTGGAATTCGGGCCCGGCGATTCTCACGTCATCCTGAGACCCCGGCCCGGCTATGTGCCCAAGGTTCCCACCACGCCTTTCCGCGATCAGGTGGTGAACCTGCAAGCTCTGCCCCTGGAGGAGGCAGACCCGGCCTCTGCGCTGCTGTGTCCAGTCCGCGCCCTGCGTATATACGTGGACCGCACTCGGCACTTCAGACGCACCGAGCAGCTCTTTGTCTGCTTTGGAGGTCAGCAGAAAGGGAATGGTGTCTCCAAACAGAGGTTGGCCCATTGGGTGGTAGATGCATTCTCCCTGTTGTACCAAAACCAGGAAGAGCCATGCCCCTTAGGTGTTCATGCCCACTCCACACGGAGTGTTGCCTCATCCTATGCGTTGGCTCATGGCGCCTCACTAGCAGATATCTGTAGAGCTGCGGGCTGGGCGACACCTAACACCTTCGCTAGGTTCTACAACCTTCGCGTCGAGGCCGTGTCCTCCCGTGTCTTAACATAGACATCAGGTGAACGGGAGATCGGCTGGTGTCGGCTGTGTCTCGGCTCCTCAGCGAAAACCTGAATGAGTGGTTGCATGCCGCCATCTTATATATCTTATCTTATATTGCAAAT
The DNA here is from genome assembly GCA_012976165.1 of Labeo catla. NCBI lineage: Eukaryota > Metazoa > Chordata > Actinopteri > Cypriniformes > Cyprinidae > Labeo > Labeo catla. The sequence goes on along the minus strand of VONZ01000023.1, from coordinate 942,116 downwards.
ACCACTCGCCAATGTTTGTTGGCCTTTTGAATAAGGCTCAGAGATGATTGGACTCTCAAGCGATTTCCCATATGTAACGTCTCCGTTCCCTCCTTCAGGGAACAAGGGTTACGTACGTAACCTAGACGTTTTGATTCCAATAACATAAAGAAGTCAATAAAAAGTGAAGTCAAACATTTTTATTTTGTATTTTTACAAATCTTTCTGTTGCAGCTGAATAACCTGAGCAAACACCAGCAGTCTACAGAACACTAGGCCTATAAGGAAATTTTGCGTATGACTAATATAAATTTCAAACATTAGTTAAAGACAAGTAAACAGTCAGAAAATAGGTACAAGCAAATAAATTAGCAATAGCATTAATAAATACAGCTGAACAAATTGCAGGCAGAGAAATTTAAAGCAAAAGTTTAAAAACACTGCATATTTTTCTTTCCATAAATAAAATATAGATTAATCCTCATTAAAGTTGCGAAAGATATTCAGTCAAGATCAGTGAATGATTTTTTGTTCTTGGATTAACATAAAGTACAGGCAACACGTTTATTAGGCTGCTGTCTCTTTAACACTGAATGCATGTGGATCTAAAATACTGTTACACATGCGTTTTCTTTCTCATCTGTTTACTTTCACTTTCGACAAAAAACGTCTGTGTTTGTGATGATATACGGATGTATTTTTGTGCATATTGGGCAGTAAATGTCAAAGAAGTGTAGCATCTGGACCAGTCAGACATACAGTTATTTGTTACATTTAACAAATAATCTTTAAAACCAACAAGCCAGCCATATGCTGGAGTTCTGGAGACAACTCCCCAAAGCAACTAACACCCCAAAAGGGCTCAGTTGCCAGGGCGACCATCTGATATCATGGGTTTTATTGCTTCAAGGAATGCAAAGTACACTACATTTGCCTATAGGAAAGACACAATGCCTATAGAAATTGACTCTTTCCTATTCATTCACAGACAAACCTATCCTTGACCTTCCTATCACACATAGCTCCAGGTCATTGTGTATAGTTTTAATATTACTGCCTTGCATTTGTTATGATAGATCTCTAGTGTAGTATAACTTACCTATGCCATGTTTGGTCTCTTTGAATTTGTATTTTGATGATCTAAATGATGGTGTATATTATATGCTGATACCCTTGCAACATGTTAGTGTTTTAAAAATCCTTAGTAGTTTTGCATCAACACCCAATCGAATTACATATGCAAAATACCATGCTCACAGACAAAGAGTTGTAAACTTTCCTTCCAAATGTCATTGGTTCTTGGACCTCCTGGAGTCACAGCCTTCAGAGACTTTAAAACCATCACACGAGACCCTCTTCTTTCTCTTCGCTTTCTGCAAAATCTTCCGATTGCTGCCCGTGTGGAGGAACCCACGGGGAGCCTGAGCCAGCATGGGGCGTGCCTGGTGGGCCCGACAGGCCCCAACATATAGAGCTGTGGCTCTTGACCACAAAGTTTTGTGCATTTTCTTTTTAGTTTCTTCTCTCGTCTCACATGAGTGACTCGCCTCAGTCAGTCAGTGGTTCTTTTAGAACCTAAGAAGATGAGCTAAAACTCTTCGGGACTTCCCTAAGCTTGCGTCAGGCCTTGTGGCCTTGTCTTTCCATTCCCCAAAGATCACAGGACTTCAGCTGGGTCCCTCTCAGCTCTTGGTTCTTCTTTCCTTTTCACATAGGAAGAAACTCCCAGTCACCATCAAGTCGGAACATCTTTGGAGTTTATCACTCTTTCGGACCCGGAAGAACGTGATCGCGATTCCAAAACCACCACTGCTCCAAACCATCAAGACTTTCACCAGAGACTGCATTCGGACACTTGTTCAACGACCAAGGCAATGCAAGTATCGTACATTTAACTAAACAAAACAGAGGTTTAGTATAAGCTGTAGATAGCACTGATGGTTTCACTCAGGTGGTTAACTGACTCTTTTCATAGCTTCATTTTCTTGTCTCTCTAATGGCTTTTCACTGACCCTTCCCCCATGTATGAGTGATTTCATGTTTGTTTGTTTAGATTAGTTATGTGTTAGTCCTTCGTTAATAAAACTCTTGTGCACAAATTATATGATTTTTCAATTCTGATTCTGCCTTGCAAAATTAATGTCCCTTTACGATTCCGATTTGAGCTACATGCTCTAATGCAATGGTACTTTAAGAAAGTTATTGACTGTGGCCAAGAATATAAAATGTCTTAGAGTTGATATAAAAGTTATACTGAATGTTCTCTGGACGAACAGATTAGTTGATGGAAAATTAATTCTGCTACAGTTACTACTGGCAGCTGATATAAATAATTGTAATTAATCATAATTAATTGTAATTATTTATACACATTTCCCTTTTGAGCTAAATCACGACAGAAGTCAGATCTGGCCCAGAATGACATTTTCTGCAGTGGAAATGCACGGAACGGTTCGAGAATGGACACAGGCCGGGAACCCACACCGGGACCGCTGTTCACTGTGCTCACGCTTGAGATGTGTGCGGTGCACACAAACGGTGCGCAACTTCTTTCCCCTCCTGTGCTTAAATCGTTTGATCCCTGTTATTGGAAATTTGGAACCGGTTCTCGAAACCCAACTCTAGTTCCCCTTCGGGAACTCGAGCCGCGTCGGAAAACGCTATGGGAACGCCTCCAGCGTGACCGCGCTCTGAACACGTGTGAAATCAGACCAATGGAAGAGCGAGACGTCACAGGCGGGTGACGTCACAGACCAGGAAGCATAAAAGCACGTGCGCCAGAACGAACGGCAGCTTCTGTCTTTCAGCAGCGCTCTATGTGTGTCTCTGTTTTTGTGCCTTTGGTTGCTAGTTTGCACCACTTTCTTTTTGCACAAAATGTCTAAAGCTAGTAAGAAATCTAAGCATTTAGATGAGCCGCGTTTTAGAGCGTGTGTTCCTCCTTGCCCTCGTTTCATTACGGGTAAGGATACACACGCTCTATGCGTGGTTTGTCTGGGAGCGGAGCATGCGGCAGCAGCCCTCGAGGGGGCTGATTGCCCTCATTGTGTGCAGATGAGTCTGCACACACTCCGCTCCCGGAAGGCTCTCTTCCAGCTGGGAGCCTTCAGCAGCGTTCCCCGCGGATCTGGTCCCGCTTCCGCCGAGGCGGGGCGGCGGCTGCATTCGTGGGGTTCGCAGCTGGATCTAGCGGAGGGTATGGAGACGGGTAACCCCCTATCTCCTGCCTCACCCGCTAGATCCCCAGCCCGTCTCTGGGTGCGGAAGCCCGCGCTGCGGATTCTTCCCCCCGGGGGACGGGCTCGACACTCCCCATATCTTCCTCTGAGGAGGTTGATGTGGAGAGTGTCGGTGATGTTCAAGCACCATCGTTTCCCCAATATGAGGAGCTGCTGGAGGTGGTGACTCGTGCGGTGGCCAAGCTTAATATCGATTGGCCCCCCGAGTCATTGGTTGAACCGCAGACTAGTAAACTAGACGAGAGGTTTCTGCGGTCTCGCCCACCTTCAGCACGCCGGAGCCTTCCTTTTTTCCCCGATCTCCACACTGAGGTGTCGAGATCGTGGAATAACCCTTTCTCGTCCCGCTTGTTCATTCCCGCCTCCTATAACTACGGTCATGTGGGCGGGTTGGATGAGCGGGGGTACAGAGCGATGCCCCGGGTGGAACAGACGCTTGCCAGCTATCTGTCCCCCGCCGCGGCATCGTCTCTGAAGGCTCCGGTCTTGCCCTCCAAGCCGCTGCGAGTCACCTCAGCGCTGGTGGGCAAGGGGTACGCGGCTGCGGGTCAGGCTGGTGCGTGTCTGCACACCATGTCGGTGTTACAGGCGTACCAGGCTGACCTGCTTAAGGAGTTGGACGAAGGCGCGGAGATCAGGGATTGTGACATCTCTGAGCTCCGGAGGACCGCTGATTTGTCTCTCCGTGCCACTAAGGAGACCGCCCGTGCCATCGGGCGGTCTATGGCTTCCCTTGTGGCTGCGGAGAGACATCTCTGGTTGACCCTGTCCGATATGAAAGAAAAGGACAGGGTCTTCCTCCTGGACGCCCCGCTTTCGCCTTCTGGCCTGTTCGGCGACGCTGTCAATGCGGTCGTCGACAGGTACCAGGAGGCGCGTAAGCAAGCGGCGGCGTTCCAGCGGTTCCTCCCTCGCCGCCGTCCAACTCACGAGGCTGCTGAGCTGGAGCAGCCTCGTCCGCGTACCAGCTCCTCACACCGGGAAACGCAGAAACAGAGCGTCGCCACCCGCACTCCTCCCCATCGAGGGCGGGTGCGCAGACGCTCTAGGTCGGGGGCCCCCAGGACGAAGCCCGATCTGCGGGTCATGCTTCAGTCTAGGAGGTCCTCGGCCAAGCGGCCCTGATGGTGCGGGGCCGCTGAGGGTAGCCCCATCAGGGGAGTTCCGGGGTGCACCGCATTATTCGGTGTCCGGCTCCCCCCTGTGCCCTCGGGAGGCTGTCTTGCTCACCCTGCCGGTGATTCAGGGCGCAGCAGCCTCCGGCGAGCTTTCCCCTCAGTCTCTTCCGGCCAGAGACGTTCCAGAGCTGGGGGGCTCGCCACCCCTGCGGGGGTCTCAGGGTCCGCTAGATCAGGTGCTTCCTGCCGGGCAACCGTTACAGGACACCGGTCTAGCGACCCGTGTAACACCAGAGGCCAGTCTCGAGAGGCTGGTTCCCTTAGTAGATCATTTGGCAGCGTGGAAACTACTGCCCAATGTGTCTGCTTGGGTCCTGCACACTGTAGAGCGAGGTTATCGCATTCAGTTCGGCGCTTCACCTCCGCCGTTCAACGGGGTCTTTCCCACTTTGGTGGGTCCCGAGCAGGGTCTGGTAATGGAACAAGAAGTAGCTACTCTCCTGAGGAAGGAGGCCATCGAGGTGGTCCCTCCTCAGTTCAGAGAGTCCGGGTTCTACAGCCGGTACTTCATTGTTCCCAAGAAGGATGGGGGCCTGCGTCCTATTTTAGATCTCCGCCTCCTGAACCGCTCAGTCATGCGGCTGAAGTTCAGGATGCTGACTGTAAGACAGGTCGTGTCACAAATCAAGTCCGAGGACTGGTTTGTCACGATAGATCTAAAAGACGCGTATTTCCACGTCTCCATCCTTCCTCAGCACAGGAAGTTCCTGAGGTTTGCTTTTAGGGGCGAAGCTTACCAATATCGGGTTCTTCCTTTCGGTCTAGCACTCTCCCCCCGCACTTTCACGAAGTGTGTGGATGCAGCTCTGGCTCCCCTGCGACTCCAGGGCATCCGCATACTCAATTACATCGACGACTGGCTTATCCTGGCCCAGTTGGAGATGGTAGCGGTTCGGCATCGAGATGTCGTTCTCGCACACATGAAAGAGCTGGGGTTAAGACTAAATGCCAAGAAAAGTGTGCTTTCTCCAGTACAGAGAACCACTTATCTGGGCGTGGTGTGGGATTCGACCACGATGCAGGCACAGTTGTCTCCTGCTCGGATCGAGTCGATCCTCGCCGCAGTCATGAGAGTGAAGGAAGGCCGGTCACTCACTGTCAAGCAGTTTCAACGACTGCTGGGTCTCATGGCAGCTGCGTCCAACGTGATACCTTTTGGCCTGCTGTACATGAGACCCCTACAGTGGTGGCTCAAGACCAGGGGGTTCTCCCCGAGGGGAAACCCGCTTCGCATGATCAAGGTCACGCGGCGATGCCTACGTGCCTTAGACATGTGGAGGAAACCCTGGTTCTTGTCTCAGGGCCCGGTGCTGGGAGCTCCTTGTCGCCGTGTAACGCTAGCGACGGACGCGTCCCTCACTGGTTGGGGAGCGGTCATGAGTGGCCACCCTGCCCGCGGTCTGTGGAGTGGTCGCCATCTCAGTTGGCACATAAATTGCCTGGAGATGCTGGCCGTGTTTCAAGGGCTGAAACACTTTCTCCCGGACCTGAGAGATCGCCACGTGTTGGTCCGCACCGACAACACGGCGGTGGTCTCTTACATCAACCACCAAGGAGGTCTGCGTTCGCGCCCCTTGTACAAGCTGGCGCACCAGATCCTTGTGTGGTCCCAGGGCAAACTCCTCTCACTGAGAGCAGTTTTTGTACCCGGGTATCTCAATGTGGGAGCAGACGTCCTGTCGAGGCAGGGGCCGAGGCCCGGGGAATGGATGCTTCACCCCGAGGTGGTGAAGCATATCTGGAGAGTGTTTGGTCCAGCCCAGGTGGACCTGTTTGCCACGAGGGACAATGCGCAATGTCCCCTCTGGTACTCTCTAGTTCATCCAGCTCCACTGGGGCTGGATGCCATGGTACAGACGTGGCCGAGGCTGCGTCTGTACGCTTTCCCCCCGATCGCTCTGCTCCCGGGAGTTCTAGAGAGAGTGCGCCGGGATGTGGTGTCCCTTCTTCTAGTAGCCCCGTTCTGGCCGGGCCGAGTATGGTTCTCGGACCTGATTTCCCTCCTCGACGGCTCTCCCTGGGAGATTCCCGTCAGGAGGGATCTCCTCTCACAGGCAGGGGGTTCCTTCCTTCACCCCCGGCCGGAGCTGTGGAAGCTTTGGGTGTGGCCTCTGAGGGGGCGCACCTCTTAGCTTCCGGTCTCTCAACCGAGGTTGTTGAGACCCTACTCCAATCTAGAGCTCCCTCCACGAGGAAACTGTATGCCTTGAAGTGGAAACTTTTCACTTCTTGGTGTGGACGCCGCCAGCAGGACCCAGTTAACTGCCCAGTTGGCTCAGTGCTGGAGTTTCTGCAGGACAGGCTGTCTGCAGGGTTATCCCACTCCACCTTGAAGGTTTACGTGGCGGCCATTGCGGCCTACCACGCCCCTCTCGGTGGTCTTTCCGTGGGTAGGGACCCCCTGGTTACACGTTTCCTCCGCGGTGCGCTGAGGCTAAGGCCCCCGGTACGACCTCGTGTCCCTTCCTGGGACCTGTCTGTGGTGCTTGAGGCTCTCTGTCTTCCTCCCTTCGAGCCTATAGAAGAGATCTCTGACTGTCATCTGTCCTTTAAGACTTCTTTTCTTTTAGCCCTTTCTTCTCTAAAGAGAGTTGGTGACCTGCAGGCCCTTTCTGTGGCCCCCTCTTTCCTGGACTTTGCTCCAGGCCTTTCTAAAGTTTTTCTCCACCCTCGCACTGGGTATGTCCCTAAGGTCCCTTCCTCTGCACCACGGCCTGTCGTACTCCAGGCCTTCTGTCCTCCTCCCTTTCGGGAGCCTGACCAGCAGAAGCTGAACTGTATGTGTCCAGTTCGAGCGCTGGATGCATACGTTCACCGGGTGGCTGCTTGGAGAAGGTCGGACCAGTTGTTCGTTTGTTTTGGTCCTCAGAGACGTGGTCTCCCTGCCTCTAAGCAGACCATAAGTCGGTGGATAGTCGAGGCTATCCTCCTGGCTTATGAGTCTTCGGGCCTTCCTCCTCCCTTGGGGGTGAAGGCTCATTCCACCCGTAGCATGGCGGCCTCTAAATCTTTCCTTGCGGGTATTCCCCTTCAGGATATCTGTAACGCTGCGGGTTGGTCCACGCCCCTTACGTTTGTCAGGTTCTACCGTCTTGACCTCTTGACCCCTGGTTCTTCGGTCCTTCCTAGCTCTTCTAGGCAGGGACTTGGAGCTGGTGGCGTGGGCATCTCGTTCCCATAGCGTTTTCCGACGCGGCTCGAGTTCCCGAAGGGGAACGTCTCAGGTTACGTATGTAACCCTGGTTCCCCGAGGGAACGAGACGCCGCGTCTCGAGGCCAGCTTCCTGCGTCCCTGCGAGCGCTGCTTCTCTTTGAAGCTGCCGTTCGTTCTGGCGCACGTGCTTTTATGCTTCCTGGTCTGTGACGTCACCCGCCTGTGACGTCTCGCTCTTCCATTGGTCTGATTTCACACGTGTTCAGAGCGCGGTCACGCTGGAGGCGTTCCCATAGCGTTTTCCGACGCGGCGTCTCGTTCCCTCGGGGAACCAGGGTTACATACGTAACCTGAGACGTTTTCAGTTAATGAATGGAACACGTAGTATGCCTCTCATCCAATAAATCACAATAAGCTTTGTGCTTTGTTACTTTTAATATAAAACAAAGTCTCAGATTTCAAATTCTGTCCATTTTATCACAATAATCAAACAATCAATACCATTTTGTTACTTTTTAAAGAAGTTCACTATCCAGAACAAAAATTTACAGATAATTTACTCAACCTCTTGTCATCCAAGATGTTCATGCCTTTCTTCAGTTAAAAATAAATTGTTTTTTGAGGAAAAAAATTCAGGAATGCTCTTCATATAGTGGACTTCTATAGTGCCTGCAAGTTTGAACTTTCAAAATACAGTTCAAATGCAGCTTTAAAGGTCCCAGCCGAGAAAGAAGGGTCTTATCTAGTGAAACGATTGGTTAATTTATATACTTTTTAACCTCAAACGCTCGTCTTGTCTAGCTCTGCGTGAACTCTGTATATTCCGGTTCATGACAGTTAGGGTATGTCAAAAAGCTCCCATCTCATTTTCTCTTCCAACTTCATAACAAAAAAAAAGTCCTACATCGCTGTTTTACCTTTTTTTATAAAGGGTGTTTGATCCTCCTTGTGCTTGCACTTTGTAAACACTGGGTCGGTATTTCTGCAGCAATGTAGGACCATTTTGAAGTTGGAGGAGAAAATGAGATGGGAGTTTTTTGACATACCTTAATTGTATTGACCCGGTATGCACATAGTTCATGCAGAGCTAGACAAGATGAGCATTTGAGATGAGAAAGTATAGAAATTGTACTTTTTATTTTTTATTTTTTTTACTTTTTATATTTTTTATTTTAATTTTTTTAGAAAATAAATGACCCTTTCGCTAGGTAAGACCCTTCTTTCTCAGCTGGAATCTTTTAGAGCTCTTTGAAGCGGCATTTAAACTGCATTTTGAAAGTTCAAACTCGCAAGCACCATATAGTCCACTATATGGATAAAAATCCTGAAAGTTTGCCTCAAAAAACATATTTCTTTACGACTAAAAATGAAAGACATGAACATCTTAGATGGGGGGTGAGTAAATTATCTGTCAGTTTTTGTTCTGGAAGTGAACTTCTTTAATGTGGAGCAACAGATCGCTGTACTGATCAACATGAGGCACATGTGAACTAATCATCTTCACTGCTTTAACCAGTTACAGCATAAAATAAACATAAATGAACATCCAAAGGTATATTAAAAGAAAGAGTACAACTTACCGAAATCTCATGTGATCGCTCATCAGTGTTTCAACAGCGGAAAGACGTCAGTGTAACAGCTTGTAAACAATGTCACATAATGTCACATTTGCTGCAGAAAAAAAACATATTCAGTGTTCCATATAACCCATTTATCTTTGAATATAATTGCATTAGCCCTTCTTTCTTTTTAAACCTGTCCATGGCATCTCATACCATCTCTACCAATATAGTATTTTTAAAGAAAAAACATTTTTAATGTTTGTTTTTGGCTCGATACTGTGTTTATCGTATACATATTTGGTAGGGAAAACACAGATTAAAGTGATTGTGTTCTATAGAAATGCCATTGTTTGCCTCATTTTTATATACTGATAAGTTTTAAACATAAAAGTCTGTTTTTATCTCATTTAATTGTATTTTGCACAATTACACTAGTGCGAAGGTCTGATTTCTCTACATAAAGATTTACTAAGTTTAGCAAATGGCCTGTTTTTGTTAAAAGGACAAGCCTTTTATTTCCGTGTAAATGAATTGAATCAATGCATTTAACTATTAATGGACATCTCAGCTATTTGCTAATGATAAAAACAGACTCTTGAGTAAGTAAAAGTGCCTCAAGGAACTGCAAAATGCAAAGAAATTCTTTTTTTTTTTAATGGATGTGCTCATTAAAGGGTTACAGCATCCCATCCTGTTGACACACACACACTCACACATGCACAGTCTAGCTCAGCACTTGAGCTGAGAGATGAAACACCTGTCAGTGACATCCTCAGGTCAAGTGCTGGGCACATCAACCTTGCTGAAGACCCCCTTTTACATGTATGGAGGAGACCGTAGAAGCATTTATCTTGTGTTTTAGACATATAATCCAGGTTAGTTTAAAAGGAACATAAAACATCTCTGAGCGTACTTGCAAAGGGAGTATGTTTACACTGACCTACATATTATGGTAAAACATGGAATATTTTAAAACATCTGTGATTACACATAATACGGTATATGTGATCTGTCAGAGGACCTGAGGGATTACATTGCATATTATTTTATTATAGCCCTGCGTGCTACTTCGAGCCATATTTACAGCTCAGAAATATCAATGAGAACATGTTCTGTCACATGGCAGACTTGCTAGTAAATATTGAAATGACTGGTACATTATGCTTGTTTCCTGGAATAAACACAATACGAATATCCAGCATAAATATGGATTTCATCTCTCAGGCATTTGAAACTCACAGCAAAGTACCTGAGTGTCAAACGCCTTTGACAGCAAGTGTTATGTGTTGCCAGATATTAAAATGAATGAATACTTCACAGCTCCACTGGCTGTGTTTAGCCATGGAGGAAAATGAATTTGAACATGAAATCTGAAAGAGGCTTCAATTTATTTCTTGTCTCATTAAATATGAATAGATAAATTAATGCCAAAAAATACAAATGAATAGAACGAATATTTTTGCATCTATGTTGTGGGTTTATAAGAAGTAAAAAAAAAAAATAGATTTTTTAACTTATAAAAAGTACGAAAAGAAGTAAAACAACAAAGAGAATCTCACATTCTCAAATTTAGATTGATTTCATGAAGCTAATAGCTGTTTAACAACAAAAGCACTCTTTGAAGCCTGCCTGTGATTTTGCAGTTTCACTTTTCTCTGGTTAGGTGCACTTCTAGTTGTGCGTCCTCCCGCTGGGGTCCCGTGGGACAGTATAGCTCCCTGTAATTGATTCACTTGTTAATGCTGACGCTTAGAGACAAACAGGAGCTCTTGCGGACGTCCTTGTCCAAGCTGGAAACAATTTAGGACTTCCAACACTGTGTCCCACACCCTAGCAGTGGGGGAATCGACTTGGTATTGATATACCTCCCCTCACGTTGAAGCCAGGAGAAAAATCAACAGCAGCGGGCCTGTGGGAGAAACTTTTGAAGTAAGATTGATGCACCCCATGTTCACAATCCCTGTTAATTCCAGTCCTGTTGCTCCATAGATCAGTAATTATCTTGTATTGAATGCTTTTGGAATGCAAGTCCTCACGCAGCCATGGAAGTCTTCTTATAGCTGTAATGAACGCTCTTCACCAGTTCGCAAAATAACATTTTTACTATAGATATGAAGTGAAATCAAGAAGTGAAATCAAGCCAATGTGCATTTAAAACAAATCTATACTGAAAAAAATATACTGTTGCTGTTTTATTTAGATAATAATTTTAAATAAAAACCTTTTTTTTTCTTTAGTGCCATCTTTACAATTTTATATTTGAACATCCATTTTGTGGTAGCAGATTAAATAAAAAAAATCTTAAGCTGTGTTCCAAAGGTGAACGAAGGTCTTACGGGTTTGGAATGACATGAGGGTGAATAATTAATGACAGAATTTTCATTTTTAGGTGAACTATCCTTTTAATGAAAGTTATCATGAGTATTTTAATGTTTGAAACTGATGCCATATCTGTCATAAATCCATCATACTGTGGACCTATACTGATATGAATTTGTGATTATGAAAATCCACAGTGACAACACAGCCGTTAAGTCATTAAACATATTTCTATATTTCCCCTATAGCCAAGTTAGTAGCCAAGAAGTGTAGTTCACACATTGCGTTACAGTTTAAATGAGCAGATTTTCACATCTTGAAACATGGAAGGACTAGCACTTTACAGCATTACTACATAAACACATACATTTGACACTGTTTATTTTTAATTGCATGCTACCCAATTTTACTGACATGAAGCATTTTTTTTTGCCATTTTTGCCTTTATTAAGACAGGACAGATCAGAAGTGATAGGAAGTGAAGTGGGAGAGAGAGATGGGGGCAAGATCGGGAAAGGTTCTTGAGTCGGGATTCGAACACGGGACACCCTGTGTGTCAGCGCACTGACCACTATCGGCAACTGACATGAAGCATTTAAAAAAAATTTGGGTGACATTAATTTCAAAAAGTACGAGTACATGTAGAATAATACGAGCTATTATAGCTTGAAATTTTTATGTTATTTACGTTTTTTTATACATTATAAAAAAACGGTTATTTTGCAACCTAGCACTGGGTAAATATTGGACAAAACACAGGCTGGGTTATTTTAACCCAGCTTGTTGGGTTTTATACAATATCAACCCATTTGCTGGGTTGGTTTTTGATATAGTGCTGGCTCAGTCAACCAATTGAAGGGTTTCCATTTTAAATAAATAAAATGCACTCCAACATCTGTTAATGCACTGGCCCCATCCCCAGATTTTTACGCCATCTTATATTTCATATAGTTGACTGTTGACAAATACGATGCATGTCAACAACTTCACAGTTATGGCCAAAATTCAAGATATTGGTGCAAAAAATGCACCTGTATGTGTTTTGTCTCACATTTATATATATCACATAGCAAGAGCAATACGACACGAGTGCTGATTTTGTCCTGATCTATCACAAACTTAAAGGTGACTTAATACAACAGTTTGGTTAATAAGAAGTTGATATTGTGTTATATTTTAAACACAATATTATGTTTTTGCTCAATTTTGCAGAGAACATATTACCTTTGAAGCCACAGCAGAATTAACACAAAACACAGCGGTGTTTAGTTTCTGAATGATTCCGCGTTTTGAACGAATCGTGTGAACAATGATTCTCATAAAAAGAGCCATTTACATCATACCTGAATGAATCAGTCATTTGATCGAATAGAATGAATGACTTTTAAAGACATTTACTGCCACCTGCTGGCAGATTTAGATTTAGAGTAGCATTTCATTAAAAAATAATAAATAATAATAACAATATAAAAACATTTAAGGGATAGATAGAAACTTAAAAGCTGGGTTTGTTATCCAGCTGCCTTAAAATTTTAAATTGAATCAACTCAAATATCTAAGTTGTCACTTATTACAACTTAACAATTCAAGCTGATTAAACTTTTTTGAGTTGACTGAACTTTAAGGCAGCCGGGTAACAAATTATTTTAAGTTGACTCAACAAATTGTTTTTTTTTTTTACAGTGTACCTCATGCCATCTTGTCTGTCAGACATTTAAATTTCAATCCGTCAAACGCATAGCATGACCACTGCGTCATTAGCGCACAGGATCTATAGCGCCCCTATAGTCAGTGGAGCACATGGCAACTTTGTTACAGTACATATAACAGCAAAGTCATGTCATGTCATGAACATTTGTTTGGCGAGAGGTGAAAATTCCACACGTCATTTGTATTGACATTGAGAATGACCCAGCAGATGAGTTATAGAAAATGTACCCAGCACCAGGTTAAAAATATAAAAAATAACCTAATAAAATGGCCCAACCCAGCATTTGGGTTAAAAAATAACCCAATATGTTTTTAATAAAAGTTGCAATGCTCAGATTCACCTTATAGTTGGTTGGGTTAATGGCATAATGCTTTCAGCTTTTTTCTCCCTATGCGAAAAATGAACACTTTCAGAACCAAGGCTACTAAAAAAGTGCACGGGCATGTTTTAGTCTTGTTATCAATTTTGAGTCTTCAATACATTTTGTGAATAGCTGGCCATTTGTGTAGCGTGTGGGGTTTCAAATCGTGTACAGCTTTCCAGATCAGTCCTTTCTGAGGCTTACTGTCCAATGAATGCTGCTTTAGCTGCTCATGGCAGTATGCATCCAGACAGCTCTTGGAAGAGGGCTACTGTGTACTTTTCCATCGTTCTCCATCACCTCAGGGTGTCCTTTGAGGAACAGGTCTTAATTACTTCCCTCAGTAGTTAATAGGGTGAGGCTTGGTGTGATTGCAAGGTGTCACTTCCAGAGATCTCTCTCCATGTGAGATCTGAGTCTAGTTGTTGTTCTCGGAGGCTCTGTGCCCCCAGACTCCACACATACACGCATGCATACGCACATACACACAGAAGTAACGGCATATTCAATGCCATAACCTCCTCTCATTAAAAGATAATTAGGCTTATTAGAATTTTAGCCTGTTATTTTCGTCTTAGCAACTTCAGCTAAAGAGGTGTGATGATATTCAACACTCGCTGACTAAAATTAGAATTAAGGACCTGCAGTGTATTTATAATTTTTGCCAAGCTTGTAGCAAGAAGTACATTAAAGATATTTGTGTGCCGTCATATAGCATTAGATTTATTACTATACGACAAAGCTCTTAACAATGTTATGAAATAATAGGCAAAATACAGAGGTAACAAGGAAATAACAAAGCTATAAATGGAGCAGCTTGTGAAAAATGCTTGTATCAACGGCTACTATTTCTTTATGTTGAATTCTCCAATTACTGCCTCAAGTACAGCCATGCATCCTGTAGTTAATGCTCAACATATTGTGCATTTAAATCTCAAAGCCATACACCTTTTTTTATTGGTTTTATAATCTATTGTTTTTCTATTTGTAACACTTCATAATAAAGTCACATTTGTTAACTTTATTAAATATGGTCCAAAGGACCAATCCTCGCTATCTATTAACTACAACTTTCACCTCAATAAACTCAACAAGTAGTTGTTTAGTTTAGATATGGGGTTAAGAGTATAGAATATGGTTATGCAAAATAGGGCATTAATATGTGCTTTATAAGTAGTAATAAAAAGCCATATGTTAGAAATATACATGCTATTAAGCGTTTGCTAGTTTAATAGTGAGAATTGGTACACAAAATAAAGTGTTACTGTAAATGCATTAGCTAACAAAGAACGATGTTTTAAAGCATTTATTAATCTTTCTTACTGTTTGTTAGTAACATATTCTTTGTTTGTTCATGCATTATCTAATTTTAACAACTTTTAATTTAAAACATTTATTAGTAAGTGTTTAAAAGTTGTTGTTAAAGTTAGCAAATGAAACTTTATCAAATTATCAGCATATTGTATAATACACCATATAAATGCAATCTACTATTGTTTTTTTTTTTTTTCACTTCTAAGGTTATTGAAATGCGCAGGACTTTGTTTTACAGTCACATAATCGGGATCAGATAAATCAGTGAAACACATCACTACACATCACCATAGTGATTCATCAGAACAGGTTTCATATACTGCTCAAAGAAACTGCACTCATTTTGCATTTTGAAAATAGACTGATGTAGATGAAACGCTTCAAAGACCTTATTAGCATCTCATTTTGCATTTTTGCACTTATATTGTTGTGGTTGTCAGAATTCACATAACAAACCAATATGGTGAATACGCCTTTGCCGGAGCATCAGCGTTTCCTCATAAAGCGGCATATTTGCCCTGATTCCCAGCTTCAATTATTTTCTTAACATGACTCGCAGCTTGAGAAGGGATGAATCATTCTGAATAAGGTTATGATGTTCTCAATCAGAGGCAGATCATAGCTTAAGATTTCATGCTTGATTATATTTGTCCATTATAGAAAGGAAACGGGATCCATTCCCAAGAATTATGCAAAACCCCAGGTATTCACCCACTGCATTTATTATTAACCAGGTAATGGGAAAGGTCTACAATCCAGAAAAACCCTGCAATCCCTCAACTGATACATCAAGATCAGGTTTCTGAGATTATGTATATTTCGTATGTACTTTGGGTATTCTCGTTCACTCTTTTGCTGTGTTGGGCATATATCCTTTTAAGTATGTGATCCTCTTAACAAAATGTGAAAAATATAAATAATCATAGCAAGGGATACTTCATGAAGCTGAATCAGGAGTTTTGTTAGAGTCTGTGTGAAGTTTATTTAAAGCTAAATCTTAATTTGCATACAATAAATAAAAATTCTGTGCGCTATAATGCCATGTCATTGAAATACATCTTGATAACACAGACTTCTTTGTCCAACATATTGTAGGTGTTTTTAGCTAGTGTTAGTGTAAGTCTATAACTTCCTTAAAGGGATAGTTCACCCAAAAATGAAAATTACCCCTTGATTTGCTCACACTCAAGCCATCTTAGGTAAATATGATTTTCTTTTTTCAGATGAATACAATCAGAGTTATATTAAAAAATGTCCTGGCTCTGCAAAGTTTGATAATGGCAGTGAATGGCTGTTGAGATTTTGAAGTCCAATAACAAGCTCCACACAGCTCCGAGGGGTTAATAAGGGCCTTCTGAAACAAAGATGCATTTGTGTAAGAAAAATATCCATATTTAAAACTTTATAAACAATAGTCTCTAGCTTCCGCTAACTCAGAGTGGCATTCCAGCAGATAATGTAGGATGTAGGCGTAGCATAAGCTTCAGTAAGAATATGCTAGTCTCGCAAGAACAAAGTTTTGTTTACAACAAAGGAAAACCAGCCTCCTGGTGAAGCCTGGGGTGAAAATGGTAACGCTTTAGAATAGGGAACACTTATTCACTATTAACTACGACTTTTCCCTCAATAAATTCCTAATTTGCTGCTTATTAATAGTTAGTAAGGGAGTTGTTAAGTTTAGTGTTTGGGTAGGATTAGGGATGTAGAATAAGGTTATGTAGAATAAGGCATTAATATGTGCTTAATTAGTACTAATAAATGGCTAATATTCTAGTAATATGCATGCTAATTAGTAACTAGTTAAGAGACCGTAAAATAAAATGTTACCAAATGTACATATCTCCATTCTGTTCAAAAGTTTTCACCCCCCGGCTCTTAAAGGAGAACTCCACTTCCAGAACAACAATTAACAAATAATTTACTCACTCCCTTGTCATTCAAGATGTTCATGTCTTTCTGTCTTCAGTCGTGAAGAAATTATGGTTTTTGAGGAAAGCATTTCAAGATTTTTCTCCATATTATGGACTTCATTGGTGTCCTGATTTTGAACTTTCAAAATGTAGTTTAAATGCAGCTTCAAAGGGCTCTAAACGTCCCAGCCGAGAAAGAAGGGTCTTATCTAGCGAAAAGATCGGTCATTTTTTTTGGAAAATAAAAATTTGTATACTTTTTAAACACAAAAGCTCGTGTAGCACTAGCTCTGGGATGCGCGTCCACGATGCTACGTATTGAATCCCATCGATCCTGACAATTCTGAAGCTGTAAGAGAAAATAAATGAGTTTTTCACCATACTCTACCTTTTTGAGCCGTTGATTCGTAGCATCATGGACGTGCATCCCAGAGCCTGTGCTACACCAGCTTTTTTGCTTAAAAAGTATACCAATTTTTATTGTTTGAAAAAAGACCAATCGTTTCACTAGATAAGACCCTTCTTCCTCAACTGGGATCATTTAGAGATATTTGAAGCTGCATTTAATCTACATTTTGGAAGTTCGAAATCGGGACACCAATGAAGTCCATAATATGGAGAACAATCTTGAAATGCTTTCCTTAAAAATTTCTTTACGACTGAAGACAGAAAGACCTGAACATCTTGAATGACAAGGGAGTGAGTAAATTATTTGTAAATTGTTGTTCTGGAAGTGGAGTGGAGTGGAGCATCAATGAGTGTTTGAACCTTCTGCAATAGTTGCATATGAGTCCCTCAGTTGTCCTCAGTGTGAAAGATAGTCATTGTTGGAAAGGGTTTAAATATTCAAAAATGCTGGAAAACCAAAGAATTTGTGCGACCTGAAGGATTTTTCTGAAGAACAGCGAGCAGTTTAACTGTTCAGGACAAAAAAAAAGCTGTGGATTGTTCAGGTAACAGCACAGTATTAAGAATCAAGGGGATATAAACTTTTGAACGGGGTCATTTTTATAAATTCAACTATTATTTTCTCTGGACTAAAAGTAGACATCTTTTATGTGAAACATCTTATTCAGGTCAGTACTAAATAAACAATAACATGCATTTTGTATGAACCCTCTTAATTCTGGTAAAATAATTAACATTTTGCAGATTCTGAGAGGGGGATGTACACTTTTGACCTATGTCAATGTACACAGGTGGATGTATACTTTTGAAGTTTTAAATATGGATATTTTTCTTCACAAAAACATTGATTCACTTCAAAAGGGCTTTATTCCCCCCCAGAGTCATGTGGAGCACATTATTCAGCCTCTGAAACAACGCACGACTACAGAATTGAGTTAATTTTTGCGTCTTATTGTACATAAATGACCAAATACATACAAAATTATGACAAAATGCCAGTCTTGGTCAGTATTCACATAAACACAGTTGTTTTATGTTAAACGTAGTCTGTATATAGGATGAATGTAAACCACTGAGAAGCAAAATGCATGTGTAACAGTATATCTGTATATGAGGTCTTAAAGAGACAGCATCCTAAATGAACCTGATGGGAAATAGTCCTGTTCTGTAATCCTCTAATTCTTTAAACATACTTCTTATACGTCTTAGATGCATATATTTAAAAAAAAAAACAAAAAAAAAAACTGAATGCTGATAATTTACAGTACATTTTTTCTTTTTTTTTTGGACAATTTGGTATTTTTTTTTTTTTTAATTTTATCCTTTTGGTTTTCCACAGTAAAGGACTGTAAACTAAAAAACTGTCACGAGATCCAAAGTGTTTGGGGAGGGGGCTCCTAAACTTTTCTGGGATGAAGCCAACCAGTGACTGTGCATCTGTGTGAGGGAATTAAACCAAATAGTTAATTCCACCCCTTTTGTCCCAGAAAGAAGCTCTAAGCTCTAAACAAACTTCACCTGCTTCTCAGTTCATTTTGTTTTTTCAATTTAACAAAAGACTCGTCTGAATGAGAGAATCCTTTCATAGTCCTGTTGTTGCTGATTATTAACCTTCCACTGAACTCTCAATTAATCCACCCGGGGGTCATGTCAAGCAGACCAGGAGTACAACAGCCCACTGTAGCCGGACAGCCTTGCTGCATTCGAACAGCCTGATAGCAGTCTGCCGACGATGCTCATTGGTATTCTGCGCGGCGGCGAGTGTGTGTGGAGAATTAATTTGTTACATATGTCATGTTCCTCATGCAGTCCTGGCACACATTATGGCTGTGTCTTCTGGGACTACCCTCAAACCATGCTCCGGGGCTGTTTCCGCACTCCCACGAGACCTGGGTAGAAAGAAGAGGAAGAATTAAGAAATTAAAATGATGCACGGCCCTGGAGGATTAGCAGCCAAGGCCTGGTAGCGCTGCGGCTGGGGGAATGATGTACATGAACCAAAGCAAAAGCAATACACTCTGAAAAATAATCAAAATAGTGCAGCGTAAGCAAGGTAATGCTTTGTCTGATATTGATATGTTGTCTACAGATGGACTCACAAGAGAAGAAAGAAAAAATTGAGCAATGACGTAAATACAGCCATCAGCGGATTTTTCTAAGAGCTGAGTGCAGATGAGGTCAAGTAATATTTTTTAAACCTCATACTCTAATCAATAAAAGCATAAAGAAGGCCACAGTGCATTATGCTGGGGTGCGTTTCCTAAAAGCATCATTAGCCAACTAAGTTCAGTTGTTACCAACACTTGTGTTGAATGATTTGGGGTTTCCAAAACCTGTAGTTTCATCGAGCATTCACAAACAGTATCACAAAGTTGTGTGGTTGGAACTACAGCTCTCTACCTGTGGTTAAAAGCATAGGATCATTTTATTGGCTGTTTTTTATATTTTTTACCCAGGTCCTGGGTAGTTTTTCTGTAACTAAGTTGCTGAGTCATTTTTAACGCTGGGTTATTTTTTTCTACCCAACCGCTGAGTTGAGCCTGTCTCTGACAAAACAGCTCAGCTGCTGAGTTACAGTCAGAGCACGGGTTTTTTGAGTCCACTACAGGAGAGACCGGTTCTCAGCACCACCGATTTGGTGCACTTCTTCAGCGAAATAAAGGTCAGCAGTGGTCACTTCGCATGATGGAAACATCTTTTGCCTTGTATGAAATAAATGGACTTTATTCTTTATAGTACTGAGTTTAATTTAATTTGATGTTAAAATATGTTCTCTAATGTCAGTACTGTTTGTTTATGGGTAGGTTTTAGAGTCAGTCACGGCATCTTTCAGCTACAAGTGAAATGCAAGGCCGCTGTCTGAAGTTCGCAGTACCTTCACAGGTTCAGATTTCAGTGACACACCAGCATGAGAATTAGCTCTATTTTGGTAAAAAGAGATTACAGAGAACGGTAGAATACACTAAAATTAAACAGCTGTGTTACATTTTTTGTGTCTAAAATGCTTGTTAAACGAGTTTAAATGTATGTAATATTGTCATCTATGCTGTATTCACCCAAATAAATTCTATTTGTCTTGTATTTTATCCATGTGTTCTTGATTAATAATACGTGTTCATCTTTTGATATATTGCCGTTGCCTCTAGCAATTCTGTGTGTTTTTTATAAGTTCCAGTTCATTTTAAGCCAGCAATATAATAATTTTTAAACAATAGTTGACTTAAATAAAATAACCCAGCATGTTTGGTAAAAACATAAACCCAGCAAATAACCCAGCATGTGTTCTGTCCAATAGTTACCCAGCGATGGGTTGCCAAATAACCCAAGTTGGGTTGTTTTTAAACCAGCATTTTTTAGAGGGTATGAGGGAAACTGCGGTCTGTGGTTCGTACTTTCCCCGGCGAACAGATCACTGGCTTAGATTTTGCTGACACACTGACACGAGAAGTAGCGATATTTCAGTGAAAAGTGATTACAAAGAATGGTTGAATACACTTAAAATAACCAAACCTGCTGGTTCAAAATAACCCAGCACTGTTCTGTCCAAAATTTACTCAGCACCGGGTTGCCAAATAACCCAAGTTTTAGAGTGTATATTTCATTGTATGTCTTTTAGTTTGCTAAGAGAATTGACCTTAATCGGGTAAAGACACCATATTGAATTTAACATGAATGAAACAGTGAGGTATAAACTTACAGTTTTTACAATGGCACGCACTGTATAAACGTCCTATATAATTTAGTTTTGTTCAGAACAAAGCTGAATAATTGGTTTCATCAGCTGAACAAATGGAATGCTGTTAAACAACAGGTCAATCCATTGAACACACCATACTTCTATCTCTCACACCCTCGTTTTCATTCCTGTCAAAATTTAAATCTGTTACATCCCATATGAAAAATCCTTTTGGTTTTCCAAAGTAAAATACTGTAAACTACAAAACTGTCATGAGAGCCAAAGTCTTCAGGAGGATAAGGCCAACCAGTGACTGTGCATCTGTATGAGGGAATTCAATCAAATAGTTGATTCCACCCATTTTATCATAGAAAGAAGCTTGTTTTCATTTCTGTCAAACATTAAATATGGTGCTACCCTGAATAAGGTCGGTTAAATGCCATTTTTGAAGAGTTTTCATCTTCGTACTTGCTCTAGTACCACAGAGGAACCCACAAAATACAGCAAAATAATGGAGAACAAAATAATGAAGCAGTCCTTGGAATCCATGTTTATTTACAGGAATAATCTGACATTAATTTGATCTCAAGCTGATTAATTAGCAGTAGTTATTACTCCACCACCTGTGAAAAAAAGTCCTACATTTTCAGGAAACAGTCATGACTAGATAAGTTTCTTCAACTTACTGTAGTAGTTAAAGGGATAGTTCACCCAAAAATGAAAATTCTGTCATTAATTATTCACCCTAATGTTGTTCCAAACCCGTAAGACCTTTGTTTGTCTTTAGAACACAAGATATTTCTGATTAAATTCAAGAGCTTTTTGATTCTGCATAGACAGCAACACAACCACGTTCAAGGCCCAAAAAGGTATTAAGGACATTGTTAAAATAGTCCATGTGACATCAGTGGTTCAACCGTAATTTTAAGTTTTAAGTTACGAGAATACTTTTTATGCACAAAGAAAACAAAAGTAACTGTATTCAACAGTTTTCAACAGTAGTTGCATTGCTGTCTATGCAGGGTCAGAAAGCTCTTGGATTTCATCAAAAATATCTTTATTTGTGTTCTGAAGATTAACGAAGGTCTTACAGATTTGAAACAACGTGAGGGTGAGTAAATAATGACAGCAGAACCTTTTTTTTGGTGAACTAACCCTTTAGGTAGCAAGTTACGTTGTTAAAGAAGCAAACTCCTGGTCTACTTGAACATCAGTGCAAATGGCCGCATACACATATTGCACTACGCTGTAGTGGGTTAAAAAAAGAAAAGGAGAGGTCTAAAAAAAGGTCAGTGTTTTTTTTAGACATCAGATGATTGAATATCTCCAGCACAGGCTCAAAATTTTGAAGCATGCTTCTCTTCAGTCTAATTTCTCTGTCTTTCTGTCTGGCGCGCTCCCACCCTATCTAGGGTGAGATGAAGTGCTCTAACTCATTAGTGTCACATCTGTTCTCACTGGCTGAGGTGAAAGCTCGTCCTTCTTGGCCACTCCTCTGGGTGATTGACACATTTTGGTGCGCTCGGGTTGATCGATTGCTTTAAACAGCAAATCACAGTGAGGGCTCGGCAGCAAGACCGCACTGAATTGTGGCTCCGGCTCAGTCGGAACACAATGACAGAGTGTGTCTCAGTGATGTTGTCCCTGGCCAGCCTCTCCTATACTCCCATCACCCCCTGGGACTCTTTTTAAGTGACATTCCCACAATGAGGCTTCCGATGTCCAACGGCTCTAAAAGAAGAGGATGGCGTTCCCATCAGAATGACCAAGAATCTGCAGGGAATTGATTTTTGTCTGAGCACCTAGAGCTGTCCCCCTTTCTTCCTCCCGTATATTTAAATCATTTGGGTCGTTTACTGTAGCAAGAAATAGAAAATAATGCGTAAGAAAAGTTTTGTGGAACATTAAGGTCACTGTAGTCGGTTTGGTTTATCTTCCCCTAGTTTAATAGCCTTTCAGAGCTCAGCTGGAAAGAAGTTCAGACCTACCTATTAAATATAGGACATATCTACTTATCTACTTTACGCCAGATTTCACCTGCACTGCCACCTTGGGTTTTAATATTACAATACACTTTTACATTAAACAGCACATTACAGAAATATATATACATATATTCATCACCGCCTAAAAGAATAAGAATACTTGTGTGTCCTAAATATCACATTTGGTAAAAATTGGGCGTTATATACAACATACAAGAATGGGTCCAGACTGAATGTGCGTTTGCTGAAACAATAGCTGTTCGGCTATTGGTTTACTTTTAAGCAATATCACACAATTGTTCCAAATATTCAGACCAACAACAGCACAATTTTAAGTGTGATTCTGATTAATATTAAGTAACTTGCATTTATGTTAGTGCTGTCAAATGATTAATTGCGATTAATCGCATCCAAAATAAAAGTAAAAAAAACAAAAACAAAAACACTTAATGAATGGATATATTTAAGAAAAATATGTTATGTTTATATTATATATTAAATATTTTTATATAGAATACTAATTACATATATATATATATATATATATATATATATATGTAAATACATGTCAATATTTTAAAAATATATATTGTATGTGTGTGTATTTATATATAGATAATAAATATACACAGTATACAAAAAAATAATAATATAGGCTATATTATATACACAAAAACTTTTATTTTGGATGTGATTAATCACGATTAATCGTTTGACAGCACTAATTTATATATCATATTGCCAGTTACTTTTGTGTTTGTGTTCCTTCAGAAAAAAATAAAATAAATCAATTAATTAAAAAGGTTAAAAAAATTAAAATAATATGTATAATAACGTTATCTATTTGTGGCAATAAATAAATAAGACTAAACCTGTTCCTTCAGAAAAAAAAGAGAAATAAATAAATTAATTAAAAATATAAAGAATAAACTATAATAATAATAATAATAATAATAATAATAATAATAATAATAGTAATAACAATCCCTTTGGTAACACTTTATAATAACGTTCAGTTGTAAGTCATTTATAAGCAATTAGTTAATGATGAAATAATCAAGTGATTAGATAATGATGAACTAATAATTTACAAAACATCACTATACGTTCACAAATGATTAAGTAATATGCTAACGATTTACAAATCTGTCGTAAGTTATCTTTAAAAAAATAGAATATCATGAAATAATCAAACAGATCCTTAGTCAATGGTTAATAAGTTACTAGTTAATATATTATTAATTAATTATAAATAATTGAAATGTCAATCATTGAAATGTTTACCCTCCATTGAAGATCACATCATGAATAAATCATTTACAAATCTTTCTGCATCCCCTAATCTAAAGTGTAAACAATGCATCAGTTGTAAATGTTTTACTCATCATTTGTAGATCTTTCCCCACCAGTGTGTATACACACAGAACCGGCAGGTTTGTAAAATATTTACAACTGATGAGTAGTTTACACTTTAGATTAGGGGATGCAGAAAGATTTGTAAATGATTTATTCATGGGTTTACACAACAGGTTTTGAATATTTGTTGTGTGTCCTGCAGTGTAAGGGCTCACTGGTGAGGGTAAAGAGGGTAAACACATGGAGTATTTTAGCGCTGTGCACCTGATGTGGAGGGTAAAACTGGTTCACATTATCACTAGATCCCACACACTCCACACAGAAGTGAAATAAAGATTCCAAACAAAGCAACAGCACATTTAAAATGAACCACCATGTGTCTCTCAGTAGTGGCATTTCATTCCTTAATGAATCAGTGTTTTGAATGAATTGTTTGGGTGCATGATCCTATGATCATCTATGATCATTTCTAAACAAGATATCACTGTACATTTTGATTCAAGATTACTAAAACAAAAAACACACATTTTCTCTAAGAATAACCTGCACTGATGAATCACAGAACAGAATAGCAGCAGGAAACTGCATTAAGAAAGTAAATATAAAAAGTCTGTTTTGATTTAATGTTAACATTAAAGCAACAGCATTGCTAAAGCTTTCATCATGGGTCCTACAGAAGGAATTTGGGTAATACTTGACAGTGTTTTGAGAGTTGCTGATGCGTAGGTCTTATTAAACATGATATCATTGACCTTTACGTGCGCCAAGACATTTCCTGCGGCAAAACCAAGCAAAGGCCTCAGCGGAGAGAAAGGATGTGCTCAGTGTGGAAGATGTGTACCGTAACGGGGGGTTGTCTTTATATGCCGTGCCGCTGTCACACATAAGTGTTTTGACCCGTCTCACTTGTATCATGGGCCGAGAGTGTTATACCAGACCTTTTTTTTAGCCCTTTAATTGCTTTTTCCACGTATAACACTGATTCCTTTTTATAATAAGGTGCCTCAATAACGCAGTCCTTTTAATAATGGCTTTGAACAAAGCAGCTGTAGCTGTCTTACACCGTATCCCATGGAGATCAAGGCAATGAATATCTCTAGGTTTTAGTCACTTCTTCATTTTAGCATTATTCAGTGTGTCATCTGCATTCTCAGACTTTGCAGACACAGTTATAAATTAGATCAGGGAGCTGGTGGCAGTAGACCGGTCACTCAAGTACAGCGCAGCAGTGCCCTGTCTACGGCTATAGGGACCTAATGTGATTTAATAAAGACTTCTATTGAGGCAAGGAGCTTGATATTTCAAGCAGAGCTATGATGTCAAAAGCGCTGTGACTGTTATGAACTTTTATGACCTCGTGTGAGGGTATAGACGTCCTGGGTGTTGTTTTATGTGACCTTGAGCTCTGGGCTGTATATCCAATTCATTTCAGTGTCCCCATTAAACACTACTCTTATGGGACACCCACTCACAGTCACCATGTTTTATCATTACATTATTTAACCCACAACAAGCCAAAAGCAATCAATTCATCAATAAACTACGGTGTAAAAGAATGATTAGTCTCCAGACTGCGACTAAAAATGAAAATGCAAAAAAAGGTACAATTTTATTTCTAAAATCTAGTCATTCTTGAGTTTTGAGGGCATGCTAGCATTTCCTGCCCACATAAATAAACACAGCGTGACCGATTCACAATCAAATGACTTTGTAACAGTCACTCAAGAAATATCCTCAAATTCGCTTGTGAGGCTCAGTAGTTTGAATCAGACTTTTGCCAGCCATACACTACATATTGCCGTTCTTTTCACACTACATAGCTGTCAGTCATGGCAATGTCAGTTTTAGTCAGATCACATTCCACACTCTACAGGATTTGGATCACACACAGGTGTAGACACTTAACATGCGAAATATCCCTCTGTGCAATGGCGCTTTGCTCATATTGTGTTTTTGATGGTTCACAGACGCCGATTGTCACTCATGTAAACGAGCACCTCCGTTTTCGTGGAAAATCAGCGTGTGGTCGGCACTACCGAGTTCACAACTGACTCTGTCACTGAAATGTGAGCCAGCATTTGGTTATGTACAGTTCGGAATACAGGAACTGTTACCGTATTGAATATTATAGGTTTGTAAGATGTATATCCCAGCTAACAGGGAACATTTTTTAACTTTGGCTAATGTCCTGGCAGGGTATAAAGAAACATTCTTCTAGTAACATTAATAAGTCCACTTTCAGAACAAAAATTTAGAGATAATGTACTCCCCTTGTCATTCAAGATGTTCATGTCTTTCTTTCTTCAGTCATAAAGAAATTATGTTTTTTTGAGGAAAAACATTTCAGGATTTTTCTCCATATATTGGACTTCTATGGTGCCCCGAGTTTGAACTTCCAAAATGCAGTTTAAATGCGGCTTCAAACGATCCCAGCCGAGGAAGAAAGGTCTTATCTAGCTAAACGATCGATTATTTTCATAAAAGTAATACAATTTGTATACATTTTAATGTCAAATGCTTGTCTTGTCTTGCTCTACCGTTTTTTTTCCGGTTATGACAGTTAGGGTATGTCAAAAAACTCCTATCTCATGTTTTCCCGCAACTTCAAAATCGTCCTGTATCGGTGTTTGATCTTCTTTGCATGTTCACTTTGCAAAGACTGGGTTGGTACTTCTGCAGTGATGTAGGATGATTTTGAAATGATTTTTGAAGCTGAGGGAGAAAATATGATTGGAGTTTTTCGAACCAGAATACACAGAGTTCAGGTAGAGCAAGACAAGACGAGCGTTTGAGATTAAGAAGTATTTAAATTTTATTATTTTTTTTTTTTATGAAAATAACCAATCATTTCGCTAGATAAGACCCTTCTTCCTCAGCTGGGATCATTTACAACCACATTTGGGATCGTTTGAAGCCGCATTTAAACTGCATTTTGGAAGTTCAAACTCTGGGCACCATATCAGTCCACTATATGGAGAAAAATCCTGAAATGTTTTTCCTCAAAAAAAACATAATTTCTTTACGACTAAAGAAAGAAAGACATGAACATCTTGGATGACAAGGGGATAAGTACATTATTTGTAAATGTTTTGTTCTGGAAGTGGACTTCTCTTTTAATAACGTTCTCAAAACATTAACACAAAAACATTTATACATAGTTCATGGAAAGTTTGTGTGCAACATTTTAGTTGGACATTTTTCAAACATTACTAAAAAAAATTATTTCACAGTTTTGTTGTCATAAACTTAAAATGTAGTTCACCCGAAAAATGTAATTCTGTCATTAATTATTCAGTGATGGTGACGGAAAAATGTGAAAGCCATCCGTCCCTTTGACATATTACACACTCTCTCTCTCTCGCGCTCTTCTCTCTCTCTCTCTCTCTCTCTCTCTCTCTCTCTCTCTTCAGCTTGCTCCCTTTTATCAGGGGTCACCACAGCGGAGTGATCCGCACAGCCGATTTGCCACATGTTCCTCTTTGACAGATTACACTAAGGGTGATCAATTGTAAATTGTAACTGTAATTCCCACCCCTGTCCAGTTGGTGGCAATTGCGCTCCAGTGTGGCAGCAGAGATAAAGATCCAGAACAAAAATGAAACTGCGACAAATCTTATGCGTTTGAAGAGCGCCAAAACCACATCAAAGAGCGCCAAAATGGTATTTATTGCTTGAATTTCCTAACGAAATTGAGAATTTGAAATCTGTTTTATATCAAAAGTAACAAAGCACAGAGCTTAGCCTATTGTGATTTATTGGATGGGAGACGCACTATACTGTTCATTCATAAACTGAAGAAAAAACAAAAACAAAACAGATCGATTGGGATTTAATTTAAATGAGAATCTTTTTTACCCAGCCTTAGCGTATTTTGTTGTTTTTATTGTCCTTTTATTGTCCATTTGTTGTTTTTATTGTCCCCACTATCACTGCGGGGTGTCTTGTTGAACATGAAAAGTGACGCATAGTCACTGTTCATCTGTTCTCTTCAAAATAAATGCATAAGCCTATATTGTCCTGTAGGTTAATGATTAAAAATTAAAATGTGAACATAAATAAAAGCAATAAAATGTGGCTTGATAATTAAAATATGAAAATTAAAATGACAGGTAATAATAGATTATGATGGAATTTCTATGACCCTGTCCATCAAAATGATAAAGTCTAACGCAACGTGTTCCAAACCCATAAGACCTTTGTTCATCTTTGGAACACAAATTAAGATATTTTTGATGAAATCCGAGACCTTTCTGACCCTGCATAGACATCAACACAACTGAGACATTCAAGAAAATGTTCCCAGAAAGGTAGTAAGAACATTAATAGTCCATATAACACGAGTAGTTCAACACAAAAATGACACAAAAAGTATTCTCATAGCTTCTTAAGGGTCAGAAAGCTCTCAGATTTCATCAAAAATATATTTTAATTTGTGTTCCAAAATCTTATGGGTTTGGAACGGCATGAGGGTGAGTCAGTAATGACGGAATTTTCATTTTTGGGTGAACTATCCCTTTAAAAATGAATATTCTCAGTAAAAATTAAAGTAAATTGATGAACTATATGAAAATATTATTAAATAATAAACATTAATTGCTATAAATAAACATGTTTATAAAGCAGTTGTGTAATTTGTAATATTTTAAGGAGTAAATTGCTACTTAGTCATTTTTATTTATTTATTTATGTTTTAATTTTGTGTCCTGATAGTGCCTGACTTGTAGTCCATACAGCGACTGCATTTGTGCACGTAATAAATTGATATCCCTGAGTGCATTGTTATATAGCATTAACTATAGACTGTAAATCATGGCTGACCTCCACTGCGTAAAAGGTTAAGAGGATTTTACTCGTCCAGATGTCGATAGCTAAAACAAGCAGCTGGGAGAGTGACTGTGGGTGAGCAGATTTAGGTGATAAACTCTGTGTGGAGTCAGAGGTCCATTGACTTGGACGGAGGGGGTAGTAATTCTCTAGCTGCTGGTGCAATAGCCTCTGTGTGCCCGCCGGTTGATGGAGACTAACTTGGGGATCCTTTGATGTGGAAGGTCACTGTAAAAGTCCTCATTAAATAGAGTTTTATTTGCCTCCCAGCCGCCCGTCTCCCACCTCACTAACCTCTGCCACCGTGTTCCATTTGCATGATAGTGCTACTTTCTATCCGTGGTGCACACTATCAATAGCTTCCTCTCCTGGAGTGTCTTGTTACCTGGGCATTCATTGAGGCTTTGTTGCTGTCTCTTTGAACCATGTTCATCATCTCGATGATGAGTCAGGAACCCCCTAGGTGAGGTACTGTATGGTATGAATCGAAACTGCAGATTTTCTTGAGGTTCAGATATATAGAGAGATATATGTGGACTGGTAATTGTCAGTTTGTAGTTGGTGATACAAGGAGGGAGATGACATTCGGACTGCATGAAAGGCCATGTGGTAAAATTACATACTGTGGCTGTTTATGTGATGTGACAAATTACTATATTTACCAAGAGAAATACTTTGGAGCAATATGTTCAAAGTGAACAGCAAGCAGGTTTTGATATGTGAACTTCGTGATCAGAGTGAAAATGGTGGCATGTCATTAGCTGGGTGTGCAAACGGGGAATTTGTGGGTCATTCTGAGCCCTGAATTTGTCTGGACTTTGTCTTACTTTTTCTGGATTCCATTTTATTGCATTTAAATTTTTTAGACAACGTTTTAAATTAAAACATATTAATCAAAAAGCTTGCCTAATTATTTGAAATCATGAAACTTACACAGTTTAATAGGAATTTATTAAAAGTTTAACAAACATTACATTTTAAAGGCCCTATGAAAAATGTTAATTTAATTATTATTATTATTATTATTTATTATTATTATTATTATTATTTTATTATTATTATTTTTTTTTTTTTACCAAGTTCTGTGTTTTCCATTAATTTTCTGGATTCCATTTTAATGGTTTCATTATATTTTAATAATCAAAAGCATCTATGATTAATTGATTTTTTTATATATTTAAAAATATTATTTTATTTATTTATTTATTTATTTTTCTGAAATATTGTGTTGTGTTACATTTTACCTTTTTCTGCAAAATATGTTCTTCTGGTAAATATTCCCTAAAAATAATGTTTAAATAATAATTTTTATTAGGTAGTAGTACTATCATTATATTAAGTAATACATTTCTGTCACAATTTCTTCAAGTTAAGCAGAGCTTTTATTTTGACAGGTTTCTGTGAAGACCTTCAAGTTTCTGTTTGTATATGAGATGACCACATTTCAACAATAAAGTCAAAATATTTCGAGAATAAAGTAAAAATTACGAAAATAAAGTTTAAGTGTTTCGATAATAAAGTTAAAATGTTTTGAGAGTAAAGTAAAAATATTTTGAGAACAAAGCAAATATTACGAGAATTCGTAGCAATTGTGAGATAAATGTTAGAATAATTTTGACAGTATATTCTAGCCTATTGCGCATGCAAATGGCCCAGACTGGGAGCACCGGGAGATATTAAAAATATCAGCTTTCAAAATCTGTCAGTTTTATAGCGAAATACAAACAATATATCTATTACAATAATGTGTTTTTCACGCTTTTAAATGTGGCGTGACAGATCATTACATTTGCCTCAGTTTAAGGGGCATGTGAATCAGTCATCGTTGCGATTGCAATGAGACATCCGTTTCATTAAATTAGGCTATACTACTGTTTTTTTTTTTCATTCCTTCTGATGTTCTTTATATCATGCTATAAGCTTGACACATTTATACATTTATAATTTGTATTTTGTGATAAAAAGACAGAATTTGAAAGCTGAGCGATGATTAAAAAGCAACAAAGCACAAAATTATTGCGATTACTGGGTGGCTGGCGCACTACAAATAATGAATGGAAGACGTAAAATATTATTTCCAATCATTTACTGTATTAAACCGTGAATAAAACAGCTTGTGAGCAGTTGCTTATATACCTCAGAAAAGACAACAATATAACTTATGTTAACGAGTTGGAATCCACTTAAACTTTTAGAATGTTTTATTGTTGTTTTTAAATTAAATACACGAGGAATGAAAGATTAGTTTTTTGTAAAGTAGGGAGTGGAATTTTCACAAAGAAAAGAGTAATTTAATTAAACAAATGTCTCATTGTACTCGAAAAGACGATCGCTTCACATGAATACAGCAATCTGTCCCATCACATTAAAGAGCGAAAAACACATTATTGAAAGACACATTGTTTGTATTTTGCTATAAAATAGTGATTTTGAAAGCTGAGACTTTGTTTTATATTAAAGTAGCTAAAGCACAAAGCTTATTGCTATTATTGGGTGACTGGCGCACTACAATTAGGCCTAATGAATGCAATCGAAGATGTGAAACATTGTTTCCAAGCATACTGTCCCTGTGAGCATAACACATGGTATAATTTCTGCTAATAATCTCACATATATTCCCACAATCCAGGCCATTTGCACTCGCAGACTATACTCTCAAAATATAAAAAATGCTACGATTTAATTATCGAAACATTTTGACTTTATTCTTGAAATATTTAGACTTTAATCTCATAATTTTAGATTTTTTAACGTTACACTAAGACGCCATCGTATGGCAATACAGCTGTTTGTGCATGTAAACACTCTGCAGTTACAAAGCACAGATCCACACCAAAGGGAGTTAATCAAAAAACACTTGCTTGCAACACATTGTTTGTAGCTCTGCCATTATTTCTGTGAGTTGGCTACATCACGTGTTACACATTTGTACAATGCCCGACTACTGGCTGCTTTGGCCCGTCCTCAAAGAAAAGTTGGGTAAGTGATTTCATGAAGCCTCAGAAGCCACTACCTGATTATAGTTAAGAGACGTCACATTTCTGACAGATGTTCTAAGCGTTTGACCAAACAGAGCAGACTGTGGTTTCGGAAAGGCGGGCTTCAAAGAGAAAGGAGCTAAAACAGAAAGTTTCAAGCAGATGTGAAAAGAGGTGCAGCAGCAATGATGTGTTTTTTTGAACTTTAAATCATGTAAATGTATTCTACCCCCAAAATGAAATCATGAACTTGTAAATGAGCATAATTGGGTGCCTAGTATTTCTATACTACGTAGGTATGCTAGAGGGTAGTGCTCCCAACATGAAAGGAGACGTTGCACGTGTGGGAAACCGGGTTCGAGTCCAGCCTGGTTCACATCCTAGTGCTGTTCTGCCTGTTTTTCCTTTAACTTTCCATTTGGTTTTCTACTGTCACGTCTGATAAAGGCAATGAGCCAAAAACAAAAATAATCACTGGGTTATTTTCACAATGTCAAGAAAATTAGCAGGATGAAAATAAAGAGCTAAACTTAGCCATTGCTCAGTGAGGGATTGACAATTTGCTTATATGAGGGTGTTGACTTGAATTTTCTTCTGATATTTTTACCCGTCTTTTTAAATGTTGTCACGTTCTGAAATGATCACATCCATTTCTGTGACTTTATTATACAGTATGTGAAAAATCCATCAAATCTAGTACTTCTCTCAAATATAAATAATGAATTCAAAGAACTGGCATTTATTAGCTAAAACTAAATGGAAAATGATGTTGGAGACACAAAACATATAAATTGATTGCCAATTACCAAGAACCATTCTTGAACCACTTTGTTTTTTAAAAGAAAAAGAAATAAAATGAAGAAACTCCTGGAATATCTGTTAATTATTGACATGATTTTTCTGTGTTAAAATCAAATTAAAATTTGCAACTGTGTTGTTGTTCATCAAGAAGGGATATACAACTTTACAAATGAATGGATTTTAATTGATATATTAAGATGAAAAGTATAATAGGATTGACATATGTTTCAGTAACATGTCTATATAAAATACACTTGCAGAAATGTATCTTTTTGTATCAGCCTTATTCTCATTCTCTCTACTTCCAAGTTCTAGACTAACAAAAATATTTCCTTTTAAAGGACTTCAGTAATTGCAGAAAAATATAGAGCAATAGCAATGGCAAGTTAGCATGAAGCAAAAACATACCCCTGTGGCCTTAAATTGGAGCTCTGACCATATAGGAGTAAAGGCCAGGGGCAGTAAATGTTCACGACAAGCCTGCATGACTCCAAAAGACTGAACTTCTTAGATTGTTTTACCTACAGTTAAACACCTACTTCACAGACCCCTGACCTGCTCTCACAAATACTTAGCGTTTCTTCCGAGTTATTTTCTTACTCACTGAATTTGTCGAAGCTAACATTCAAAGAGTGACCTGCAGCTTTTGATCATTACATTTTGTACAGCCATTTTATTTTCTTTTGAACTACATGAAACTTTTCCACAATGGGTGTACTGTGGTTGCAATTTTTGTGCAGCCTCAGTGCAAACCTGTGTGCTTGTAAATCGTCCGTGGAATAGTTTGCTTTTCTTAAGCTCTGAAGGTTACTGTAATTATCTGCTCCTAAATGATAATTATTATAAAGTCTATAAAAAAAATGAAGGGGATTAAACACAACACAGGGATTATAAGGGATGAGGCAATTATGGAAAACGTGTCCAAACTCAGAGTGAGGTCCAGTTTGCAATTATTTGTACCTGTTTTATCAGACATCAGGTTCAGGTGGAGCAGAGAAGTGATTAAGCTCAGCCAATCACAGCTGCTCTGTGTAGTTCTGGTCAACTTACAAGCCGTAAAATCAAAGCACCCCTGGCTGACGCGTAAGAATGAAAACTCTGATACAAGGTCGAGTATTTTCATAATCATCTCATTCATGCTTATTTGAACTAATTTGAGACCATTCACTAATAAATGTAAGTTATTGCTGTCTTTTCTATATGTGAGCTCCATCGCTGCATATACCAGGCGTCAGTTTCTCGTTAATGCCGTCAAATTTCTATAAAGTGTTCTATCAGTCAGCGCAGCCTGCAGAGAGAGTATTATGATGCGTCATGTCACATAATGAAATGTATCCAAACACACAAGCAGTCTTTTCAAAGTGAAGCCTTGAGACTGTCACCACCAAATCGCCCTGATTGTGTTTCCTGCGGTAACGAGGCGAGCTGGGAGTGATCGTGATCTAATGGAGCGTGATTGAATGAGAAATAATTGAATTATGAGGGGACAAATCTTCACAGCTGAGAAAATGAATCAAGGCGAAGCGTCTCAGCTGTTGACTGATGAGCAAAACTGTTTAGAGCTGTTTATATGTGCGCTTCTGCCGCTTTTGACAGATGCAACTTGACTCAATCCCTCCAATCCCACTCAAAAACCGAGAAAAGTCGACCAGAAAGGCTTTGCATATTGAGGTGCCTCTTCAACTTATGATTAGTCTCATGAAGACCAAACTCTATTACATGAAAAGTCACTTCATTCAGTGATCCCTTTACAGAGTGCAGTGGCATTAATACACTTCCCACAGCATGCTCTTTAGAGACTAATACCTTGTTGATCTAGGCTTGTTCAATAAGATCAGTAGCTGAAGAGAAGGCTTTGTGCATTATCACATCGCCCCCTCACTTACCTGGCCTTCAGCAGCTTTTATTATTCTATAACATCAATAAAGAAGTCGTCGATAGGCTTCAAAACAGCATTGCAGAATTCAATTTTAATTTTGAAGGAAGGAAGTGGAATGACAATGACAACTTGATTCCCCTAGTGCAAAATAAATACACTGAACTGTATTTAAAATACATTTATTTCATGCTAAGTATACTACAAATATATTTACATATTATGTACTTAATCAAAATACCCTGCATTTGCACTTTTAGTACACTAAACTGATATATTTTAAAGTCTGCTAAATTGGAACAACTAATTTTGCACTTTAATTGTGCGGAAGTAGTGTTGAAGTCTAACTAAAGATATATATTTGACTGTGCTAAAGTGGAACTATTGCAAGTATACTTTAGGTACACTTTAAATATTTAGCATTTAAAGACTGATATTAAACATCACACTATCCTCATCAATACATTAAAACATAT
The DNA here is from genome assembly GCA_012976165.1 of Labeo catla. Classification (NCBI taxonomy): domain Eukaryota; kingdom Metazoa; phylum Chordata; class Actinopteri; order Cypriniformes; family Cyprinidae; genus Labeo; species Labeo catla. Next base: position 907,009 of record VONZ01000023.1, on the reverse strand, counting down.
TTTAGGCTTAATATTAAAAAAATGTGCACTGTGCACAAGCAGTACTCCAAGTGAAGTTTAATTACAACTTTTTATATTAGCAAGTTTTAAGCTTATATGTCAGTAAATATGTTAATAGCCTTGAACTATACTTAGTATAAAATAAATGCATTCTAAATACTTTTTTACTAGGGTCATTCAATTTGCAGTTTTTAATTACACATTTACTTTCCCTCATAATTATTTTCCCCATAATGTTATCATACAACATATTAGGTAATTAATGTTTTAAACTTGTCTGTAATCTATATATGAAGAGTTCAGATGCAAAACCAGCTAAAAGCGATCTTGGTCAAAAATGAGATAATGATACTGAGTGAATGCTCTCGTCACATATTATGCGTCCATCAAATACTTTTACTTCAAACTCGCTAAAATATCAGCCTCAGCCCAATCAGAAGTACCAGCACTTACATAGAAACCTATACTGTTCCTACCTATCTGATCCTGATAAAAATGCATTTTTTAAAGAAAGGCGTCAGATGGATTTAGGGGCTTTTGCATCTGAACTCTTCATATAGTTTAATACATTTAACAAACTACTACTAGACTAAAGTTGGAGTCAAACATTAATATTAATCTATATATATATATTTTTTCTTTGTTTTGTAAAGTTACAAATGTGGAAGACAATTTGTGGTGTTATGACTAAATTTAAATCTGTGTTAATTGAAGTTAAAAGTTGTGTTAATTCAAAAGTATTGAAGTCAGTGTGTAAGCAGGTGAGAAAAATAATAAAAATCTTCTGAAATCACAAAAATGAATTGTGGCTTATTATTTTGATAACACTCTTTTCTGTTTATGATGAGAACAACTTTTATTTGTCAAAATTACAGCGGAAATATTCAGACATGATTAGTTCACTCCTGAATTAAAATTTCATGATAATTTACTCACCCACCATGTCATTCAAGATGTTCATTTCTTTCTTTCTTCAGTCAAAATGAAATTAAGGTAAATTAAGGAAAACATTCCAGGATTTCAGGACTTCAGTGGTGCCCAATGGGTTGAAGGTCTGAAATATAACCACAAATGCTTATCTTGCACTAGCTCCGTGATGCGCATATGCATCTTCACGCATTACGTAATCACGAAAAGGCACGCATGGTTAGTTCTTTGTTTGTGCACTTCGGTTCAGAAAGGTAAGGTAGGGCAAAAAACTCCATCTCATTTTCTTCCCCAACTTCAAAATCTTCCAATATTGTTGTTTAACTTTATTTTTGAAAAGGGCGTTTGACTTTCTTTGTAAACACTGGGTCTGAACTTTCACCTACATCATGTGTGACCTTTCCAATGTGATTTTGTAATGCATGGATGCAGAATTAGTGCAAGACGAGCATTTGTAGTTAAAAATAATTTAAATTTGTACTTTTTTTAAGAAAATGACAGATTGTTTTGCTAGATAAGACCCTTATTCCTTGGCTGGGATCGTGTAGAGCCTTTGAAGCTGCACTGAAACTGCAGTTTGGACCTCCAACCCATTAATCCCTATTGAAGTCCACTATATAGAGAAAAATCCTGGAATGTTTTTCTCAAAAACCTTAATTTCTTTTCAACTGAACAAAGAAATACATCTTGGGTGACATGAAGGTGAATAAATTATAAGGAACATTTAATTCAGGAGTGAACTACACCGTGAAAAACACAATTTGTTGAGTCAACTTAAAATAATTTGTTACACTGCTGCCTTAAAATTTTAAGTTCAGTCAACTCAAATAAGTTTAGTCAACTTGAAATGTTAAGTTCAACTAAGTGACAACTTAGATATTTGAGTTGACTTAACCAAACCTTGGTAAGTTACCCAGCTGCCTTAAAATTTTAAGTTGAATCAACTCAAATATCTAAGTTGTCACTACAACTTAACATTTCAAGTTGACTAAACTTTTTTGAGTTGACTAAAATTACGTTTTTAAGGCAGCCAGATAACAAATTATTTTAAGTTGACTTAACAAATTGTTTTTTACAGTGTAGTTCTTTAAAGTGAAACAGGTTGAGAAGCACTGCTCTAGATGCGGTGTTATGGAATAAATAACAATTAATGATGTAACTATTTAAGCTTTGTCGCTAAATGTTTTAGACTAATTAACTTCCACTTTTGTATGACTGTGTATAATTTCCTTTTAAAATCACAATTCAGTGAATGTCACCGCAATTAAAATTCCAATTTGATCTTCCATTAAAATTCCACCCTCATGAATTGAAAGAGAGCCAGTTCTTAAATTCCAAATTTTGCCGCTCCACACACTGCTGCTGACTTATAATAAACACTCATTAGAAAAGAGGGCTGATGCATGATAAGTGGAGCAATCTGCATTTCTCTCCCCACTAGAGAATACATTTTCACTTGATAAATGCTAATTATTTTTAGACCTGTGAAAGATTATACATCTTTGTTTTCTGTATCAGAGGTTGTAGTATCTCTCTCTCTCTCTCTCTCTGCTGGATTGTTCTAAGCAGGAATCAAGCTCACCATCACACAAATGGGTGGCAGGCGCTGTGAAGTAGTAAGCCACAGGGACAAATGAGGCTTTATGCATAACATTAAGAGCTGGACAGCTAGGCCCTTCAAGAGCCTTTCTGTCACATGAACAATGCCTGCTTTGCTGCATGCCTCATTATTTCCTAGTGTGCTCATGTGTTTGGCATAAACAGTCATAGGTATGGCATTCCCCATATGAAAGCAGAATATTGCTGCCCCGTGCCATTTATTAGTGACAAGGAGGGGGATTTCATGACCATGAACTCTATCTATCTATCTATCTGTCTATCTGTGCATATACTGTCAATCAATGGAGAAACAACATAAAGATGGTATATTATAAAAAACTCATATAAATATGTGTTTAATGGCATCTTTTTAATGAGTACTATGAATTAAGGCAATTATTATCAATACCAGTACTGATATTGATGCCTTTTTTAATCAGTTTGTACCATTTGTACCATTTAGACCTAAACTGTTACAGAACATTAAAAATATATAACTTTTATTTTAAGTGAACTTAATAAAGAGAATATAGTGATGTTTCTGTACCTATCAATATCAGCTTTCTCTTTTTCAGTGAGAGCTGTCAGTTGATTAATTTTCCATTTTAAGTTTATTTTGCGGATTCATTTTCACAATTAATAAGAAAAATACTAGTTCAAACATGTGGTAAATAAGGTATAAAAATGTCCCCAGTTGCAACATGTTATACTCCTTAAAGGTTAAAACGTCCAGAGATCATTTTTTGACACAAAAAATGTCAAAACATTTGTTTTTAATTTAATGAAAGTTTTCATATTTTTTATACAAATTCTATTGGCAGTGTGAAAGTGAATGAAAAGTGAATAGAACAGTGAAAATAAATTTTGAAATGTCTTAGTATTTTAATTTTCAAAATTTCAAATTTTACGAAGTTTACGTCTTTTTAAAGAAGAGGTTCACTTCCAGAATAAAAATGTACAGATAATGTAATATGTTTTTTTTTTTGTTTTTTTTTTTTGAGGAAAACATTTCAGGATTTTTTTCCATACAATGGACTTTTATGGTGCCCCGAGTTTGAGCTTCCAAAATGCAGTTTAAATGCAGCTTCAAATGATCCCAAATGCGACTGTAAACAATCCCAGCCGAGGAAGAAGGGTCATACTGTATCTAGTGAAACAATCTTTTTTTTTTTTTTTAATGACAGTTTATACTTTTCAACCTCAAAATCAAAAGTCATCTTGTCTCTCTGTGATGTGCATGAGTAGTCTGTGCATCTCTGGTTCAAGACAATTAGGGTAGGTCAAAAAACTTTCATTATTTTTACCCTCAACTTCAAAAAACTTTAAGTATCCTACATCGCTGCAGAAGTACCGAACCAGTGTTTACAAAGTGAACATGCAAGGAAGATCAAACACCCTTTACAAAAAAGGTAAAACAGCGATGTAGGACAATTTTGAATTTGAGGGAGAAAATGAGATGGGAGCTTTTCGACGTACCCCAACTGTCATGAACCGGAAAAAACTGAGTTCAGGCAGAGCAAGACAAGACGAGCATTTGAGGTTAAATATAAATTGTATATATTTAAAAAAAAAACCGAACTGATCGTTTTGCTAGATAAGACCCTTCTTCCTCGGCTGGGATTGTTTACAGACGCATTTGGGATTGTTGGAAGCTGCATTTTGGAAGTTTATACTTGGGGCACCATAGTCCACTATATGGAAAAAAAAATCCTGAAATGTTTTCCTCAAAATACATAATTTCTGTACAACTGAAGAAAGAAAGACGTGAACATTTTTGGATGACAAAGAGGTGAGTACATTATCTGTAAATTTTTGTTCTGGAACTGAACTTCCAATTTTTCTCATTTGATTAATGACCCCAAAATAGTGCAGAATCATGAATATTTCTTTTATATTTTATGTTTACAGATTTAAATTCTATTTTAAATTGCAGATTTTCAATCTGTATATCTTTCTGGCCACAATTTTACCTCTTTCACTACAGACGAGGTGGGAAAAGTCCTCTTCACCCTTCATGGAAATGCACTCATGGATTTCATGAGGTATTAATCCCAAGCGTTTAACTCACACGCTTGAAAAGTGGCACACCTGAGATACAATGGCTCGCCTTATTCCGAAGCGCCCGAAGGCAATGACAGCAGCGGCAACATCTGGGAGTGCTTTTCAGATGTGTTTTCAGATGTGTTGAGTGTTTACTCAAAACAATCTTGTTACTGATGTAGGCAGACAGGCTTCTGGAGAGACACTTAGGAGCAAAGCAGACATGCCGGGTAGCCTGACATAGATAAACAGCCATTTATCTTGGTGTTTTCCTTTTGGGTGGGGGCTTGGGGTTGGATTACAACTGATAAAAATTAGAGCGATCAGTCAAAAGGGATTCTTTGGGGCTTTCGCACATATTAGCCATGTTTCTGGCCTTACACTAATCTATCCTTGTTTCTTTTCATCTCTGCCTTCCTCCGACTCTCCCCTTGAAATGGATTTTCATGCTCTAATTAGGTGTATCAGCGTAATCTCTGTAGCCTCCTCTGTCGTCATCTTCTTGTCATTTAGAGATGCTCACTTCATTGTATTCCTGACAGGCCTGCTTCAAACTATGTGTACAACATGGCTCCATATTGACTGTATCAAATCCAATCCCATGGTGCTTTGTTGAAGTGACCCAAACGCGTGTAAAAGTGGCTTGAATGGCTGCAGCTCCTTTGAAACAGAAGCTAAATATGTTCACACCCTCAGTTGTGGCCCACACCACTCTGATTGGTCACAGTGCATCTGTTTGAGAGGGAGAGTGGTTAAAGACGAGGATTTGTTCACTAGCGTGATGACGGGCCCAACCGTGTGAATAAGAGCAACACGGGGCCCCAAGTCTTTCAGCAGGAGCGCTGAAGCATGTGCACATGCACACGCCCCGCAGGAGATGAAACTGTAGACGCACAAAGGCGCCCATCTTAAAATCCGCCCTCTCCCTCTGTGCGTCTCCTGATCAATAGAGGAGAGAGATGCGTGCGGTTCGGGGGGCGGGTCACTGAGTTGGTGCCCCAGTCTTGGTGACATCTGCTACCCTTCAGTAAGAGCCTGATTGATTGAAGACACGGTCAGTCTTCCGAGGAAGGCCAGAGCGACTGCGGAGCCAAAGAGAAAGCATTGAGATAACCGAAAAGAGCAGTGACAGTTTTGTTCTCCTCCTTTTAAACCATGGGAGGAGATTGACGCAATTTTCTGCCTTTTGAGAGCCAGTGGAGTTGGGTTGGGGTTTATTGTGTTCTGCCTGTCACTCCATTCACTCCTCAGACACTGACGAGAGTCGTGTGAACGCCCCCCTCCCCCAGTCACTGAAGGAAGCGAATCGTCATTTAATTATGAAGTTTAATACACTCGGTCTGAAGGGAATACTTTCCTTTGGCCAGTTCATCCCTCTGCTTGACACAAATAAACACGTCTTTTACATTTTTTCACACTTATTACTTTATGTCACCTTTGGTTTTTAGTGCTGGAATGCTAGTGAAGACGCTGTTTTTAGCCTCTGGCTTGTGAAAATGTTTTTTTGATAAACGTGCGACAACACTGTGGTGCTTATTTTGTATTTTTTTAATGTGTTGTTGTGTGACTACAGTCCGTAATAATAAGCATATGGGATGACAGGCCGTGTGTGAGAACATACAACGTCGAGCAAATGAATAAAACATCTGCACCAAGGTTAATAGTTTTTGCCAATGTGAACCATATAATTTTCAGAAAGCAGCAAATTATCGTGATCCTGGTAGCGTGAAAACCAAGCACAATAGAGCATACGTGTGGTCGAAATGTGTTCTTCCAGGAATACGTAAGCGCTGTCTCTCTATTATCGGTTGAGAATGTGGGGTAATTTATGCTGCCCGTGAGCAGGACTTGAAGAAAAGAGATAATTGATTGACATGGCAGACATCGTTACACCCATTACCTGTTCTGAAATACTAGGCTGCCTCTCAATGGAGTCTCATTGTCCCAGTGCAAGCTCCCTTCATGGACTAATACGAGCCTCACATCAGGAAGCTCGAAGTAGCCCAGCAAGGGAACCGCGGTAACCACACTGATACAAAAGAAGCATTATTTTCACTCTGTTGCTTAACCTCGGAGACACAGGGTTTCCATGGTGCCGTATGCTTCTGGTGTGGTGCTCTAGCGGGGGGCACAAGCCAAACATAAGTGGACTTAAACAGAGATGGAGTGAAGCTAGAACAAAAGCACTTGACGCTGGCGTAGGTGATGCTTTGTTAAATTGGTTTAAATTCAATTATGCCATTTTTAATACTCTTTAATCCTTGATATATAACTGCAGCAACACTTTCTCTCCTATAACAACTCTAGGAGAAAGATTTGGTTGTTGAAAAATCAATTATTTTCAGTGCCATTATTTGAACTTTCAAAATATTAGGCTTTATGTGCTTTAAAGGAACATACACTCTCATGTCATTACAAACATGTTTGACTTTCTTCTGTGGAACACAAAAGAAGATTTTGGGGGAAATGCTTAAATGTGTTACGTCCGAATGTAGTTTCTACTTTCAAGAAATCTTTTGAGTCATATAGTTTTGAAACGACACAAGGCTGAATAAATGAGAACAGAATTTAATTTTTGGATAAACAACACTCATTGCTTTGAGTGCAAAGATGATCTTCTAGAAGACAAATCAGTCATCAGAGAGATGCCAAAACGACCAAGGTGGCAGGCCCCAATGCGTCCATTAGAGGAGACAAATAGACCCACCATACCCATTCATCCATCCATCTATCCATGCATTCTTCCATCCACGCATCAGTCCAATCATTAGTAATCATTATTCAGTTTTATCAGACAGTCTGACTTGGGTTAAGCAATATTTCATTATTATTAAACAAAGTTAAAGGTTTATGCACTCTTCTGGAGTGAATTTTCAATGTGAACAAGATTTTAAAAGAAACACTTTAAAAAAGGACTCCCGTCAACTTGTTTACGTCTCATAGGTTGATTAGTGTTAAAACTAACTGATCAATAAGATATACACTACCATTCAAACGTTGGGGTCTGTAAGATTTTAATAAATAAATGCCTTTATTTTAGCAAGAACGCATTAAACTGATCAAAACGGACAGTAAGTACATTGATATCGTTAAAAGAGTTTCATTTGAAATAAATGTTGTTTGTTCAAACTTTCTGTTCATCAAAGAATCCTGAAAAAAATCATAATGATTCTTTTCCAAAAACAGAATTATTAAAGGGATAGTTCAACCAAAAATGAAAATTCTGTTATTAATTACTCACCCTTATGTTGTTCCAAACCCAGAAGACCTTTCTTCATCTTCAAAACAAAAATTAAGATATTTTTGATTAAATCCGAAAGCTTTCTGACCCTGCATAGACAGCATCACAACTACCACATTCAAGGCCCAGAAAGGTAGTAAAATTGTGAAAATCTGTAGTTCAGCCATAATTTTATGAAGCTACGAGAATATTTTTTGTAAACAAAGAAAACCAAAATAATGACTTTCAACACTTCTTCTATTCCGCACCAGTCTCCGCTGCCATTCACGAGAGTACCACTACGAATAAAGTCTTTATTTTTTTATTTCTTTGCAGACAAAAAGTGTTTGTAGCTTCATAAAATTACGGTTTAACCACTGATGTCACATGGACTCTTTTAACTATGTCCTTACTGCATTTCTGGGCCTTGAACTTAGTAGTTCTGTTGCAAGATCAGAAAAATCTTCATGCATGAACATTACGCTCGTGTCTTGCGTCTTTTGCAGCGCCTCTTACATGAGCGCCACGTTTTTAAGATGACGTGTCAACTTTTACACGCAGCAACGCTCATCAATGTCAGTTCCAAAGCAGTGGACCAATCAGAAGAACTCAGAGGTGGGGCAAGCGTTGCGAGCTTCTGTTTACAGTGTCAAATTGGTATGACAACTGTTTTATTTGGCGCTCATAGTGGCTGTGTTCGGATACCCTGAATTATAACACCTTTCTTCAAGCGATTATCACAACTTGTTCCTTATAAAAATATCCCAGAAATATTTCTGTCACTGAATATTGTCGTTACTGCATCACGTCTCAAAAGTGCGTCTTGAGACCCTCACGTTCTACACTGCGCTTTTTTTAAAACCATTCCTGAGCACTGCGTCTCATGTTTTTAGACGTAAAGACGCATTCTGTGTGAATGGCCCGTTATGGGTTTGGAATGACATGAGGGTGAGTAATTAATGACAGAATTTTAATTTTCGAGTGAACTACCACTTTAAGCAAATGTCAAAAAAAATCAAACAAGTATATTAAAAAATGTTTCTCAAGCACCAAATCAGCATATTACAATGATTTCTGAAGGATCTTGTGACACTAAGGACTCTCCTCCCCAAGAATTATTTTGAAAAGTAGTGTACATGTATGCATACATTTAGTCATTTAGCAGATACTTTTTTCCAAATGAAGAACATTAGGAAACATCACAAGCAATTTATTGTAAAACAGCCAGTAGTTCTCTCAATACCACAAATGGCAAGTTTTAAGTGCAAGCTAAAGTAGTACAGAAGATGAAGCAGACATTAAAATATAGGTGAGAAAAAGAAAGAATAAAATAGAGTTCTAATAGGATGTATTTATAGGAAGTACCTTGAATTATAGGTGTGGGATAACTAAAGTGCTCACAGAGGTTGGGTGCCTTCAGCTGTTTCTTGTGATGGTCTCAGTTGATTGGGTGGAGGTTGGAAACTCGTTCTACCACAGAGTGAAGGTTCTGGAAAGTGGCTTTCACACAGTCAAGATGAGAGAGAACATTTGTAGGAATGAGGGAGCTGTTTCAGTGCCAGTTTTGAAACACCAAAACAACATGATGATGGTCGAGATGTGGGAAGCGAATTTCAATCTTTTTTTTTTTTTTTTTTAACAGTACCTCCAGCTTCCTGACTGTCCTGGTTGGCTTTAGTATTGTGAAACCCAAATGCTGTCGACTACATGGAGCTTTTGAGTCATAATGTATCCAGAACTAATATTCCAGCTGTTGGTCTGTGAGCACAAGGAACATGAAAAAACCATAAAGTGATATGAAAAGCAAATACAACAAACATTTATACTATACTGCACTTGCAGTACCTAGCATCATTCCTTTAAAATAACTGTTAGTTATAACAGCACATTTCTAGAACAGTTATACCACATATGAATTCTGTTTGTGTGTAGTATCTTGCATTAAAGAATGTGAATGACCATTCCTTTTTACTTCACAAAGAAGCAAATAGAGTGATTTCAACAGTTTGTTTTACTGTTCTTTTTTTTCTATAGGAATGGCCTTGATGAATTGAACTTTATCTCTGAATTATCTTCTTCTAAAAATGTATGTCAGTTTATGTGGATGCTTTATTTGGATCTTTTATAGGTTGCTCAAAAAGAGAGAAAGGCAAGTGTGTGCCTTTGGAGTATGAATCGTGTTCTCCAGAACACCACTTCACCTTTGAGGCAACCCCTAAAAATGTTTTCTTAGCTTCTGTGCCGTCTTACAGTGCTCTGTGCACTCGCTGGCTCTACTTGTTAAATTGTGCACTTAAAGCAAATGCAATATCACAAGGCCGACACTTACTTGGATCGCAAACTCCCCCACACATTGACAGTGTCCTTTAGTATCAAGGGCAAACTGTGGTTCTTCCTGTGAATGCCACACATTGCCACAACTGTACAGCAGCAAAAATGAAACCTCGTCTAAAGATTCTGCCTCTCCTGGCTTTCAACTTGCTCGGCTGCGCCCTGACTTATGAACTAGAGATCTGGTCTACTATGCAGTACTTCAAACAAATGCTCTTCCCCTGCCTCAGCGCTTCTCAACTGTGGGATTAAATGCAAGAACATTGGACTCAGAGTAGCTCAGCGAAGCTCAGGGCTCTAGCTGTCGCCCATGTTGGTTAATCCAGGGCAATGTGACACCGCAGAGTGTCCCACTGTAATTGAGGAGTTGTTGCATTTGTGTAGTTTTGACTGGCTCAGCACTGCTGTTGAAAGCATAGGTCTATTGACGGTGACATAAGCCAGCAACAGTTAATTAACTTTTTCATAAAGTAATGCTCGTAGCTGGATTAGAGGACTCTTTTCAATATAAAGTTTCTCTTGTTTGTTTTAGGTCACAGAGGGATTGAGCCCGAGGAGCCTTGCAGCTATGTGACTTAAAACATACTAGAGTGGATGACAGACACAAGCACACTTTCTCATTGGGAGCTTTTTTTGGACATGTTGTAATTCCATTATACAAACTTGATTCTTTTCTTTCTTAATGTCAGGAAAACTGTCACATTTTGAAGGAAGTTCAACATTTTAATTAATACAATAGGTACAGTAAATCTTTCTCTCTTTTTGAAGAGAGCATAGAAGGGACGAGATACAGTAGATTTATGTAACTTTTCTTTCAACCATGCTAATAAGCCATATCCGTACTTAATGTAACATTAAATGTCAAGTAATAATCTATGTCTGTAAGATCCTGTATGTTAAAATGAAAGAACAAAAATCATGCATCCATGAGGGAGCACAGCATGCAAATACACACTGGCTAGTGGTGAGGGTGCAGAAGCACAGGCCACAAACAAAACATTTGCATATATTTTTTATGATACACACTGCAGCTCATGTCCAAATGTTTGTCTTACAGAGCAGATGCATTTTAATATGATTCCAGGCTCTGGCTTCTATCTTGTGCTGGCCTTGAAAATATACTGTAATCCGTGCTCAGTATTGATTAAAAAAAAAGAAGTAATAAGTAGGTTTTTGACAAAAACTGGTTAGTTCATATATATCTTCAAGGCCAATTTAAATAGTTCTAAAATAAGCTAAAGCAAATGCACCAATCTTTAAAAAGCAACGCAGGCTGAAATTCCGGATTTTCCTTCTTTGCTCAAAGCACCCTGTGCCACTCCATGCTTTCCAGTTACACTACATAAAAGAAACCCCGGTTCGAGCGATCGTGAGGCGCTACATGCCAAAGCAAATGCTCCAGTCTTGCCAAAGCAAAAGCACCGAACTTTAAAAAGCAATGCACAGATTGAAATCCAGTCTTCTGGACTTTCTCTCTGCTCAAAACGCCCTGTGCCCCAGATCCACTCCATGTTTTCCACTTATGCTTCGTATGAGAAATCCCGATCTGAGAGATCATGAGGCGATACATGCCAAAGAAAATGCCCCAGTCTTGCCCAGGCAAATGCACCAATCTTTAAAAAGCATACACAGACTGAAATCCAGTCTTCTGTATTTTCCCTCTGCTCAAAGCGTCCTGTGCCTCCAGATCCACTCCATGTTTTCCAGTTACACTCTCTAAGAGAAACCCTGGTCCAAGCGATCATAAGACGATACATGCAAAGCAAACGCACCAATCTTGCCAAAGCAAATGCACCAATCTTTAAAAAACACATACAGACTGAAATCCAGTCTTCTGTATTTTCCCTCTGCTCAAAGCGTCCTGTGCTCTAGATCCACTCCATGTTTTCCAGTTATGACCTATAAGAGAAACCCCGGTCTGAGCAATCATGAGGCCATACATGCCAAAGCAAATGCTGCACTAGTCTTGCCAAAGCAAGAGCAAGAAACTTTAAAAAGCAACGCACAGACTGAAATCCAGTCTTCTGGACTTTCCCTCTGCTCAAAGCGCCCTGTGTCACAGATCCACTCCATGAGAGAAACCCGGTCCGAGCGATCATGAGTAATAATGCAAAAGATTTAACTTTTAACAACCCGTTCCTCCTCGCTACAGAAATAAAAAAACCCACATCTCCGCTTCCATTGCAAGGGAGAAAACGCCAGTGCGCAGACTTTCAAAAAAACGGCTCTTCACTTCAGGCAAATCCGCTTCCTCTCAGCACCACACACACTCAGCAGTGACAAGCAGACTGATAAAAACAGTGAAACATCCCAGTACTGCATCCGAAACTGAAGGCAGTTGCCTGGCTGTCCAGTCATTCACTTCTCAGGCAGTGTTTTGTGTATAAAGGCATCGCTTACGGAAAATGGTTTCAGACAGGCTTCCAAAGCACCATGTAATAGTCAAAAACAAGTGAGCTGTAGAGAAACCCAAGGTAACATTTAATAGGAACAGGACTTTTTCTAGGTATATGGCAGGTATATATATATATATATATATATATATATAAACATATATTCAAAACATGTATGTACACACTCAGAAATAAAGGTACAAAAGTTGTCCTGGGATGGTACCTTTTTAAAATATGTACACTGTATACACAGACACACACTTGGAATCTTATCATATCCAGTGAAATGATTTAATATCCCACCCAGATTGAATATATTCATTTTATAGTAATAATACTTTTTTAAACCTTTGTTACCAGACAGGTGACATACATTAAATGATAAATATTTTTCATCATTTCAAATTTTAAATAAAGTTTAGGTTTGCCAACTTGTCTTGACTTAAAAAAAAAAAGGGTACATTCTTGAACCCATATCTCAAGAACACAGAATAAACTTGACGAGGTTTTAATTTGGTCCCTCTCTGCACACTTTGGCCCCTCGGTGCCCCCCCTAAATCCTACAATCGCCACGGCACCTTGGATACGCTGACTGACATCAGCACCTCCCCTCAGTGCAACGTTTCCCTGATGAGCGATGCTCCTGTAGCACACTAACAGAGACTTGTTCATTTTGTCAGCCACTTTCACCAGAGACAATAAGTTGCGCGTAGCCACTGTTTTCCCAGAGTTTGTGGGGACTGAGGCTCCCGAGGCATGCTTCACGGATGGCCGACAGTGTTGTGGTCCCTTTGTGAGTCTCTCCACAGTGCTCTCCCCTGGCTGAGGTTCGCTGCAGCTGTGGCTTCTCAATAGGGCTTATTGTAGACGCGCGGAGTGTGAGCGAGCAGCGCAGTGATTGAGCGGAACGGAGGGAAAGACGCCTGTAGTGCAGGGATGCTCCTGAATATGTTTCCTTCACTCATTCGGGAAGAGCGCGTCTAGAGCGGCTGCGACGTGACGGAATCCTTCTGCATTTTAACAAGAACGTTCACAATTTATAAACACGCGAAGGACCAGGAGGAAAAGGTGAGTCTGATTTATGCAGTGTTTGCTGAGGTGCAATACCGTACGGACTGAGTGGATTTGCGGTGCCCGTTCACACATTAGGAAGCTGCTAAATCATATTACAGCAGTCTAAAAGTTGAAAAATGGCTATTCTATTATGACATTATTTGTTATTATTTTTATCCATTTCAGATTTTTTAGAAATTGTCTATTTAATTTAACGCACTTGCGTTAAAGTGTGCCATACACTATGTGGAATATGAAATAAACGGGAAAAAAAATGAACGAACCCCTTTTAATATTTAATATAACGTTAATAAATATATTAACGCGCTATGCACTTTAAAATATTGTCGAACAGTGTGGTCAGCATTAAGATTTTTAGGAGCCGCTCTGAAAGTTTCTCTCACTGCCTGTGATGTTTTAATATTCAGCGCTTTTCCCTCAGGAGCATCTGTGATGTTCAAAAGTTAAGGTTTGGCAGTCAGCATATTAATCGAGTCGCTACGAAGTACAATTTCTCAGTCCTAAGAGCAATACTTGGGACCTTGCCAGGGACTCGCATTTGTGATGCAAATACTGTCGTCTGTAGTGTGACTGTGAAAGACTTTTTGATGTGAAAATACCTCAGTGAGAGTTAGAGGTTTTTTGTTTTCTTGTGTGTAGTGTTATACCAAAACAAGTGCGGATATCACAAGTACAGAGCTGCAGATATTCCTCACACCTCCGTATCGATATCAAATACCTCCCTGTCAGGACGCCACTGCAATGCCAACAACAGCACGGAGGCTCGTAGTAGAAACTTCGCTTGTAATGTCAAACTGAGGCTCGCTAGGTGGCGCTTTGAGTGAACTGTGAGGGCCAACTCGATGTGGCTAACATCCAAAGATTAATTGTGGTTTTGAGTGTGTGTGAGAATTTCAGTATTGTTTGTATAATATGATTAGTTATTCTTATGTTGTTGCTTAATTGTTACTATTGCATATGCCCTGACTTTACATCTGGTTGGAGCCTGTTTGCACTTTAGTTTTGCCTGTTGTCAGGGAGTGATGACCAAGAATGTTGTCCTGTAATGTGGGGGTCCCAGTATTTTTTATGGTGTAGACTTTATATGGTGTAGACTATGTCTGTCTTCTTGTTTTTTGGGCCTCTGGAAAGATTACGAAAATGGGACCCGCTGTTGTAAAAATGATGAGTGATTTTAGTTATGCGATTGAAGTCATTTTGCCAAGTCATGCTGTACACTGAAAACGATTATTGTAAAAGCAATTTTCAAATTTTCAATTTCTTGTGAAGTTCACAATTAATTACAAAGAAACAGCAAGTAACACACTAAATTAAACACGAAATATTGAAGTAGAAAGACTAAAACAGTATTTCTTGTAAAATGTACTTCAGTAATCTTTTATTAACCTGTCAGTAAATTATAATCTGCACATTTTTCAGAGACCAACTCATGGGGTGGCCCGCCCATAAACATTTTAAGTGACAGCTTTGTGCATTGACAGAGAGAGCTTATATGAACACCTTTGTTGTGAAGTGTGTAATGAATCTCTGCATAAAAATAAAAATAAAATAATAATAGACGTAATATATTATAAATGTGTTCTTTATTCGAATTTTCATCTTGCATCTAGCATTCCTGTCCTGCCCAGATCCTTGCGTAATCTTGTCGTAGTCACCCTCAAGAGTCTGCACAGCGAAGGGCAGCCATAATAAGAAGGCCATATGCTACCAGTCCGCACTGTGCTGTGTTTGATGTCCAGATGCCAGGAGCCTTGCTTTGCTCTGTGTTGGAGCATACTGTCCCTGGTGAGTGCCACAATCGCTCTTGCACCGCAGGGGGGCTATGACTAAAGAGTGTGCTGAGATGGGTTTTTGGAACTGAATCTCTGGCTGTGGCTGTGGGCGCTCTCTCACAGGGCGGTCTGCGCCGAAGCCTCAGCTCCTCTCGTCAGATGGCATGGGGGGCTAATGAGACTTCATCATCCTGTCCCAGACCATTTGGGCGATCTGTGCTGAACACAAAGTCCGGGGCCTCAGCCAAGCCCGACAGCGAGCAGATTCGGGCGGGGAAAAATGTTGGTGGGGGGCTGGAAGGAGAAGAGGAACAAATATAGTACACTGATAGCATGGCATATAGTTGCCTTGTAATGTACAGTACAGTAAATCGGTTTTTAATCATGATCCATTGTTTGGTCAGTCTAAAATAACTGCTGAAAAGTCGAATGAAACCAAAAGAGGTTTGTGAAGGATCCCAATACAAAACGCAAACAGATTTGAATGTTTTACATTCAAGTCACATTTATTTATATAGTGCCAATACAGATGGTTTTTAACGCAGCTTCACATTAATAAACAGGGCAATAACAGTGTTACTGTTCTAAAATTCATCAGTTATGAAACAAATCCAATTTAAGCTGCGAAGGAGCTCTGCAGAGGATGATTGAGTGCAATTGTCGGGTTCCACAAGTAAAAACCTCATTCATTTTCTCCATAGGAAAACAGATTCTGAATCATAACCTTTAAAGACAGACCTGTTTAGAGCTCCAAGATTGTTAATCGATGGAATGTGCTTTTGTGGAAACCATCTGTTTGCATTATTTGCACTTATTTTTTAAATAATCATTTAGCAGTGACATTTGTGGAGAAAAACAACATTACCCCTGATACTGTACAGAAAATTCCACCAATCTGAGAGTTGTGCAGTGTTGCCAAGTCCGTGGTTTTCCCACGGAATCGGGCTACTTTAACACTGTTATCGCGGATTGTTTTTTATGTCCATGAGTTGATGCAACCCCAGTAATGTAATATTTAGCCCCTGGAATCAGAATTTTATCAGGGGAACCCCACCACAAAACATGTATGCAATATTACTGGGGGCCCTGCCTCGAAATGCGATTGGGCTAGTTTTGGGCTAGTTTTGAGTAGCAATTGGACAGGTTTTGTTGTGACAACCTGGCAACCCTGGAGTTATGCAAAGCAAATTGTGCCAAAAGAGCTTTGCAGGGAACACCCACTTCTATGAAGCACCACAAATGACCTAATCAAGTAATTTCTCCTAAATTACTTAAATATATACATATTTTTCAACTTAAAATGATTTTTTTTCTGTAGAAACAATCAGCAGGTTTAAATGAATTGTTTTATGTTTCTTCATTCTTTTTATTTTTTTATTTGATTGTCATTCCTAATACTTCATGGGATTGTAGTTTTTCCCTCACTAAAGCTAAGTACCTCTGTATTTTTGTCTGATTTTCTTTTTTTAAATAAAAGTATCACTTTATTTTAGATGGCCTTGACTACTATGTGCTTACATTTAAATTAATATTTGATACAATGCACTTATTGTATACATATATGTTCTTACATTAAAAAGTATGTGCATGTAATTACATTCTGTTTATAGTTACACTTTTCATCCGTCCCTTACACCTTAGCCCACTCATAACCCTACACATACCACCAAAGCTGTCCCTAACCTTACTTGTATCCCACCTCAATAGCAGCAAAACTGTTTTGTACATATTTTTGATGTAACTACATAGTAGTTAAGGCTACCTAATATAAAGTGAGTCCAAAGTTTGTAATGTGATTCACCTCATAGCTGCTTGGTTAAAAGACTCTATGGGAAAAATAAATACAAACAGAACAAACTATAGATTGCAGTAGTGTCATTATTTAGCTTAATTTAATTGAGCGTTGTTTCAATTCAGGTCAATAACTGTGTCGATGTAAAGTTCATCAGTTATAAATCGAGTTCAATTCAGCTGTAACCAGCTCTGCAGAAGGCAAAAGTGTCATTATACAGCTCAAGTCAGTTCAATGCTGATTCAATTCAGTTCTCTGTCTGCATCAATGTTGCAAAGGATAACTAAGACTGTGACATGCTGCCCTCACATTCATTTCTGAAAAATCAGATGCTGTTTCTTTATGTTGTAACTTCCTATATTTTTTTTTCCTCATAGTCTGGGACCTAAGCAATTTGGGCACTTTTGAGAAATGCTATGTCATGCAATCTCATGTCCTGAGATATTGCTTCAGACACCCCGCATTAAAAAATCCCAAGGCTTGTTTCCTATGTCCTTGTTTGCTGTGTTTTAATGCAAGCTTGATAAATGATCCATATCACCTTCCAGCTCTCTTTATTAGTCTGCGCTACGCTATAAGCATTCCAGGCTCAAAGCTCTTTTTATTTCGCAGTGGTGTCATGTAGCACTTCAATGAAACCATTCGAGGTCAGAGATAATTGAGACATGTAGCGGATTATTTAGCCATAACTGTGTTTTCTTTATACCCGTCAGCCATTTTTGAAAACTTTTGTTGAATCTACTCAGTCAGACGCGTAGAGATCTAATCAGTCGCTAAGCACTTGTAATTCCCCTATAAAGTGAAGCTTACGATAGAGATTACAGGCTTTAGATGAGACTTTTCCCCACTGAGGGGTCCTGGCACTGTGGTCTTCTGAAGCAAAGCGCAAGACGTTCTGTTCTCCTCCAGCAGCGCTGGGGCTTTTGAGCTCGGAGGGAATACTAGGAGGGAATGGATTCCCTGAGGAATGCTTTGCGATTTACTCTTCTGTTCACCTTCAGAGCCTTAGCTTCAAATCTGCTATTATTTAGCACAGTTACAGCATCTGTCATATAGCTTTAATATCTCGGATGTGTTTAACACCTTTTATTTAAACCCTATATTACCATCAACACTTTTTAAAAAATGCTAATGCTTTAGCACTTTCAAATAGCAGCATTGTTTGAAGCCTCTCTAAACCTGCAGGAAATATCATAATAAATCTTGTGCACATGCTGCGATAATTGCAAGGTTTCGAATTGCCACAGACTCCAAACCCAATATGGGAGTTGTTCTATCTGTAAGGCATAGGTCAGATCTCATCTTTTCTCGGACAACGAGGGATTTCCGTGGAGATTTCGACATCCTCTTCAACATCAAAATAAGCTGTTGGGCCGTGAATCCTGCTGCTGTGGGTTTGAACTGCTGGAAGGACAGATTTCTCCAGAGAACGTATATGTGCTCTATCCAAATCCCTTTTGAACTATTTTTTCCAGACTTGTAAGTGTTTGACTTTAAAAGGATGTTAGAAACACCTAAAAGGCTCTCTCGGACCGAGAAGCTCCAGGGACCCCTTAGGAGAAATTTGTGCCTGGAATTTTGTCACTTCAACTTAGAGTGCACACTTTTAAATTGTAGTTCTCCATTGCAATTTGGAGCATGAGGGTTTTTTATGCACTATAAAAATCCAGTGTCACTTACATAACACACTTTTACGGTGTGGTGAGGCTTTGTAGTTCTTAGTAGCAGCTCTTAAGCTAAAGGTTGTAGGTTCAAACCCCAGATGGGGCCGTTCACAAGCCAATGCCATTGTGCTCTTGAGCAAAGTGCTTAACCTACCCCAGTGAGTTTCAGACAATACAAAAGTACCATAAATCAAAAGTGAAAAGTGACTGGTAAATAAAGAATAATCTAGTAGCATACTTGTGTACTGTATGATGAAGACAAGTTGAAAACAAACTGTACAAATGCAATTGATATGTACCCTATATATATAGGGTATAATGGGGCTAAAGGCACACCTTAAGAAAAAATGTGCTTTTCCCCCAAAATGCCACAGATTTTGTGTGAAACTAAACCATACAAGTCATTTATTTTGTCTAAAAATCTGTAAATCTATGAAGTGGCAAGTATGGGGCAAAAGACACACAGTATTGATACAAATGTTTTTGCTAAAATAATTGTATTAATATTTAAGTTAATACTTGTTCGAAAAATCACTTTAGCAAAGTTTGTACTACTTTATGCATATTTTGATAAATAAAATAATAATGATAAATAAGTATACTGCCATTAAAATATGTTAATATAAAAAATATATTTTAAAATAAATAAAATCATTTAAAAAAGTAAAGATTCTGAAAGCATTAAATGAGATCCCATAACAATTTTATTATAGATGTACAGTAGTAACAACAAATTATATTTTATTAAATGATGTGATTAATGTCATGTTTTTAAATGGTTTAATTTGAAACATGGTGACATGTCTAAGATGGACACCAAACATAATGTATGATATTTACCATCTAAATCTAACCATGTCATGTCAACAGATGGAAAAGTCTGCCATCTATTAATTATCATGTTAATTATTGTGCCTTTTAGCCCCAAAAGCAGGGGTGCTTTTTACCCCAATTTGTAAAAGTAAAATATGTATAAGTATGGTACTTTTACATATTCTTTTGTTATTTCAAAACTGTTGCTTTAATTATCTTAAACAAACTGAAAATCATTAAGAAGACCTTTGTCTCAAAACATATTCAATAATTTTAGCGATTATCATTTGCTACATAAATCTACAACTTTTTTTAAAAACATCAAATAGTAGATGAAGTAATCAGCCAAATCAGCCACATTTGCACATGCATCTTGAAAAGCGAATGTTTTGGAAAGTGCTACAACGCATTTAGGTGCCATCTAGTGGTTTAGAGGAAAATAAAATCAAAGGCGCCTTTTACCCCGGGGTGCCTTTAGCGCCGTCGTACCCTATATATATAATAAAGAAAATGAATAATGAAGAAAAAAGATTAATTAAAACAGTGAGATCCTTGAAAAGAAAACCTTAAGCAGTTTGGCATAAGCTTTTGATATTATATCTTTAAAAGTGAAGAATAAATCTTTTCTGCTTATTAATATTTATTAGTCAGATAATTTTAGATATTTATGACAAGGCATGTATAGTTAAAGCTATAAAATGGAATGAGGTGTTAATTCATTAATTCATTAAAAAAAAAACTTTCAGCTTAAAATATATATATTATAACTTTTTTTTTTTTTATTAAGATGTGTACAAAAAATCTGTTATTTTACTTAATGGTTAGACCACAACATTATTAGTAGTAATTAAAACGTTTTTTTTCTTGAAAATGGCATCAAAGTAACCATATAGAACCAACATGAATCTAAAATACAAGTGTTTTAAACAGAATTCTTTTGTATGCTTTTATTTGACATTGACCCATATGCTGTCTCGCATAAGCCAAGTATGATAATGGAGCTACTCTTTCCTTTGTTGGGGTTGGAGATGGTACATATTTGCTTTATTTCTCCAAACCTTTGCATTGGAGCCCTCTCCCTCTGTCGGTTTCCCCCTCCCTCCTCGGTTCCCTTCAGCCCTAAAGATTAATGTGCTCCACTTTCAGCAGTGCTGTCAGATACCCATCCAAAGGAAAGAGCCGCATGTCGTTTTGCTCACCTGTAGCGCTCCGCCTGCACCTGCATCTCAGACGGCAACCTCTGAAATGCCAAAAGTCATGTTGTCTTAATCTGTGGTTCAAATGTGAAGTGGTATTATAAAAATGACAGTAAATCAAGCCTGCATCTGTGCTGACAGACTCTCTTTTTGTGTATTTGTTTGACTCTTTTCTCCCTCTCTGATTTTCTTCAACGTCTCCCCTTGATGTCTGTTCTCACCACAGGTTTGAGAGCTTCAGCTACAATCATCGTTCATTCCCGTGGACTCTCCCATCAATCACCGGTCAGACGGTCTGCTCTATCCTGCCACCCACGCTAGTGCTGAGGGTGGTGCACAGTTTCCCAGGAGCCACCTCTTAGCCTCAAGATCTTTGGTGGCCGTTCAGTACAGAGGAGTGTATTTTTTTTATTTCCTCCTTTTTTTTTTTACTTTCATCCTTTCATCCAAAAGATGCAGATAGGTTCTGCAGTGTGGACTGGACTGACTGTAATGACTATGCTGCTGTTGGCCCAGTGGGACGTGGGCTGCTGGGGGATGACTCTGAACTCTATCCCGCTCCGTCCTGCTTCCCTCAGGCCCCTCAGAGCTAGTGTGGGCACATCCCTTCAAAGACACAAGCGCAACTGGGTGTGGAACCAATTCTTCGTCCTGGAGGAGTACACGGGAGATGACCCTCTTTATGTCGGCAAGGTAAGGCAAAATGGCTCTGATATTTTATATGTATCAAGTGTACTGAGGTGATCTCAGTATTATAATACTGTAATATTTTTCATGTTCTGATGATATTTGTTGATATATATCTCACCCAGACCTTATGACATCTACATGTACTAAAACCTTAGCTTTCTGTGTTTGTTGTCATGATTTAGTGTTAGACCTTGCTTAAAGGAAACCCTGAGTATTATTTGTATGGCTTAATATACGTATCAGTATTTTATTTTCCAAATTGCTTATTCTGAGTTGTGTTGCTGTAAAATTAGCAGGGAGTGGCTCAAAATAATGGCGCCCTCCACAGTCCAAAATATGTATAAAACAATGTGGATTTTTTAAAGGAACACGCCACTATTTTTGAAAATAGGCTCATTCTCCAACTCCCCTAGACTTAAACAGCTGAGTATTACCGTTTTCGAATCTATTCAGCCGATCTCCGGGTCTGGCGATAGCACTTCTAGCATAGCTTAGCATAGCTCATTGAATCTGATTACACTGTTAGCATCTTGCTCAAAAATGACCAAAGAGTTTCGATATTTTTCCTATTTGAAACAATGATATTACGCCTGGAAATAGTCTCCCTGTGTAAGCAGGTGGTCATGTTGGTTATGTTGACGGAAGTTAGCCTATATTCATCATTGCGCCTGCTGCATCCCATGGTACTGCAGCAAAGTTCCTTGATTATTATGACGGAATGAGAGTATCCTAGCCTTATAGGCCTAGAAAATCGCAACTTTTCATTTTTCGTTGGTCTTAGTACACAATGTAACTACAGAAGAGTCAAGTTTTAAAAAGGAAAAATATCGAAACTCTTTGGTCAGCGAGATGCTAACGGTCTAATCAGATTCAATGATCTATGCTAAGCTATGCTAAAAGTGCTACCGCCAGACCCGGAGATCGGCTAAATGGATTCGAAAACGGTAAAACTCAACTGTTTAATTCTAGGGGAGTTGGAAAATGAGCCTATTTTCAAAAATAGTGGCGTGTTCCTTTAAATAACATAAATCTTTCATGGGTTTTCTACTACTTATTTCAGTAAGAGACATAATTTACGTTATATTAAGTCATACAAGTCTTAACACCAGTGTTCCCTTTCAACCTGGCATTAAGATCCATCTTAGATGATCCGATCACAAGTGATCAGATGAGTTGTAGTTTACACCTGGCACTAAAACAACCTACCATTCTAATGTTATGCTCACCAAGCCTGTTCAAAAATACAGTAAAAACAGCAATATTGTGAAACATTCTCACAATTTAAAATCTGTTTTCTTAGGAATATTTTAAAATCTAATTTATTCCTGTGATCCTTCAAAAATCATTCTAAAATGCAGAAAAATGTTTCTTATTAATATCACTGTTAAAAAATTGTGGGAATGTAACACTTTTTTCATAATTCTTTGATGAATAGAAAGATCAAAATAATAGCATTTTTAATAGAAATCCTTTGCAACATTATAAATCTTTACTGTTACTTTCGATTAATTTAATGCATTTTTTCCTGAATTGAAGTATTAATTTCTGTGAGAAAAAAATATCATAGTAACACTTTTGAATGATAGTGTACATCTCATTTGGTCAGATACATTGTGGTCACATTTTCAGTCACCTCTGAATGTACTTGAAGTGGAACAATTTCAAAATGTTTTGGACTTTGTTTTGACTTGCATCTAGTGCTGTACTGTTTCAGACAAATCACCTAAATTAATCTTAATACCAGGTGTAAACAGGATCTTAGATCTCATCCAGTGGCTGCCTGTTAACTGAGCTGACATGTTTATTTAGATAATGTACTTGGGGTGCCCAGAAGCCACTAGAGCTGTCCAGTCGCTCAGACTTATTTCTCTGGAGTGTCTGGCAAAGTCTTGTGCCTCAGCCACACATGATTGCCATTTCTGCTAAACATGTGATGCTGATTAAACATGACTAGCTATTGTGCATAGACTTGGCATACAGGGAGTTTGCTAATAATTTTCATTTTTAAAAAGTCATATCATAAGGATTACAATTATGTGCTATGGACATATACTCTAATAGAACTCAAAACGTTTCTCTTCAGTTCAGAAAAAACATTTATTGAAATTGCAAGAGTAGAAAAGCTGCAAAGACAGTTTGTTGAATACATCAGCACATCTGAGAGAGTGAGAAAACTTGCCATTAAAAACTGAAATATGATATTATGAATATAAAGTTTAAACGCTTTTGATTGTCACATTCGCTGAACTGATGTGTTAAAATAGCAGTGTTGAATCAGCCAATTAGAACATGTTCCCTCTCAATAATGCCAAGCGAAATCAGAAAACCTCATGTTTCTGTCATGATGAGGTTTAGTAAAACGTTGTGAAAATGTGTCAGTCAAGCTCTTAATGAAGTGCATGTGAAGAACAGATGCTCTGCCTGCATATTTGAATATTCAGTAATATAACATTACTCTCAGGCTGTTTTAAAAGCTTCATCTGATATTCATTTTCAGACACTTTAACTGAAAGCGCAGGAGAACGGCTAGAGGTTGACGTATACTGTCCAATCAGTCTGGGCTTTTAAAGTGTTTTAGCTATCAGTTTTTCTCCCATTAATGCCAGCGTGTAGATGAAAATGTGAATATCTGATGCATTGTTTGATCAAAACTCTTTGGCATGTGGTGGGTGATCATGTTTTTAATGAATGTCACATGCAGTGTTTGATCAAGCCTCTTTGATACAATGTGGATTTTATAATCATACTCTGAGCTACAGTAAATGAGCCACACAAAGAGGAAAAAGCATTGTCACAATAGAAAGCATCTTTTTATGTATTGGCTCCAGTCCGCTAGAAATGTGATTGCTTTATACGCACAGGCTTGTAAGTAGTTAGCTCGATGCTAAACGCAAAGACAGCCAAACACTTTCCCGTTTTAAAGATAATGAGCCAGATACTCCAGCATGCCACCTGCTCTACTATCCTTGGCTTTTACAATACATTATCTCTCAGCCGCTACATTACACACACACACCTCTCTACCATCACACACTCAAACCCTGACAGCCAGGTTGAACCTTATTAGATTTTGGCTCATCTCCAATTCACTCTAGCCGGAGGGATCCGGGCAAAAGAGAAGTGACTGAACACAAATGTTTCCTCCGCACTGAATGATGATCAGTGGACTAATGTACAGTACAGGGTGGCCTATCTCTCTGCCTTCCCATAGGAAAAAGAAGCAACAAATGAGATCTCTCAAAGCTCTCAGATGTGTCTGCTGGATTGTAAAGCGATTTTTACTTTGGTTTTCTGCTTCTCAGATTAATCTCTAATTTTATAGCTCTATCCTCGTTATTTGACAGATTTGTGACTTCCCTTAATTCCTTTTATTTTAAGGAACTCTAGAAGAAACATCTGGGACAAAGTTCATTAGGCAGATCTGAAAACTCCATTAAGGGCAACCTCTGAGCAGTAGCATTTTCCTCTTGGTTTCTCTTTTAAATTTCTTTATCTTTCACCTCTCAAGTGCTGAATGTAGTCTGTATGATGGTCATTGGCTGACTGCTTGTTCTCCTTTTTGGATGGATGTCTTTTATGTAGACATCCATCCTTTGATCACTAGTGAGTATGAAAGATGGTCTTATTCATCAGGATAAAGGTAGCATAATACAGACATAAAAGACAGTGTCCTCACAAACAACTTAGCATGAGATCTTATAGACCGTTTTCATATTCTCTTTCTTTTTATTTCTGTGCCCCCTTTTATGGTATCAACAGCAGAACAATAAAGATGTGAGTAGTTTTTCATGACTGATACTGATATCCAGTGGGCAGGGAAGCTGATATGTTGATTTATATTTACATATTTTATGCTATTACATATTGTATTATTTATGACATATACACAAAATTGCTCAATAAGCTCATATTGTGCAAAATTTAATTGTAAACTATTTTAATATAACTTAAAATTGACAATAAATAAATACATAAAATCTATATTGTTTTTTGAAAATCTCAAAATTGCCAAATATCAGGTACAGCTGAGGTCAAAAGTTTACACCTTCAAAATCATGAAAAATGTTAATTATTTCACCAAAATAAAAGGGATCATACAAAATGCATGTTATTGTTTATTTAGAACTGACATGAATAATATATTTCACATAAAGGATGTTTACATACAGTATAGTCCACAAGAGAAAATAATAGTTGAATTTATAAAAATCACCTGGTTCAGAAGTTTACATACACTTGATTCTTAATACTGAAATCATACCTCAAAATCATCTCAAAATTATACAGTCATTGCTGGAAAAGGGTTAAAATACACAAAAATTGATGGAAAACCAAAGAATCTGTGGGACCTGACTGATTTTTTTTTTCTGAAGAAGAGCAGCTGTGGATCATTCAGGTAAGAACACAGTTTTAAGAATCAAGGGCATGTAAACTTTTGAACCGGATATTTTTTATAAATGCAACTATTATTTTCTCTTGTGGACTACATGTAAACATCTTTTATGTGAAATATCTTATTCAGGTCAGTACTAAATAAACAATAACATGCATTTTGTATGATCCCTCTTATTTGGGTAACATAATGAGCATTTTCATAATGATACATACGGTACAGTTTGAAAGTTAGGAGTCAGTATGATTTTCTTTTCTTTTTTTTTCAAATTAATACTTTTATTCAGCAAAGACTTGGCATTAAATTAAAGAAACGGTAAATAATAAAGAAAAGTAAAGAAATTTCTGTGCTGAATTCTTTCAAAAACACTGACCCCAAACATTTGAACAGTAGTTTATGGACACTAGTGCACCACTTCTCTACAGTTACCGCTGGACACAATTGAATAGCTGTCATATTCTTGAGGTTTTTGCTAGCCAAGGTTAGGTTTTGAGGTGAGTACAGATGAAGTTTGGGCCCCAAACGCTTTTATTCATCTTCAGTACAGTTTCATGCATATTGCAAAAACATATGAGAATGTTATATACAAGATAAAAATGCACACTGGTAGGTGTTAAGTTGTGTGTGGATTATTCTGACCTTTTGACCCTGCCTTAACAGTAAGCAGAGACTAAACCCTGTCAGCAACTGTTGGCTTAATGATAAACCTCATTTTTATGTTCATGCAGAAAGTTGAAAAATGTGGTATGCTCTCACATACATGAGACAAACACACTTTCCAGGCAGAAATTTAATGTTGAGACTCCAGGCTGATTGAAACAGGACTTTGATGCTTCTAGAGAATAAAAGAGAAGAACCTTTTGAAACAATTTTCACATCAGCGATCTCTATCATACACAATCTTGCCATTTACATCTTTGTTTTTTTGGCTTCAAACACTCTTAGCAGGAAGCATAAGAAGCCTTTAATTTCCCTCTTTAATCAACACTTGAAGTAACATTTTCTGCTCTTGTTTTTTGCTCTATCGATTGTCTCTCACTTGCAATTTATGCTGGAAAACCAGATTTTTGTTTTTGTTACTCTGAACAGAGAGCAGAGAAGCGAACTGGGAAGCTTATTCTCAACCAAACATGCGGTCGAACATACCAAAGTCCAATCTGCTCACCCGTTATTATCTGCAAAATTATACCAGAATGAATTTAATGAATATGTCTTTGCCATCTTGATATCGTACCATCAGCGACTGGGATTATTGCCCACGGTGACCTCTTTGCAGCCTGATGAATATGGATATGATAGGTCCAGCTTGAATAAAATGCTCAAACGCGAGGGATGTCAAAGAGAGCGTGATGAATAATGCATATCCGTGTCTCCGGGGTGAGTTCAGTAATATCAACAATTATTAGAAATGACCCCAGTGTCTCCACTGAAAGTACACATTCATTACAGCACTTCCAGGCGAGTTCACTTCGGAATAAGCATAAACAAGTGTCCGATGTCGTTAATAGTTCCATCGCACTAAGTTACCTGGACTTGTATCCCGCGATGTAATTAAAACTCTCGCCTCTGGTTCGGAAATCACAGGAATGCATCTCTGATTATCCGCCTTACTGTATCAAGGCCTCTAAGCTGCTTGCTGTCCTCCCATTCACGTATTTGAGCTTCATAAGATGTGCAAGGCCCGTCGGTTTGAATCCCTCAGCTGGGCGTTGAATGTCCGATCAGATTCTGCCTATATTCACTGAGTGCGCTAGAGAAAAAGGCTTTGAATTCAGCCTTAATTGGGGGGGATCCTTTGATGGTGCAGTCTGTGTAATAGCACGAGGGGGGGGAGCGTTCCCAGGCCGACTTCCGTCGCAGCCCATTTGCATTTCCTTTTTCCTAGGCTGCCAGAAACAACTCGTAGCTCACCTTCTAAATGCGCTCTTAATGAGAAGCAGACCAGGAGTGCCGCCGTAACCCCGCGGCGAGGATGAGAGATCCACACTTTTCTCCCCTTCTGGCCACCGGGAAGCTTTTCGTCAGCCAGGCCGAGCAGATTAAACGCGCCCTCCGTTGCGCCCGCCCTCCCACCACATCAATGATTTGCGCAAACTGAATTAAACAAAATGAAACAGAAGAGAAAGAGCTCTTTTCATGTTGCGGATCAACAAGCGTTCCCCAAATCCTCTTTGGAGTGATTTCTAACATATGCTGGGTAATTAAATGCAGCGCTGGAGAAGATGGGCCGCTTTTCATCTGCTTCCAGTCCGTACTGGTCCATGCCATGGCCATTTGTCATCAGTGCAGATGAAAGTCATTGGGTTGGCAGTCACAACCTGGGCTCTGGTGCCAACCTCGTGAGTGCGGGTTTGCACCTGAACGCCCACAAATGGAGATGGTGAAGAAAGTGAATCGGGTCTTTTCAGATAATTAAGGCTGAGGGCATTGAGGGTGTCTAGTCACAGAGGTGCTTTTTAATAGAATCCGTCTGAGTCTTTCTCATATGGTGAGTGATATGAGCTGACACCACTGAATCTAATGACAGGGAATAAGGAATCCTCCACAATAAGGCCGAGATCTGACTCGCACTTCCTCGGCGAAGAGCAGCTCGGCAACACAATAAAATACCATTTGCATTTATATAGCACTCTGCAGGTGTTGATTCAGGTGAAATATTACAACAGGAGGAAGAATCCCACACCACGAGAGCACATTGAAAGGCACTGGCAAATAGATCCAGTATGTAAAAAGCTATCAAGTACAAATGACTGCCTTTCCTCACAGATTCAGCCGTTTGCCTTTATTATAGACTGGATTTTAGACCGGCTCTTGATTACCCGGGGTGGTAAGATGGTTTTAAAAGCAAAGGAAAATGACATTGGAAAGCGCTGCATCACTTGAGCCCGGAACAGGGAAGACAATGCACGTCCCGGTTCTGTCGTTAGCCGTTAGAAGTCGCAAACAAAAAGCATTGACGTACGAACGGCTCCGGAATGCCAAGCTGGGTTTCTTTCACCTTTAAACGGTGAGTCAAGGGTATCTCTAAGGCAATTGTCACTTTAATGAGACCGTGTGGGTCTATGCTTATGTGCTTACGCAGCGATTAATGACAGCTGACAAACATGTAATATGGTTCACTTCAGTCTGCTATGCTAAAGGTTTGTGTTAAAAGCACATTTGACGGTAAAACACTGAGTCTGACTACAACTACAGTTTTCGAAGGTTACAGCTGTTCGAAATTAATAATAATGATAGAGGCCCTTGCTTTGAATGACTTCAGCACATCTGCAACTGCAGGACATCACTAGTGTTATCTTGGTCAATCTTGCAGTTCTTTTTTCTTTTTATTTTTCATCTGTGAGGATACAACCTAGCAATCTGCCAGGACCTTGCTTGCTAATCTAAGCACATAGCGCTCCAAAATATGACTACACTTATGCAGCATACGACCAGTGTGATTTGAACATTCAAATCTAAGTTCGTGCTGCCGCTGACCTAAAGAGAGCCACTGTCATGTATATGAATGAAATGGTTTCACAGTCTTTTCAACCACACAGTTCATTATTTCTGTGTTACAAACAGAAGTACTGGGATAAAAGTTCATAGTCTGGATATAAAATCTGATATGTACGGTAGAGATCAAAACAGAGTAAATCATCCTTTTGAAAGTTTGACGATCCAAATAATAAGATTTATGATTCACTGATTCATCCAGTAATGATTCATCCAACTATATTTTGAGTGAATCACTGAATTATTTACTTATAAATTAGGCCTACATGTGATTTGTTTAGTTGTCTAATGTTTTTTTCTTCAGAATCGTAAGAGAACCACAACTTCCATTTAAAAAAACAACAAGCCAATTTATCCAGAATCGCGCAGCTCTATTTTGCAAACAGCTCTTAAGTGAATCTTGTTTTTATGTAGCCTGTTGTTTTTTTGTTCAGGGTATTCAGCTGCAACTAAATGTTTAGCAAAAAAAAGAAACAGAATAAATATGCTTAATATCATCTTTTATTCACATTGGAATCAAAACTGGGAATCGAAAAGAATCAGAATCAATAAGCAGAATCAGAATTGGAATGGATAATATTCTAACAATACCCAACCCTAGTCAACTCTTCTTCCAAGTTTCTACTATAGCTTGGTAACTGTAGTGGGTTTCTTAGCCAGAACTTTGTCATCAAGGTTTTTCCAGAGATTTACAGTTGGTATATGTAATTATGTTGATATTCTTAGCTTAAAGAAACTGCTTTACCTGTTTTGCAGTGTGACGGGGGCATTGTCTTGCATTAAAATTGTAGGCTGATTTGGAGATGCTTGTTGCGGAAGGAGGTTCTGATAAACATTTGCTTTCACCTTACCAAGTAGCTGTACAGGAGGCCCAACTCCCACTGCAGAAAACATTCACCAAATCATGACACTTCCTCCTCCACCTTTCACTTACTTCTTTACATATTTGGGCTTCAGTCTCTCATAACAAAAGTGAACTTTGGACCAGTTCTCCTCTGTCCACAAAACATGTTCCTGAGCTTAGCCTTTTCATTCTCCCACTGATGAGAGGTTCGTTCACTGCAGAAAGCGTTTTTCTTTTAAACGTCCAGAGACAGATCCTTACTCTGTTCAGCACTGAACTAGCAAACAATTGACCTATCGGTAAGCTCCTCCCCTTGAACGCAGATGAGCCAATGGCATTTGAGTATCAGCTTCACGGAGACTGGAACTCGGACATCATTTGATGGTCTTTATGCTACAAACATAATAAAACAATGTGCCTAGGGTACTTGTAAGACTGATTCCAGGTATCCAGAGAGGATTGGCAATGGAATTTGGAATTTATTTTATATTTCAACATTCATTTTCTGGTTGTCATTCTCTCATGAAGTGGCAGTTTTCATCTGCTCAGGCTGTTAATTTCTGATAATATAGTTAATATCTCTGGCTAAAACTAGCTAACGTTAAAGTTAGTGAGTCAATGCTAACATACAAACCTAAGCTAATTAGTCTCACGTCATGTACAGAGTAGGTCAAAAACACATAAACAAAGGTCTACATTTCAGTGCCTCTCCACACCCTTATGAAAATTAACCATGGTTTTATTATAGTAAAAGTGTAGTAACTATGTTTTTTTGGTTTACCATTTGTATAACCATAGTTTTACTGCAAATACCATGGTTAAACGAGAGATATCTGAACGATCGTAACATGAGATATCTCCCGTTTGCATTGCGATCACTTCCAAATTATTCATGTTACACACCATATTTATTTTATAATCATTTATATATCCTTCCATGGCATATTTAAGTCCTACTTGAATGCTCTTCGTTGAAAGGTGGTCCTTCTGTGTTCAAAAACATCTTCGGACAAGGTTTTCACACTGACAGCTTTCATTGTAAGAAAGTGGACAACTCCGATTGTTTGTCCAAGGCAGCAACAGTAATTAAGGGGGGCAGAGCTTATGATAGGTCAATTCCAACTGTAGTGTTGAACCAATTCCCAACTGAGAATCTCCACATTATCCCGTCTTCGCGTTAATTTGTCTTACTTGGACGACCAGCCTTTTTGGGGGACTTGAATAAATTAGTGCAATCTCAATGAAAATTAGATGAATACTGCCAGTTAAATAGGGTTTGTTGTATAATTAAGGACATTAGAACCAAGTGCCAGATTAACACCAACAACTTGCAGGTACCCGTAAGTGTTCTCTAATTTTGAGTTCTTTTTCAAATATCTTAGTTTTTTTATACTGTGCTTCCAAATTCCAATTAATTTATGGAATATGCATAAAAACTGCCCTCCTGTCAGGATAACTTCAAATAGGACTAAGCAGTGACCTTAAAATTAGGAAATTATAGGCTTTTCTCTAATGGGTTTGTCAGTCAGCACTGTTTCTTCACACTTCACACAGATTGTGCTATTTGATTTTTTATGAGCAACACATAATCAAACAAAGTTAGACAACTTGCAACCTCTAACAATAATGAAAAAACAGAAAAAAGTTGCAAAATGCAAACATTTAGTTGCAGTATGGAGCCCTGTTAATCTATAATTTGCACATTTTTTTACGCTAATTATGGTATAAAACGTTTCCTATCGTTGTTTGTCTCAAGATAACAGCTCACATCCTTTGTGTGTCTTGCAGTGCATTTAAGGCAGATGAATGCAAGAGCTGTTTTTGGCGCTTAAAGTTTTGAGGGTAAATCCAAGGTGACAAAGATATGAATAAAACAATGCAGTGGCATCTCCCCTTCCTGAACCATTACCTAGCTCCAGCTTTGTCTAGCACTCATGGCGGTACTCACATTGAAGACACTTTTCAGTGTGATCTTTTTTTTCATTCAGACTGGCATCAGAATTAGAAACTAAAAATGTATTCCTAATGTTTTCCTAACAAAATATTATGATACAAAACAGATAATGACATTTTAATGCATCTAATCAGTTAGGCTTAAATCCCTCAGCTTTAGAATGGTGATGCTAATGAAGCTCGAAAGCTAATTGCAATAATGCTAACCAGCAGCTATGTGGAAAACTCGTAGATGATTCTTAAACAAACCAGATGCTGAGTCACTGTGCTAACCTTGATGCGGTGGGAGTTTCCCCTGTTCGTCAGCCCGCAACAGAGCGCAGTCATCCTCAAAGAGCAATGCTAATCATGCTATCACTGCAAAAATAGGTTACCCTCTCCTCCAGGAAATGACAGAAAGTATGAAGGTTGTTTGATCCAGTACTTGAAGCTAATATGACTAGAAACAGGAACATAAAGTAGGCCTACTGTTGCCATTCAGAGTTATTTTATGATAATTTACCACTGTTTTTGCATAATGTCTAACTGTGGTGTTTTTATAAAGACTGTAGAAGGTAGACAAATAATGGTGATAAAAAGTAAGCACTGCTGTTTTGTGACTGTCAACAGTTATAAACTGTAACTGCAAAATATATTTCCTTAATTAGTTGTTTAGTATGAGTCTACAACATTTCTTGGCAAAAGACCATAGTCAAACATGGTGAATGTGCATTAGTCTCCACACAGTTCATATTTACAGTATAATACCACTTTTTAAAATGTTTATAAAAGAAGTCTTTCATGCTCAACAAGGCTGCATTTATTTAATCGAAAATACAGTAAAAACATTGAAATATTATTACAAATTTTAAAATAATGTTTCTATTTTATTGTATTAAAACAGAATTTATTCCAGTGGTGACAAAGCTAAGTCATTACTTCAGTCTTTAGTGCCACAAGATCCTTCAGAAATCATTCTGATATGCTTAATGTGGTGCCCAAGAAATATTTCTTGTTATTATCAGTGTTAAAAGAAATGTTGCAGCTTAATATTTTGTATTATGTGTACATGTTCAGTGCTGGGGAGTAACTAGTTACATGTAACGCAATTTACGTAATTTAATTGCAAAATAAATGTAGCTGTAATCTGTTACAGTTACTGAGAAAAAATGTGCAATTAAATTACAGATACTTATGAAAATTTTAATGACTACACTGTAAAAAATAAAAAACACAATTTGTTGAGTCAGCTTAAAATAATTTGTTACCCTGCTGCCTTAAAATGTTAAGTTCAGTCAACTAAAATAAGTTTAGTCAACTTGAAATGTTAAGTTGTACTAAGTAACAACTTAGATATTTGTGTTTGCTAAACTTAACAGATGGGTAAGTAACCCAGCTGCCTTAAAATTTTAAGTTGATTCAACTCAAATATATAAGTTGTCACTTCTACTAATTTAACATTTCAAGTTGAATAAACTTTTTTTTTTGAGTTGACTGAATTTAAAATGTTAAGGCAGCCAGGTTACAAATTATTTTAATTTGACTCAACAAATTGTTTTTTTACAGCGTACCAAGGGAGTTACATCTGAATATTTTCACACAAACTCATACAGATTTAATTTGTGTAGGAGTTTAGGACACATGCTTATTCAATAAAGTTTTCTTAAATGGACTGTTTTTTTCCAAGGCATTGTTAGATGTGTTTCCTATTGTAACTATGCAAAGATTTGATTTCACCTTTAACCTCAGAACAAGTAAAAAGAGGTGCTAAAGTCATATTTTGTGGTGGCTGAGCTTTAAAATTAAATTATTATAATCTTAATTCAAGTGATGAAAGGCTTTTGAAAGTCTGACAGTAATCAGTGTTGAGTACTAAGATTAACCCCGCCTGCTTTAAATATTTGAAAATGATTAACAGTTGAAATTTAGAAACGTAATCAAAAAGTGATTAATGTTATATTACATATTACATTTAATAAAGTAATTGAAATAGTTACACTACATTTTAAATAGGGTAACTTACATTTCCAAAGTAACCTTCCCAACAAAGGAGTAATTTCTGCACTATATGATGTGGCTTACTTTGCAGTGCTTAATTCGCAGACAAGAGGCATGTTCATTGCTTTGATTGAGTAGATGTAGTTAATTAAGGGAGGCACCATCTGTAATATATCTTGCTGTGCAATTTTAGTCACAGCTTCTGAATCGCTATGGAGAAATTATACTAAATCAGAGAGAACGTCTCGCCAGTGCCGATCACTCCAGCAACGGCACTCATATCAGTTGTGTTATTTATTACGAAGTTCGTTTCAGTTTGAAAGTCACTCATTAGGTGGGACTGTGAGGAAAGTAATTGATGTGCGCTGGCAGGCAAGACACTTCCACGTTTGCCACATCCATAATCTTTCCGTATTTGGAGGAAGCGAGAGCGGGTAGGAGAGGGAGCGTCATATTAAGGGCACCCCTGCAGGATCCAAGAAGGAGACAGATGAACATAAATTAGCTGTGTGTAAAACAGGCAACGTTTGTAATCTCACAACGTAATTGGGCTCGCTGGTTTGCCAGAGACAGATGACAGGGATGTAATGACAGTCTTCATTTATCTTCTTTATTGTGGTGGAATGCGTTGGCAGCGTGAGACTGGTGCCGGTCCAGATGAAGGAAACGTTGCGTTGTGCTATCATCCCCGTCAACAACAACCCACATCGCTGATTTACACACTCAGACATAGCATGACTCAGCCAGTTCGTTAGGGGCGGCAAGATTGCCGGCAGGTCTAACTAAAGGCTGAGAGAAAAAAGGTGAGCGCTCATCCCAAGACTTCACGGTCCTAACTGGCTTCCTTGAGCAGTTTCCTCCTCAGGCTCGGTTCCTCTTTCCTCTCGTTCCTGTTTTAGCCTGTTGTTCTTGTTCTCAGCAGCCCATTAACGTGCACCTTCCTCGTCTCTCCTTCTCTCCACTTTCTTAGTTCTTTTTTATCTCTTTCTCTGTGCTAAAAAGAGCCCAAAGGCCGAGAGATAGTGGACTGAGTCAAGAGACGACCTCAGAGTTGCATAGGAGAATGATTCACATGTTTTTTTTGTATTCACACGCACACAAACATATACAATAAGCTGTGCTCAGAGAGCTGTCTGGGAACATTGATAATATTGATTTGCCATAACAAGTTTCAGTGTTGTTTTCCTTCCTCTGTTGCAGTATTTTCTGTTGAAACAGGAAGTTTGGGTGGGTCATATTGAAGAGACTTATTTTATTTAATTTTTTTTTTTAAAGAATCATGAATCAAGATTTGCTACTTGGTAGTTGGTTGCATTTAGTATTAGGGTGA
Organism: Labeo catla; assembly: GCA_012976165.1. NCBI lineage: Eukaryota > Metazoa > Chordata > Actinopteri > Cypriniformes > Cyprinidae > Labeo > Labeo catla. The sequence goes on along the minus strand of VONZ01000023.1, from coordinate 871,506 downwards.
GGGACAATCTCATCTCATAGAAAGATTTGATTGGACACTTCAAAGTAATGCAGAATGAGCCATTAATTATTATATTTTTTATATTTTGGTAATACTTTAGTATAGGGACTTATTAGCATGACTATAATTAACATATTGGCTGTTTATTAGTACTTATAAAGCACCTATTCTCCATGACCATATTCTACATCCCTAATCCTACCCAATACCTGAACTTACCAAACTACCTTATTAACTATTAATAAGCAGCAAATTAGAAAAAACTCAAAATATGTGTTTGAAAGTCAATTTTGTGAACATTTAGGAGTACACTGCTCTTCAAAGGTTTATGTGTAGTAAGATGGATTTTTATGCTTTTTTATTTTCTTATTCTCTTATGCACACCAAGGGTGAATTTATTTATTCAAAAATACAGTAACAGTGTAATATTATGAAATATTATTACTATTTAAAATAGCTGTTTTCTATATTTATGAATTTTAAAAGTTTTTTTTCTGTGATTCTGCAAAGCTGAATTTTCAGCAGTCATTAATCCAGTGCTCAAGAAACTTTTCTTCTTATTAATGTAGTGCTGCTTAATATTGTAGTGGAAACTGTGATGCTTATTTTAGAATTCACATATGAATAGAACTCAAAAGAATGGCACTTTTTAAATGGAATCTTTGTAACATTATAAATGTAGTTAAAGGGATGCTTCAGTTTCAATTTCAGTTAAATTTTCACCCAAACTTCACCCAAAAATGAGAATTACCCCATTATTTACTCACCCCCATGGCATCCTAGGTCCATAATCTCTAGCTTTCACTACCTGCTGTACAAAACACAAAAAGGAAAATGTTGGAGAATTTAGATATAAGTTAAAACTAGCTTTCCTTTGCTGTAAACAAAACTTGTTTCTCATGAGACTAGCATATTCTCACCAAAGCTGCTGAAATGTCACTCACTTATGAACGCCCACACGATAATTAACGGAAGCTAGAGATTACGGTTTATAAAGTTAAATATGGATATTTGTCTTATACAAATACAAATGCACTGATTCACTTTAGAAAGGCCTTTATTAACCCCAGGAGCTGTGTGGAGCTTTTTTTTTATAATGGATGGATGCACTTTTTTGGATTTACAAATATCAACACCCATTCACTGCCATTATAAAGCTTTTTTTTTATGTAACTCCGATCATATAAAAATCATACATACCTAGGATGGCTTGAGGGTGAGTAAATTTTCATTTTTGGGTGAACTATCCCTTTAATGTAACAACTTTTTGAACTTCTGAGAATGGTAATACGATGGTAATATGCATGACAGCTTAATTCAGATGAAAAGATATATACAGTTATCGCAATCATTTTAGAAGAGTTTGTGAGCTGGAGTGGTATAGCTGAGCACACAGAATCTAATGATCTGCAGTCATCATCACGCTGAATTATGGTCAGAATAAGCATCTGAAAAAATAAACGCAGAGCTGAGCCACACAACAGTCATCAGACCGGAGTTGGCCTTGGAGAATTGCCAGCACTGACATCCAAACACACATTTACTTTGATTAATTAGCCTCAAATGTCATTAGCACACTCGGTTCCTGCACTGAAACCATTGTAATTTTTGATTAACTGACATCATATGTGGAGCAGCGCTGTTTTATTGGCAAGTAAACGGCAACCTAAACCAGATGTGACTAGATGGGAGCTTTTTTCCTTTTTGCAGTCCTGTGGTGTGACAAATGAATTAAAAATACAATTCCGTATAGAGAATGTGGTCATAAACCACATGCGTAATATAAAATCATTAGAATAATGCCATTTAAAATGGTTTTAGATGAATTATAGCATGTCACACCACAGGACACTGCTTGCCATCTTCCCAAATTCAGTCGTGGGTTCACTTGGTCCCATGAACATAATACAGCTATGACGCACCAGCCAATCATTGTGACTCTGTCTGTGAAAAACAGCATCATAAAGACTTATGATATGACAGGACAGCTTATATGAAGCAAACAAGTTGTCTTTTCATACCGGCTAGATCTTGTACATGAAAGCATTGTTCCACAGTGAAAGACAGTCTCTTGAGAAATGTGGATTTAAAGACAAAAAAAATGTTAGATTTATATGAAGAGAAAGGAAAGGGAGAAAAAGCTAAGGACTTGGCTTGTAATTCCCCAGAGAAGGAAATAAAGTCTTTCAAGAAATAAACAAGTAAATAAAATCACTCACTGTTGGTGACGGAAATACCAAATCAGCTGCCATAAAATGGTCACGGCATGAGAAAAGGCTCATGATGAGGATATCTGGACTGTGAATTAAATTGGACAGCTTTTATGGTTTATTACAAATGTGCATTTTTGGCACTATTTAAACACAATGGTTAATATAAAACAACACACCATGCATAATTGTCAGGCTTCTCACAAAACAACTGTACGCTCATAAATCTGACTAAACATTCAGGACTGACCGTGAGATTTCTGAGATTGCGGTTCATGTTTTATTCTTTTTTTAAGTCTGAAATGCAGCAACAGAACTTTAAGCCATATTCTGTATAACAACGAAAGGTAGAAACGAAAGGTAGGTTCATGTGTTCTGAGATGTGTGAGGAAGAATAACTTGTGAGTTTTGACATTTATTCAGTCCATTCTCTTTTGTTGACTTGCACAAATCTGCTGGAGACGGTTTATCCCCATTTATTATTTAAAGCACTGCAGAAGTACTTTCTCACGAGTAAACACAATTACTGGCATTATTCATTACTATGCTAACTAGACAACTGTTACAGTGATAATAGATATGAATGACTGTTTTCTCATTTCTTCTTTTCCCATAGCTTCATTCGGATGTGGACAAAGGTGAGGGCAAAGTGAAATACGTGCTCAATGGTGAAGGTGCAACCTCCATTTTCACCATCGATGAGAACACAGGCGACATACATGCCACGAAACGCCTGGACCGGGAGGAACAGGCCTACTACACCCTGCGAGCTCAAGCCAGAGACCGTGCCACCAACTTGCCAGTTGAACCAGAGTCTGAATTCGTTATCAAAGTGCAGGATATTAATGACAATGAGCCCAAGTTTCTGGATGGCCCTTACAATGCTCAAGTACCCGAAATGTCTCCTGTTGGTAAGTGCCTTGGAGTGGTTCATACAAAACCAATCACCAAAGAAGGATGTTAGGAATACACAATATATATGCAGATTTTTAAAATGATTTATTAGTATTAGTAGGCTTTGAACATTCAATTGTGCATGCTCATTTTCTTTAGGTGTCCCTTGTGTGATGTCAAAAGGTAATACAAACATAATAAAGTTCTTGTTGAAAAATGCTAATAGACTTAAGGCAAGACACTACAGACGAAAAAATCTGATTTTTTAAAACTGTTCCATTCACAACTGGCCACTTATATGTGCGGATATATATCCGATCTTCAATTCCCGCGCTGTATGCAAATATAATGGAGTTCACGTCAACAAAATCAACAGATATGGGCTGCATTTTATTCATCATACTTAATTTCAAGATCAAAGACCGAAGCAGGAGAGAGCGCGGCATCAGCACTTTAAAGATAAGTTAGTCTTACTATTTTTAATGAAGATGCTTGTGTATCAAGCATTTGCGACTTACTTTCACTTTCATTTGCGGCAGTTTGCGCGTCGGCTTGCTGAGGAGCTACTCATCCGTGGCGACGCCTGTAGCATTAGCGCCGTCATATCTGGCTATGGCACGCCATGCAGCCTATAACACGCTCTCACAAGTTTTTTTTTTTTTTTTTTTAACCTTTTGGGAGAAATACTATTAAGGGTACATATGTGATTTCAACAACCTGATACATTTGTCCAGTTTCATCTGAAATGCGTCCCAGACGTCCTGAAGTGGTTTGAACGATTGGCAGGGTTGCCAGGTTTTCACAACAAAACCCGCCCAAGTTGCTATTCAAAACTAGCCCAAAAGTAGCCCAGTTGCGTTTTGAAGGAGGCAAGGTTCCCCTGGTAAAATAAGCATTCAAGGGGCTAAATATTACTTTACTGGGGTAGCTTCAAGCCGCGGACATGAAAAACAACTAGCGACAACAGTGTAGTAGCCCAAGGAATTTACAAATGGTCTTTTTACGATCGGAAAACAATCTGATCGGAGAAAACGCATAATGTGACCAGGTGTAAACAGGCCAAAGTGTTGTTTCTTAGTAGTTTGAAAGAAAACGTCCAAAATACACTTGTAGATTTAAAAAACAATACATAGAGGCTAATGTTTTTTTTTTTTTTTTCTCATGCACTGAGCCAGAAATCTCCATTTTAGTAGCACTTAAATACACCAGACTTCACAGTTTAATCCTATCTGTATTCTAAAGGTTTTTACTGAGGGGTTTGTTCATATATCATTTCCCTGGTTTTATAAGATTTTATTCCTTTAAAAAAACACATGGTTTGTTTATAACTTATTTTCTGGCTCTTGCCAGTATTTTGTGATTTATGGAGTGCTAAAAAGAGGTTTCCAAAATCCTTTGGCTTTAATATGTCAGCAAAATGAAACAAAAATTTTGGCTTTATCCAGTATTCAGATTTCTGTTCTACAAATGTATTCAAATGAGCATATATGTAACTAGATAAGGCATCTTTTGCATTTCAAAATATAACGTTTCAGAAAACTTCTAATATTTTGCAGTTCTTAATGTAATCAATTAACTGAAGAAGGTGATGATACCTAGTAGTAATAAGATTACCTTATCCACCTGGGGTGCATTGCCTTATTAACAATAGTTGTTACATTTATCATTTATCTCTATCTCAAAACTTCAAAAATTTTCCATACAGTACATTATTATGATGTTAGCTTAAATTCACTTGACATATTTAAACAAATGTTTTATTTTTAAACTGAATGAACAAAATAGTACATTTATCAGTAGGTTAATCAGTGAGATTAAAGAAATGTAATCTTATCATATCAGCCAGGATTTAAATATTGGTGCATCCATAAGACATCCAGTTTCACACTGATTATTGGTAATTGTGTCACGTATTTGTTTAGGTATTGAGGGTTAGCTGTGGATCACCTAAGAACAGTAATATACATAATGAAGGCCCCTGGTACAGGGCACTTGTTTGTCAGTTCGACCACGCAGAGCGTAGTAGCTGACAATCACACGAGCATTGACATGCTTTTTTATAAGAGCAATTAACATGCTGGCTGCCACTGTCTGTCCAACGGCGTGAACAAAGCCATTAGCCTCTGTGAATGCAAGCGACCCTTGTCCTCAATGACTGCTTTATAGATCCATTTAAATTCATTAGCAGTCAAGCGGTGATGAATGGATTTGATTAACGAGAAAATGATTAATTTAATTTGGTAATTAAGAAACAGGAGATTGTTTGCAAGTGTGAGGACCACAACCTAACCCAGACACCTCTCCCTCAAGCCAGACGTCAGCATGAGGCCGAATGGAAATTCACAACATATGCCTTATACTCCCATCCAATCACTTTCACACATTGCGGTTTCGCTATGATGTGTATTTAAGGGCTGACCATATGCCGGTGTCCTTAACTGGCTATAAATGAGCCTGCCTGTTGAATCTAAAGAGCCTGAAATGATTCTGCAGAGGTACAAGGTTACCTATAAGAAATGAAATCACATCGCACCATCAGATAAAGAGTAACACTCATTTGGCCTCGGTCCCTGCGGTGAGGTGTTGCCATGGCACTGCGTTTTGTACACTCAGCTGTGCCTCCAGATGCTTAGGTTACCAGTATGACAACATCTGGGCCTGTCCCCAAATGTCTCCTTTACTTTTTTACAAGCAAACGCATTTAAGGATAATCTGCGTTTCTGAGGAACACCGCAGTCTGGAGAGGCCTGTAAATTGTGCTCAAATGAAGGCCTGGTACTTTCCATTAGCCATTTTACAGTTTAAATCAAATCTGGGAAATATCAGTAAGCCAGTAAAGCAGAGCTAAACTTCCCTTTGTGCTCCACTTCTACAAAATAAATGATCAAGTATAGAATCTACAGCATAGAAAGTATAAAACCTTTTAGGTTTTTGACTATTTACATATAACAGCATTATGTAATTTCATTACAAAATAAATGTAAATGTAATCTGTTACAGTTACTGAGAAAAATGTGTAACTAAATTACAGTTATGAAAATGTTAACGATTACAAAGGTGGTTATATCTGAATACTTCTTGTATTAATATTTATTATTTCCTAAATCTGTATTTAACCTCAGACCAAAAGTAATCAAAGTACAAAGAGGTGCTAAAGTCAAATTTTGTGGTGGCTGTGCTTTAAAATGTAATATTTAAATCTTAATTGAAGTGATGAAGGATTTTAAGAAGTCTGACAGTAATCAGTGTTGATTACTACTGTAAGGTTAACACTGCCTGCTTTAAATGTTTGAAAATGATTAACAGTTGAAAACATTTGTTAGAAATGTAGACAAGTAATCAAAAAGTAATCCAATGTAAACAGTTACATTGCCTTAATAAAGTAATTAAAATACTTACACTACTTATTACATAATATAGGGTAACTTTCAAAGTAATTTCCAAAGTAACCTTCCCAACACTGGGATTATGTGACACTGAAGTGTAAGTAATGGCCCTAGTGAAAAATGTAAATATGCTAAAATGTTTTTCAAATTACATTTATTTCATGCTAAGTATACTACGAATACATTAATTGTAATTGAAAAAAATATTAAAATAATATTAATAATTAATAAATTACATTAATTGTCCAGAAGTAGTGCTGAAGTCCAACTAAAGATATGCTTAAATATATCAGATTGTGCTAAAGTAACTATTGCAAGTATACTTTAGGTACACTTTAAATATTTTGCATTTAAAGACCCATATTATTTAAAGATCATACAATCCTCATCAGTCGTGACATTAAAACATATTTAGGCTTAATTTTAAGAAATGTGCATTGTGCACAATTAGTACTCCAAATGAAGTTAAATTCCAACTTTGTTTATAACTTTTATATCAGAAAGCCTCAAGCGATATGTCAGTAAATATGTTAATAGACTTGAACTATACTTAGTATAAAATAAATGTGGGGGTTACTGAAAATTCAGCTTTGTTGTCACATATATATTTTAAAATATGTTTAAATATAAAACAGTTATTTGAAATAACACCTAATTAACACTTAAAAGAGTAATATATTTAAAATGCATTTATTTTAAGTATAGTTCATGTCTGTTAACATATTTACTGACGTATCACTCAATACTTACTGATATGAAAAATTGTAATTAAACTTTATTTGAAATACTACTTCTGCGCAATGCATTCTTAATATTAAGCCTAAAATGTATTTTAATGTCACTATTGATGAGAATTATATGATCTTTAAATGCAAAATATTTAAATTGTACCTACAGTATACTTGCAATACTTCCACTTTAACACAATCAAATATACTTAAATATATATTTAGTTGGACTTCAGCACTACTTCTGTACAATTAAAATGCATTAAGTACAAAGCTAGTTGTTCCAATTTAGCAGACTTTAAATATATATAGTGTACTAAAAGTACAACTGCAAGGTATTTTTATTAATTGTAAAATATATAAATGTATTTGTAGTATAATTAGCATGAAATGAATGTATTTTTTATACTTTTTAGTATATTTATTTTTTTAATAGGGTGTTTTAGTTTGTTTTTGGTCAAATATCGAATAAATGCAGCTTTGGGGAGCATATCAGACATCTTTCAAAAACAATAAAAATCTTACTGTCCTCAAACTTTTGAACAGTCGTATATGTGCTGCAGATGTCCAGATTCTATCACTGTTGGGAAAAAGGCAATAAAAACAATAGAAAGCTAGTATAAGATAAGATAAGGAAAAGGCAAGTGCAGGCCACATACAGAATTGTATTTAAAGTGTGTGTTTGGCTTACGATTAGATTTGTTTTGTCCTTCTGGGTTTTTTGCAAGGATGCATGGCTTAATGAGAACTGAGGCAACACCCGCTCAGTACTCTGTAATCAAGACAGGCACAAGAATACAAAATACTACAGAAGCCTACCCAAGATATGTTTCTATCTAAGTTACGTTTGTAATTTATGCGAAAAATGTGAAAAACAATTGTGAAAATAATTTACAGATAAAGTGGCGTTTCCATCCCATGTGTTCAAGAGAACATAATCGTAATTTCTGGGGAAATTGACGCACAATGGAAATGAAAGTTGTTGTCACTGGGGAAGCCACTGTGGCTCTTTTATTAAATGTAATTACTTACAAAACGCTCTAATGAACTTCATGTACGCTAGCGATCAGCGGCAGATGCCTCGTTTCTGTGACTGACAGCGTGTCGGATGATTCAGGGAGGCAAGAGCAGCCTCTTTAAATGCATATCTGGGAATAAATTACATTTTATAATATATAGTAAACAGTTATTTGAAGTTCTAAACATATTTCCACAGTGTTGTTTTTACTGTATTTTTTAAATCAAATAAATGCATTCTTAGAGAGTCTTCTGTCAAAAACAATAGACATCTACTTATGTGCATCCTGTTGTCTCTTTATTGGTTTACTCCAGCCTGCTCATGTTTTTGTGATAGTCTACATCAGATTTCAGTTCTGTAATCAACTGAGGCTCAATGCCAATGTATGCCTGGTACCATTTTGACCAAATTGCGTGGATAATTTGTTCCAGGCACATCTGTGGTTGAGGTTAAGGCGACTGACGCAGATGACCCAACATATGGAAATAGTGCCAGAGTCGTGTACAGCATCCTTGAAGGACAACCCTACTTCTCAGTGGAACCAAAGACAGGTACGTACAAAGTGCAAATTTCATTGCACTAAAATATTATCCAGCAGCATGTTTTTGAGCCTTTCTCACCAATTAGGTAAACAGTGTATACAATATTCAGACTGTTTCTAAAAACAGAAAAGCACCACACGCTTTCTGTTGTCACTTGAGCGACAAGCCTTTTCAAAGCTATGACGCGGTAACCACCAATTCCTGTGATGGAAATATGGAAACGTCAAGAGACCGCTGTTTTGATTGACTCACTTAAAGACAGAAAAAGTTGATGGGACTTGTGATGAAGTTACTGCCGCACATTACCACCTGATTACAGGGAATGAAATCCTTAATGTAATCAGCACTCTAGCTGTAACTGAGGTCATTTCCACATATGGACTCAATCAACAGGGTAAATTACAAACCTTGATTAAACTTTTTCTCCTTTTTCTTTTAAAGTGCGCAGCTAATTTTAGAGACGCCACCACAACATGTGGAGGAAAATGAAGCCAGATATAGCAAATAGCAGCGCTTATTGATTAGGATTTATCGTAGCTTTCTATGAGCGAAAGGAAGTAGGTACGATTTAATCACTCTCGTTGTGCCAAGCTATGATAATTCCGAAACTAACGGTGACTTGGAGTGGAAATTGATTTACAGCCCTGCACTGGCTTCAGTGAATTTGACTCATCGATGAGAGATCCATTATGATATGACCTAACAAATCTGGAAAAGGTTCTTGCTGTTTAGATTACTAAATGGTAATCCTATTTTAATTGATGAACACTCCATCTCCCTATAATGCAGAAGGGATGTGATCCATATTGTAATCTAGATGCTTTTTCACAGCTCTTACAGGCTAGGAGGATGTTATCATTACACAGTACATCTCATGCATCAACAAACCCCATATTTCCTACAGGATGCTCAGTAAAACAATCCGACTTTTTCTGTGCAGGAATTGTGAGGACGGCTCTGCCTAACATGGATCGAGAAGCACGGGACCAATATCTGCTTGTAATCCAGGCCAAAGACATGGTTGGTCAGATGGGAGGACTCTCAGGCACCACGTCGGTGACAGTCATGCTGACGGACGTTAATGACAACCCGCCACGCTTTTCACGAAGTATGATTCTTCTACCGGCTATAAAACGAATGTGGACCCTATCCATCATTAATGCATGCTGCTCCCCATTTAATTTTCATGCAAGCAATCTGAGATTTTTAATGACTCAGGCTGATCTTGTATTATAGAGATCAAGCGCTCGTTGTAGTTGCTGTGTAATTATCAGGTAGATGATCGTTGGAATAGAAATGAACAATCTTCTTGTATAACAGAGGATTTTTTAGATTATTGTCATAGTTATTTCTGCCCCTATTTTTAGCCGTATGATACCATCGCCGGCATCAGTATGTGTCCGGAAGTGTGTAGAGCTTAGACCGTCCTCCTGCTTGCTATATCTAGTGGCTTACCTGCTACGGAGCAGAGAGATACATTATTAGTTCAGACCTGGGCCTAACAGCTGGGTGATAAGGAAGGAAAAAAGAGAAATAGCATCATCAATAACCTCTGCGTGTGGGTGTGTGTGTTTGCCGGGCCCTTTTTTGCAGAATCCTATCAGTTTGCTGTGCCTGAATCCCTGCCTGTGGCGTCGGTGGTGGCCAAGATAAAAGCCTTGGATTCTGACATCGGACCAAATGCTGAGATGGACTACAGAATTATAGAGGGCGACGGCCTTGGGGTGTTCAGGGTCGCTCCAGACAAAGATACCCAGGAAGGAGTCATAACTCTACAGAAGGTAAGCCAGAGACAGCCCAAACCTTATATGTACTTTCAGTTCCATTGCTATGACAGGAAATAAGTGAAGGCGATAAATTTTTCATGCCTGTGAAGGGGGCACGATAAGAAAATGTGCTAGATGTAAAAAGTGTGTACTGTGTCTTTAGATGCTGTCAGAGGTTAATCTAAGTCTATGCGTATAGAAGACACTAACAACCACTGCGATCATTTGTAATATAAGACCCCTTTGAGTTCCTGTCAAAGCCATTTAGTCTGTGGCTGTCTGATGAAAGAACGCTAGCTGTAACATGCCTTAATGGTTTGCATCCTGTTGCTTCGCACACATCATAATGAAGCGCTGTTAGCGGCTGGTCATGACCATTATCACGACCTACAGCCCACCTACACTCGATTCCTGACATTTTGCTTAAAGGAAAAAAACTATCCAATCTGAATAACACTTATGCGACAATTTATTTATTGGCTTGTGTTTTTCAATTTTGGATAAACTAAACATCGCAGCTGTTTGTCAGATTTCCTGACAAATAGACCTCCGGCAGCCGGGATCCATGACCAGGCCTCCCAAATTGTCACCCCGGCTACCGGTGTCCCCCAGGGCTATGTCCGCAGCCCTCTATTGTTCTCGCTGTTGACTCTCTGCCTCGTTGCCAGGCACCCCGGCAACTATATCATCAACTTTAGAGATGACATCGCAGTGCTAGGGCTCATCAACAACAGTGATGAGATAGCATGCAGAGAGGAGATGAGAGATCTAGCAAAATGTTGAGGAGTCAACAACCATCTCTTAATGTCAACAAGACAAAAGAGATAATTGTTGACTTCAGGAAATCAACGGTGTTTGGAAACTGCTCTTCCTCTGACTGGAAGCCCCTACAGTGCAGACTGCTCAGCATGTTATTTCCCCTCAAGCAGTGTCTAAAGAAAGTCAGTAACACAGTGAAGGACAATACTTTGGCCTTCAGCTTTTTCTGCCTTTCTTCCTTCTGGGAGAAGCCTCAGGAGCACATACACTCCTGAACTACTGGACCCGAGAACAGTTTCTTCCCACAGGCGATCATGCTCCTCAACTGCTTTGACCCACCTTACTCCCACCCATCCCCTTGCTTATGTACCGTATGTTGTAGATATAAAAATTCATACAGAGGCAGTTCTTGAAGGCATTTTGTGAATTGTGAACTTAAAGCCCTATTATTTTCCAACTATCCCCTGAATAGTGTTTAATTTTTTACTATCATAGTGAAATGTGTTTTGATTTTAACACGTGTATTATTTATATATTTTTATATGCGGCAGTGACTTTTGCTCCCAAATCTAGTTTAGATGATTCACAGATTACTATATTTATGTTTTCTGAATTAGAATTCGGTTTGGTGTTGTTGTTTGTTTTTTTTTTGTAAGGCTTAAAGTAAAAAATGTGTAGGTGGTGTAGCTTTGCAAAGCTGTAATGCTTGAGGAAAAAATAATTGGAGTTTTGCAAAATAATTAGGGCCCGTGCAGCGGTGGTGTGAGGACCCTATTGGAATTGCTCAGATTTTTCTTCTTCTTCAAAAATAATCGCATTTTTGAGGGCCTAAACATGCCTGAAAACTCATGAAGCTGCACATATGCCAACAGTGGTGAAAATTTACATCTGATATGGGTTTTAGAAGTGGGTGTGGCTCGATAGCGCCACCTATAAAATTTCAACGAAGTGCCCCTCGAGCTATGTTTCACATACATGTACGAAATTAGGTAGACACATGTAATACACCAATACCTACGGAAAAGTCCTGCGTTACGAAGTCCGAAACCCAACAGGAAGTCAGGCATTGTATTTAAACAAACTCCTCCTAGAGATTTAAACAGATCAACACCAAATTTGGTCAGTCTAATCTAATGCTCTTTGTGACATTAAACTCTGAAATTTTCATTAAAGGGCGTGTCTAAGGCGGCCTGACAAATTTCGATGTTTTGCCATGAAAAAGGAAGTTGTTATAATTAAGGCATACAATGTCAAATCTGCCTCAAACTTCACATGTTTGATATAAGTCCTGTCCTGAACACATGCCCATGCCCATATTCAGTCATAGCCATAGCGCCACCTGCTGGCAACAGGAAGTTGAATGTTTTACACTGTAACGAGCTCCTCATGGAGGTTTAATGACAACAACATTATGTTAGGTCAGTCTACCTAACTTCATATGTTTGATAAAAGTGCTGGCCTGAAGACATCTACATGGTAATATCCATTTAGAGTGTTTACATGATCCATTTATTGTATAGTCATAGCGCCACTACCTACCCTGGTAAAAAAAAAACCAGCATATGCTGGTAGGTATGTTTTGATGCTGGGATGCTGGTTAGGTATGTTTTGGTGCTGGTTTAAGCTGGTCCTTTGCTGGTTTATGCTGGTCCTTATCTGGTTTATGCTGGTCCTTTGCTGGTTTATGCTGGTCCTTGACCAGCAACATGACCTACCAGCATATGCTGTTTTTTTCACCAGGGTAGTAGCTGGACATTTGGCTCATATAAAAGACTTTGACATAATACTTCTATATTTACCACTTTAAAAACATATTGCCCACTGTTCGCTGTTTTCCTAAAGCCTCTGGGTGGTGCTGAGCCCAGGTGCAAGGGCCCTTTCAAAAGTGCTTGCAGCTTTAATTTATTATTGTTTCTTTAAAAATATTCATTAGTATGCATCAGTTCTGTTTCAAAATGTTAGTGTTTAATCAAATGTAAAATACTAATGAACTCCAAAATATTTTTATATGAAAAACATTCTTTTTACAGTGTTTCTCAATTGTATTCAAGCTATATAGAAAGGATTTTATTACATTTTACTTGGTTACTCCACTTGACATTTGCACAAAGAGATTAGGTTGAAATATTTGTAGAAAACATTTAAAAATAAAAAATATGCAGCGATCATGAATACAAAGATAATCTGTTTGAAAACTTGCATTTTGAACTCTGTATATTGTATATATAGTACAATGTTTTATATTTGCACTTTGGTTTCCAGGGAAACTATGTAGGATAGAATTGACAATAAACTGCCTCTGACTTCTCATTTTAAAACTACAGTTAAACGTTCACAAGTGCTGGATTTGGTTTTGTTGCACCCTCAGGGAAGTTATGTTTTGTCAGTGATATGAAGGAGGCTCGGAAGGTAGTTTTCAATGCGCTGCATATTACACCAGACAGGAGTGATAAATGACTATATGAGAAAGTATTCCACAAGACATTTTCGGCATCATGTATCTCTGTCTTAAAATCAATGTAGTGCTTTGACACTGTTCTTTTCTGTCCTGTCAATCGATAACAATACTTAAATGAAATATGAGAGCTAAAAGGAGTGGATCAAGGGTTCTTGGATGCATTACTGTATATATGTACACGCATCACAGCTAGATTTCAAATGTGAACTCTGTTTATGACTTGCCTGGATGCTTACCTCATATTCTCTGTCCTTGTTTATAATTTCAAAACTATTTCTTCAACACTTTCTCACCCGCTCTCCCTCCCTCCGTTTGTTCTCTTTACCTCAGAATCTCGACTTTGAAACAAAGTCAAGCTACACTCTGAAAATTGAGGCATCCAACAGGAACATAGACCCACGGTTCTTGTCTCAAGGACCGTTCAGCGATACGGCGATGGTGAGGCTGACTGTGGAGAATGTAGATGAGCCTCCTATCTTCTCCTCTCCGCTCAGCAAAATGGTCATCTCTGAAGCTGCTAAAGTGGGAACCATCATAGGAACCGTCTCTGCTCTGGACCCGGACTCCACCAACAGCCCAATTAAGTAGGACATGGCCTCATGGAATGACTTTATACTGTAGTGATGCTGGTTTTATGAAGGCAAGATTAAATCTTGAAAAAGTCTATCACATTTTTAATTAAAGCTTTAAAACCTTAATGAAAAAAATAATACCTGATTTTGGTATCGAGATAATATCTAGTCAGACTTTAGCTGAATTGCACTCTCCCCTTGCAGTCTAATATGTCTACGGATAGAAATCTGATCACGGTTATCTGAGCAAAATGGCTTGCAAACCTCACATATACACGACTGTTTAAAATTTGGAGGTTGAAAAATGCTATAAAACTAATTACAATTTAAAATAACTGTTTTCTATTTTAACATATTTTAAAATCTAAATCATGCCTGTGATGCAAAGCTAAATTTTCAGCATCATGTTCAGCAAAATGTTTCAGCAAAAATGGATACAAAGAATAGTATTTATTTGAAGTAGAGATCTTAGGTTACATAATAAATTTATTTACTGTCACATTTGATGAATCAAATGTATCCTTGCTGAATAAAAGTTTAAAAATGAAACCTTACTTATCCTAAACTTCCGAACACAATGTTATTCACATAGTTGCATGTGAAGAAAGGAAATGCATCTCAGTGTGTCTTGAGTATATTTACACATTACGTTTAATAGGGTCAAGTGCTATCTGATTTCAAGCCAATCACATAAACGCATGTGAATATAAAACAGGCCTAAGATAATACATATACAAGTCATTAGTGCTATTATTATTGCATTAAATTATTTTATTTGTTTACGCGGGAGTGGATGCCAATGTTGACTGTAAATGAGTTGTGGGACTCAGGTGTTTTGTGCTGAAAGACAAATGCTCATAATTAAGTAGTTCTGTGCCTAAGAGCCACTGAAAATAATGATCGCTGTTGGCGCTGTGACTTTAGGTCATATCTATAGAATTCATTTAAAAGTCAAAGCTTGAAATTCATTAAAACTTTTCTATTTTCCCAGGTATTCAATAGACAGAAACACAGACTTGGAGCGATTTTTCAACATTGAGTCAACAACAGGAGTCATCAGCACGGCTAAGCCTTTAGACAGAGAAGCCAATGCTGTACACAACATCACCATCCTGGCTATTGAAAGCTGTAAGTGACCTCAAATTAGTTTGTGCAATTACTGAACAAATTTTATATGGTTGCTGTTATGGTTTGAAGGTCTTTTGAAAATTTGTGAAGGCTACACTGACAATTATTATGTTTCTTAGCCGAAACAAAATTAAACACAAAATGTGATATGTGAAAGAGGCCTGATTTATGTACAGTAGATGTGCAATGGCGTTCTTTTTTATTGTCCAACAAGGTCTGTCAGTTACAGAAACTGCTACTGCTTAATTTGTCCTTCATATATCAAAGCTACCTTTACTTTCAGTTTGTATGGAGAAGTTTGAGCAGCTGTGTTTCATTTTTTCAATCTCAAATTCTATTACCATGAAATCCTTCACAAAATTTGAGTCTTTAATTTCACAATGAATGTCATTATCTCAAGGCTGCCTGGGCTAATAGTAAGCGCTGCTCTGGGTGATCAATATTTCAAACCGTGTCCCTTGTGCATGTCGCGTTTGTCTGTCTGTCTTGCCGTACGGCACATATAGCATAATCGTTCAATCTGCTCGAGTGCTCTGGCCAGGCTGTGAACAGATGCTGCACCGCTGAGGTGACCGCTGTCCACTGGCATCTCTAGAATCCGTGTAGCTTGATCGAGTCTTGTCCTGATTGTAGCCGATGGGCAGAACTGCAGCTTCCTTTCCCACCTAACTTTTGATGCTGATTTTCCCCGTGACCTTCACTCAAGTGCATCTGTTCTCTCGATTCCCTGCAGTCTTCGCACAGACAGCCATAACCATATTGACTCGAGTGATAGAGGGGAATAATATCCATCATGTGGTTACATTTTTAACCCATATCCATAAATGTGGACGCACTTAACCAAAGTTTGCAGGTTCACCCTCATAGACGATCAGTCATTGTCAGAGGCATCCACAGTCTCTAAAATGGGTTTTGGCAGAGAAGATTGAAATGTCCTCTTCTATTTGTCTGTAAGAATGAGACAGAGGCTTGCTAGCTACCAAAAGGTAGCCTCAAAGTCATTTGTCTTTCAACGATGTTAGGTAAGGTGTTAATGGTCCTGAAAATCATAAAGGAGGGAATCTCAATTTCACAAAATGGATATTTTAGATTTTAAGGGCAACCGTATTCGAAAGGCACATTCAGGATAAAGTTGCTATGTGTGCCAGAATCTCTACAGAAGCTGCAGAGAAATGACTATAAATGTGCTCACATAATCTGTATTAATGTGCAATTTCCTATGCTAGTTACTGTAAAACAGCCTACAGTTAGGAGAATTGACTATATTACAGAAGCACTGTTTATTAATTGTTCCTAGAGCTGCACAATATTGGAAATACTTGCATTGTAATGTTTTGTTTTTCTGTAATACATATTGCGTTATGAACCATTTTCAGGCAATAATTAATAATTCTACAATGATTGAGATGATTTATAGAGGGGTGCATCTGCATAGAAAAAAATCTGTAAAATTAATATTTTGGCCAGAAGCCTATTTTTGTTTGTTTGTGAACCATCGTTTTAGACCTAAATTATTTTTGGATGGATAGATTTGACTAAAATTGGTTATATATAGTCATTAGCAAGTCATCAGTGTCCACAGCTCATTATTTCACTAGAGAAATGAAGTCTAGAGAATAGCATTTCATGAAATATTACACTAAATACTAATTATATTTTGCTTTTTCTGTCAGTCTTAATTATTTAACAGATGCTGAAATGAATCTGTTATGAAACATTTTATGACAGCCAATGTGTATTTGTAATAAATAATATATTTTAACAAATAGAAATTTTATATTTATAAGGTAATATAAAAACTGCATTATGTGCAGTTTACATGTTTGCATAAAAAAAGTTTGCAAGTGTTGGTTTTTATATTTAAAAATAAATAGTAATTCAATTTAAGTTTGAGTTAAGTTGTTAACTGTAACCTTATAATGTAAAAGGGCTCCCTATAGTTTAAAGCATAAGCTGAGGTAGATTTTTATTACAATTTTTTATTATTATTATAACTGAATGTATTTAAAGAAAGAACAACTTGTTCAGTAAACCTATATATATATATATATATATATATATATATATAAAAAACTGTACCGAAATCATACCGAACCGTGGCGCTAAAAGCGAGGTACGTACCGAAAAACATCATATTTGTGTACCGTTACACCCCTATATATAAATGCAGAGCACAAATTCCGAGTATGGGTCACCATACTTGGCCACACGTCACGTCCTTTCCTTTTCCTTTTTCCTTTCCTATACATATATATATATATATATATATACACATAGAGCTGGATACATTTCTTACAAAAATGGTCATCCATTACTGATTACATGATTACTTGAAAACTGTAGTTAGTAACGGTTAGGTAATGTAATCTGACTACTTCTTAGAGTACTTTTATATTACCTTTTATCAAACTTGTTTTAAACGTACCATTAAACGTACCATATTGACATAAAAAAGCAAAGAGAAAGAAAATATATTCCACATTTTGATATCAACACCATAAAATGCATTACACATTACATTAGTGAGCTGATAGAGAGTGAATAGTGAGTTGATAAACACCTAATAATTCAAAAATTAAAATGTAAAGTAAAAGCAGTTTATTTTTTTAATGGTCAATGTGACCATTAACTGAAATTAGAGAACTGTAAACATGAAATGAGTTGGTAAATTATTGAAATATTAACTTCCTCAAGAAAATATTTTATTTTAAGGGGTGACAAAAAAGTTTGGGAATCCCTGCAACAAAAACAATGACACACCCAAAGAAACATTTTTACTTATACCTTTAACTGTTTATTGAAGATTGGTCTTATTTATCATAACACTGTACTTATAAAATCAACTTGCGTTACCAGACATTTAATATCAGTACATATTTACTGTTAGTCCAGAACATTGCTTCCTGGAAACTCTGAGTGCCTGAAATAAGCCCAGTAATCTCTCTAAAATGATTTCTCACAACAGTCTTTATCTAGTAATCACAAACGACTGGCAAGGTCTTGGAAAAGTCAAGGAAATTCATTGGTCAAAAAACTGCAGCGCTATTACATTTGTGACTGCACTTAACATGGCGAATTATGAGCCAGTGCCCAGGGGTGTCAGTTGTGACATTATAGTCACCGCCACCACAATGTGCTTAACAGCCACTGTCCGTGCCATCGACGCTGAGGTAACTTATCACCCGTTTTATTGTTTAGAGCATTGTAAAGAAAGTTACGATACTCATCCAGCGATGGCAGTCTGCCTGGGTTTAATTCACGGTAGATCCCTCATCCTCTAAAAAGTCAAATTAATAGATGAATTAGCTCAAAGCGCACACCGTTTCTCTCTCCCTGCCTGCAACTCAGCATGTTTCCTGCAGGTGTGTACGGCCCGGAGGCAGATGGACTCCATATATCTTGGGCGGAAGATACTGGGAGGCGTGAGTCATATATTTACTAGTGCGGTTTTGTTGGGATATGCGTTTTCCCTAAACCAGAGCAGCGCTTGGATTAGACAGTTAAGCTGAATTCTGCTAGCCACATAAAGAGTCAAGCTAGCATGCTATGTACAATAAATCACTGGCTTTTCAATGGAAATCAACTTCGAATGAGCCAGCACATTTCCAGCCCACTGCCACTGCATGTTCACACCTGCAGAATAGATTTATTTTTGCTCTCCATCAACTCATTTGGCTGAAGACCATGACCGCGTTTTGTCCTCCTCAATGCCCTCGATATCATCACCGCTGCCAAAATTACGGAAAGCTCATAATGACGAGACAGCTTGCAAAAATGCGCAGAGATTTTGCCGATTAGCACACAACCGAAATGCTCTTAATTTGCTTTGTAGTGCATTGTGAGCATGCACCGAATGTACTGGCAAACAGCAATCGGCCTACTCAAAGAATACTAGCAGCTGTGTCGGTTCTGGTTGACTAGAGGCGGTATGCCCTCAACAGGTGTTTGCTGTTGGCTTGTGCTTAAGCGCCGATACCATTTGAGATATCTACATTGCATAGTTACACAACAAAAATAACCTCACGCCCTTGCGCAGTCTGTTAATTTGTTGATTGCCAAGTGCACCATGCCTGGTGGTTGGAAATAATCACCTTATTTGCTAAAAGTAGAATGATAACAAATCAGATGTGCGCTTAAAACACTTATGTTATACCCGAGTCTTACCAGAAAGGCCCTTACGTCTGCTATTTTGGATCGGATTGCAGATAAATGGGATGATGTTGCGATCGGCCTGTTTATTTTGACAGCTCAAATTTGATTCAAAGTCACATAAAATTCTATTGCGCGTATTGCAGCAGTAAATTTCCCAGAGTTCTTTTTTATGGTCCTCTGCACTCATGGAAACAGCGAGCGACACAAAAAACCCAGTAGCTAATTCCTATTTCAGCTGCCTGTATTGCATAAATCGTCGTGACTTTCATTTCTAAGATTTACTCCTCGCTGCGGCTCTGCCTTTTTATGTATACAAAGGGTCAAATTGTTAATGTAACTCCAGCTTCTGAACAATCGCCAGATATAAATGATTTCTCATTTATTTCTCTGGATAAAATGAGCCGAGTGAACAAAGTTTAGGCAGCTGCAGAAGTACATTTGCAATCACTTGTAAGAACATCAATGGGAATATTTAAGTGGAGCTCTAAAGTTCAGGAGGAGCATGTTCATCTAATCCTGTCAGTCTGGATGCACGTGTAGCTAAAACGGCTACTTAGCTCACTTTTGTGACAACTGCTTCAGAGACCCTCCAAATCTCCATCTGTACCTTTATTATACATAAATGCATAATGAATGTACTTCATTGTAATGCTTAAAGAAAAATGAAAATTCTGTCATTAATTACTCACCCTCGTGTCGTTCCAAACCTAGACCTTCGTTTATCTTCGGAACACAAATTAAGATGTTTTTGATGAAATCTGAGAGCTTTCTGACTCTACATAGACAGCAAAGCAACTGACACGTTCAAGGCCCAGAAACGTAGTAAGGATATTGTAAAAATAGTCCATGTTACATCAGTGGTTTTATGAAGCTACGAGTATAGTTTTTGTGTCCAAAGATCTCTTTAATGTTTTTTTTTTCCTTTTAAACAATTAATTTTATCTTTATTCTTTTTACATTTTTACATAAATCATCTTTCTTTTGTTTTGTTTTGATTTGCAAAGAAAAATCTTTCCATAATACAAATAATTTAAATTTAGAATTGATGATTTAATGGCCTCAGTGAGCAAACCAGCAGTTGCCGCCAAGATGGCAAGGCACATATTTAAATAAATGCAGCCTATTAAATAATGTAACACATTTAAATAAATAAAGCATATTGAAATAAATGTGTTGGCTTCCTCATGTTTTTTCATCTATTAGCCTGTTCACGCATGAATATTTTTCTCTGTGATTTCAGTGGATCCGTCGCAGGTTGGGAAAGGAGTGGCTCTGATCACAGTGATGGACATTAATGATAACGCGCCAGTCTTTGCCATAGAGTATGAGACCTTCCTGTGTGAAAGCGCTGGACCAGGACAGGTATTGTGGCTCTTGATTCTTCTGAAATGTGATTTCAAACCTGTACAGTCCAATAAACCGAAATAATTTTTCTTGTCACAACATTTCTGATACTGGATAAAATTAATTGTGCAGTATTACTCTTGGAAGCAGCTAATAAATGAGAATAGATCTCATTTTCAGATTATGTGCTTCAGTGTGCAGCTTGAACCAAGGTTGTATGTTTTTTTTTCATTAGTTTATATGAATGTCTTTTGATGTCCTTCATTAGAAACTCAGAGAGAAGCTAAACCTGGATCCATAGCTAGTAAAGAGCAGCGAGAGCCGCAGATGGACAAAATGATAACAACAGGATTCTGGTGGCTTTCTGCTGCAGATCACTCTAATCAGGGGATCAAAACATTGTGCGCTCATGCAGAAAAAGCTTTACACCAATGCAAATGAGACAGAGGTGACTGTGGCATGAAATTGGTTTGTTGGGGAGCGTGGCATTGTGTCAAGTAGCCAAATGTGAAGTCCTTCAGCAGGCAATTGCAGAACACACACACGAGCAAACCAATGGGTTCCTCATTTTCGAGTCAGCAACATGCCCTGATTCAAACACATTCTCAGTCGCATTCATATTCCAATGTTTGTCAGAACGTCATTACTAAGATGAATGTGGTGTAAAGGGCATTACGAACGCCACATACTAAACACTCGCTATGAGTTTGTGGAGGAAAAATTCTGGACCTTTGTTCAGTCCTAATGGGAGTGATAAAAGCCACTGACGAATTTTGTGACATGATGCACCATTGATCTTGAAAGCGCCGGGTAATGTCAGAGGACCAACACCAGTGGTGAAAACATGACTGATTCTACTCAACTAGAGGTGCTTTTCCTTCTGAGAGCATCTGCATTACGACTGTAACTCTGTAAAAGCTACATGGAAGTTCATTTTTATGTTCTAATACTCTATTTTACAATTCTGCAATTTTATCTCACAATTGTGACTTTATATCTCACAATTTCAACTTACTCAGTTATGGCTATTTCTAGGCATGGGCGATATGACCAAAATCTTATATCACAATATGACTAATTTTATTTCACGGTAACGATATATATCATAATGTAGTTATTTTTGCTTTAAATAAGGTCTTTATGATATGTTTTTTATACCATAGAAATTTTATAATTCTTGTCACCAGTATCACAAAAAACTACTAGCCTAAATAAAAAAATAAAAAAATAAATAAAGCTCACTGAAGACAACGAAACAGTCAACGATTAAATACGAATAAGAAACTAATTACAAGCAATAGCACAAAAACTACAGTAGAACAAATAAATAAGAAATGCTACATTGGTTGTATAAAGTAATCAAATGTATAAAAACACATTCTTCACTGTGTAAATTAAATATGTATATTTCTTCTTATTAAAGTTGCAAAAGTGATTTAATCAAAAGGAGTGAGATTTTCTCTGTTTTGTTGTCTGATTAACATGAATGACAGACAGACAAAAATATTTTTTGTTGATACTCCCGAGCTCTACGAGCACCGTCTTCACGTGCACACGCCTCTCTGACAACGCTCAGAAACAGTCTCTCAGACAATGCGCACATATAAATGAGTTCTCTTTCGCTGGTGAGTCCATTTCAATGGCTTAAATTAACTTGTTTTTAAAGCGCCATGGTTAAAAATGCATGCAAGCGATACGTTTTTGTGACTGCGGAGCACAGCAACGTCACATGAGCATGTAACCGTGAGTCAAATCTCTACCGGTTGACAAATTTCTACCGGTTAATCTTGTTTACAAATCACTTGCGGCTATTTCTCGTAATCCCAACTTTATCTTGCAATTGTGACTTCATATTTCATAATTTGCAACTTCATATCTCGCAGCATTGATTATTTCTCATAATTGTGACTTTATCTCACATTTGTAATGCAATTTCAAATTAGTTTCCAGTAATTTGTGACTTTGTATCTTATTGGATGTGGCTTTTTCTTGTAAATGTGACTGTCTCATGATGACAGGTTTACATTATTGTAACTTATTTAAAGAGAAGTTCACTTCCAAAACAAAAATTTACAGATGATTTACTCAACCCCTTGTCATCCAAGATGTTCATGTCTGTCTTTCTTCAGTCGTAAAGAAATTATGTTTTTTGAAGAAAAATATTTCAGGAATTTTCTCCATATAATGGACTTCATTGGTGCCCGAGAATTGGAATATCCAAAATGCAGCTTAAATGCAGCTTAAAAGGGCTCTAAATGATCCCAGCCTAGGAAGAAGGGTCTCATCTAGCAATTCGATGAGTTATTTTCTAAAAATATTTACAATTTATGTACTTTTTAACCTCAAATGCTCATCTTGTCTAGCTCTGTGTGTGCTCCGTGTATTCTGGTTCATGACAGTTAGGGTAGGTCAAAAAACTCTCATCTCATTTTTTCCTCCAACTTCAAAATCGTCCTACATTGCTTTACAAAGTTTACATGCAAAGTGAACAAAGTGAACATGCAAAGAAGATCAATTGCTCTTTAAAAAAAAATGTAGAAAGATTTTGAAGTTGGAGAAGAAAATGAGATGAGAGTTTTTCGACATACCCTAACTGTCTTGAACCGGAATACACAGAGCACAGACAGAGCTAGACAAGATGAACATTTGAGGTTAAAAAGTATATAAATTATACATTATTTAAAAAAAAAAATAACCAATTGTTTCACTAGATAAGACCTTAAGCATTTAAACTGCCTTCTGGACGTTCAAACTCACGGGCACCATAGAAGTCCACTATATGGAAAGAAGTCCTGAAATGTTTTCCTCAAAAAACATAATTTATTTGTGACTGAAGAAAGAAAGACATGAACATCTTGGATGACAAGGGGGTGAGGAAATTATCCGTAGATTTTTGTTCTGGAAGTGAACTTCTACTTTAATTGTGATTATTTCTTGCATTTGTGACTGTATCTCACAATGTGAATTTCACCAGAAAAAGAATAACAAAAAATACGCTTCTACAGAAACCCTACTTAGTAATTGTAATTGTTTCATTTAGATCTTTGACAAATGGTGTTTATTTAGAGGAGAGTTAATAATCAAGCATTTTCCGAGGTGTTCGAAATTCCTGCTCGCTCATTTAAAATGTTGTTTTTATTAGTGTATCAGAAATTGACTTGATCTGATCATTTCTTTTGGGAGCAGTGAAAGAATACTGAAGGATGTTTTTCTTTTTCTTAAGAAAAATAATCCTTCCCACAAGAGCTCTCAAAACAAAGAGACAACAGAACAAGGCTACAGGGTTTACAGAGCATGAGATACAATCCCCTGTAGTGGCATGATTGTCTGGGCCATAACAATTAGTCCTGGCCTGCCTGTGTCCCAGAGTCACAGGGAACCGTGTTTGTTTTGCCTAAGTGAAAAGGTGCTGGTGGGCTCTTTTCACAAATGCTATCTCAGCCTTGAAACGCATTACCATAGTCCCCCAAGAACACTCTCTATGTGTTTTGGACACCCCAGCCTTCCATCACTTCCAACTTTCAGAGCTCTCTCTCGTATTAGAGGCTAAATTACTTTCCCGCCTCTCCGAGGAACAGTAGAACGGTCTCTCTTTCTCTGAATAGAGATGAAAGCGCCTGTATGTTTTCATAATGATTTAGTTTCCCCTGTGATTCGAGTTCACTTCCATATCTTCAGCCATAGGAGCACTTGAGCGATGCTGCAGCGGTAGTCAAATGCTGTCTCGATAGCGCGCATCTCTCTTGTGATTCTTAGCACGATGCCTCTGTCCTTACAACGGCCCTTAAACCGTTGTACCTGCAGAACAGAGGCTCTCAGACATCCTGGAGTGCTTTTGGAGACCGCATCTGAAAGTCAAAGCCTTTGAGTGAGGCGTTCTGGAGCTGTTAGACGAAGAATTTTGATCAGACAGAATGTTTGCCGTGAGGCACAATATCATCAACAAACAGTGATGGCACTTTTACGTTCTTTGTCACTTCAGTGCCTTGCAAAATAG
Source organism: Labeo catla (assembly GCA_012976165.1). Taxonomy (NCBI): domain Eukaryota; kingdom Metazoa; phylum Chordata; class Actinopteri; order Cypriniformes; family Cyprinidae; genus Labeo; species Labeo catla. The sequence continues at coordinate 846,552 of VONZ01000023.1, read as the reverse complement.
TCGCAAATGCTGTTTGCCTATTTGCGTCAGAGGCGAAATAGGCTCTTTTCCAGCCGGTCTTCGTGCTTGTTGTTACATTGTTATCTACAAGTATATCTCCACTTCGTTGTTTTCATACGCCTCATCTGCACATTTTTATATTTAGAGCTTCACACCTGCTCCATCAAGAAGCCAGCCGTTCTGAAAGAGACTGTATGGAGCTCTTGAATTTGAATGAACTCCTCAGAATTGCCTGGAGGAAGAATGAATCATTGCATATAGTTGCGTGGAAAACCTGTTGCCAGGTTTTGAGAGCAAATGAAACCTAGTTTTGAGTGCAAATTAAATTTTTCGCTTTTTTCTACACGCTCACCTGCTACAGAGAGACCAAGAACAACATCGTTTCAAAGTAGGGGTTGCATCAAAATCAGTCAAATAATTTTGTGTTCACTTGATCCCACTCAGACATAAGAAGTGTTCGTGCATTAAAAAGCTTTCGAGTTTTTGCAAGTAGTTTGATTGACAGTCAATCTGACCAATCTTAATGCAGAATATGCTATTTTTGTCGAACAAATAAACCAGACATGCAGAGTAGATTAATGTTGGTGGACTTGAACTTGCAAAATTGTGTGTTTGACGTCTTTCCACGTTTGAAACAAGCTATCTTCTGATGTTCATTCATGTTTATTTTATGCTATAACTAGTAAAGAGAAAGAAATAATCGGTTCACGTGCTGCTTGAGGCACTACAGTGATCTGTTGCAACACATTAAAGCGGTTGGTTGAATTCCTTAAAAAATGAAAAAATTTGAACAGAGACTTTGTTTGATAGTTGTGTAAGAACATGATGTGTGGCATTTTGCAAAGGGTCAGTTAGCACAATGTAACAAACCAGAATGTAGGGGTTTCAATAATTGTTTTAAAGGAAAGTACTTATGACCAAATTATTTAAATATTTTTATTTAAATTATTTCTATTTGAAAACATTGTTAGTTGTTTAATTAGTGCATTTTTGTCTTTGCTGTCGTTGATTATTCCTTGCCATTTAAAGAATGGCCTCTAAAATTCTGAAACCTCTAAAAATATCTAGATGAAGTCAGTTGTTGGATGACTAGGCGATCATAATCACCCGTCCCCAATGTACATGATACGAAAGGGAATATTCCCCATCATTGCATCCGAGTCTAAAACAGATGGCTTGTTGAAAAAGGTCCCCAGATCCCCATCCAACAAGTGCTTGTAATGGGGTCACAGGCACCAAACGTATGTCTTCACCTACGTTTCTCAGCGCAAAGCTCTTTTCTCTGTGCCCTTGGATTCTCTTTTGTTCCTAATATGACTTTTCGAATTTAATAGAACCTTAATATGAATTGAAGCTGCGGTCTCTAAATGAGCCAGGTGATTTGTTACAGGTGATTTAGCAGATTAGATTATGAGGAGTGAGTGTTTTCCCAGGGGTTTTTTATCTCTTTAAGGTCGTCTATATTCTGTCTTGTTTCTTTATGCCTCAGAGACATGGTCAGAAGTGGCAGGCTGAGAGACTGGTGTTTTAAAGCACTCGTGACTGCTAACTCTCCACAGGCGGTCTCACCACGGTCAAGATTTTCCCCTCTGTTAAATCAGGTGGCAGGAGACATTCCTTGCCCTCCAGCCATTTTTACATGTGCTGCAAAAAGGCTTAAATCACCCATATTTTTCCATATAATGCACTTCTTGGCTACACAAAAGCAATTTTGTGTTTTTACAGTATTATTCTAAAAAATGATTTACTTTTCCACGTCTCCCCGGTTGGTGAATGCGAAATCGGGTCTGGTTTAAGACGCTCTGCCTTGGCAAGATGCTCTTATTCATTTTAAATGAACCCATTGCCTCAATGATTTTATCAATACACTTTGCATTCGCCTTAATGGACTATCTGTAATTAATTTTGTCACAGTTTACTGTAATCAGCGCTCGGCGCTGAGGGAACATCCTGCTCTGCTTGTGTCATTTATGCAGCATTTTAATAGCGCGACGTTTTACGATTTCAAAAATATTTACAGATAAATGATAAATCCGTCAGAGTTCCCATTGCCAAATACTCACTTAGCGTAAATGGAGGGTGGTGTTAAATAAAAATAACTGAGTGGAGAATTAAAGCGCTGAAAAGCTCTCGGTTAGTACAAGGTCATATTCCTTGGACGAATGAGAAAATGATACAGGAGTGACCGCTCGCTGCCGCTCCGCTGCATACATCCTGTGCGTAAGGTTTTAGGAGATTTTTCAAGCAGATTGAGTTTGTGCTGACTGCAGCCTGACACAAGGGAAGAGCTGTGCACACAGTATTTAACCCAGCCAAAGCCCACAGATTAGGCCACAACAGTGTGTCAGGAGAATCTTCTTAGCGTACCACCTGATGGGTCACCCTGATATTCATCTCTAAAACGCAGCACTTTGCCCAGCTTTGGGGGTTTCGGTTCAGATTTAGACCGGGACGGCCCTCTACTTTGCTAAATCCCCGGATACCGTATGAACGTCGTCTCACACAGATAGCTTACTGGCTTGGTCTATCTTCCTGATGTTGTTTTCAGCATGATTTAAACTTGTGAACTGTGTTTTTTTTTGTTTTTTTTTCCTCCAAGTTCACCACCTTGAGTTCGGCTGATGGTTAAAATTCTGTTATAATGTAAAATGTGGTCATCAATTTAACATGTTACATTAGTTAGTTATTAAAATGTTTTAAAATTGCTATGGTGTTAAAAAAAAATAAATTAGTTGCCTCACAGTCTTAAATTGTGGCTCATAGCAGAAGATGCTGAAAAACCAGAGAGACTCAATACAACCACCAACGATGATTGGTTGATGTATGTGTACATAAACCAATAAATAAAAAATTGCAAAACAGATTTTTGTGGATGGTAAATCTACACTACACTGTCATACAAAAGTCTGGGATCAGTAATATTTTTTACGTTTACATTTTTTACGTTAAGTCTTTTAATGCTCATCAGAGCTGCATTTATTTGATCAAAAGTACAGTAAAAATAGTAATATTGTGAAATATTATTACAATTTAAAATATAGCTTTGTTTTATTTTATTGTACTTTAAAATATAATTTATTCTTGTGATGCAAAACTGAATTTTCAGCATCATTACTCCAGTCTTCAGAAATCATTTTAATATGCTGATTTATTATCAGTGTTGGAAACAGCTGTGTTCATTTTTTTTGAAACCTCTGATATTTTTTTCTCTCTTTCTTTCTTTCTTTTTTTTTTGATGAATAAAAAGTTAAAAAGAACTGCATTTATTCAAAATAGAAATATTTTCTAACAAAATACTATCACTTTGTATCAATTTAAGACATCCTTGCTGAATAAAAGTATTAATTTCTTTTAAAAAAGAAAGAAAAAAATGTACTGACCTCATTGTTTTGAGTGTATATTGTTACAAAAGACTTCTGTTTAAAATAAATGCTGTTCTTTTTAACTTTTATTCATCAAAGAATCCTGAAAAAAGTATCACAGTTTCCAAAAAAATAAAAAGCATCACAACTGATTCCCAACATTGATAATAAATCAGTACATTATATGATTTCTGAAGGATCACGTGACACCAAAGATTGGAGTAACGATGCTGAAAATTTAGCTTTGCATCACAGAAATAAATTATACTTTTAAGTATTTTAAAATAGAAAACCATTATTTTTGAAATCAAGTGAAAAAAAAAAAAAGTTAGTTTGACTGATTGAGTTTGATTACATTAGGTTACGTGAAAAAAAGCAGTAATGGTCAGGTTAGAGAGATGTAGCTACTTGAAGAAGCTGTGGATATCTTTCTACAGTGTATGTTCAGTTATATGGATATAAATTATTCTTCATTTGAAAACTGACTTTTGTTCATAGTTAATTGACTTATTCAGTGCTTCAACCTGCCACAATAATGTAATGTGTTAATCTTCTTTTTGGGGATTTTCTGAGCAAATATTGATATATGCTATCAATTTCAATTATTTTTTGTACTAATTAATAAACATATCAAGTAATTAATTCCATTTGTGAAATACTGAGGTTTACCTATAATCTCCAACATTCATTATTATGGCAACGCTGCAGTGTTTTGAGTGAAAGAGCTGTGGATTTTTTTGTCTGGAGCGAGGCAATAGCAGCATTATTCATCTTCCTGTTCTTTACTCCCTCTTCGACACTGTCTTAGGTCATTGAAACCATAAGTGCGGTGGATAAAGATGAACCACCCAGCGGGCATCGCTTCTTCTTCTCCCTCACCGCAGAGACAGCTGGGAACATGAACTTCACCTTGCGAGACAATAAAGGTATGTGATTTCATTAACACCGTTTAAAACAAATCCTTGAAACTGCTTATTATTCCTAATAAGACCAAAAAGAGTTTATTTGATCTATTCACATGAGTCATTTTTTCACTTTTCACATCCTATGGCTCTCTTTCTCTCTGCAGACAATACCGCTTCTGTTCTGACTAAGCGGAGTGGTTTTCAGAGGAGGGAACAGGCTATGTATCGACTGCCGGTGTTGATAGTGGACAGCGGGACCCCTGCTCTCAGCAGCACTAACACGCTGTCTATTAGAGTGTGTGACTGTGACCCTGATGGGACGCCCCAGTCATGTGGCACAGAGGCTTTCATGCTGTCAGCTGGACTCAGCACTGGAGCTCTAGTCGCCATTCTGGCCTGCATCATCACCTTGCTTGGTAGGAAATTCATTAAACCCTTCTGAACACATGATGCAATTGTTAAAGGGATAGTTCACCCAAAAATGAAAATTCTGTTATCATTTAATGTCGTTTCTTCTGTTGAGCACAAAAGACAGCTGACGATAGCCATTTACTTCCATAGTATGAAAAAAACACTATGGAAATCAATGGCTATCGTCAGCTGTTGGGTTACACACATTCTTTAATGATGATAAATTTTCGTTGACAAAACTATCCCTTTAATGTTTAATGAAATGAACAAAATGAACAAAGTGCTGCATTTCTTTGTTTGCCTGACAAATACAGTTGAGGTCAAAAGTTTACATACACCCTGCAGAATCTGCAAAATGTTAATTCTTTTACCAAAATAAGATGGATCACACAACTGCATGTTATTTTTTCTATTTAGTACTGACCTGAATAAGATATTTCACATAAAAGTTTACATACACTTTATTTTTAATACTGTGTTGTTACCTGAATGATCCACAGCTGTGTTTTTTTAGTTTAGTGATAGTTGTTCATGAGTCCCTTGTTTGTCCTGAACTGTTAAACTGCCTGCTGTTCCTCAGAAAAATCCTTCAGGTCCCAAAAATTCTTTGGTTTTTCAGCATTTTGTGTATTTGAACCCTTTCCAATAATGAGTGTATAATTTTGAGATCAATCTTTTCACACTGAGGACAACTGACAGACTCGTATGCAACTATTACAGAAAGTTCAAATGCTCACTGATGCTTCAGAAGGAAACACAACGCAACTTTTTAAATTTGAAGATCAGGGTAAATCTAACTTATTTTGTCTTCTGAGAAACATGTAAGTATCTTCTGTAGCTTCTGAAGAGCAGTACTAAATGAAAAAAAAATGATATTTAGGCAAAATAAGAAATATGTACACATCTCCATTCTGTTCAAAAGTTTTCACCCCCCGGCTCTTAATTCATCGTTTTTCCTTCTGGAGCATCAGTGAGTGTTTGAACTGTCTGTAATAGTTGCATATGATTCCCTCAGTTGTCTTCAGTTGTCCTCAGTCCTACATTTTGATAAACATAATGTAAATAGTTTTTAAAAAAAACACTACTATTCAAATTTTTCTTTTTTTTTAGCTTGTGTTCAGAGCTTCCTTTCATAAACATTAAAAATGAACCCCAAACCTTTGAACAGTAGTGTATTTTGATTAATTTATTTTTATTTTTTTAGAGTAATGTGATAAATCATGCGCAGTAGGACCAGCACATAGGGTTGATTTTAATTTCATGTTGTCTTTAAGATGACGCTATTGTGCTTTCTGAATGCAGCTTTCAATCAACGGATATTTGTCCAATTTTTTTTATTGTTTTCCAACCATTTTTTAAGAGCTTCAGTGCATTTCCACCTCCCCCGTACTGACATTTACCACACAGTCGGGCTGCCGTTACTTTAGAAGCGCTGGCACGACAGCTCTAACAGTTGGGACGCGCCGTGCGCCGAGAGGTCTGCTTGGCCACAATTGACTTGTTTACCCTCTCCAGGGAGGCTGCTGGGCTGTATGATTACTTATTATTTGGAGTCTTATTAGCTGATTGTTTGATGAGTGACCTCAACCCAGTATGTACCATTCAGTTGGTCTGATTGGTTGACTGGCGTGTCTTTGTGTTGATTTGCTGACCTGAAGACTGCACAGAGGGAGTGAATGCAGTCCTGATGGTTTGATTGATTTCTTGATTATACCATTGATAGGTTGTCTCTCTGGCTGTGCTGGTGGTGTGCAGATCTGTCCACGGACACGACCACAAGTCTATTTGCTGACAGATGTTGTCTCTTTTAAAAAAACAGTGCTGTTATTGTGACAAGACAGGAATTTGTGTGGGCACGCACATCTTGAACCAAGCCCCAGTAATTTCCATTGTTTGATTACTCTCTTTTTTTTTCATGAGTGCACAGACGACGAATAAGTAACAAAGGAAGCTCTTTCTGCTTCTTACATCGAAGTATGAACTGGTTCATTTCTATCTCCATAGAGACGTTACAACTAAATGGTAGATCTGAAATAATACGGTGCAGTGAAGCCAAGTGCAATATGTTTCAATTTCACGTTCCTTAAGAGCTCTGCTCTTCTCACACATGACTTGGAGCACCATATATGAGATCCCTTCAAAAATCATTTTATTTTCCTGTAAAAGAAAAGAAAAAAAAGCAAGTAACATTAAGACTTGATTTCAGGGTTTATTTTTCGTACCCCATTGGCGAATAGCTTTTTTTTCATGTTTTTAGCATAAATACTAATGCTTAAAGCAAGAAAAACAACTTAATAAATTGGTTACAAATACATTTGGCATCTGTAAGTTTCTAAAAGAAGACTGTTTTGGTCAAAAGCCTACATTTTAATCAAAAATACAGTAAAAGCATCATTATAAAATGCTGATTTGGTGGTCAAAAACTATTTCTTCTTATTATCAAAGGTTAAAATGCTTCATATTTTTTGTAAACAATGTTTTTTCTGGATTTAAAAGAACACAGTTTATTTGAATAGAAATTTTACCAAATATGTTTTTACTGTCACTTTAGTGATCAATTAAACATGACCTTGCTGATTAAAAGTATTAAAAAATCTTGTTGACTCCAAACATTTGAAGAGTAGTGTACCTTAAGAGAAATTCTTTGAATATAAGAAAACATGTTAATATCTTGACTTCTGTGCTTCCTAATTAGTACATTTTAAAGGCAACGCAAAAAAACACTTATTAAGAAGTGTTTTAGCATTGATTCCTGTGATGTTGTCCTTCCTCAGGTTCAACAGGAACCTGTGAAAAATGGCACCTTTACTAAGCAGCGCAACTTGAGGCCTACAGTAGCAGACTCCATCCTTGTGTTGATTGATCGTTGTCTTTACACATTTATCATCTGAATGTGAGCTCAACTAACAGCTGTAGCTGATATGAAATAGTTGTTCCTGTGGTTTGCCGTCTCGTGCGAATGTAGGGTTCTCCAGTGCCGCCACCCCCACCCCCCTCTCCTCCCAAACTACATGAGTTGGATTAGACCACTGCACTGTCTGATCTGAGCAATGCAGTTATTTTTGGCAAAGAGAGTCCGGCCCCAGGGGCTCAAGACTGCTCACTCATGGTTGATGGGAGGAGGAGACGGAGGAGGATGGCTTCAGAGGAGGAGAGCTGCGGAGGGAAAAAGAATCTTCTTTTTCTGCTTTTATCTTTTTTCGGAGTAATGAATCAACAAGCTTTTTGCCCGCTGTTGCTTTAGTTATCAAAGCAGCGCACAACTAAAATCATGCCAGGGAATGAATGATACACAAGGACATGTCAGCTTCGACTCTTTTGTCTTTTTTTATCTAACAACATACAAACGACTTTCTCCATTAAAGGAACTGTTCACCCAGAAATGAAAATGCTGTGATTATTAACACAGCTTCATGTTATTTCAACCCATATGACTCTTTTTTCTGTCGTTGATCATAAAAGATGTTTAAAAGAATGTTCATGCTGCTCATTTCCATACACATATTTAAAAATAGAACTTTTAACATTCATGGAACCTTTCCATTGCACAAAAGATTCTTTTAGAATCTTCAGAAGCTCTTTTGGGAAACCCAAAATGTTTTTTTCTGTGGCATCACTACGAAAACACCCTTTTGGAGCCTTTATTTTTAATGAAAATGACATCAAGCTCCAAAAAGGATCATAAAAGTAGTCCATATTACTTATTTGCTATATATTCCAAGTCTTCAGAAGGCACATGATAGCTTTGTGTAAGTAAAAAAGTCTTTATCTGGTGAAAACCCTGCCTTGACATTTGGTCACCATTGACTTTCATTAAATAGAAAAGAGCACCGTCTTGTTGTGCTATAAACAATTCTTCTAGAATTCCAGAGAAAAAAGAAACTTGTATATGTTAAGAACAACATGAGGTGAGTAAATGATGACAGATTTTCAGTTGAACTCTATTGCATGCTTGCCTAGTGTCATTACGACATCTCAGCTACACTGTCAAGCCCGAACATTGATAATGGTTCATAAAATATTTGATAGGAAGAAAACAGTTCAAATGGAGGAATCCGTTCAAACTGCTGCGGTAAACACATTAGTATTTATCAGTGTTTGCATAAAGTAATCTAAAGGATTTCAAGAGCGCATATCACATGATGACAGCCGCTGCGTTGTTCTAGTTGTTCTGAGGGAAACCTTGTGCTCATTATTTCAGGCTTAGGTGGAGGAACACAGAGAGGTCAGGTAAGCCTGAGGCACTGCGATGCATTCATGTCCACGGGTCACCCTCGCAATGGTGACATCACCTTTTCAGTCTCTCCTCGACCGATTGCAGGGCATCTTGTCTTTCAGGCGCACTTCCCCTACGGCCTCCGACGGCACGAGTGGACGGCAGTCAGTAATACTTATGAGGGCCCTTAAGGCGATGTAGTGTGTGCTCTTGCATCACCCAGAATAAATCACATTTTATTTCGTAGATAATGTCGCCACTGTGAAAATGCAGGGACAGACAGGTGTCATAAAGCACAAACACCTTGTGTTGGGCAGCGGCATAAATGTCAACAGCCAGATAGATCCGCGTATCGCCAGTATATCTTGATTAGTCTTCACTGCCCTGGGCTATTGGCAGTAGTTGAGATATGTGAAGGGAACGCATAAGAGTGAGAGAAAGAGAGGGAGGGAGCGAAAGAGAGAATGAAGGGCAGTGCATAATCTAGTAGTCGCTGCCTCATTTTTAAGAGGTCGATGAGAACGAGGCCTCCACAAAATATCCCACTTGTTGTTTAATTGATTCTGGATGACGGATTGTTTTCTCAATCCAATTACTGCAAATTGAGGATAATGTTAAATTGATCTGCTGCTCCCGTTGAACATCCATCTTGTGTCAAAACTGCAGAGAGGGTAAATCAAGCCTTAAAGTGGGTGCAGTTTGTAACAGTTAAGACTTAAGACTGCATTAGATCTATATAACTCCTTGTAATCACATAACAGCGGCTTAAAAAAATCAAACCTTGCACTATCAGAAAAAAAACACATTTCCCTTTAGGGATACAACAGCTCGTCACTAGAGCGGTACACTTAAAGAGACAACCTCGTACCTTATTTGCCCTAAAAGGTTCATAGTTGCACCCTGAGGGTACATATTACTGCTCAAAGGTACTAATATGCACATTTTAAGAGCAAATAAGGTAGCTTCAAATAAAACAAGGCTTTGCACAAAATTAGATTTCAGCAAAATAGAAGTTTTTGCTTCTCTGAGTATAAAAGAGAATGATTTCATGTTGAATAAATGCTTTGTTTTTGGCCTAGAAAATATTAAAAACACCACTGCATAAATATAGGATTTGCCTGTGTGCATTATTAATGACAGTTCACCCAAAAATGCCAATTGTCATAATTTACTCACCTTTCTGTTGTTTCGAACCCGTATGACTTTCTTTCGTTTGTTTATTCATTACTGCATATCATTTTGTGCTTTATATTCTATGTTACACCCTACACTCTAAAAAAATCTGGGTTAAAAACAACCTAGCATTTAATGAAACTACCCAGAAGGTTGGGCTAAACATTTAACCCAACCACTGTGTACACTCTAAGAAATGCTGGGTTAAAACAAAATATGGACAAACCCGGCGATTGGGATGTTTTGACTCAGTGGTTAGGTTAAATGTTCAACCCAACCTTCTGGGTAGTTTTATTTAACTCAACTGTGGTTTAAAAATTACTATATGGCTGGCTTAAAATGTGCCTAAAATAGGTTGTAAATTAAAAATTAGACACATAATTACTAGCGGCATCAGGAATAATCAAAAAATGTTCATTTCCGACCTATTTTAAGATGTTTAAGCAGTTTTGACACCAAATTTTGATATAGTCTTAACCATAGACTTTTGACTAAAATGCCATTTAGTTTTAGTCGTATTTTATTCATCTGACTTGTTTTAGTTTTAGTCTAGTTTTATTCTACTAAATATCATGATATTTTAGTCGGCTAAATCTACAGTACATTTAGTATAATACCTGTATTAAGCATTTCTCTAAAATTCCCAAACTCATTGTATAGGTTTGACATTAAGGTTTTATCATGATAGACACATATTTAACTGCTGTGACATTTACTTTTTAGTAAAATGAAATGAAACCACTTCTCATAAAGAAACAAGAACATGGTCTTCTTTTCAATGAAATACCAGTAGGCTAATAAAATTCTTTATGACAACTTGTTTACCACATTCTTCATTCTTTCAAGCAGACATATTTATTTATATACATAAATTTAGATAAATCTTTATTAGTGCTAATAAGTGATTCAGTCAAGAGCAGTGTGTTATTTCTGTCTTTCTTTTGTTGCTTGATTAACATCAGTGCCACAGACAATAGCAACTAAATCAGGCTGCTGTCCCTTTAAAATCAAATGCAGGGATGCAATGTGCAGATACAGGTTTGATATTCTCCCAGCTGTTTACGTTCACCTAAGATGTAACCGAGTGCACTATGTGAGAGGCGCTGCTTCGGTGTCTGTGCTCAAAAAAACGAATCGTATTGAGTTTTTTGCTTTTGCGTCAAATTTCGTCAAATTTTTCCATATGTCTGCTCTATTCTTACTTACAGATATTGACATTGTTGAACGTCTTATGAGACGTGCAGCAAATGTATGCTAGCTTATGTCCCGCCAGATAGATCAATAGGCAGTTACAGTTCAAATGTGCACATCTAACCTCCTAACCACGCAGCAAATTCGTTCTGAATGAATCTCGTCCCTCCCTAGCATTTTTGTCTTGTTTTTATTAGTTGACAAAAATGTCAATAGATTTTTGCCATAGATTTTGTCATTCAAAACGAGTTTTTGTTTTGTTATTGTCTCATTCTCATCAGTGAAAAAAAGGTTGACGAAAGTTATTCGTCTACGAAATTAACACCGTTTTTAAGCAATAGTTGAGATTAGGGCTGCAACAATTCCTCAATTCTATTCAAGTATTTGATTTACAAAAATCCTCGATTGCATTTTGCCTGTGTTGAGTAATGGGCAAAATACTGGCACATTCCACATATTAAACCAATTTAAAAAATCATAATTAAGCATAATGCTATTAAGAATTCACAAATGCTACGACTCAATTAAATAAATATATGTGATGCAGGTTATTAATTATTTATTTACAATTGTGTAGATTACATGCATGCGTCTCAGAGCGGCTCCATTCACAGTAAATGCTGCTACACAAATTGTTATCATTTAAATGTGTGGAGCATCTCAAATCTCTGCATGTTGTTGTGAGTTTAGGTTTATTATAATACTCATCTGGGAATGCAATATGTGCCTTTCCATCAGATTTGTAAGGTAAATCATTTATAAACCTACCAAACACAGGAAAATACATAATTATCTTTCTCAATATGTTAACTGTTCATCACGATTTCAAAATAAAAGCTCAAACCCTGACTCTGAGTTTACATGTTTTGATGTCCACATATTCATGAAATTACAGAGTCTGTAGCTTTTATATCATAAAGAAATGGCCAAATATTAAAGATTTCATGAACATTTAATTAAATGTTGTTAAGTCAATATAAAACACGCATTAGATTGCGTCGTAAAGTGTAAAAACATATCATCAGGCCGTTGGCGCCTTGTTATATGCATAATGTATATTAGCACTATTGTTTATAATACATTATGTATTTTAACAGTTTTGTTCAATAAAACCATATGATTTCTTGCTTTTGACACTTTATCTGAACTAATTATTGCCTCGTTGCTATTATAAATGTATTTTAAATCATTTTAAAAGTTCACTTCTTCACTTAGGTCTATTTTTATTGCTACAAAAATTAATTATGATACGATTACTTGATTAATTGTCAGAATAATCGTCAGATTACTCGATTACCAAAATATTCGTTAGTGGCAGCCCTATTTAAAATAAATAAAACTACCCAGAAGGATGGGTTAAACATTTAACCCAACCGCCACATCAACACAACCCAATTTCTGGGTTTGTCCATATTTCAGCCAGTTGTTTTTAACCCAGCATTTTTCTAGGGTGTAGAAATCCTATCTAAAGCAACCTGAGCTTTTCTACTGAAACCAATGATCATGTTCAAGATTTCTAAGAAATGATTCCCAGATCTGAAAAAGTCCCAACAATTTCATACCTAATTTCCTCCATATGTGCAACACAACTGAACTCCGATACTTTGGTACACTTTGGTATACTTTGGTACAAACTCTTTGTTCCATGTTGTTCATGATTCCGATATTGTCATACCATTTGACGCTCTTAAATATGAAGGTTCTTTATGGCATTTATGGTTCTGTGAAGAACTTTTAAATGTGTCAAGAAAGCACCATAAAAGTGTTTCAAATGACTCATTTTTCTATACACTGCCAATGCAATAGCTTTATGTGAGGAGAAGACTAAAATTTAGTTTTTATTTACTGAAAATCTTGCCTTGAAGCCATGGCCACCCTTCACTTTCTTTGTATGGCAAAGAGCATTTTGGACATTCTGCGTAAAATATCCTTTTGTGTTCCACAGAAGAAGAAAAAAAAAAGAGATTTTTTTTTATTTTTCTATTCCTTTATCTTCAGTTTTATAGCGTTTTCTTTGTTTCCGCCTTCTAAACCCCCATGTCTGACCGTTGCTCTTGAATTTAAGGTTGATATTGGCTTTGCTTTTGTTTATATCATCCCCAGTGTGTGTGTGTCTGTACTGTGATTATGACTGCACACGTGCAGCCGCTGCCTCGCCAGCCCACTCGCCCAGCTTGTCTGCCCCTGCAAAACGACACTAGGCCTGAGGATGAAGTATGAGACTTTGGCACCATATTTCACACTCGCTGTGGCAGGCCTGAAGGATGGATCATTAGACGTTTGCCTCCCTTTTCCCTCCACTCTATCTTTCTCTCTCTCACTTCAGCCTGCTCCCACTTACACCTCCTCTTTCTCTCTCCCTACTTTATCTGCTCCCTTCCCTCCCCCTCGAGCTCAGTATTGGCAGCCAAATACACATATGCGCTATCTACATTGAGAGAGAGAGAGAGAGATATAGACTCCCGTGGGAGGACTGTGTTGTGGCTGTACTGTAAGATCCCTCGCATTCATGGGTCTGAGAGCGGCAACACGGAGGATTGGTTTTTGCATTCCACACACCACAAAAAATGGATTTATTTCACTTTTTTTGTGCATGTGTCTTGTTATGTTAGTTATTTTTCGCTCTGTGCATCCCCTTTTCTCTTGTTGTATTGACAGAATTTCTCCGTCTCTTTCACGCCATCTTTTTCCATGCATTATTTGATCCCCGGGTTTGAATCGCCGAGACACACGTCTTTTGTGCGCCGGTGCAGCCTTGCCTCTCGTTGATAGTTTTGATGTGCTTGTATACGAGGTCTGTGCTTTCAGGGCAGGGTGATATTTTCTGACTGACGTATAATCCAGTCTTATTTTACACGTACAGTAGGCATATGCCGCACTCATTAAAAGGATTTAATGCTGGCCTTTTCCGAATAAGCAGCTTGCGTACGAGCGGGAAGGAAGCAAGTGGCCGTTAAAGCCCCATATTTACAGCGCACATCCCGCTCTAAATCTCGCTCTTGGTGCATCTCTGTGTTCATCTCTGTCTGTTTGCTTATGTTCACACATGACAGAGCTAAGAGTGAGAAGACAAAAGTGCTAGCGTGCATTTAATTCTCAGCTGCGCATGTGTTTTTGAGTGCAGATAAGGGTCTGTGTGGTTAATAAGCGTTGTAAACAAACATACAGGATGAGATTAGATCAGACTGTAACTCCTTTAACACCTCCTGCTCTCAGGAGCACCTCCCATGATGAAACACCTCCTGTTCGGGATTTGTCAGCGGCGTTATTAAAATCGCTACAACCCAATCTGATGAACTTATTGATAAAACTAATGTACCAGATCTGCCCTAATTGAACTGTAGAGATAATTCAGCTTATCTTTTATGTTGTAGCTTAAAGTATCAGGCCTCAAGGCACAATTGTTCTATAGAGTGTAAAACAATGAGAAAGTAATATTTTGGTCTGTTGTCATAAATATTGTTGAGATACAGTCATGGTCGAGTGCTATCTGATTCTGCACCTTTTATGTCTTTGCTTATCTCGAACGGAGGGTAAATGGACTGCTTGAGAGGTGTGTGTGTGTGTGCGCTTTGGTGCCTCTAAATCGTACTTGGTGCCTGATATTTCATGGAATTGCTGTTTACGGTGGCAAGGGCATGAATTTGTAATGAAGCAATTTATTAAACACTCTACTCCCATATAAAAGGGGTTTCTTGTTCGTATTGTTAGTAAATTGTTTAATCGTAATGACTATTTGCACGAGGTGTAAACAGCACTGTGCAGCTATTTGCACCCCGAATAGTCTGGTGGAAACCAACAGAACTAGGAATAAATACACTGTCAGATAAATGGCCTTGAATTCTTCTCTTTTTTTTTTTTGGTGACCCGAGTTCAAATCTGACTTTTGATTCCACATACCCGCTCTCTTCAGTATCTACTCATACTATCTCTATTTTTTAAAAAGGAAACAATAAATAAATACATACATTTAATATAAATGAAGTAAATGAAAACAAGTTAGTCTTAAAATATTTGCATGACTTTTTTAAAACTGCACAACAAAAAACTGTTACAAAAAATGTTACAGAAAAACTGGCAAGTAACACACTGACTTAAACATGCAATTCTGAAGCAAAATCACCTTTAAAGTTGTCCAAAAGAAGTTCTTAGCAATGCATATTACTAATTAAAAATTAAGTTTTGATATATTTAAGGTAGGAAATTTACAAAATGTCTTCATGGAACATGATCTTTACATAATATCCTAATGATTTTTGGCATAAAATAAAAATCTATCCTTTTGACCCATATAATGTATTTTTAGCTATTGCTACAAATAAACCCAAGCTACTTAAGCTACTTAACATACTTAAGTGTATGTTATTATAAAGCATGTAATATAATGATACACACACGCACAAACACACTATTGTACTATATACTACTACACTGTAAAAAATAAAAAAACACAATTTGTTGAGTCAGCTTAAAATAATTTGTTACCCTGCTGCCTTAAAAATTTAAGTTCAGTCAGCTAAAATAAGTTTAGTCAACTTGAAATGTTAAGTTGTACTAAGTAACAACTTAGATATTTGTGTTTGCTAAACTTAACAGCTGGGTAAGTAACCCAGCTGCCTTAAAATTTTAAGTTGATTCAACTCAAATATCTAAGTTGTCACTTAGTATAATTTAACATTTCAAGTTAAATAAACTTTTTTTGAGTTGACTGAACTTAATATTTTAAGGCAGCCAGGTTACAAAGTGTATGAAGTAAAATGTATTATTATTTTATTATTATATTGTTTGTTTGTTTGTTTGTTTTTGTTGAAAATGTTTGGGTTCGGTAAGATTTTTTCCCACTTTCTGCTCAGACAGGCTGTATTTATTTGATTAAAAACAGTAATATTATAAAATGTTATTACAATTTATTATTAGCTGTTTTCATTATATATATATATATATATATATATATATATATATATATAATGCACATTAATAAACATGGCCGTAAATATGCTTGAATTAGCCAAAAAGGCTGCTTTTCATCTGAGGACCCTTGACAGAATGTTAAAAAGTCACCCAAAAAAAGCAAAAACAGATCATCTTATACACATATACACACATAAAGAAAAGAAAGAAAAGAAAAGAAAAGAAAAGAAAAGAAATACTAAACAAATACAAGTACATAATTCCACATGGAAATTGAACTAAAATACAATAAAAGGAAGTTATCTAAATAAAATAAAATAATATGTGACCCTGGACCACAAAACCAGTCTTAAGTTGCTGGGGTATATTTGTAGCAATAGCCAAAAATACATTGTAAGGGTCAAAATTATTGATTTTTGTTTTATGCCAAAAATCATAAGGACATTACGTAAAGATCATGTTCCATGAAGATATTTGGTAAAATTCCTACTGTAAATATATCAAAACTGAATTTTTGATTAGTAATATGGATTGCTAAGAACTTCTTTTGACAACTTTAAAGGTGATTTTCTCAATATTTGGATTTTTTTGCACCCTCAAATTCCAGATTTTCAAATAGTTGTATCTCAGCCAAATATTGGTCTATTATAGCAAACCATACATCAATGGAAAGCTTATTTATTCAGCTTTCAGATGATTTATAAATCTCAATTTGGACAAATTGACCCTTATGGCTGGTTTTGTGGTCCAGGGTCGCATATAAAATGTATATGTATATGAATATATATATAATTTATTCCTGTGATGACAAGCCCGAATTTTCAGCAGAAATTATTTCTGATTTAGTGTTCAAGCAACAATTCTTTTAAGGTCCAATTCTCATCATTAACAAACCATTAACTACGACTTTTGCTTCAATAAACTCCTAATTTGCTGCTTATTAATGGTAAGGTAGTTGTTAAGTTTAGGTATTGGGTAGGATATGGTCATGCAGAATATGTGCTTTAAAAGTATTAATAAACAGCTAATATGTAAATAATAAGCATACCAATAAGCAACTAGTTATTAGTGAGAACTGGTCCTTTTACTAAAATGTTACCCTTTGATAAATAGAAAGTTCAAAGCAACAGCATTTATTTGAAATACAAATCTTATATAACATTATGAATGTCTTTCACTTTTGATAAACTGAATGCATGTTTGCTTATTAAAAGTGTTAAAAAGGCCAATATGTCATGTAACTGATAATAGCTCTGGCTTGCTTATACTAACAGCGTGTGATTTGTTTTTGGTTTGCAGTGCTGGTGCTGCTGATTGTGACAATGAGGAGGAGGAAGAAGGAACCTCTGATCTTGGATGAAGACCGGGACGTGCGGGAGAACATCGTGCGCTACGACGACGAAGGCGGAGGCGAAGAAGACACGGAGGCCTTCGACATGGTGGCGTTGCGAAACCTCAACGTGGTGAGAGACAGCAAAGCCCGCCGAGACGTCACCCCGGAGGTGCCTACCCTTTATTGCTCCCGGCCTCCCCCTTACAAAATCACCCCAGACAACGGGATCTTCCGGGAGTTTATATGGGACCGCCTGAAGGACGCCGACGTCGATCCTTCCGCGCCTCCCTACGACTCCCTGCAGACGTACGCTTTTGAGGGCAGCGGCTCGGTGGCCGAATCCCTCAGCTCCCTAGACTCCCTGAGCACAGACTCGGAGCAGAACTATGACTATCTGAGCGACTGGGGACCTCGCTTCAGGAAGCTAGCCGACCTGTACGGCCACGCTGACAGCAGCAATATATTCTCCTCCTAGCCGGGATTAAAATTCCTGCCAAGGTCTGCTCAATCAAGGGCATAATGGAAATGAACAATGATCAAGAGAATACCACTGACTCATTGATGCTTGACAGAAGAGGGGAGCAAAAAAGGGGAACATTCAACGCACAGGGGGGAGTTATATCTGCAGAGAGCAGCGGTTTTGATAACGAATAGACGGTGGAGATTCGCGTCGGAAGCACTTCTATTTAAATTGCGGTTAGTTGCCAAGTCTGGACTCGGGGTGCGGTTGCGAGCGCCCAAAGAGTGATCTTCAGGCCCAAGAGAATAATGGACGCTGGGCCATGCGAGCTGGTCCAGGAATACCAATTGTTTCCAAGAGACATTTGAAGTGCTCTCCCCATGGTTATAAATGAGAACAGTGGCATCCAGCTAGCCATACAGCAGTGATGCTCGAAAGATCAATGTTTCTGTTCTATCAAATGTTTCTATGACTCATAGGTTCTTCGAAAAAAATCAATACAAATTCAGCAACCAACCACACTATTCCAAACGCATCGCCTAGCGAGGAACCGCAACTGTTGCTTTGTAAAATATCCTTTATGCATAGCTTCACGTCTGCTATCGGGCCTTAGTTCCACGGCAAAATTTGGGTCGAGGCGCAAGTATCCTGCAGTTACGCCGACCAAAATACAAGTCAAACTCGTAGTGAATAGACTTTGATGTATCGAGCAGGACAGGCCGGAGTGGATTTAATCATTGAAAATGTATAGTACTTGCCTTTCAGTTGAGGCTGTCAACCTGAGTTATTTTGAGATGTTATTTTGTAAGTTTGTAGAGCAAACCCTTATGACAGCGAGCGTTTGAAGGGAGTCTTTTGTATTAAGCCTATTCCTTTCTCGAAAACCTCAGTCTCAGTGGAGAAACTCAAAGCGGCGAAATGTTTTTGTAGTGCTCTATGCTGTCCCGTGTACAGTTTCTTTCTTTTTTTTCCCGCAGTGCTGAATATCTTGTGAGAGCTGTTTGTTTTAAAGCAGGCCTGTTGTCGATATGAGTCCGAGTGGCAAGGGAAAAAAGAATGTAAAGACATTATCCTAAATAATATCTGGCGACGTGTGAACTGGTGTATAACATACGGACAACACAGACCTTACTACTACAGTATATTCAATGTTTAGCTGTTGTCCGACAGGTTTGATTTCGAATTGTAACGATATAACAGTAACATGCTCAGTTCGAAGACGTTTTGTACAGATTTTTGTAATAAAGCACACAAATTGCAGCACACGGTGTGGCCATTTCCTCACGACTGCCTTCATTCATTCATTCATTTGGACAGCCAGACGGTGGTGCAGATTTGGATGTGAAGATCTTACTGCTAAATTGGCTGCTTTGTTTGTGGAACAGGGTGGTTTGCACACAGACATGATGTGTAATCAAGGCTAGCGCAGAGAGCCAACGAAGCCTTGAGTTTGATGAATGACACAAAGCTTGTCAGAGCATTTAAAAGGCCTCGGCTAAATTAGCCTCAGAGAGAGGAGATTGATGATTCAGTTAGCGAACGCAAGCATACATCCAGAAATACGATCGCACGGCAAGACTGGGTGTGCGACGACACGGCTTAGCCTATAAATTGTCTCGGCCGGGCTAGTTAGATCCCTCCGACGAGCAGCGAGCCTAGTCTCGCTGTCGGACTCGTACACAGCTTGACGTGTTAAGATGGCAGTTTTTCCACGAACGCCTGTTGCAGCCTGGCCTGCGCTATCGCGGTGTGAGATAACTGTGATCTTCTCTGAGTCATGAAACATGTTCCATTTCGGTTTCTTCCCCAACAAATTCTGGCTCTCGGATAGAAGCTGTAAGCTGTTTTTCAGATGGCATAAGCGTTTGGAGATTGAATCTCAGTGTCCAAACAATACACGCTTTCAATTTGTCACTTTGTTCACACGCTCGGTATCAACTGCGGTTGTGCCTGTCAAAGCCGGAGATGTAAATTCGATTTGAATTCATTAGGATATTTTGTCTTTTGTCCACTCAGGATGATTATAAAGCGATCATTTTACGCCATCGATAATGGATTCGGCTTTCAGCGCAAGTGATAACTTGTCATTTTGTTTGTTTATCTGACTAAGCGTAATAAAGACTGAGAATACTGTCTGTGATCATTAGAGGGAAGCTGCTATCAGAAAGCAAATGTAATTATTTGTTAACTGGCTCGCTAAATGAAAACTAAAAGGGCAATTGAAATCTCGTTTGACTTGGCACTAAGTAATAATAAATACAGTTTTAATTAAGCAAGTCACTGCAGCGAGCAGATAATGCAAACAAAGGAGGATAGGGTCACCACATCATTGTTCTCTTTACAGACATGAGACTCTATAACACATATATCAAAGGGACTGGAAATCAATGTCGCCTTTTCTTTTCACGAGTTTGATTCTGTTTACTTTTTCGACTGGTCGCCGTTTGGTTCGGGATTACGGCCGTTATTAGGAAATTATCTCGTAAGGCCTATGAGAGTAATGCTGGGCTTGTTACAAGAGTCTTGCAAAAGCAACGGAGCTTAATAAAACATACTGAAAGGAATCATTCATTCATTCTTTCGAGATCTCAAGAAGACATTCATAATTTATTCAGAAAAATTACAAGTGTAGCTCTGAATAGAAAGCCTGCTCATCTTGTTCTCTGTTTCTTTTTTATTTACTTCACATTGAGTTATGTCTTTTCTTAATGGCTCCATATATATTTTCATTAAGTAATGTGATCTCTGAATGCCTGGATGTCTAAGTGGTCTTTCCTGTTGGAAAAGCACTCTTAAAAATAAAGGTGCTTCACAATGCCATAGAAGAACCTTTTTTGTCTAAACGGTTCCATAAAGAACATCTGAAGAACCTTTCTGTTTCACAAAAGGTTCTTTGTAAGAAATGGTTCTTTAAAGAAATGGTTCTTTAAAGAACCTTCAGTGTTTCTTTGTAGAACCAAAAATGGTTCTTCTATGGCATCGCTGTGAAGAACCTTTTAAAGCACATTTATTTTTAAGAGTGAGAGGAGACGGCTTATTGTTATTGTGGCAGACAATCAATGCCCTCGTATTCAACAGCTTCTTCTCAAAAAACATGTTCATGTTTGTAAAGGATACCACTTCAATTTATATGTATAATTTTTAATAAAATAATTGATATTGTTTCAATGAGAGTACAGCGCGAGGTCATTTCAGCTGCTCAGTTGCTGAGTGATTTAAAAGTGTGATAATGATAACTTCAGTCCAGTGGCTGATTACTTGGAATTAATATTAACTTATAAAATGACTTTAACACCACAGAAGTAGTCCTTACTTTCTCCTCAGCTGATTAGCCTGATTTAACAAGTAGTTTTGAAATGGCACTTATACCATTAAATGTCTTGACGTGATGTTTTTCATATGAAACAAGATGTCTGAGTGAGTAATATCGACAGACATGCCCTCTTTTTATATCCAATATATTGCAACAGTGATTTTTAAAAAGTGCATAAAAGGAAGAGTAACTAAAAAAAAAAACAGATACAAGGTGAATCACAACATTACAAACTTTGGGTATCTAAAAATGAACAAAAAGACAAAGGTGCAAGTCTGTCCTTAATGGTGGTTTTAATGAGGGAAAGAACTGCAACGCCTTAAAGCACTGTGAATGACAAAATCTAATTAAAAACAATGGAGAAATTAAACTATTGAACATGCTGATCATATATAGAAACAACATTTGATGTTTATTGTAAAATACGCATTATACTGTATACAAATATAGAAGTGTAGGGAAAATCTACATAATTTCCAGTGCTTCATAGGAGTGGGTGGGTGCTAAAGTGTTCTTTTGGTGTAATTTCTTTTTTTGCAGTTGTCTGATTAATGTAGATTTCTTTGCAGAATCATGGCTAATGTAATTTTTCACCAGAAATTTCTCTGTTGAATATGACTATTTAAAAAATCAGTAGCTTCAACAAAAGGCTATACAACTGATTAACCATCTTGTAGCTCAAAGTACATCTGACTTTAATGATTTTTAAGTGAACTTTCAAAATCAATTCCCCTATTTAGAAAATGAATGGGAGTTTTACTTCTAAAACTTAACTGCTGCACTCTATGGGCTTTAGTAATGTCAATCATGAATGACAGCAGTGTCCAAATTTGTGAACTGTCAGACAATGTAGCCAACAACATTTTTGTAGAATGTCATATACAGGTATTAGAGAATAATTCTCCTCCAATCCATAATCCTTAAAAGAATAGTTCACTTAGTATGAAAATTCTGTCATTAACTACTCACCCTCTTGTCATTCCAAACTCGTAAGACCTTTGTTTATCTTTGAACACAAATTAAGATATTCTGATGAAATCCAAGAGTTTTCTGACCCTAGACAGCAACGCAACTGACACGTTCAAGGCCCAGAAAGGTAGTAAGGACATCGTTAAAATAGTCCATGTGACGTCAGTGGTTCAACCGTAATGTTATGACGCTACGAGGATACTTTGTGTGCGCAAAGAAAACAAAAATAACCACTTTGATCAACAGGTTCTTTTCTTCTGTGTCAGTTTTCGATGAAGAGTACCACGCATGCATGATTAGCTGCTGACACAGGAGCCACCGCTCTGATGTAGAACGTCCATCTCTCTTTGTTCATCGTCTGTATATTCCTAGATAGCAAGAAGTTTTGGGCCAAATGTGGCTGACAGCTGTTACATTTGGCCTAGGTATGGCATGACCGAGCACATATGGGCCAAACATTCACCATATATGTTTTGCCATGGCTTTAGAATTGGAGGGAATTTTCTTCTGGATGACTATTTGTATTGAGATATATGGCCCATATGACAGAACCCAACTGAGAGCCATATATTGCTTGGCTATGGCACACCGTGGAATATGTTAACTTATGGTTAACATTTGGCTTTTGCTTGGAAAAACGCACAAGCTGCTATAGTCGTGTGTGGCAGGTTTGTGTCAGTCCACATCTCAGCCCATTCAACACTTGTTTGTACAGAAAAATTTTGTTTGGTTCAGTATGTGTACCAAACAAATACAGTGTTGTTTTAACCACTGCACAGTGGCGGCTTGTGGGTTTAAAGATAGAGGAGGCACACTAATTGAATTTGTCTAGGTATCCCTGCTGATTGTCGTTGTTGTTGTTATTATTATTATTATTATTATTATTTGCTTAACCACTTTAAAATGGCTTTATGGATGCTTTTAGTCAGAAAACGTAAAGAAAATGGCACACATACAGCAAGCTAATATAATTTCACTTACCTACTTTATCACTTGAAGCAAACATCCATCCCTTCTTAAAAGTCTGTGTTAAAAGAGAGCTGCCTTTGTGCCATTTAATTAAGCTGACTGCTGTAGCCTATATCCAGCTTAAGCGTTTTGTCTCTGTATTTTTAATTTGTATATATATACTGTTTGAATGACAGCTTGGTAAATGCTCCGTCAATCAAATATTCAATATTACTACCAAGCGGCAACCTCCCGTTCTCTCTATTAAAACCAACACGGAAGTGACTTAAACTGCAATTCATCGACTGGCCACTAGAGACTGGCTCCAAAAGGGAGTCAATCCCATAGACTCCCCATGTTAAAATGCCCAACTTTACAGCAGAAAAAAATATGTTTAAATATGTTTAAAAAATATGTTTCTGTATAGCTAATTTTGCCGTTCATGTCAACTGTAAGGGGGGTGATTTTTTTTTATAACTCATCCGTTTAAATTATATTAACCCTTAAAGTTCTGCATAATTTAGGGCGTGGCCACTTGAGTGACAGGTGGATTGCCGCTGCTGTCACCACGGCGCTAGGCGGTCCTGGTTTCAGCAACCAGCTCCACCCACGTCCCACCTCTTTGCCCATTTTCGAATTATCCGGAAGTGACGTGCAGTGACACGATTCCAAGATTGCGACGGCCGACTCCCACCCACCCAGACATTCACTAAAATAAACTGTAAATTTTATTAACATTAAATCATCCTCCTCTCATTTTCTCCTCAAAATTTTGGGGAAGCTGTGCCTCCTATGACGAGCCGCCACTGGATGTGCTGAATTTAATCAGTTTCAGTTTACATCTGTGAATAAAACTTTACTCTACATTATTACATTACCTCCTGTCCAATAATCACAGTAAGTGTTGTGTTTTGTTATTTCTAAGAAGCAAAGTCTCATCTTTAAAATTAAGTCTATTATACCAGAAAATATAAATGATAAATGCCATTTTGATATTCTTTGATGTGGCGTGACAGACCGACGATTTACAGCCATCGATTTACAGTCATAAATATGTGCTTGTCATGAGGGTGAGTAATTAATGACACAATTTTCATTTTTGGGAGAACTATCCCTTTAAAACTCAAGATAAAGTAGTCATACGTGCTTTACATGAGAGGTACATCAACCTAACTAGTCCATACTAATAACGATGCAAATTGTACAGACACTAACATCAAACTCACATATCACTCGTTTCGAGGTGCCTGGACTAGGACCTAAAAGAACACAGCTACCGGCACGTCATCTTTCAGGCAGCACTTGCGAGGTGTTTGCAGCTGTGAGTCCAACCACCCCAGCTTTCCAACTCGCAGCCCTCCCAGATTTTAAATCAGTTTGACAGACACAAATGTCAGAGACAGAGCTCGGCATTATTGATTGGAAACGTCCGTTCTTGTTTGACTAAAATATGACGGCTTCAGGCTTTCCGTGAAAAATTGCGGTCCATTTAGAAAATTAACAACATTAATAAAGTCTCCCTAACACAACAGAATACCCGATTCTTGCTTATACGGTTCCCATGAAACACTTATAAAGCTCACGCTTTGGATTTACAGCTTTCATTACAGTAACGAGATGTTAGTGTTCGTGTATGCCTCCCTCTCCTCGGCGGCGCTCGTTGTATGTCCACAACGGCACGATTCGCTGCCAACGACACTCACTTCGCCATCGATTTCCTCTCTAAATTAAATATACGATTTTATGCATTTAACAAGATTGCTCCAAGAAAAATCCAATTACCGCTTCAAGCCAGTGGAAAACTCATTAAAACAGCCAGGATAATTATGCAAGCAATGGTTGTTTTAAACCAAGGAAAAGGCTACCGAAGAATTCGGAAACGTTATGAAAACATCCGGGATTCAGGATGACTTTAAAATCGGCGTAATTTTATTCAAAAAGAGCTTATAATAACAAAATAATAAGAGCGATATGCAAAGCAAAGCCTTTAAGGGCTCTTCTAATGGTGTCCTGATCGATAATTTTAAAGAGCACGTCTTAGATCTGTATTCACAATCAGGCACATCCAGCGCCGGCCAAATGCAGAGCTGTCTGGTGCAGACCGCTGTTTTCAAGTCGTCTATTGACATTCGCGGGGTTTGTCCTCTAAAGCTGAGCCCTGGGTGGAGTGTTGACTCTGTGGCTTGTGTATGTTTAATGTAGTATGCTGTAGTCCCATGCACATCTCTTCACATTGCTGAGTGCGCCTTTTATTTGCTTTGAACTGACCTTGAGATGACTGTGATGCTCCGCTTTGAAGTGTTGATTCTGTCAAAATAGTCATATATACATATACATAAAAACCTCACTTTTTTGTTGTTCTTTCTCCTGCTCACTTTCTGTCTTTGTTTTCAGCATACAGTATAAATTACAACATTGTTTAATGTTAAAAAAGCACCTTTGAAGGAACTTTGCTGTTTAATATTTTATAAAAAGCACATTTAAAAAATACTTTTACAGCAGTTGACAGCCGTGCGCACAGTTCAAGTGCTATTTCAGCCTTTCTTACGACCAGATTTGCTTGTTCAAATTGGTTGGATGATGCTTGTGCTCTGCAATTTTCAAGTAGCGTGACAGATTCTCAATTGGAGTGAGATCAGGGCTTTGACTGGCCCATTTTAGCATAGAATTTTTTTTTTTTTTGTTCTTTAGCCACTCCAATGTTAATTTTCCCTTTTTTGTCCTGCTGAAAAACGTTCTCATGAATTTTAGCAGGCTGAAATACGTATGAACGTGAAATACGCACATTTTTCTGCATTTTGCACCATCTATTGTTCTCTTTATTTTAACACGATGCCCAGTCCTGCTGATAAAAATCAGTCTCACAGCATGATGCACCGCCACCAGCACACTTCTCTGAAGGTATGGTGCTTTTTGGAGGTGTAGGCAGTGTTATATTAGCACCACATGCATCGCTTTGAATTTTGGCTGGAAAGCTCTATCTTGGTGTGATCTAACCATGAAATCTTTTTACACTCTGCAATGGAGTCTCTATTATGCTTTCTGACAATCTCCAGACGTGCCTGTAATGGTGCCTTTTGTGCCACTTTTCCTATATGCAGGTCAGCGTTCTGTAGAATTCATTATGTGATTGACTGGTGCACCTTGACTCCATTCAGAGCTGCTGAACTCTGTAGATCACTCGCAGTGGTTGGCCTTTTCATGTTTTCTAACATAAAACAATATATATTGCATACTGGAATGGCTTCTGAAGATTCTTATGGCAGTGAAGACTGGAGTATTCGCTGCTGAAAAGCGTCTGTCAAAAACATTTGAAACACTTTAAACTGGTAGTGTGTATATGTGTAATATAGATCAATCTTTCTCATATTCAGCAGTGTTTTATATATGTATGTATTTATTCACATTTTTTCATCACAGCTGAGACAATATGCTGTTATTGACAGAATTATCTGTTTTTCAATGCGCAGCTGGCAATCTTACTGCATACATTTGCGTCGTTTTGATGAATAAATAAAATATCATACATCTCTGGAAATGTTTTAAAGTTATTGACTGTTTTTATTTATTTATTTTTACATTAAATATATTTAATAGTGTAGATCAAAACAGTCCCAGAGCTGCTCACAGTGCCTGTTATTAAGGCTACAGCTTGCACATTTCACATTTCACAAGAACACAGTACAGCACAGAGCTGGGAGAAGTTCAAATTCTTGCATTTGCTTTAAAAATAGCAAATCATTAACAAACACTTCAGTTTCACAGGTTTACTTGAGGAAAAAAAAAGGGAACAGCTACCAGTTTATGCCTTGTGGTTACCTTCTCTTTTTTTCTTCTCAGTTGATTGTTATGATCAAAATAGGGTGCTTGAACAGCGATGGAGGGGGAAAAAAAACTAGCCAATCAAGAGCAGGAGGACGTAGCTTGGGGGAGGGCAGCTTCCCTCAGGGAAACCAAGAGCAATCAGACACACATAGAGCTATCAGAACCTCAATCTGCAGATTAGGACAGACAGGCCTCAGGCTGCACAACTTTAGGATAAGACAGCCCCTCTATGCCTTTCTTAAGTGTCCGCAAATCAACTGTAAATTGCCACTCAGAAAATGAGTTCTCTAAACCGCCAGAGCAAGACTAGTTTTCGAACCTCGTAAACTCTTTCAATTATCTTTGGAGATAGGCCGCCAAGCTGTGTGTCACAGTTGCAGAGTTTTGTGTTGGCTGGCAGAAAACTTTTATGAGGGGCAGCAGGCGGGAATGTCATATCTAGATCATGGCTCATCTGATGAGAGCTGTAAGAGGCTCTCAGTTAGAGTTGAGTCTTAAGTTCTCTATCTGCTTTGATACTCTGTCATCATTCTTCAGCCAGATCTCTTCGCTTTCCTTCTGTTAAATGCTGCCACTTCATATCAAAAGCATGTCATTACACGATACATCTTCTTGCATCTTCAAAGAGAGATGTTAAAAAAGTGAAGTGCCGTACCACAAAATGGACCATTCTTTTGTGGAGAATATTGTCGGCAAGCCATGGGAGAATGTAAACATTGTCGTATACCACTTCATGCCGTATGTAGACGCTGAGCTCCAATTGATTCTGTTTCCTGTAAGTAAAACACAGCCTGCAAGCACCACGTCTACTTGGTTTAAAACGGATCCCAAATTGGTGAAACGACTTCTACCTGCGACTTCTAGCTGAGGCCCCCACCCACACATGATGATGTCATATATGAACGCTCCAATTTGGAGCGATCAGTGAGTTCTAATGTAACAGGTGTAGAAGTATTTCTGATGGAGACAGTGATGTCATTTACTGCAATAGTATTTTTAATAGGGCTGCCCCCTAAGAGTAATTTTATTAGTCGCTTAGTCCAGGAAGTGGAAGTCACACTGTCCATGCCGGACAGATCTTTAACGGCTGATCTGTGTGGTAATATAGTACATTGGGCGGGAGATCCAAATGCTCACCTTCATTCATCAACCTCAAATGTGGCTTTTCATTTGAAAGATGTATGTAATAGCAACTTTACATGGCTGCTCAATCTTATGTTAACCTAAAAAAAGTGTGCTATTGTGTCTGTGTGAAGCGTGGAAGCAGAATAGTGTCGTGCTTAGTGCATGACCGATGGAGGCGCCAGTGCGGTCACTTGCTCTTAAAATACTCATTTTTGGTCATACAGAAAAAAAGTTATACATTTTTCGAATCTGTAAAGACTCTATTTTTATTTGTGTGCAATCAATAACAACGAAACGTTGCCCTTTTGTAAAATAATTAAAGGAAACAGGATGCGCTTACTTCCGTCTTGGTTTCTGTGAACTTGAGCGTGAAACTTCGAAACTCTGTGTATACTTCTTTGCAGACATGAAAACAAATGTATAGAGCATGAAATATTTACTTTCAAATGAACCAATTCAAATAGAAAACAAATGTTTTCACTAGTGGTGTCAATCGATTAAAAAAATAAGTAATTAATTGTTTTCTGAAATTAATCATGATTAATCCTACCAAATATTAAGATATTTTTATTATAATTTCATATTGCAATAATTTCACATTAAATCTTCACATTAATGTAGAAACAATATAAAGGAAGTATATTTTTGATATTTGTTTAATGCCATCTTTTTTATGACTTTTTTTTATCACTGATACCAACTGATGTCTCTATTAATTTTTTCCTAATATTTAAGCATTGACTATAGCTATTTACGTTACAGTATAATTGAGAGCTTTCAATTTAACATTTATTAGACTTGTAATTTAAGTGAACTTAAAACAATCTTCACATAAACCCATTATAATAACTGTCATATAGCTACCTGTGCCCTTCAGCAAGAAAATATAGCTAAATTTTAAAAAGTTATTAAACACAAAAATCAAAATTAAATAAAACATAAAAGCTTATAACTATAGAAGTTATTGATTTCCTCTTTTTTAATTTTGTTCTTTGATTAACAGACATCACAGCAGCTGGTTATTAGGATATTTTGGCTCCTGTTACTTTAAAAGCTGCTGAACTTGAAGCGGATCTGACACTGGTTTAAATGTGACTCTTAAATAATAAACATATACATGCACAGTTTTAAGGCAGCTTTAGTCACCTTTTTTGTAACTTTATGACTTAACTGATGACATAACTACGACTAGCTACATACTTGTAGTTTCGTTTGGGTTTGAATATGATACAGCGCATGCTGGCATATTTGTGTGTGCACTTAAAGAGTGTGCTACGAGCACAGTATAACGGCTGACAGGACAGGAAGATTCATTTTTTTACTGATATGGCCTGATAACATCTCATCTGACTGCAGTTCACTGATGTTCTACTGAAGCTCTTCGTCACCGGTACCGTTTCCACGCTCGTTTGACTCGTTTGCCTGGCACTGAGGTGACGTTGGAGCGCGCATCTGAAAAGTCTCCCGTTTGATGTGCTTGTTATTACATTCTGTCTTACGGTCTAAATCAGTGGTTCTCAATCCTGGTCCTGGGGGCCCCCTGCTCTGCACATTTTGCATGTCTCCCTTATTTAAAACACCTGATTGAGATCATGAGCTCATTAGTTCAGTTTATGGACCTCTCTCCTAATGAGCTGATGATCTCAATCAGGTGTGTTAAAAATATTATTATTATTAAAAATATTACTAAACCGTTAATGCAGTCTCCTTGCTGTTTTTCACAGACACATTCATAATTATTATATCTGCCAGTGCACTGTGGCAAGCCTTTTTTGCGTTCACTTGAGCGCTTATTAGGCGATGTAGGCAATTATGCTCTTTATTATGATTTATATGGTTTATTAATAAACGTGTGACTAATAGTCGACCAATGCTTAAAATTAACGACTACAAGTCGACCAGAAAAATTTGTCTTATGAAGATGAACAAAGGTCTTACGGGTTTGGAACAACATGAGGGTGAGTAATTAATGACAATGGGAGAACTATCCCTTTATATTTTGAATATTTATTTACATATATTTATTGGCATTATGCACCAATAATATGGCTGAATTTTTCCGTATAGGGTGGTTTCTACACTTTAGAAACAAAGCGGTAATGGGTAGTACCACATCAAATGCCAAAATTGTAATGATCCAGGGGGGCGTTCTGCTGACTTCTGCATCTTCATCCACAGGGACAACATCTCAAGGGCACAAGATATTTGGTAAACTGTGCTTGTAGCCAGGCGTTTGAATGCCGTACCGAAGGCTGGAACATTTCATGTAAATGAAGTTTGGAAAGAGATTGACCTGCATCCTTGATCACTGCGGCATCATTCATTCTGATTAGGGCACAGATCCACACAACTCATCTAGGCTGGTCTGATGGATTAGCCGGCCAGACTGAAGCCTCCTACAGGAATTGAAAAACCCTTAGCGTTTAATCACCCTCAAAGCTGGTGGATGACAATATTTAAGAATGGGCAGGCAGCAGTGGACTGGATGCATAACAACATGATGTGACTATTACTTAGATTTGTTTGATAAAATGCATAAGTGAGAAACAGAAACGTCTCAGCTGAGCCATTTATGTGTCCTTTCAAATCTTACCTTCTATCTGCAGTGCAAATGACATTGTAGAGAAAAAGACCCTCCGCAAAGTCACTTTGATTGGATCGCTATTGAAAAAAAAGGGCAAACGGCCCTTCATTAGCCCTCGGTGAGAATGAATATTGACTTTAATATACACTGTCAGTTTTTTTCAGCTCTTCTTAGTGCCTGTCATACTCAAGGGCTTTCTCACTGCTAATGCTGAGTAGCACCAATCACCACCCTATTGTCTGCGAATGGGCTCCTGCTGTTGAAAGACTGCAGCTCTGTTTATCATCCCAGAGCGGTTATATCCTCCTAACCCACCATACAGGATTATCACAGACATAGAATAGCCATAATCAGGTTAATCTGCGCATTGGGGAGATGGTCTTAAGGCACGTGTGACTGTTCAGGGTGAAATACAGCAATGGTAACATGTTCAGACACAAGCCACATAAGTTCTGCCACATTAGCTGTCTTCTGTATGGAGCGTTGCATCACATCAGTGTACTCGATGAGCCATTGTCTCCACAATCAACATTCATATGGAACATTGTTGCCGTTAGATGTCAGACAAGGAACTCTGGCTGACATGGTGAATGAATTCCATATCAGTTCCAGTGGTATGAGCAAAAGGTGCAGAGACAGCAAAGACTGATTCTCTACTTCGTGTGTGTGCCGTAAGTCCTGAAGGGATCTAAGGATCTGAGTTCCTTAAAAGGAACTCGGTGTGTGTCTCTCTGTGTGTGCGCATGTGTGTGTGCATTTTATGGGGACTGAGGACATGAATCAGATCAAATGTGACGTTAAAGACGTTTAGAATGTTACAGAAATATTTATAACTGAAATAAATCTTTTCATTGAACTTTCTATTCGTCAAAGAATACAGAAAATGTGCTGTAGTTTCCACAAAAATATAAAGCAAAACAACTGTTTTTAACATTAATAAGAAGAAGAACTATTTTTGAGAAATCAGCATATTAGAATGATTTCTGAAAGATCTTGTGACACTGAAGACTGCAGTAATGACTGCTGAAAATTCAGATTTGCCATCACAGGAAAAAAAAAAAATGACATTTTAAAATATACAAAAACTGAATAATAAAATAATTATAGTAATAAAATAATAAGTAATAAAAATACAATAAACATTCCACAAGACTTTATTGAACATACAGAAATGGCACAAATAAACAATACAATTGCATTTTATTTCATTTATATTTTTTTTATATTATCCCTACATATTTGATTCTTTATACAAATATATATTTATTTTATATTTATTTCATCTTATATGTGACCCTGGACCACAAAACCAGTCATAAGTAGAAATAGTATAGTGTATTTGTAGCAACAGACAATAATATGTGACCCTGGACCACAAAACCAGTCATAAGGGGAACCAAGATTTATACATCATCTGAAAAGCTGAATAAATAAGCTTTCCATTGATGTATAGTTTCTTAGAATAGGACAATATGTGCCTGAGATACAACTATTTGAAAATCTGGAATCTGAGTGCAAAAAAAAAAAAAAAATCAAAATATTGAGAATGAAGTCCAAATGAAGTTCTTAGCAATGCATATTACTAATCAAAACATTTTGATATATTGCTATATTTACGGTAGAAAATGTACAAAATGTATTGATGGAACACGAATATATATATATATATATATATAGATAGATATAGTATGGGTCAAAATTATTAATTTTTCTTTTATGCCCAATATCATTAAGGTAATTTCAAGTAAATATCATGTCCCTTAAAGGTATTTTATAAATTTCCTACCGTAAATATATCAAAACTTAATTTTGGATTATTGATGCATTGCTAAGAACTTAATTTTGACAACTTTAACTGTGATTTTCTTAATATTTTGATTTTCAAATTCCAGATTTTCAAATAGTATCTCAGCCAAACATTGGAAAAATCAATGGAAAGCTTATTCAGCTTTCAGATGATGTATAAATCTCAAAAAATTGACCCTTATGTCTGGTTTTGTGGTCCATCATCACATTTTGTAATCGCTATGTTTTGCTATTCCTACCTAACTAGCTGTGTCTTCATAAAGGCAATGTCTAATGCTATTTCCTGCATGCTGACATATTTACACTGCTAAAGAATTGGATTCTCATGCTAAACATGGCCAAAGTTAAAAAAAAAAAAAAAAAAAAAACACAGTTGGACATATGATGGAGTATTTCTGTGCCAGAAGCTCCAGGAGTGTGGCTGTTTTTGGAGAGAAGCGGCAAGGCTGTATCTTTCTTTTAAAAATTTGAACTAAAGACTCTTTGGAGATATGAAGGATGCACTACTCTATAGTAGGGCTGTCAATAAAGATTATTTTGGTAATCAAGTAATCTGTCGATTATTCTGATGATTAATCGAGTAATATGATATTATAATTTATTTTGTTATAAAATAGACCTAAATGAACAATAGCCTTTAAAATTATTTAAAATACATATATAATAGCAGAGCCAATAAAAATTAGTTCAAATAAAGTATCAAAAGCAAGTAATCATAATTTTATTATACAAAACTGTTGAAATGCGTTTTGATTTCTTTACAACAGAAATGCTACAGCCACTGTAATTTTTTAAATATGTGGACATCAAACAGTGTAAACTCGGAGTGAGGGTTTGAACTTTTATTTTGAAATCGCGATGAACAGTTAACATGTTGAAAAACATACTGATGTGTTTTTCTGTGTTTGTGTAGGTTTATAAAAGATTTACCTTACAAATCTGATGAAATGGGTCCCAGATATATAATATAATAAACCCACACTCACAACAATATGCAAAGATGGAGTTTAAGACGCTCAAAATGAGCGTTTGTATGGAGCATTAAAGAAGCATTACAGTTGTGTCTATTTCAAAATCTTTAAGATATAAGACAAACATTGAGAAATTACACATTGAATTTGTTCCTGGTCAGACTAATCTTTGGTATAGGGTAGCTAAAATGATTCAGTGTCTCTGAATATCAGACAAAAACTTGTATTACCTGATAGGGTGAGAAATCTGATAAAATAAACTGAATTTTTTAACATGAATGCAACAGACGTTTCCTCTGTGTGACACACCAGTCTGAGAGCTGAAACACAAAATAAGGCGATTAGATCAATGAATAAAATTGCTCATGCGGGTGGAAGGACCGAGTTGGGTCAGCCTACAGTTTCTGCTTAAAGGCCTCTGAAGATCCAGTGCTGTTACATAATAAACTTCAATGTCTCCTTCATAGCTCTTGTGGGCTTGTGAGAGGAGAGCATCGGCTAAGGCAGAGCACCTAAACATAAAAAGTGAGTCTTGGAAGTGAATTCCACTGTACTCTGTGGATTTCTCCTTGAGCAGAGTCCAAAATCACACCGAGGTTGCATCCCCCCTTTTATCAAATGGATCCAAAGCAAGCTGACAGAAGAAATTTTAGGGGCAGAGCGCTTGCTCAAACCGGCAGGCCGAAAGATTCACGCTTTAAACGTGTGGACAGGGAATTATAGTTTTTTAACCTGTGTAGTCACACCTGACACAGTGAGTTGAGTCATGATATTGGTCATTTCGGTCGTCAGTAAATATATAGCGGTTCTGACCGTCGCAACACATGACTCTTGGCATTTTAATCTCTTTAGTGGCCAGACTGATCCGCAGCCTGAAAGCTCTCCGGAGAGAAGTCTGCTGCAATCTTAGTGCCATCCTCCTCTGTACCTGTGGCTTCACACATCTCACACCTAACCGGCTCTCACAAGCTGATCCCATCACCCTCACCTTGTGCAGGTGTGAATGGAAGCATTCGGATCGTGTTTGGGCTCTGCTGGACTTGAGAAAAACAGCTGGATTAATATTTATACAGTGGCCAGTCACTGTACAGTGTCATATTGTATCCCTTCTGCAATCCTCCTGCGTCACACAAAGCCATGGCAGAATTTCACCTTTTTTGAAGCTTGAGGTTATATTCAACAGCGGGGACTTATTTAAGTTTTGCCAGGTGGGCCTCAGAGTGAAGCATTACTTTACATTTTACATAGATATGCACACTGACATTTTGTGCTCCATTTAGAGCAGTCTTAATATACTACCTAGATAGGAAGCTGATATGAGACGTCTTAAATTATGTTGCTCTCACCAAGTAAGCCTCACTGTACATGAGCTATAAAGACTTGTCAGGGTACTTTATTATGGTACTTTTTAAAGCCACTTCACATTAAAAGAACATTATGGGTCCAGGACAAGTTAAAATTAATTAACAGCATTTCTGGAATAAGGTTGAATATGAACTAATTTAACAAATAAATAAGTAAATAAATGAGCAAGTAAGTAAGTAAGTAATATTTTTAATAAAGTATATAAAGTAAAGTTTTTTGTTATTTATTATTATTATTATTATTATTATTATTATTATTATTATTTAATAACATAAAAGCACCGTTATCATAATTTGAAGATTGCTGTAATGACTGCTGAACATTTAGCTTTGCCATTACAGGAATAAATGACTTGAAAATATATTAAGATCATTTTATATTGTAATATTTCAAACTATTAAAATTGTTACTGTTTATATATATATATATATATATATATATATAATCATAATATAAAAATTATTTTATATTATAAAAAATATAAATATAATAAAAATATAAAAAATAAAAATTAAATATAAATATATATATATAAAAATAAAAAATAAAAACTTAATTTCATTATTTTTCAAAGCTTTGTATTTTTTTTTTTTTTTTTATATATTTTTGTATTATTTTTTGTTAGTGTATATACTCTGCGTTATTTGAGATGTTTACATCATTTTTACAGGTGTTTTGGTGTTTACAGTATCACTTTAAAAAACAGTGTTGGGAATATAAAAATGAGATATACTTTTACACAGAAAAGATGTTGTGGCTACTGATAAAACAGTGGGTATTATAACAATTACTGACTGGCCCCATTCACTTCCATTGGAAGTTTCTCACTGTAACCCCCTCTTTTTAAATTAAAGTAACAATTAATTTTTTTGGTAATGAACATTGCTTATTGAGTTAAAATTATATTCCTGAAATTGTCTAAAGTGTACCTATATTTACACTTTTTTATTTGCATCTATTATTTTTATTTTTATCTACATTTATTTTGGTTTGTTTTTTGTTTTTGTTATTGTATTCTGTGTTATTTGAGATGTTAGCATCATTTTTACAGTTGTTTTTGAAGTTTACAGTGGCACTTAAAAACAAATCAAAACAAAGAAAACAATGGTTAGTATTTTTTTTCCCCACACTAAAATAATGTAAATATGCACTATTAAAAACGTGGGTATTTTAACATTTACTGATTGGCCCCTTTCAGTTGCATTGTTTTTTAATGAGAGTCACTATAATTTTTTTGGTAAAGAACACTGTTAACTGAGCTGAAATTATATTCCTTTAAGGAGTCTAAAATTGTCTAAAGTGTAAATTTTTTTAAATGCACGAGGAAACGTGAGAAAAAAAGTAAACTATAAATATTTAAACAACAGTTGCAAGGTTTCCCCCCACCATTGTAGTGCGTTTTTTAAACCAGCTTTTAACAGTTTGTCAAACTCCAAAGGCTCACATTATTCAGTGCAATCTCTCTGTCACATGCATAGCAGCTACATTCCAAGTGCATACAGTACATCACCTCTCATTAGCTGCTTCTCTCTGTGTCTGACTTGTTTACCTACTCCTCTCTGCCTCCTGGCAGTTGAGTCACATCCTGTGGTGTTCCAGGCTTGCCGTCGGGAGCCAGCAAACATGCAGATGATCTGTGCAGAGTATCCTGTCCCAATTGAGATTGACAGGCTGGGGCTGCAGTGGACCATGCCAGCCGCTCTACCCCGGGAAGCATTCATGCAGGTACGTCTATCCCTGTGGCAGGCGGTGAGGGGGTTGGGGTGCCTAAGGCTGGATCTCTGCATCCTGGGGCGCACCACACAGTTTGCTCTAAGTGGGCTGAGGTAAGTATGGTTAAACACTGAGACTCTATGGGGTGAGGGAAAGGTTAGTTTTCCACATAAGGGAGAATGGGTTTGATAGTGTTACATTATTCAAACAGGAGTTTTGTAACACATTCTGTATTGAAGTCTGTAGCTCAGTGTTTCTTTGTACTATGCGTCGTTGATATAATATTCCAATATTTGTCTGTAAGCTAATAAAGTAAATATACTGTGCATAAAGTAAACAGAGTGTTTATGTCACAACCAACCCCACTACCATGAATTGAAACACTGACAGAAATTATGGGCATTTTTCCTGTTGTTGATCAAATGTATTTGTTCAAAAGATCTAAAAGTATTGTGATTGTTAACTAAAACTAAACGCCAGTCTTAAGTAGCACAGGTATATTTGTAGCAATAGTCAAAAAATACATTGTATGGGTCAAAATTATTGATTTTTTTTTTTTTATGCCAAAAATCATTATGATATTAAGATCATCCTCCATAAAGATATTTTGTTTTTCCTACTATAAATATATCAAAACTTAATATTTGATTAGTAATATGCATTGCTAAGACAACTTTGGACAGCTTTAAAGGTGATTTTCTCCATATTTTTTATTTATTTATTTATTTATTTATTTATTTATTGCACCCTCAGTTTCCAGATATTCAAATAGTTGTATCTCGGCCAAATTTTGTCCTATTCTAACAAACCACACATTAATGGAAAGCTTATTTATTCAGCCTTAAGAAGATGTATAAATCTCAATTTCAAAAAATTGGCTCTTATGACTGGTGGTCCAGAGTCACAAATATAAAACAAAAGCTAATTCAAACAAATACTATAATAGTATTTAAATAATACTAAAAGAACACTACTCCCCAATCCAACATAATCCAAAATGGTAAACAAAACAAACAAAACAAAACAAAAACAAAAACAAATATATATATATATATATATATATATATATATACACACACACACAATTAAAAAGCTAAAATACAAACATAATTTATTTAGAATAAATGTATAACTTTATTATATTTAAGTTATTTCATAGAGCATTTTTATTAAGCACATAAATACATAAATGTATTTTGTAGTATACTTGGCACAAAATAAATGTTTTTCAAATACATTTTAGTATATGTTATCCACTAGGGATATAAAATAATTTTTATTAAAACAGAAAAACATGGAAACATATTTAGAAATGCATTCAAAACAGCTATTTTTGTGACACTAGTAGGAGTACAGTTTAGGTGTAAATGAAAAGCGTGTGTGAATGTAAAAATCGAATTATATAAAGGTATTAAATTTATCAAGAGAACCTGTTAATTCTGATGTTACCAGATCTGTCATTTAACATTCATTAACGTTATTAGGTCAGATGTAATTTATTTTTAACCCTATAAAAATTTGATATATTTTCATATACGTCTACTGTCACCTCAGGAGGGTGTTGATCATACTATAAATATAGGGCATTTCTAATTGATCAGACTGGCCATCATCAGTTGTGGCTATTGGAAAGCAAGGGGAAGCAAAAATGCAGTTTATTAAGTTTAAGTTAATCATGTAATACACCATTGTTGTGGTGTTTCTATTAAAGGCAGGCTATTGAAGGCAATCTCCTTGCAAAGGTGGTGTTGTCATCAGTTTTAGGGCAGCCGAGGGGCGTGGGGAGTGTCAGCACTAACTATAGCAGAGAAGCGTCAAATTGAACTGTCAATATGCCACCCGGAAAGCATCACGGGAGCTGAAGAGGAGAAATGTTATGGTCTTCATCTGTTTGTGCGGGTAAAAGGAGTGTGTGTTTACAGCAGCTTTGAGGTGAAATCAAAGTCCGTAGTGTTGTTTACACACAAACACACACACACAAAGAAAAAAAAAAAGCCTTTGGTGTCTTTCTTGAACACCATCGCTGGTTGACTGAGAGCAGAGCGATTCTTTGACCCGGTCCAAACATCAAGAAGCCTGTTTATACTGATTTAAGTCACTGCCATTAAATTATACATATTGTATTTGCATGGTTCTGTGCTGAAGTCTCAGTCTGTGACATCTGAAGGATTTTTGAGCTCTGTGAACAGGAAATGATTGACAGGCACCACTGACTGCATACCATCAGCATATGCTTATTCTGACTGATATAGAGCAGTGTTTGCTTTAGTTGAGTTGTATCTATCACACATTGCCATCATAACTTTGATATTTTTGGAATGCTGTCTTGGAGATCCGCCATGATTTAGTAGAGTCTGCTGGGTTAAAGCAATAGCTGACAAACACTTAAATAAAGAAGCACACATTTAAAGCATTTCATTTTGTGGGTTGATTAATTAAACTCAGAAATTGTTCAGTGACAACTGTTATTGTTTGGAAATTAATTACCTTTATGAGAACTTTGAAGATAAATTGCTCATTTGAGTAGCAGTATTCGTCTTAAATGAAGCACCAAGTGCTGGAATCATCCCAACATCTTTAAAATCCAAATATTTGCTATCACTTCAAAGGCTTCTCTTTGCATCTCTCCATAACATCAGAGCCGATATTCACATCTTCCCCCTTAAGCGCTACAGCGGCGTATGGTTGCTAAAAGATGAGTGACATGTTGATGCTGGAGCTTGATCACAAAGAAAGGACCATCAAGGTTAGAAGAGAAAACAGAAGCGAAACATGCCGACAACAGTGAAGATGCGTGGCCTTAAACAGCTAGTATGAAGAAAGAATTCACAATAACCGCTCCGTTCCTGTGAGGCAGATGAGTTTCTTGTTCAAGGACAAGAGGTTGAAATACTCACAGAGCAATAAAGAGGAACTCTTGAGGGGAATAAAATACACAAATGATACATTTTGCCCACTGGTTTGAACTCCCACAGTGGTGTTTTCAGTTTTATACTGTCATGTTATTTTTTTTTTTTTTTATTTTTTTTTTTGTCTTATCTAACATTTAATTCTGTCTCTTTTATCAAATTTTTTTTTTTTTTTTTTTTTTTATAAAAAGCATTTATTACCTCATTAAATTAAGATTGTTATCATTAATATCACACAAGCCAATCTGATGCTCCAACAGCACTATTCCAGACACATTGCTTTAACTATAATTATTGTTTAACAGTTTTTAGTAATTTACATTTTAAACACAATGTGAGTTTGTTCCACTAATGATGAATCATCGTGAACAAATCAGTTGAGTGAATGATTCACTCTCATAAAAACAGCTGATGAATTCAGAAACTGCATGTTAGTATACTACTAGAAAAATTGTAAAAGTAGTATGTTTACACTGCGAGCCTTAGTGCTCAATTCCAATTTTTGCTCAGATCTGATTTTTTTTTTGTATAGCTGTTCACATTTTTGTTTTAAATGTGGCCAATATCAGATTTCCAGTGAGAA
Source organism: Labeo catla (assembly GCA_012976165.1). Classification (NCBI taxonomy): domain Eukaryota; kingdom Metazoa; phylum Chordata; class Actinopteri; order Cypriniformes; family Cyprinidae; genus Labeo; species Labeo catla. The sequence goes on along the minus strand of VONZ01000023.1, from coordinate 806,479 downwards.
CAGATCAACAATACAATACAGAACAATACAGGGTTGCCAGGTTTTCACAACAAAATACGCCCATTTGCTTATCAAACCTAGTCTAAAACTATAGCCCACTCACATTCCGGGGATTAAATATCATGTTAGTGGTTTAGCTTCAACCCATGGAGTTGAAAAACAACCGTGGCAAACAGAAAAAGTAGCCCAATTTACCCTTCGCAAAAACCCGCCCTCCTTAGTTACTGTTGCTATGTCCGACAAATACCGCTCTCACACTACACATTATGTTCTAACGCAGTAAAAAATACATCACGGAGCAAAGAGGAAACTGACAACACACCGACAGACAAGACAGAGCAGGTTACTCCAGGTGTAAAATAAGGTCTCAATTTTAAAATGTTGTCACTTTTTAAGAAATTCAAACCATAAATACCATTTTGTGGCTTTTTAATGTGTCGTGACAGATCACTGTGTTGCCATATTAGATCAAAGTACAAAAGATAGCATGAAAAAAAAACACGAATGTATATCAGAACGTATTTTAAAGACGTCAATATACAATTTTTCAAGTTTAAATCCACCAAAGTTAATCTACTCTCCTGTCTGATTTGTTTGTCAGACAGATTATGATTGGTCAAATCGCCTGTCAATCAAGCTGTTTGCGAATGGTCAATTCCACGGGACAACTCTGGACTTGGCAACTTGCGCAGTGCGCTGTCAATGAAGTAAGCAATTATGCATTTAAATTATAGCGTGATCTGCCACAGACTTATGAGTTCTGACACATCACTGTACTCCCATTGACTACCTTTTGCAACTGTATTGATAACTTGGGTGGATATGTAAAATCTTTGAAGTGGTTCCCATGAGCGCAGAATTGTGACGAATGTTGATCTAGAATGACGTAAAAGTTGCATGAATTCCGATATGACTGTTCAGACTGTATTGGGTTTAGTACCACATATGGAAGTGGCACAAATCAGAATTGAAAAGATCAGATTTCACGTGCTGTTCACATGACATGAGAAAAACAGATCTGAGTCACATGAGCAAAATAATTGGGCCACATTTGTGTGCAGTGTGAACATAGCCAAAGACATATGTGGTTCAGCAAGTCTCTTGTTTTCTTCCTTAAAGAATCTGTGTTCTGAACAAATTCACACATAAAGTCAGTCACTTGTTGCCCCAATGTGCATACTGTCCATCCTAAATAGTACGTGAGATTTTAAGTGTCCAAAGTATATTCTTAAAAGACTATGCCAAAAGTTCCCAGATGGTCTATTTCTGGTAGATTTCTTAAGTGTGGATCCATGTACACTCTACTCTAATGGCTAAATATGGACACAACCTATTCATAGTTTTCACAAGATGTCACACCCTTACAGGAACACCTACCTGGAGGGCAAAACCAGGCTTTCCTCCACTGACTTCTAGTTATTTGTACAAGATTTGCATTAAGTAGTAATGTAGTAAGACACTGACATTAAAAGGCCAAATTCAGTATACACCTTATTAATGATGCATACTTTGTACAGGCAAGCAGATGAACCCAATATATAAACGCAATGAACAAAGTTTCACATTAAATGTCTTCCCATAGAAAACCATTATAAAGAAAACACAGTTTAGCGCATTGCATTTATATTACCAGTGTTGTGGGTAACACATTACAAGTAACGCAAGTTACGTAATCAGATTACGTTTTTCACGTAACTAGTAAAGTAACGCATTACTTTTCAATTTACTTTGTTTTCCCATTTATTCACTGACACTTTCCTGTCTCGTGTTGAGAGAAATTAGGAGTGAGGTGCAGACCAAAGGCATTTCCTTCAGCCTGAGGTTTATTAATTTCACTTTTGGTGTGAAAGTGTCTTTACAGTTGCCAAAAATATGACTTTTGAGTTTTCTGTTATTAAAAATAAATTAGCAAGCCCATCTCAGGTGACAAAAAATAACGTAATGCAATACTTTTCACAAAAAGTAACCAAGTAACGCAATTAGCTACTTTTTATGGAATAATGCAATATTGTAATACGTTACTTTTAAAAGTACTTTCCACCAACACTACTGTACATATTACTCACTCATCTGCTTGCCTATATAAAGTATGCATCATCAATAAGATGCATACTGAATTTGATATTCTAATATCACTGTTTTAATATACTGAGGCACTTCAAGTGTTTTTCATATTAAACATTCTAGAATGGCCTGCTGTTTTTATAGTGATTGAAATATTGTGGCAGGTGTTTTATATGTATTGCAAATGGCCAAAACTTGCATTTTGTTCACATGTCTTTGTTTTCTTTTGAAAGGTAATCTAAATATTTGTAGATTGGAAACAGATGGAAAATTGACAGGCTTGTGCTGCAGTTCTACGAATGTTTTGCCCTCCAGGGCTTCGAGCCTGTCACGTGACTGAAAACTTTGAATTGTGCTTCAGCTTTAGAACCACAAACACAAATAAAAGATCTACAAACATGGCAGATGTTTGTGAGAAGTAAAGATTCCCTTAATTAAAGGGGTTTTGAGTTAATAATAATATCTAGCCTGATGAAAAATGTTTATTTAATGTTATCTGTTTTATATTTTTTTATAAAGACACAAACAGCACAATAGCAAAACAGACTATGCTTGACGATTACTATTAAATACATGATTATGAAAAGGAAAAAAAAAAAAAACAAAACTGATTCTCAGCATGAAGGATTTCCAGATAAATATATGCTGCTACTTTGCTTTCCAAAACGATATTTAGAGTCGTTGAGTAGCGTAAATTCACTAAAATTAAATGTTTATATGATGCCGTTAACTGTGGAAAGTTGATTGACAGGACGGATTCCGGTGACATGATTTGCAACAAAATGCGCAATTTTATGACGTGGTGGTATGTCCCGAAGTTACTCTTATGTTACACACTTAAAAGTTTGCATAAGTGGTAGAAAGAGTCATTACTGAAAATCCCGCAGGCTGACACGCGTGTCTGGAACGCGCAAACATAGACACGTGGAGTGATACAAACAGTGAGAAATCCCAGTGCATTGGACTGTCTATCGCTTTTGGAACCACGCACGGCCATTAAATTGGACAACAGTAAGTTTCATTTGAGCATTGCAGGTATCACTCGAAGCGTCATTTACTGTCATCTCCTGATAAACTCCTTAACACGTTGTTTTAAAAAAGAAAAGACAGACATGACAGTGGGAACGCGCCCTTACGCGTCAAATCTGCTCATACGATTTGCCCTGTTCTTGTTTTTGGTGATGAAACAGCACCTGCGGGCTGATATTGACATGTTTCTTGAACTGTATTAGATTAAAGCAACATTTGGACGTCCAGCTCTGTCTCTCGACGTGCAGGCTGGGCTTCAGGAAAACATTCCGATAGGAGCTTCTACAGGGGCATGAATCTGAATTATCTACGCGCTTTGATATCAGCAGTCTTGGATTCTGCATCAGAGGCCTTTCCATCTTTCACCATCAGCCATCGCTTTGATTTGCACAACAGAGACTGTAGATTTCCCACCTATAGCACAGTGCCCGTATGAAGTCTTTTGACACATTCATATACGATAACTTTTATATCGCACCATTTCATCATATGAATAATGAGCCTGCTTCAGTACATGCTTTATTATTGACAGTGCAGAACAATGGATTTCTAGAAACAATACAAGTCAAGTGAATCGTATGGAGATAAAATAATGCCTTAAAGATTTGCATGTGAAGAGTACGTGTTGTGCAAGTGTACATAAGACTGTAAGCGTAAATTAAATTTGCATGTGCAAGAGAAGCTTTGTAAAAGTGTAAATCGCGTTTCAAGCGTAAGAAAAAAAGATTTGCAGCATTTTACTGTTACTCGTAAGTGTAATTCATGTATTGTGAAACTGCAGCTTCATGCTTTCGCAAAATAAATACGATCTGCATTCTTCCGACTTCCATTTCTCCGCGCTTACACTTTTGGCACGTTCTTTTCGCTAAAATACGGTCAAAAGCACTGCAAGCCTGTGAACAGTGATTTGCACACGAAAACAACAGTTTAAAGATCTGCAAAACAGATTGACTGCGTAGGACCAATCTGTATGTGTAAAAACAAACTGTTGCAAATGTCTAAATGACTGGTTGTGTATGTAGGACACAAAGTTGCCGAAATATTCCGATATGTATGTTTCTTTTATCTGCGCTTACACTTTTGGCATGATTCTCTCACTCACTGAGTTTTGCAAGCGTGAGGGGGAGGGCGGGGCCACCACCTTTTTGTAGCCAATCAAATGAGACTCTCGTGGACTCCATTTACTCTTATCTGATTGGTTCAATAAACACATCACACGCCAAAACATTTATCTTCATTTAGTTCTCGCTGCCGCTCGCTTCCGGTGGAATGGTACTTTTAATGTACATATACATTAAAATAAATAAATAAACAACAACTTAATTAAAACGTGAGTTGTGTACCATTAGGCTAGACTCTCATGTGTTCATCCTGAATTGTTAGCTGGTGTTAACATTATTGGATTGGTTTGGCTTTACATTGAAATGCATATATCATATAATATGGCCTAATATATAGCTGATGTTAAACATTACAAAATGATATGTGACAATGCTCAACAATAGTATCAGACCTAGTAGTATCATAACCTTTTTACTATAACAATAAAGCTACATAAATCTGAATTTGACGATTTTCCAGACCATGTCTCTGTTTATTGTATTTAACACTCAACTGTATACTTTAACATTTTTGAAGATTTTGAAAAAAAAAAAATTGTAAAATCCCCTTAAATTATAACATGTTAAAGTGAAAAAAAAATAAATAAATATTATATTCACTATATTGAACCAAAATTTAGTTAAAAAATTTGAGTCGTCCCTGATCAGTAGACAGGTGAAATTATGCATGTTATTATAAATTACAAATTATGCTGCTAGTGCAGATACTAGGTCATGTTTAACACTAGCACCGCCAGGGGTCGCTGTACACCTAAAAATCTCCAGCGGGTAAATTTTACCCAAGCAGGACTACCGTTTTAATACGCTTAAATAACATTTTATTTCAGTGTATTATGCCACTGTTTTCATAAAGAAACATCTAAATATGAGATCACAGTCAGATGAATCGTCAGATGCTGACTCAGACTAATGGCATTAAGTGCTTCTATGCTCTTCGGCGTCCATAAATCGCCTTCTTTTACTAATTTTGACTTTATTTTTGAATCTCAACTGCTAATTCAGGGAGTAAAAGGCGCTGCCTAGCAATGTAGTTACAATTAAAACATAAGTAGCAAGATAATGACACCACGAAAATATAGGCATAATATAAATGCCACGTTTTTTTAAATCTTTTTTATCTAAACCATTTTTAGAAGATTGTAAATTACACCATTTTAGTAAAAGTCAGTGACTGTGAGACTTGAATGTTTTATTCAAAGTCTGTTATGTAGGCTACATTTAAAAAAAAACAGCCACGGGTAAAATATACCCCGTGGCAGTTTTAGTATTAAGTATCATCAAAATTACAATATTACAGCAAACTATCATATATTGCCTGTTGAGGAGGAAAATGACACAGCTCGAAATTCAGTATGAACGCATAGCCTGGTACACAACTTGTATCGTGTTTTTATTTTATTTTATTTTTAATGTATTTCTTCATTAAAAGTACCATTCCACCGGAAGTGAGCGGCAGCGAAAACTAAATGAAGATAAATGGCGCGTGATGTGTTTATTGAACCAATCAGATAAGAGTAAATGGAGTCCGCGAGAGTCTCATTTGATTGGCTACAAAAAGGTGGTGGACCCGCCCTCCCCCTCACGCTTGCAAAACTCAGTGAGTGAGAGAATCGTGCCAAAAGTGTAAGCGCAGATAAAAGAAAGACGGAGCTGTACGTATCAGATTATTTCGGCAACTTTGTGTCCTACATACACAACCAGTCATTTAGACATTTGCAACAGTTTGTTTTTTACACATACAGATTAGTCCTACGCAATCAATCTGTTTTGCAGATCTTTAAACTGTTGTTTTCGTGTGCAAATCACTGTTCACAGGCTTGCAGTGCTTTTGACCGTATTTTAGCGAAAAGAACGTGCCAAAAGTATAAGCGCGGAGAAATGGAAGTCGGAAGAATGCAGATCGTATTTATTTTGCGAAAGCATGAAGCTGCAGTTTCACAATACATGAATTACACTTACGAGTAACAGTAAAATGCTGCAAATCTTTTTTTCTTACGCTTGAAACGCGATTTACACTTTTACAAAGCTTCTCTTGCGCATTATGTACACTTGCACAACACGTACTCTTCACATGCAAATCTTTATGGCATTATTTTATCTCCATAGAATCGTGTCATGTCAGTCTTTGCAAAGAGCATTTGAAGATAGTGGTTATTATTGAATGTGATTGCAGAAAGAGTATTTATTATTTACTCAAAGAATATATGGGCCTTAAAGTAAGATTTCTGTATCTGAATTGCATATAACATTTATGTAATATATAAACAAACTGCTAAGCTTAAAGGAGAAGTCCACTTCCAGAACAACAATTTACAAATAATTTACTCACCCCTTGTCATCCAAAATGTTTGTCTTTCTGTCTTCAGTCGTAAAGAAATTATGTTTTTTGAGGAAAGCATTTCAGGATTTTTCTTCATATTTTGAACTACCAAAATGTAGTTTAAATGCAGCTTCAAAGGACTCTAATTCGTTCATTTTGAATGAATCTTTAATGTGACTTGGGAAGAACGAGTCGTCTCGGGGAGTGATTCGTTCAGTCGCGCATGCGCAAAATCCTATTAGGTTCTGTATACTGGAATTAGTTCACCTGTTTCGAGTCTTTGGGTTTTTCGAGTCGTTCATTCATCTTATGGGGCTGTCACGTGATGCTGATTTTGCTAAAATTAACGAAATGACGCGAAAAAAGATTTGTTCATTTTGCTGAACGAGACTCAAAGGTCCGAGTAGGTAAAATGATCCGAACTTCCCATCACTACTACGAATCACGTCTAAGTTCATTGTCTGTGTACTCCGGCTAAAAAAGGTAGAGTATGGTGAAAAACTCCATCTTATTTCCTCCTACAGCTTCAGAATCGTCCAACATCGTTGTACCTTTTTGTTTGTAAACAGCGTTTGACTTACTTGCACTTTCTTAGTCTTTGCACGTTCCCTTTGTAAACACTGGGTCTGTGGTTCTGCCTACATGACCTTTCGACATGATTCAATAGTACGTAGCATCGTGAATGCGCATGCCAGAACCTGTGCTACACAAGCTTTTGTGCTTAAAGTATACACATTTTTATTTTCCAAAAACAATGACCGATCGTTTTGCTAGATAAGACCCTTCTTCCTCGGCGGGTATCGTTTACAGCCCTTTGAAGCTGCATTTAAACTGCATTTTGGAAGTTCAAAATCAGGGGCACAATTGAAGTCCATTATATGAAGAAAAATTCTGAAATGTTTTCCTCAAAAACCATAATTTCTTTACGACTGAAGACAAAAAATTTATTCTGAATGAACTGCAAGTTAAAATTAAGAAATATGAAGATATGGCCAGCTGTGGAGCAAGCAATATTTAATTAGTTAAAATGTACAATGTTGAAATGAATTTGATGTATTGATGATAAATATATAAACCTGGTTATTTAGACACATTCAGTTTATTATTACTTCACAGAAATCTTTGCTGTTTCATTTATGTATATGCATCCCCTATATGCCAACATGGATGAAATTATTCAATTCAGATATGTACGTTTTCAATTGAGGCATAAATATTTTAGCATTGATTTCCCAATTAACTAGTGAACTTCAGTCGCTCAGGTGCTCATTAGCATAACATTATTCTGCTTAGTGACCGAGAAGGGGCAAGGTAAATGATCGAACATCTGTTTTATACAGAAACTAAACAGGCATTAACCGCTACCAAGGTTATCTGCAATATAACCAAATTAGTGAGAAGTGCCATACGGTCCTTTATCATGTGCACAGGTCACACTTCATCTTCTGTGTTGCCTGTTTAAATGCAGCAATAGTTGTGTGAGGTAAGCAGAGAGGCCAAATATGTCCAAACATTGTGTGTTTATCTCATTGTTCCCATTTGCCTGTCATTGACATGCCTGGTCCCTATAGACCCTAGCATTATGCCCGAGTAATGATGCTCATTATAAAGCCATGCTTAAGACCCGCTTCATCAGATAAAGAGAAAGGTTAGTCTGATCTTTCTGCTATTTTTTTATTTTATTTTTTTTTTTTGGGTTCTGCACAAAAAATGTATCATCAGTCTAGCCATTATGTGCAGCCAGGTACCCCTCCCCCCTTCAGACGACTCAAGTTTTCTTCCATTATCATGGAGAAATGAATGTTTTGATATGTAAATGATTTAATTAATTAGACTTATCCTTTTGGTGCTTTTGAAAAAGAAAGTTGAGAGGTTGAATGGGCTCTATTATGCCTTTCTCTCCTGCAATCTCATTCAAAAGACCCTGTATTGCAGAAATTAGTTTGCTGCTGTAAGTTACACTCGAAATTTTCAACTGTTACCTTTCATCCTTTGAAGTTAAATATGTGATGGCATTCAGTCTTTTCGTCGCCTTTGTGAGTGAATATAATCTTTTGTTTCGAAAGCATGCCGGCGTGCTATAGACTCCAAATGCTTGGTGGCTTGTGACAGTTTGACTCGCAACGTAAACAGAGACTGAAGCTCCGCAACAAATATTCGCTAATCTGAGCTCCACATCAAATCACGCCAGTGTTTGCGTGGCTTCAGTCCATTGTTTTTCTAAAACAAAAATAAATTATGATTTAACCACAGTTGGCTGGGGTTTACATGAGGACATTACATGAACATAAATGCAGTTAGGTCAGTTGGAGTCAATGTGTGCGTTTGTTGGACTGCTGTACTGTATGTTACTGTGGTACTATAAGGGCTGCGTGTTACTTGAATCATTTATCTTCTGTGTAGCTGCATTGACTGAAAAGGCCATGTTAGAAAAGACAGAATATTTCATTAAATGAATTTTAGATGTATGGATTCCAGGGTAAATCTGATGGGGGATCACAACTAATGGACTGACAGAATGTCTACAAAATATTTGAGAGACTCTTGAGCAGATATGATTGAGATATTAAAGTCAATGTGAATTGTCATTGGCCAGCCGATTTTACTTTTGGAATGTGACTGAATATGTTGCTTTGAAACAGGATGTTCAATAAGAAAAATGTAGTGAAGGAAAGTTTGGAATGGATGGTAAAATTCATGAAGAAAAATGAAAATTACTCTACTGTTCAGAAGATTTTTTGTAATGTTTTTGAAATAAGTTTCTAATGCTCACCAAAGCTGCATTAATTTGATGAAAAATATAGTAAAAATAGTAATGTTGTAAAATATTTATACAACGTAAAACAACTGTTTTCTATTTTCATTTACTTATTTTTAGATAAATTAATATATTTTAACATATTTTAAAATGTATTTTATTCCTGTGTTGAAGCTGAATTTTCAGCTGCAATTACATGTATAATAAACTTTAAACTGACTTTAAAAATCAAGTTGAATTTCATATAACTTATAAAAAAGTTTAAACTGCTCAACTTATTTTGATGAGCTAAAGTTACTCAATGTAAAAACTAGCACTGTCAGATGATTAATTTTACAAAATAAAGTTTTTGTTTACATAATATATGTACTGTGTATATTTATTATGTATATATAAACTACACATATGCATGTAAATATTTAAGAAAAATGTTATATATTAAATTTATTTAGATATAATATAAATTATGCATTTATAAATACATGTAAATGTTTTACATGTACAAATAAACATATATATTATATGTGTGTGTATTTATATATATATACGTAATAAACACAGTATACACACATGTATATATGTATATTATGTAAACAAAAACTTTTTTATTTTGGATGCGATTAATCACGGTTAATTGTTTGATGGCACTAGTAAAAACATAAATTGCTATCATATTTTTTACAGTGTACTCCAGTCTTCAGTGTCACATGATCCTTTAGAAATCATTCTAATATGCTGATTTGGTGCACAAGAAATATTTCTTATTAGTATTAATAACAAAAAGATTTGTGCTTCTTAATATTTTGGTGGACATTGTGATGCGTCTTTGATGTATAGAAAGTTCAAAGAACATTAATTCTATTTCATCTATGAAAAGGAAAGTCATTTTGGAGGAAGAATGTGGAATTTCATTTTTGGCTAAATGTTATTAAAAAAACAAGCTATTTTTGTCTCTGGAATAACATGCACAGATGAATCATTCAAAATAAGAATGTGTATTAGGAAAGTACATGGGGTGACTTTTGATTTCAAAGGAATATGAGGAATATTCTTTTCATGCGGAACGGGGTTTAACCAACGCCAAGCTGGTCTTCGTTAAAAATTCTCCCAAGATATCGACTATGCTGCAGAAATCGCAACAAAAGTTGTTGGCCGCTTTGTGTTTCATCTTCGATGCAGAGCCATAGCAGGCATCCTTTTCTTCAAAAGCCTTTTCTGCTTATCCTCCTGTGCCAAAAGAAAGGCTGGATGGAGCAAGACATGAAATATCCTCAGAGCACTCTCTTAGTTTACTGGCAAGAACACTCATCCTTGTTTAGAGTGGATTAACTTAGTGTCTTTTGAGTAGGGTGTTTGGTTCAGGAAGTTTGTGGGCAAGTGATGGAACATCAGCAGAGCTAAATCCCTCTCAATCAACCTCTTCCTCTAGCTATGCCCCTTCTTCACACATCCGCCCAAACATATGAGCTGTCAGAAACAGATGGGGTAAAATGCACTGTTTCTTTATATTTTGCTCTTAGGAAACAATAGTGAAGTAGACAGAGGGTTAGGTTTAGTGAGGACACAGTGATCCATTTTCACTGTGTTTGTACTTTTTCTGACTGCTTCCTGACAGAGCATGCTACAGCAAACTATTTCATCATATACACAATGTATGACTTTTTAACAGACAGTCAGTGAAAAAATTCTACAGCAAAACATTACCTTACGTGTAAGTGACGTGAGGATAGTGTTGGGGGATATGTTCAGATTTCATATCGTCCTATCGTCAGCCTGTGAGATCGCCGATACACGATATTATCGTGCTAATTTATTTAATTAATTACTTACTTAGTTTCATTGCCGGCAAATGAACCAACACCAGCATAAGGCTAAAAGCCCCTGTTTTCAGTATGACTTAATTTGTGTTTAACATGATAACAATGTAATAGAAACATTGTAAGTTACTAATGCTTACTTTTCCTTAGTTATTCAAAAAGCTTACATTATCAAAGAACATCATCACTGACTAGCCTAGCTTAGTCTAGCACGTGTTTATGCTCTTTAAAAAAGAAACACTTTCTTTCCCCTTATATACACTGCACACATCTGCGGCGCGAAGAGGGGCCGTTCCCTCCAAAACGAGTTACTTTGCTCCCTTTTCCATCCTCTCCCCTCCTTGCTGAACGTGATCAATTTCGAAAGTGAAAGTAAAACTGGAAAAACAGCGCTGCGCAACTGCACGCAATTACAGACTGCATGCTTTCCACCCGATGCACCCCCTCCTGCTCACCGTGATATGTGCCTTTGTGTTTATACCAGCCAGCTCATGGCAAGTTTCTGAAACGCCCCAGAAGCGGCTCTCTACACTGCATTGCTAAAGTTAGGCGGCTAATCTTTTGACGGATAATAATAATAATCGTCTTGCTATCGTCAAAGGCACCAGCAACAGGCGATATCTCGGACTATCGTCGATACAAGATACTATTGCCTATCGGCACACATATGAAACAGATATGAAGAGTTACAGGAAATATAGGCTATGGGTTTTATATATTAACCTGTTTGCTGGGTTGTTTTTTCACATAGTGCTGGGCCAGTCAACCAAAGATTTTTCATTCAGTGGCGAGTCAGTCTTACAATCATAAAATACTTAAACACTAAGCAGCCAGTGGGAATCTGTGGGGGGGAAATACTGCTATGGATAGGCTGTTCCAGTTCATTAACCCTTAAAGACCTAGAACATTTTTGGGGCAGCTGACGCACTTGTACTTTTCTTTGTTTTTTTCAGACCTGTTCTAGCTGTCAGCGTCAAGTGCCATATATCATTAAAAACAGTTTTTGCTTTTTAGTTTTTTTGTTTTTACTGAGAATGAGTGAATTTCCAGAATTTTAAGAAAAATGCAAGCAATAATTGGGTGTTTTTTTACTCAGTACTCAAACAAAAACTCATGAAGTTTGGATTTTTTTTCTTTAGAAATATGTATTTAGGTGTTTTACACTTCCACAAAAAAAAAAAACTGTCTACATATAACATTCCCCAAGCAAGTTAAAGCCATTTATCACAACCTTATAATAGGCACTTTTCAGTGAAAAAAAGGCCTATTTAGTTTATTGACAATATAGATGTGTCCAAAAATGTTTAGGGAGTAAAGTAACAGTAGAAACAGTGTTATATAATAACAAAACACAGTAAAAAAAGCTGTGGGTTACACTGCATGTAATATTACTGTAACACTTAATTTTAAGGTCCAATTCTCACTATTAAGTAGTTGTTTATTAACATGCATATTACTAGCATATTGGCTGTTTATTAGTACTTATTTGGCACATATTAATGCCTTGTTTTTTATGGCCATATTCTAGATCCCTTAAAGGGATAGTTCACCCAAAAATGATAATTTTATGTTTATCTGCTTACCCCCAGGGCATTCAAGATGTAGGTGACTTTGTTTCTTCAGTAGAGCACAAACAAAGATTTTTAACTCAAACCGTTGCAGTCTGTCAGTCATATAATAGCAGTCAATGGCTACCAAATCTTTGAGAGTAAAAAAAAAAACAAACATACACAAACAAAACCAAATTAAACCCTGCGACTCGTGACAATACACTGATTAGTATTTCTATCATTATATCATTTATATCATGCGCTCAGGACAGTAGGACATAGCGGTGAATCAGAGGTAAAAAATTATATAAATAAAAAATTTAATTTCTTGCACAAACCGATCGTTTCATGTTTTAGGACATCAGTGTATCATCACGAGTCGCAGGGTTTAATTTGGTTTTGTTTGTGTATGTTTGTTTTTTTTTACTCTCAAAGATTTGGTAGCCATTGACTGCCATTATATAACTGACAGACTGCAACGGTTTGAGTTAAAAATCTTCGTTTGTGTTCTACTGAACAAACAAAGTCACCTACATCTTGGATGCCCTGGGGGTAGGCAGATAAACATCAATTTTTCATTTTTGGGTGAACTATCCCTTTAACCCTACCCAAACCTAAACTTAACAACTACCTTACCAAATATTAATAAGCAGCAAATTAGGAGTTTATTAAGGGAAAACTCTTAGTTGATAGTAAATATGTGTTCCCTATTCTAAAGTATGAATTACCATATAATTTACAGTGATATTTTTACTCATTTAAATAGTAATTGCATTATTATGGTTAGCATTTATGGACATTAGAGTGTTTAATGTTACTTTTTTATATTAATTAGTTAATAATTATAGCAGTATTCTAACACTCTAATTGTCTGTGTTTATTATAGCTCATGGCAAAGCTAATTTAAGTCATCAGGAGCAAAGGGGATTTAGTACTTCATATACTAAGCAAACGAATAAACAACAATGACCAAAAAGTTTCAGGATGACACGACGGCAAGTTTGTATTCCTGTATAGACTTGAGATAACTTAGTCTTTGATGGACTTGGAATTTAAAACCAATTTGCTTTCAGTAATGAGAATCTCCATTAGAAGCTCCAGCCTAATTGAGAGAAAGTGAGGGAGGAAAATAGAGGGCTGGTGCAGTCAGAGAATGAGCCGAGGGGGGAGGGGCGCAGGCGACGGACACAGTCACATTTGCACATTAATTACCGGGCAGGTGCTGGCAGTCCGTTTTAATGGGCTGAGTGAAAGGTCAAGAGGGTTTAGCTGTCATTTTTTCCCTCCCATTAGATCCTTTTTGGTATTTCACAGTCTAAC